>OZ020192.1:80457020-81657020 GCA_963971165.1 Philopedon plagiatum | reverse complement strand
ATGGCATTCGATGCATTTAAGCACATTTGTTCCGAATGTTGGAAAGATAGGTATGGGTTCCTAGTAATGGTAAAAGACAATGATATTGCTAAAGGCCGATATCGTAACAAGTTTGATACTTATATCATACCCTAAGCCCTCAAGGCTCAGTGTGACACTTGTCGTTCTAGAAGCCGGATGTACCAAGTCTCTAGAAACAGGTCTGCGGTTGAGCTGTTGAGCGGTTGAGCGGTTGAGTGGTTGAGCGGTTGAGCGGTTGAGCGGTTGAGTGGTTGAGCGGTTGAGCGGTTGAGTGGTTGAGCGGTTGAGTGGTTGAGCGGTTGAGTGGTTGAGCGGTTGAGCGGTTGACTGGTTGAGTGGTTGAGCGGTTGACTGGTTGAGTGGTTGAGCGGTTGAGTGGTTGAGTGGTTGAGCGGTTGAGCGGTTGAGTGGTTGAGCGGTTGAGTGGTTGAGTTGTTGAGCGGTTGAGCGGTTGAGTGGTTGAGCGGTTGAGTGGTTATGTCTACTCCTTTTAACCAGCTTGATAAGAACGTTAAGCGTCGAATTATCCAAGCTTCGCGAACAATCCGAAAAAAGTTCTTGGCATTAAAGTTAGAGCGGGGTGAAGACGATGAAGCTCTTAATAAATTCTTAACACCTATTACAAGGCTAAGAAACGTAAGATGCAAATAGAAGAGTGAATATGTAACTCCGTTGATAAAATTTGAGCAGCCTATAGCGATCTCTTCCTCTCAAGCCCCGGAAGTAATGATACCGACGTCCTCGTCCTCCGCAGCTACTGAGTCCAGATATGGAGATAATTCCGATGATGTGTTTGAAGAAGCACAACAAGACCTAGCAGAGAAATCGGTTCAAGATCTAAAAGCCGAGTTTGAGGCTTCTCTTCGACGACCGGAGGTGTATAGCAGCTTTGTCGAACAATATCCTAAAATTGCACAAGGGTATTTGAAAACATTTTGGTTTAACTCGACCGAAATAGATTCTAACGGCATGAAATATGATATGACGACTGATTCTTGGCATTTGGGTACACAGCCCGTCAAGTTTTTGAAGAACGGTGATATTCAAGTAGGTCCCATTAAGTACAAAGGAACTGTGGGTTTATACGATTTATTGTTTTTAAAGGACCCGAAATATAATACCATGGCTGATGATAAAGACTATGGCGATATTTTAAAACGAACAGACTTATACCTCAATGAGACTGGTCAAATTAAAGGTAATAAGTCGCGTAAATATACTACAATTGTGAGGCCATTACTCGAAGCCATTTATTCAAAGAGTGTTCCTACTACTTCAAAGACGAGATCTCAATCAGTAAAATCATCTAAATCAGGATCTGCCTTAATGGAATACAACGAAAAACCCAAATAATTTGTGTACTATGATGAAGTCAACGAGTTAGTTGAACGTTTAAAAAAATTGGAAGCTTCCAATGAGGTTGGTAACAATAATAACATGAACGAGATTTGGAGCATTTTGCAGGAATTGGAGCAACTTGGAGTAATCGAATTCTATAAATAAGTTTGTTTACAGCTACTATGTCTTAGCACCGCAGTAATCATGAATAAGTTTGGACGTTCCTTACCCCGCTCGTCTAATCAGAAAAGATTGCGAGTGTCGCAAACACCCAACTTGATTACTCTTACAAAAGATGGTGATTACAATATTCAAGATCATCGTCTTTGTAACGTGAAATCACCGACAGATGCCACTGATGCTGTAAATAAAAAGTTTGTTGAGAGTATAATTACACGAACTGATCAATCGATAAGTGTTCTTCAGCGACATTTTAACGATTCTCTCTCCGTTATTGAGAGTGCAGGTAAGAAGTATACTGATTCGATGGTTGAACAACTACATAAATTACTACAGGATTTAAATGAGCGTAATACAACTCTGCAAGCTGCTAATGATAAGCTGGATAAACTTCAAATTAGTTTAAAGGAATATGTCGACAGTGCAACTCAAAGTTCTTTACAACCATTTACTGACGATCTGGACCGAATTCGTGCTGAGCTTGCTGCGTTAAAGTCAAAATTGGTAACGACATTATATAGTTAGATTTTGAAGGTTTCAAGCGTCATTACCCATTGCGAACTATGGCGAAGAACATTACAAAAGCGAGAGAACAAGTTGTTAAGGAACTACACATACGTTTGCTTCAGATCTTGCTCAACTCAATCAGTACGCTCGTGAAAACAAGGGATTTAAATACATCTTGGTTGTAATTGATTGTTTTTCGAAATTCCTCTGGACGAGGTCTTTAAAGTCGACAAATGCTCAGGATGTGACTAATGCAATGGATCATATACTTAAACAGTCACGGAGGATTCCGAAAAAGCTGGTTACGGATAATGGGAAAGAGTATTACAACGCTAGCTTTCAAAGTCTTATGAAGAAGCATGGGATACATCATTACAGTACCTTTAGTATTTTAAAGGCTTCTATTGCCGAACGAGTAATTCGGACACTCAAAGAACACCTGTTTAAGTTGTTTACCTTGAATGGTAATCATAAATGGATTGACTTGTTGGAACAAGTTACAAATAATTACAACAACACCAAACATCACACAATCCGCATGAAACCGAAGGATGTTAACAAAAGTAATGAGAAGAAAATATTGGACTCGGTTTATAGTCGTTTAAAGGTTGTGGGAAAGCAAAAATTCAAAGTTGGGGACATTGTTCGCATAAGTAAGGCCAAGCACGTGTTTGAAAAGGGTTATGTACCCAATTGGACCACTGAGTTGTTTAAAGTATCGCAGGTAAAGATCACCAGTCCTACAACTTATTTGCTAGAGGATACGAGCGGACAGCCAATTAGCGGAGGGTTCTATGAAGAAGAATTGCAAAAAACCACACAATCTGACGTATTTCTTATTGAGCAAGTTTTGCGTAAAAAAGGTAAAAAGATGTATGTGAAATGGTTGGGGCTTGATAAGTCGCATAATAGTTGGATAGATATGATCAAGGATGTGGTTTAAGCTCGCTCCCTGTATAAATAGTCAACATTTTTTGGTTTTAGCCAGTAGGAATCATGCCTTATTGCAAAGTGTGATGCGGAAATTTTATCTCGTAGTGCTCATAACCGTACCACAAAACATAAGCAGCAATGCAGTGAGCACTTGTACTCTCATGTAAAGCTAGTTCGAACTGCTTTTAAACAACGCATACTAACTTATCATCTGACAAGTGATTTACATTTGGTTGATGTTAAGCAATATTTAGGAGATCTAAAAGATACTGTTATCACTCTACTCGCTGATCCTTTAAAGACTTACCTCCAACTTAAAGTTAATATGGAGCTATAGGGTTGCTGTCTGTTGGCATCAACACAGGAACCAGACATTAAATCTTTTAATACAAAATTTAGTGTTATTTCTCTCAGCACTAATTTGGAAGACTTTTACGCTGAATATCAGACGTCTCTAGTGGAAAAAGCTTCTGAATTTACCGAGATGGGAAGCAGATGGGCGTTATCCAAACTCCTGTTTCTCGAACTTAACATCAATGAATGCGGAGTGGGGGTATAGCTCTCTCTCTCTATCTCTCTCTATCTTTCTCTCTCTCTCTCTCTCTCTCTCTCTCTCTCTCTAATTACAATAATACGTTGGTTGACGTCACTATTTTAGTGTGAACCATGGCTAGTAAAGGTTGTACCGCTGCTGCTCCTGAGTTGCTAGAAGAAGAAGACGATAGTTCCCAAAGCTCATCGCCTTATTGGACTTATCTAGACAGTATGATTCGCCGAAGTAACAGAGAAATTAGCAACGAGAAAAAACTCTTGGGCGAATTTTGCTATTCTGCTGATAATTTTACAGTAATTGTGGGCCTCAGTGTTGCCAGGGGGATGATACAAGTGTTAAACTAGTTCCCACAACACCTGAACGACAACCAGTCTCCCTCAGCCATTCGGATTCGATCGAGTTTTTGGAGATCATTGACAAGATGTTTGAAGATATAGATGGAAGTGTGACAACAACGCTGATGTCATCGGAAAATTTTACCGTATCCAGTGCTATTCTTTTAAACGAGCGAATATTCCGACTTGGAAGCAACGATATGACTTTAACGTTTTCTTGTAATGATATAAATTCTATTGTTAGCATTAAGAGTTTAATTAACTTTAGAATAGAATTAGTGGAACGTTTACAATTTAGAACATATTATGATGATACTTTACAGTATGCCCAATGTTTTGCTGATATTAAGGACAACTTTGTTCAAATTATTACGAATCTCTGTAATTTAGACCTGTTTGAACAAAGTTATTACATGTTGGAATTATTGCATTATTATCCGCAAAAATTGCTTGATGACTTTGAAAAACTGTACATGTATACCGATGACTCATAATAAAAAAAATATTTTCAACCTGTAGGTTAATTTTTTCCCCTTCTCTCTCTCCTTTCCCCCACCACCGGCCTCCCTGCTGTTGCTTCTGCTGTTACTAATAAATGCAGCTCGATGCTAGCAGAGATTTCATAGTTGCTTCCACATTCGTTGCATACAGTTATAACCTGCTGAGATCTCTCGTGACTTGTACGTGTATTGAAACCTGTTTAGCAGCATTCTACAATGAGTATTTCCAAGCAAACATTAGCGGAACTTAACGCTCGTATTAACAGTGATGTTGGGAACTTTCCTGAATGCAGAAAACTTTCCACTCTACCTATAGGAGTAGCGTATCCTATTCAAACACTGAAATTTGTTACAACACGTTTTGGGAGAGCTCTTGTTGCGACATTGGTTGACTTAGCCCAGGAAGATGTGATCTTTCAAACATACTTCCAACAACGGATAGCAGAAACTATGTCGCAGGATCTGGTCGACAACATGAATCGATCAAGTGCTCAGTATACTGTAGTCTCTTGGGGCCAAAGCTTGACTGCTGCTGGTTATAACCCTCGCACCCTAATCCAGTTTGAATGCTTGGAATAGTTTACTTGTATTCATAGCTGTAACCTGTTTAATAGTATTAACTAATTTTGTATATAAAGTTGTTAAATATCGATATAAATTGTGGTTAAATAAATAATTTTCTATAATTACTAGTTTTGTTACATATTCATACCTCGAAAAGCGTCCGCAAGCGCGTCTACACAAAAAAAGTGAGCGGTGCGTTACCACTAGTACACAAAAAAGTGAGTGATGCGTCACCACTGCACAGCAACACCACTAGTACACAAAAAAAGTGAACGATGCGTCACCACTGCACAGCAACACCACTAGTACACAAAAAAAGTGAGCGATTTAATTCTTATATCGCAAAAACGTGCCATGCGCACATGTATGTAGTAGCATAATACTATTATTTTCTCCGGAACCAAAGGGCCGATCAACGCCATTCTTTTTTTAAACGTCTTCTGAGGACGCCCCCGAACACGTGACGTATTTTTTAATTTGTATATCGCAAAAATACATAAAACATACCTACTACGTCACGTCCAAACTCCCGGAAGATATCATTTTCCATGTTTATTTATTCAACTAGGTGCCGTGGCGTACTTGGTTCTATAGTTGGGAAACGTATACAGGGTGTTTCAAAAAACATGTGCCATCGCTCAAGGAGAGATTCCTTGTAAGAAAGTAAGGCAAAAGGTTTATATAAACATGGGTCCGTAGATGCTTCGTTTCAAAGATACAGCGTGTTAAATTTTTTAATTTTTTTCAGTTTTTCCAAAATATTTTCAAAATGGCTTCATCAATTTTGATGAAATTTGCAATGTGTAAAGTACTTAAATTGAGCATACTTCTGACCATGAAAAGACTTTGACATTTCCTCCAGGGGCGTACATATGAGAAGACGGTACAATATTTTTCCAATAAGAACATGTACGCCACTGATTTTTTCACATTTTCTTATATCGGCCAAATAGTATGTTAAATTCTTAACAAAACTTATCTCTTCATATTTTTTCAGTTTTCATTTCGTTTAGGAGATAAATGTAATTTTATTAATCGTCTTATTGGTTTAGTTTTCCCAACGCATCGGTTTTAACATGTAAAGACCATTTAAAAATTTAACGTCCTGTATCTTTGAAACAAAGCATCTGCGGACCCATGTTCATAGAAACTTTTTGCCTTAATTTCTTTCACAGAATCTTCCTGTAAGCGATGGCACATGTTTTTTGAAACACTCTGTATAATACGAAATTATACACATGGTGTGTGCGGGTTCGATCCGCGCCTTGGACAGAAAACTTTTTTCAGTGCATATGCGACTTACGAAGTAAATACATTTAATTAGGTAGATTAATAAAAACGTTTGTGACGTCATCGTGACCAAAAACGGCAGAAAGAAGAAGAGGACTAGATAGTGTCCAAATAGATAGTGCCCAAGTAGTTAAGACCAAAATAACTAACGCCCAAAAGTGTGACAGATGACGTATGACATATGACAGTTGACAGATGACAGATGACAGTTGACAGATGACAGTTGACAGTTGGGTTTGATTGGGTGCGTTCGGTATCGGGTTGGGTTTGATTGGGTGCGTTCGGTACCGGCGCTTGGGTTTGCACACTTTGCTTGGGAGCTCTGATGGTGAACATATCACCTATCACTACTTATGAAACATACTATACATTAGAGAAAATATTATGTTAGTTTACGAAATAGTGGAAACATATGCTATCCTGCCCTAGTTTTAGTAAGATACAGCAGAATGTTTGTTTATGTAGCTGAAGTAACTTGAAACAACTCATAAAACACCCATGTTAATCTTCTACAGGAAAACCGAGGTTTCTAGATCAGTTGCCATTTAAATAGTTGGGTAAGGAATGGGTCTACGTCAATTATCCCAACACGACAATTCGCCGACTACGCCAATGGGTCTGGGTCTCCGGTGGCCGAGTTGGTACGGCGCCAGCTTTGCAACCGAGAGGCGCGGGTTCGAATCCCGCTTCGACCTTGGATATTTTGTGATTGATGTTGGAAGGTGGTAGAGGAATTCTTCCTCGACCGAGGTGGTACCACCCCACACATCCTCTTAAAGGGCTGGTGAAATCCCTACGGATGTTTCCAGCTCTGGATGTGTGAGTCGATTCCCCAGTACACCCACGGTACATAGTACTTAGACTTCGGTCTTCGTGGTCTGTCAGAAGATAAAAAAAAATTGGCCGAATACGCTAATTAGCCGAAAGTCAATTGGTCGAATACGTCAATTTGTCGAATCGATAAGATTATAAATTAGTATATAAAAAGCCTTAAAGCTAAAATTACACAAAAAAAGAAGGGTATAAATAAAAATAAATTAATTTTACCGATCACGTTACATATACAAAACCATATAGCATTGTGTAATATTTTTTTGTTTTGTTTAGTTCACTTTCACAAAAATTTAAGTGACAGACAATGATAAAATTGATTGAGTTGGCCGATACTTGGTGGAAGTCCATAACTAATATTATGGGTTAACCAGAAAAACTACTAGTTTACTAAGTCAAACTAGTAGTTTTTCTGGTTAACCCATAATATTAATGATAAAATTATTGCTGTTATTGAAACTTGTGCCAATCTTATGATAGTCGCAAGTAAACTGTTATTAAATAGGTAATACACAAGAACTTTTGAGCTAAGTAAAAATAAATCTAAATGTAAGCACTATTAATGGTATAATTAAAAATGGTAGGTAAATAGTTAAGTAGATAAATCTGCAAAATAAAAGAAAAACACCAAAATTAATTAGAGCAAAAAAGTAGTTAAAAGGTACTGTCATAAACAACATGAGTAATCTGGTATTCTGCCGATTATTTAACTTTCGGCCCATTGACCTATTCGGCCAATTAACGTATTCGGCCAATTAATGTATTCGGCCAATTAACGTATTCCACCAATTAACTCTCGGTCAATAGATGTAATCCCTTAAGCAATAAAAATAACACGAGGAATGACAAATTTATTACATTTTTAACTTAGACTTCAGCAGCTCTTCGTCATGAACTACATTTACCATGGGATGATATACCACTTATGTCACTGAATAGATGTATACAATACTGAGCCTTTAGAGTTTAGAGTTTGGAGTAAATTAGTATGTTGTATGTTCGTTAAATATAACTTAGTTATTTATAAAAAACACTTATTAATATTCTTATTATTCCTTGGTTAGTTTCCTGTTTTCTAGTTTATTAACTTACCAATAATGTGATTGTGATTGGAATGACTTACCTGCAACAAAATAAATAATATTAAAATAAAGTTGTCTATATCGAGGGATTTTGGGCTTATACACGAAACAAAATAAAATATTTATCAACAAAATCTCTAAAGGGTCTTAGAAGAACAAGGTATTGTACAATTCTGTAAAAAAGTTTCTAAATATAGGACAAGGTTTGATCCTATTAGGCTTGCGTTTCAAAGTTACAAATGGGCTAAATGATTTGTACAACTGAACGTTAAAGAACTTAAAAAGTATGACAACAAGAAACAATTGACCCCTCAATGCAAAATGTGAATAAGTCACTCTTTCCTCACTTTAATTAATGAAACTGCCGCCATGGGTTGGAATTTTTTAAAAGCATTAGCCCTGTTCGCACAAGAGTCACAAACCAGTCAGAGCCAACGAAATTACTGAAAACCAGTCGGCAAACTGTCACGTTACCAAATACCTAAAATTTATACAAGTAATTTATATACAAGTAAATAAACTCGAAAATAAAATGGCGAATTCAATTTCAGAAGGGCCCCTTAGTCCATTCTAAATGTTAAGGGACCGCTCCACGAGAAAACGTTGTCCAGGTAATGTAGTCATGATTAGCTGCAGCTTAGCAATGTTCTCTCGAAAGGCGTTCCCTCAAAATGTAGAATACGTCCCCTGGAATGTTTCAATTACTTCATTCACTGTAAGAAGTGCCTACAGGTCCAGACATGTACATATAATTTTTTTACGAACCCTTTTACCAATTCAGTACAAAAAGTACCTAAGTCCGCTCATACAATTTAATAGTAAACATTAATTTTAGTAAATTAGAGTAGCTATAGACACTAGTTTGGGTTAAATTAATGTTGTTTTACTCCAAAACAAACATGTACTAATACTACTTTTATTCTTGTTAATAATGAATTCAAATCAGTTTTGATTGGGTCGGTTATATTGGTCGATTAGCAGCAGGCGAATTCTAGTCGGGCATGCCTATTAATATTATAGGAAGTTTATTTAGATCTGAGGAAAGTTTGCTTCCCAGCTGCATAATATACTGTACACAATACAGTGTAGTATACAATATCTCCATATTTGCAACCCCAAGCTTTATGACGATGTGGTAAGTTACAACACCCGCTTGAACCCCAAATATGAATGGAAATTTTATAATATTTCTATTTATATGCAGATGTGATAACTGGTCCTAAATAAACCCGCTCCCTGTACTCTCGTTAGCTGCGAAATTACCTCTTTCCACTAACTTCATTTTTCTTTAATTGTTCCGGAGTTATGGTTTCGGGCTCTCTTTCATTATTTACAACTCTTCGGCATCCTCATTTATTTGTCATTTATTTCTTTTATTTAGAATGTAAATGTTCGAATGGGGACGATAATCAAAATGGCGGAATAACACAAAAGAACTTGGAAGAAATTTATAATTAAAAATTAACATTTGAAAATTAAAATAAATTAATTATTCACACAGTTTCTTTATTAGTATAAAAAAATCACAGAAGAATTCTAGAAGGAAACCATCGCCATCGATTTATGATAACTATACAGGGTGTTCGAAAAGTGTTAGTATGGGAAAATATTTTTGCTATTTGTAGAGATAGGACGACAAATTTTCAGTGGATCTTATTGGTTAATCAATCTACCTTTTTATGTAATTAAACTATTTCAGCCCCTTCGAGGGGTGACGCTAGGGAGTTGAGGTCAAAAATTTTAAATGTAACTCTACGCCTTGTGGTACCTTATTTTAAAGGTCTTAAAAAAGGCAACATTTTACCGCAAACCCGAGATCCGTATCTTAATTGGTTTTTAAATCGCAAGGCTATAAAAATTAAAAATCGTAAAAAATAAAATTTAAGTACCTCTATTTCTCTTATTACTTTAAAAGTTGTTCAACATGACCACTATGAACTTCTTGGCAGTAATGAAGTCGATTTTGGAACTCTGCTAAGAAGTCACAACTGCCATTCTCGAAAATGTGAGAAGTTAATCCCAAAATCGACTTTATTACTGCCAAGAAGTTCATGGTGGTCATTATGAACAGCTTTTAAAGTAAGAAGAGAAATAATTATATGTACTTAAATTTTTAATTTTTTTCACGATTTTTAATTTTTAAGGATTTAAAAACGAATTAAGATGTGGACCTCGGGTTTACGGTAAACTAATTCATTTTTAAAGACATTTAAAATGAGATACAACACGGTACAGGGTTGCATTTAAAAATTTTTGACCCCAACTCCCTATCGTCACCCATCATGGGAGTTGAAAAAGTTAAATTTGATAAAAAAGTAGATTTATTTATCAAAAGATAAGCCTAAAATTTGGTGTCTCTATCTTTACTAACAGCAAATATATTGGCCCAGACTTTTAGGAAACCCTGTGTAGCGAAGCTAATTATAAAAATAAACAACCTAACTGTTGCTAAATATTGGCAGCCCGATTCTCCAACGCTAGACCGGTTTAATTTGACAACCAAAAGTTTTAAACTGTATACTATGAATTTGTTTCAGGGTTTCTTCGCAAATTTTTAAAGAAAAGGGCAATTTTACTATGTACTGTTTCACAATACCAGAACTAAATACACTCTAGCGCCACCTTCCAAGACGAAAATCATTTGGAAACCAAGCAAATCGCTAAAATATTAGAATAACTCATAACAATGACAGAACCAAACCCTGTCAGAACCAGTGTTGTGTTGTGAGAGTACACTACTAGCACTGTAACATACAAAGCCTCGCGTCAGCCCAGTAGCACATCCAGGATATTGTATTAGGGGGGAGGGGTCAAGAGCAAATAAAAGTCTATTATAAAAGCATCATATTAACATATTGAACGTAATAAAACATTGACAATGCTACAGTACAGTTGTAGAAGGTAGTGAATGATACCAATTTTATTTTCTTCTCTGGTATGTAATCTCTATAATATATAAAAGAAGAAACTGACTGACTGACACCACCACTGGGTCTAGAAATTTGAAATTCTGCAAAGAGGTCCCTTATATAACGCAGGCATTTAGAAAGGAAGGGTTTTTTAAAATGCAACCCCTAAGGGGGTGAAATAGTGGTTCAAACTTTGTATGGAGAAAAAATATTAGATGGTCCTATTAAGTTGAAAAGTCGTAGAAGTGCTCTAAAAAGGTTTACAGTTTTTAATAAATCAACCCCTAAGGATGTGAAATGGGGGTTAAAAGTTTGTAATGGGGTAAAATTGTTATACGGTTTTATTATCTTAATTCTACGTGAAATTGTATCACCTATACCACGCGGATGAAGTCGGGGGTGGAAGCTAGTTGTTTAAAAAATCTTGTTAATTCGTTAAAAGCGTTTAGGGGGGGGGGGGTACTCTCAAAACCCCCCTCGCTGAGTCACTGCGTCAGTCGAGAGGTAACAGGTATAGAAAAACAAAATATGACTTGACAGTGATTGGTGTCGGGTTGTAGCCCCGACGCCACCCCACCCACCCCCAGGACATGCTCTAGGTACGCTAATGTAAACCAATGTGTTCTTATTCTTAAATCAATCATAATCGGTATTGCTACAACAAGCATAAGTTAAGCATTGAATTAAATAATGTTGCAGTCATTCAGGAATAGCGAACATAATTTACCATTGATTTAATAACTGTCTCTTTGATACTACATTAGCGTTTCTTGAGTGTGATGGTGATGAATATGGTGTTAGCTCTCTATTTAGCTCTGTAACAAAATTAAATTTGTAATTAACAAATAATAGCTGTTCGATGCTAGTTCCCAAACCCATTCAACAGCCATTTTTTTCATACCTATATTTTGAGAAATAGAATAATAAGAGTCCTATTAAAAAAGTTTTTCTTTTAGTTCAATAATCGACAAATCTACGTAATCATTTTTAAATTATTGTTAATTTCTTAACTTAAAATACCCTAAAGTTGATCTCTTAAGCTTATACTGCAATACTACCAAGCTTTTTTTCTTTTGCGAACTTCACGGAACTGAATTTAAAATGTAACCCTTTGTTATATCGTATCGTGACCAGAAACTTAAAAAGGGAGTTTTCATTCGGAAAATACGTAATTTAATCAGAACACTGTATTCCTACTATCTATTTGCTATAAATCATGGATACAGATACGAAAGCAGTTGCGTTAATCGAAGAACCGAGTGTTTGGGTAATTTATTAGCCGTTAATTTTAAGGAGTGTTCGATTTTCGTATCCTATAAAGTTGTGGTGCGCGTCGGAGTCTCGCAATCGTGTTTTCGAGCCGTTCGATGGCGGTGGTTGTAAACACACCTTGATTTAGAAATTTATTTTTCTATCTTTAGAAGCTTTTTTTTTCGGTAAGTTTTTGTTGCAGGGGCGCTTTTTGTACGTAGTTTACCTACTGCTCTTTGAACTTTAGCAAATTTTGCTCAGAGTTCCAGAAGATACCCCACTGAATATTTATTATTACCTAAATAGAATATTATCTCAACAAAAACATACATGTAAAAAAAACCGGCCAAGTTCTCGTCAGGACTGTGTGTTTTCCTTTCTGAAAAAAATATCTGAAATATAAAAAGTATGCCAACGTTATTAGCAGTGTTTTGACAAGCACAGAAAAATATTGGGTGAATTGATAAATTTACAGACCAAACTTGGCAAGTTCTCAAGGGTCCTTTAATGAAAACTTGCCAAGCTTGTTCTGTAAATTTATGAATTTAAACAATATTTTTCTGTGCTTATCAAAACACTGCTAATAATGTGTAGGCAAGGACCTTGGCATAATTTTTATATTTCAGTTATTTTTTTCAGATAACAAAACACACAGTCCTGACGAGAACTTGGCCTGTTTTTTTACGTGTTTTACGTGTTTTGTCGGGATTTCATAACTTTTCGCTCAGATACCAAATGATATTTGTTTATTAGTATATGTATATATGAGGGGTATTTTTTCCAAGCAAATAATTTTTAATAATGGCCTTTTGTGGCTAAGGTTTCATGGTTGCATTCCTGGTATTTCTGTTTGTTGCGATTATCATAAAATAGAAGGATATCAAAGTAAATCAGATATTAAAAAAAAATTGTTTGCGCCCGGGATCGAACCGGGGAGCTTCCTTTTTTTTTCTTTTTAAAGACTTTTATTAATTAACAATATAAAACTATTCCGCGTGTTAGGCGGATGTGATAACCACTACACTACGTACCCATATAACTTTCTAAAGCAGAAGTCCTACCTATTTCGGGTCAGAATCCGCCGTCATGTTGGATTTTCCGCCATGTTGGATTTTTATTGATTTTTGACCTTTCTCGTAATTATGACCTTAAACACTATTTATGTTCCAAATTTCAAAGCTCTGGCTCGATTGGAAGTACCCTAGATTTATGATGATCTATCAGTCAGTCAGTGAGTCAGCGAGTACCCGAAATTGTGATTTTTGGACACTCGTATCTTGGAAAATATTTCACCTAGACTCTTGGCTAGTCCATTATAAGACTGTTTAGACAGCCGATATTGTTAAAAAAACTATTAACATTAATGATGATCGCAAGTTTATTGTTGAATTTGTATTTTTTAGACATGGTTTTCACCAAATCTAGCTGTGAATTTAGGAGATTCGAATCTAGTGTTATGAACCAAATTTGTTCCATTTTGCATCCCATCAAACCCATACAAGCCAAAAGCAGACAGTTTTGCAAAGAAGCAGGTCCTATATTTGGAGGGAAATAAATATAAAAAGTGTACGGTGTTCGCGTCAGTGTGGTGTTAATAAAATGCGCTTTTTTATATTTAAATGTTTACAGAATGCCTAAACAATGTATGTTTAATAATACTAAATAAAAAATATTTTAAAATAATAAAGCGTGTTTCATTTGTTTCAACTATAAGTAAAATTATTGATGTAAGAGTGATCGTTCTTCAAAACACATATGTGATTTAATTTAAATAAAAATGTTTTCTTTGTGTTAGAAGTTACATTAAATTAATTAATGTCGCAAACAATAATAGCTATTTTGCATCAAATGAGGTGAATATTCTAACAAATAAACTTCCAGTGAAACCAATGATAGATTGTATTGAATATAGACTAGGCTATTACTGGCATCAAATAATCATTATATTTCAACGATTCATTAAAAGCCAATGAAACCTTATATTTCAGGCAATCTTATAACCTATTGGTTAACAATGATAAACTAATCATTGAAATAATCCGAATTTGTATTGTGCAATACGGAATAGAGTATGTCATTGAGTTAATGGGTATCCAATTCAATACGCGATAGCGTTTGTTCTGTATGTTTTTGTGTACATCTGCAGTCACTAAATACGAATATAAAGATATTTTTTACCTAGAAATGGAGGAACAGTGCACAAAATGGCGTCAAAGTGAAAAATGCGAAAAAAAATTACGCATTTTTCACTCATTTTATTCTTAATACTTTTTCAGGCTCAACTAGCAATATTTAAAGATATTTTTTACCTAGAAATGGAGGAACAGTGCACAAAATGGCGTCAAAGTGAAAAATGCGAAAAAAAATTACGCATTTTTCACTCATTTTATTCTTAATACTTTTTCAGGCTCAACTAGCAATATTTATGGCAATTCTTAATAATTCCTTTTGAAATTTTCACATATATTCTTTACACTATTATCAAAAAAATGAGACAAAATTTTAAATTTCACCCCTTTGCCAAAATGAAAATATGGAATGTGTAAGTCGAACATGGCTGACCACTGTTTCATACTCCGTATCAAAAGAATGAAGAGACAACAGGGCATTTAGCATTCAAATTTTGGCTATTTTAATGTTAAACCAAACTTATAATTCCTACCTCCCTCCCTGATCCTGATCCTGAATCCTCTTGGTTATATAGTTGTGGTTAATAACTGTTTCATATTTTACATTATACTTTTCTGTTTGCTCTTAGCACAGCAAGTTCTATTCTTTTCAATGATATATCAACTTTTTTGATGACGAATTGTTATAACTAAATGCTGAAAAATCATAGAAAAGTAAAAGTCACCCACCTCTTATGATATTCGTCATTCGTGCAATAAAAATAACGCTAGCGCTAAACAAAAGGATTAGCGGTACATTTCAAATGACACCTGTAACTGACGAAAAATATCATTGACCTTCGTTACTAGCCAACCTATTTCCATTGCGTGGATTTGCTCTTCCAGTGAATGTATCTTTGTTTAATATGAGCGAGTAAAAGAAGAAGGCAATATGACTCGACTTCGATATTGTCTTTCGTGAATGTTATTTTGAATAAAGCACATATTGAGTAATCGGATTTCTGGGATAGTGGATTGTAAAAATATAAACCGAAAATCGCTACCCGCCCTGATGGGGAGTAGTCAAACTAAATTGCTAATAGCTCTGTAATGCCAAAATAAACAGCCGGTAATCTGACAGTGAAACAATCTACACAATAGGTGTTCTTTCTGATCGAGAAAAACTAAACGATCTGGTTCACTTGATAAGTTTTTCAACTTTGAAAGACAAAATTCTAACAAAATAAAATTAAGTTTGATTTTCCAAGATTTAGAAAGCTATATGACAGGGCAAAGTACAAATATTTTACCCTCTACTTACTTCTCGTAAATTATATGACGCGAAAACCAACGTAAATGTTTACCCCCTTGCTAAAAGGGCTGTTGCTACCAAATTTAAAAATAAATAGAACTTTGCGACGCGACGTAATAAATATTTATCTCTCTAGGGACACCGAATCTTCATATGATCTTTCCGTTTTTATTAAAAAATGCTGAATAAAGTCGGTAGAGCTTTTAGCATTAAAATATCGTGCCCCTAACAAACGGCCGAGTCACAAATATGGATAACGCATGCGTATTGAAAAAATATTTAAAATATTTCTTACAGGCAGATGCCTTTGTAGCCTTAATGGATTTTTAACTTAATTAAATAATTTTTTAAGTTTTTAACAATATGTTTTAATTATATTTTATATTTTTAAACTTCTGATGACTCCTATATGGTTGTAAAAAACTGTCAAAAAGGAAAATACATGATTTCTTATCATTTCTTGACCGTATTTGGCAAAAATTCATGAATTTTCCTGAGTTTATCGGTCGATTGTGTTAAAATTGAAAAGATATTTTATGTAGACGTTTCGGTTTATTTGTAAACCATCTTGAGAACTGTAAATTGTTTTTATAAAATTAATTAAAAGGTCAATTTAACAATGACAAAAATTCAAACGTATCTTATTTATAAACAAGCATGTTTGTATTTTTTTCTTTGTTAATTTAATAAAAACAATTTACAGTTCTGAAGATGGAATAAATCGAAACACAATCGACCGATAAACCCAGGAAAACTCAGGAAAATATGTGTTTTATTTCATTTGTTATTTTTATATATAAATATTTTTGCTGGAATTACAAATTTTACTAGGGTAGCCATTAAAAAGAGAGTTCTTTGCCAAATAGGTTTTACTAATACTTATAAAAGTGGCGAAACAGAAAATGTACAAACATTTCAGTCTCGTGCTTACAGGTTAAAAAAAATTACGTAAAATTCCGCACGTTGTAAATAACTAGTAAATCGTAAAACAACAAGTTGCCACATTACTTTATGATATACCATTTATTTACACTTCCCAATCCCTGTTGTATTTATTTTTTCCGAACAAAAATCGATAGCTACTTTGTTGGTGTAAGTAAACTTATCACAAGCGCCATAAGCTATCCTAACTACCAAAACGTTTCTTAGCGTTTTTATAAACTTGTCTTTCTTCATGTAACGTTGGCTATAAAACGTATATAAATGTGGTTTATGGTACTTAATTTTAAGAGGTGTTCAATTTTATTAAGCTATAAACTTGGGGTTGTATAAATACCCCAATCGTGTTAATCTTAATTATCTATTAAAAACCCGTTTCCGTTTTTTATAATGTACTTTTGTAGACTTAATATTTGCATGATAATTATATAGCAAATACAACCTTCTCAAATAATTTATTTTCTGAGCAATGAGAGTTTTTAAAACAAATAATTTTAGAGCGTAATAACCTCTAAAATGTATTTTAAATATATACGTAGCTCTGATAAAGCTATAAAAAAGTGAGCTAGGTTATTGTGTTGCAATAATTATATGTAAAAAGTTTGGAGAAATGATATTTTTGTTATCTTTAAAGAAAGGAATCCTACTAAATCTTCCCAAATTCTCAATTTAACAAAGTAACATATACCACAAATAAAACAATCCGTAGAACAGTTGTTCAAACTAAAACTAACGCCAAACTAAATACCCAGAAATATTGTGTTTTACTAACGTATAATGCAAAACACTAACAGTGTATGATATGTCGTTAATGCTAATAGCACTAATAAAGGGCTGAAAACTATTTTCTTTCACTAATTAATAAACGGAAAGCAAAAATTCACAAGGCCTTATTCATAGCAGGTTGCCAAATTTTTGGGCGTTTATCTTGACTCTAAACTTACCTGGTCCCATCAAATAGATTATGTTTTGAAAAAGTTGTCATATCATTGTTTTGTAATATGGCAGTTAAGAAGTAGGGTGGATCGATGTATGTTAATACTTTATTATTATTCTTACATTCAGTCTTGTCTTAATTATGGTATTTTAGCTTGGGGAAACTGTGCTAGGGCTGGAGAAATTTTAATACAACAGAAAAAAATTATTCGAACAATACTTTTTAAATCTAGAACAACTTCGTGTAAAACTTTATTTGTTCAGTTGGGTATTTTGACATTTCCGTGTCTTTTCATATTCAATTGCGTAAATCTTGTCAAGTCTGACTTTCGTAATTTTGGGATCACTAGAGATAATAATGAACGGTATAACCTAAGAGTTAATTCTAACATAAACATTCCTTCGCATCGATTAAGCGCCGTAGCAAACAGTCCTCTTGTACTACCCATCAAGCTTTTTAACAACCTACCATTACGCATAAAACAGCTGTCAAATTTAAATGGGTTTAAGTCTGAAGTAAGAGGGATACTTTGCAGAAATGCGTTTTATTCTGTACAGGAATATCTATCTTTTCGATTTGAATGAGGTGTATTCTTGGTGTTTTTTATCCTTCTTCTCATTGAGGTGATGAACGTTTCATTGACGAATTGAACTTTGCCGCCAGCTGATAATTTATACGATACTTATATATTATTATTTTTTACATACTATGTTGTTAGTTTTTATATGTGAAATTGTATTTCTATATTTATTTGTACCCGACAATATCCCATTGTAAGTTCAGTGGAAATAAATGTTTATTTATTTATTTATTTATTTATATCATCAATAATAATCATCCATGATACGAAATTCACTTCTGTCTGGACAACTGCTTAAAAAGCAGCATGTGTCGGTCCTCTGGCGACCATTCAGATGGAGGCGGAGGCGGCGAATTGAAAGGCTAAAATAATAAATTTTTAATTTTTTTATATCATTTGCCATTTTGTCAAGAAACAAGATAAAAGTTAACAACCATATAAAAATATGTGTATTATCTAGCTGAATAGATATATAGTAATAACACCGCTCTTTAGTTATTTATTTATAATATTTATTATTAAATAAAAATGATAAATTACTCGCAGAATTTTAAAAACTCCGCTGTCATCTGACTAATCGGAACGCGTCTCACAACGATTGTTAATCGCTCGTCTTCGTCAAAGTTCGAAAAAAAGCTGCATGTGTCTGCTTTGGACATCTTTGCACACATTTTGCATTCAACAGAATAATGTTTTTTTGACAAAATTTCCTGCTGTATTGGTACTAATTTTATAATACTGCGTAGTTGTTCTCATTTAGTGTGATAGTAAATTATGTGAAACTCTGGTGCTACCACCGACTGGATGTGTTTGTAAAATATGAAAGGCTCGGCGGCCATATGGTGTTTGCGTTTTGATTTTTAACCTTTTTTTAAAGGCAGAAAGTTTAAACTAGTAGAAATTTTATTATGATGACTTACCTATTATTAGCATAATAGGTAAGTCATCATAATAAAATTGTTTGTGTTGCCGTATCATAGCCTGTTTCATTCTGATAAAATGTCAAAATATTTTCACGAGTGTAGGGTTTATACTTTCCCATATTAAGTAAAGAAATTGCTATTAAATTAAAAGGCACATTTTTAGTCAAATGCGTCTTTGTAATTAAAAATACATTCGATTATTTTCGGTTTTCACTAAAACTGCTAAAAAATGAGATGCCAAGGTAATATTTAAGTTTGGCGACGCCGCAGCTGGGTTGTTTATTCTTCCTTTCGCATATTATCTTATGCCTTTTAGAAGCGTCTGATATGTGGGTGGTTTGGCGTATTTGTTAAAATAAAAAAAAGTGCGATTTAAAGGGAAAAGTATTGGATAGAAAAATCTGTAGACTACCCCAGGAGTCACCCATTCTAATATAATAAACCATTTCAATAACACCCTGTATACTGAGACTGACTGACTGTCAACTATAGGACTTTATCGGAATATTCTTCCAAATATAAAAATTCTTCAAAAATCTTTTTTGCAGGCGTTTCAATAAATTTGCATTTGGCAACTTCACAATAACAGATGCATATTCTAAATAAGATCGTAAATGTGCGTTGTAAAACTTCAGTACCTATTATATAAATAACATTAAAATATTTGGACTTTCTTGTAATAGAACAAAAAAATTTTTTTATTTCAAATTGAAAATGGCCCAAATTTTAAGTTAGACTGGATGGA
Organism: Philopedon plagiatum; assembly: GCA_963971165.1. Lineage (NCBI taxonomy): Eukaryota > Metazoa > Arthropoda > Insecta > Coleoptera > Curculionidae > Philopedon > Philopedon plagiatum. The sequence goes on along the minus strand of OZ020192.1, from coordinate 81,637,182 downwards.
ATACAATCCACCGTTCTCACGTTCTATCTTTTGTCTAAATTGTTTTAAATTCTGACTTTTAACCGACATGACTTCAAAATGCTCGTTTCCTATTGACGTTTCCTCTCTAAGTCTCCGTTCTATAATCGTGTTCCAAATCTTCATTGTGCGCGACATCACCTGAATTCCATCAGAATTTACACTTTCTTGAATGAAACCTATAACTTTAATATGCAATCAAAATTCACAATTAATTTTTTTAACAGAACTTTTCAAACTATGAAACTAGTTGAGCTAAAAAAATTCGCCCCACCAGGTGCATACGCTTAAGCAACCGATGTTATATTCTATTTTACGTAGTACGTAAGTATTCATATTTTCTTACTATAAATTACCTAAAAGCTACGGTATTCTTGTTATTTATGCACCCGTCATTATTGTCATGTAAGCTACCTCCTTTACAAAGTGTTTTATATTTTGAAACGTTTGCATTGCATCAAAACTTTTACATTTTTTTATTGCATATTAAGATAAGAATATTTTTGAGTATAGAAACAGAATATAAGAAGATATAATATAGAAAATAAAGTATTTTATGTTTCAGATAAAACACCATGCGGTAAGATTTATGCGATTGTTTATAATATAAAGAAATATAAAATACCGTGTAACTTACACCACACGAAAACTCTGTTTTATGGCTTCTCTGGAGATTTTAAGAACTGTTATAAAGGTGTTTATTTTAAGACGATTATAAAAATTATATGGCATAATAAAATTTAATTGCCCAATTCTCAACTTATGTCGGACATAACTAAAGTGTATAAAATGATGAAAAATGCAAAGATTGATTTCTCCGCTAGTGCTAATACCAGACCGTTAAATAACTCGAGAAAACCCACTATTTTTAATTCTGCTCTGGGCGCTATCCAGTTGTCGCGGTGACTCTTACCCTTCATTAGGCAGGCCGAAGTACACACAACGTTTTAACCAGAATCAGACCTGATATATCCATCCATCAGTGAATTTGACTGGATAAAATGCAGTGGCTCGCTCAAACTAATTCATTCAGTGTTGCTCTGAAATTTCATTCGGTTTCCAGCACAATATACATAGGTACGTCGAATTTCTTCGACTACACAAGTGCACCATTGCATTGTACGAAACATACAGAATTTGGTCTATAGGTAATACATTAAAAGAGATGGTCAAGTAACTCGAGAAAAACTACTTTTTGATTCTGCTCCAGGTGCCCTCAGACGACCTTCTAACCAGAATCAAACCTTATTCATTCATAGGTGAGTGTTAAATAGGTAAGATGTATTGTATTAAGATTGTAGTTATGAAATAGTGGTGTCTATAACTCAGTGGCGGCTCGTGGCCTAGAGCATAAGGGTGGCTACAAATAATTTTTAAAAAAATCGCGTTCGATATTTTAATAAAAATAAAAAAGGGTTCATTGGTGTTAGTCTTTAATTACCACACATGCGTTTACTGGAACATATATATTTCTATCCACTTGTTTGTTGTGTTTGTTGATACTTTGAAGGTACCCGGAATTTAACAATGCGTGTGCTGTGCCGAAACTTCACGTTTCTTAATCTTGTAATGTAAATGTTTCAATCTGTCTATCCTATCTTTGTCCATGTTTTATCCATACCTTCTGAATAAAAGAATAAGCATGAAGAGCAGAACAGTGCATTCAAAGTTTCACAACCACATAGGTATCCACAGGTTTTTTTATACACCTCTTTGGAGAAATGTCTTGTAAAACAAAAATTTTCTGTTTTATCCGATAGAGAAAGGATCAGATCAGGGGTAGGTCTTCCAAGGGATTTGATCTCAATTTTTTCAACCAACGAGATGTTTTGGACGCTATTTGTCATTTTCCACGCTACTTGCCATTGTCCACAAATCGTGAAATCGCCCATAACACCGCGGAGCGTCTTGTCACAAGCATCATTTTTTTTGAGACAGATGATGTGGAAAAAACGAGCCAAAAACGTACTAAACTGAGCAATTTCAAAAATATTTATTTACCAGTGCTTTTTTGGTTAAAAAAATATATTTTTTTAAGTATTAACTCTTGGATAGCCTAAATTTACTACTTATATAACTAAAATAAAAAATAAAATACCTACACACAAATTTGGCTCAAACGAGACACCTGTGGCAACGCTGACGGTGGCATAAAGCAATGGACTGCTGGGCTGGGCTTACCAGCCGAGCGCCTTTTCGCTTGCTATAATCCCGATTATAAAGTATCGAATTAACCGAATATAACCGAACACGAACGCCAACGAAGGTGAATTTACACAGAGAATTGTAGCTTCGATGCATGCAACGGTCGGCCGGCGGGATCGAAAGAAACCCCAATTAGCGGATAAGCGCAAAACCTTTGTATTATTTTTGAAATAAATTTAAAATTAGTACAAATATTTAGAATATTTTATGGAAACAACGGTATGGATATGTTTAAAATAAATAAATATTGTTTATTACAATTTATTACTATTTTTGAGTATTGTCGGGGGAGGCTCGCGCCCTGCAGCCCGTATGTACCGGCCGCCCATGCTATAACTGAAATTTATAGTAGTTATGTAATAAAGTATTAATCAGTAACTTAAAAGATTACCTGAAGACAAAACCTATTTATCTTACATAAATCGCATTTTTTTACAAGCAGGAGTTTTTATAAAGCATAACTTTTTGTCGAAAAATTAAAAATTAAGTCCATTTGTGGTATAAGTAACTGAATCCAGGGGCACCCTGTGTATACTCACTATTCACATTGTCGAGAATGGCAAGTGTTACTTCTTGGCAAAGTTCCAAAATCGACTTTATTACTGTCAAGAAGTTCATGGTGGTCATTTTGAACAACTTTTAAAGTAATAAGAGAAATAAAGGCACTTAAGTAAATTTTTAATTTTTGTTTCACGATTTCTAATTTTTATAGGCTTCCCGTTTAAAAACGAATTAAGATACGGACCTCAGGTTTGCGGTAAAATTTTTCTTGTTTGAAGACTTTTAAAATGAGGTACCACACGGGATAGGGTTGCGTTTGAAATTTCTGACTTCAACTTCCTAGCGCCACCCCTCAAGGGGGTTAGAAAAGTTAAATTACATAAAAAGGTAGATTTATTAACCTATTATAATATACACCTAAAATTTGGTGGCTCTATCTTTACTAATAGCAAAGATATTTGCCTATACTAAGACTTTTCGGACACCCTGTATATATTTTTTGCTCGCGGCTAGCTGCAGTTGCAGTCACCGAATAATGCAAATATATAGTAGATACATAAAAGCATCGAGTACTAAAAAAATCTCAAACATGGTTTTGGATGTATTTTATAAAAGTCTACTTAAACTTACAGGTAATAAGAAGAATACATAGTCGATACATAGGTGTTTTAAATTGTATTTAAAAATGGAAATCATCTATAATAAGAAAACTACCGTATAAATATGAGATAGATACCCCGTTCTGTAGTCCCCATATTTTATTAGCACAGTAACACTCGAAATAAATGCACAATAAACCTTTATTTAGCAGTGCACAAAAGCTACAACTTTCCTGTTGTTATAAATTAGCAAAAATAATCAAATTTAATAGCTGATAACGCATTATTTAAAGACTAAAATAAAACAAAATGGCCAATCAGAGCGATTCGCTTATTGTACTTAATACATCCATAGATTACTAGATGCTGGGAACAAAGTGCATTTTCGATTTTTTGCCATTGGCGGGCCCCACTGTGCGTCGGCTGCCTGGCGTGAAAATAATACCAAAAATAGTCATTTAAAGGTCTAAATTAAATACAATAATATATTTTATCCACGACTCGTCTATAATTTGATTATTATACATGAGTTTATGAAATAATAATAATATTCATTATTCACTAGTGAATAATGGTTTCATTATTCACCGCTTCCACGGATATCTCGATCCAAACTCCAAACAAGAGCTGTGCTCGATCCAGACCGGCTTGGAATGCGATTGTACGCACAAAATAAAAAACAAAGGTGGCTATGAAAACATTAGCTTCGTCACGTTGCGTTGTCGCGCTGTTGTGGTTACTTTAATTCGGAGTTTAATTCAAAACGTCAACATTTAAAAATAAAAACATATATTAATATTATCTATATTTTTTTGATAGTCCTGGATAAAGTATAGTATTCTACTCGCATATAATGGCTGTTATTCACTTGGATGATTTATGACACTCGCCTGCGGCTCGTGTCATAAACTTCATCCGCGTGAATAACAGCCACCATTATATGCTCATTGAATAATATACTATTATACAATTAATAAAAGTACCGGGTAAAATATTTTAAAACAAGAAAGTTTCTCTTTTTATTTGTGTAACTGTTGGGCATCGTATTTTTATCGTTACTTTAATATATTATTATTTCCACCTTCTAATTTTTTCCGGTTAAACATAATCTTCTAAAGTATACCTATTTTTCATAATAAATGCGTGTGCATGGAGGTAGAAGAATTCCCCTATACGACTTCAACTTTTCTACGACTGTAGGTTTTCATCTTTCAGAAAACGAAAGAAAAGAAAAATCCACTTTCTAAATTTAGTTTGAGTTGAAATTGAGAACGAGGACTCACTGGTCTGTGCGAGACCTATGCGGGTTGGCTAGTTATTGTCGCCGGTCACTTAGAAAATCGCCCTTTTATTCTTTCCGGGTTATACGCTTTTAAATTGCCTTGGCCGCCTTGAGAATGTCGCAAATTTCATTCCGACTTTTTCTTTCATTTCGGAAAATTGCCCATCAAATGGTGGCAATCATGCACACGATCTGAAAGAGGGGCGAATTGAAGCAAACAACAGTTCACACAGGATTGTAAATGGTAGTTTAAGTATATTACGTGATAAAGAAGATTGTTTGTTTTAATAGAACCAATTTTCAGTCCACATATTTCGTGATACAAATAGAAATAAAAGGAAGTTTATTACTTGTATAGCGGACATTATTATTCTGTGATGGTTACAACAATACAATAGAAAAGTTCTTAATATCATTAATTATATTATTGTGAACAAACCTACATCTTTTAAGATTTCAAATTTGTACAGGGTGTCCAGTTTTCGATGTTTTTTATAGGGTATCTCCCTTATGAGTGAAGATAGAGGGATGCAGTTTTCGCGACACTGTGCTACTTTCTTAAGAAACTAAAGATTCCATAACCAGAATTTTCGCAACACCCTTGGTTTTTGCTACACAGGGCTAAACTGAAAATTTTCATTGTTTTGACACCCCTCGTATCTCGGGTATCTTATATGTTTTTTTACGTAGGTTTATCGTCTCATCATCGTATAATAGTAGGCTGTGGCAATAAAAAATAACAAACAATAATAATTTTAAAAAAGCTAATCTATATTTCCTGTTATCTTGGTTCTCGATCCTAAGTGCGCACGCGCTAGTCAAACTTTGGCTCGCTGTGACTCCACCAATTGTTAGTCTTGTCAGTTGGTGGTTAGGGCATCCGCACATGTCAGGTTTTTTCTCGGGGTTGTCTAGGAGTCTAGGCCGATTTATTGAAGTTATATAATTATAGATAACTTCCATTAATCAACCTGATTCTGGGTACCGATAGGCAATTCGAATGCTCTGGCTGTATAGTGGCACGCATATACCATTGTAAATTCGAGTGCGTTCCATACGCGCCATGAGTCTTGAGTCCGTTATTAATCACTAATCAGTGGACGGCCACTTTCAGTATGGGCCCTCTCTTAGATAAAATGGGTACTATCACAGATCCCGTAGCTATATGGATCTGTGGTACTATTCATCATGTCGCGCTCTATAAATTTAATATTCTAGTGCGGTTTAAAAAGAATTGTTTAATGAATTCTATTGTCTTTTTTATATATCTACACTGAAAATTAATTGAATGTTAAAAAACCAAAACAGTAGTGCTGGGCGCTGAAACTCCTCGTAAATCTGGTTTGTATAAAGAAATCCGTTACCAATAATTACTATGTGAATAAAAAATTGTTGTACTGTGAAATGTTCAGTTCAAACCAGTTTTATTACGCTATGTCATTTAGTTATTATCGCTTAATGGTTTCTTTAATACAAAGATTGGGTAAATCTACCAAAAATTTTGTAAAAAAAGTACCTATATTATATTATTTCAAAATCTATGTAAACTGCTGGACACTTGGAAGTGCATCATCAAAATTTTTGGTGTAACTTCGAATATAGCTATCTCAAAAAATAGAAAAGACATTTAAATGCAGTTCACATTATGTTAGGGCCTGTTTCCTCGTCTATGGAACTGCCAACTTGGTGTGTTATTTATATACAGGATGATAAACAAAATAGTACATTTTTCCGAATTTTTGTTTGAGTTATTGCTCTTTAGTATCCATTATACCATATATGTAGGTGGTAAGGGGCTTGTCCTCGATCGACAAAGTATTTACCACCCCACGTACCCACTTAAACAGCTGGTGAAATCTTAGCGGATGTTTTCAGCCCTGGGTGCGTGAATTGGTTTTTTCTTTTCCTTTCCTCTTCCAACTATGGTTCTTTCTCTTCTTTCTCTGTCACTTCTAATTCTACTCTCTAACAATCCACTTCTTAAAAAAACATTGAAAATAATGATGATGGCGCTCCCAGGGGTAAAAAATTCCGGAGATAAATTACCCCTCCATTCAGATCTCCGGACAAGGGGTGCTCAGGAGGGCCCACCATCGACTATTTCGAAAAGTACAATAACCTTTGCCAACATCTGCGGGCTTAATTCCAATTTGGACTCTGATGTCCACCACTACCTCCAATCATACAAACCCCTCATATTTTTTCTGACTCAACTCAAATCAGTCCCAAATCCTCAACCAATCATCTCCTGTTTCCAGGCTTCTTCTTCTTCTGTCACCGTTTTGTTTTCATGGGGGGGTATCACGTAAATATAGATAGCCGCACATTATTATTATTAATTAGTATTAAATCACAAAATATTAAAAATACTTCAATTACTAGGCTAGATAACCAGTTAAATCCTCCAGACGCATTAAAACAAGCCATGTTTACTCAAATCATCATCATCATCAAACTGACAACTGACTGAATGCATTCGGACGGCAAGCGATATGACGTCATGAAATATCTGATGGCTGTCAAAATTCCTGTCACTTTTATGTCAACCAGAACACAGAACCACTAGCCGGCTGAAAACGTTGAAAATGTCCGTCATAATACTTAAGGGCAAACAAGTTCAAAACATTCTTCTTATCCCTTGACACCAAAAAGTCCTCCGGTCAAACTAAACACATCGCTCAAATATTAGAATAAGTCTTTAATGACGACTCATTATCAATAACAGGACAAAAACCTGTCAAATCGTAAGTGATCAAAAAGAAGATCTTAATTTAAACCAGTACTAAATCTTAAACCTTTTTAGTGAATTTGAACGTTAAAATTTATCTTTAAATTGAAAAAAAAAATTGAAGACAAAATTACCCGGCGAATGTTGGAAGAAATAAATCAAAAGGCGCAATTTTAACGTTAAAGTAAGAGCATATTTTTATATTTCACTGAAAATTGCTCTTATTTATTGCGCGAGGCAAAGTAAGAATGATAAAAAATATCGGTCACAGAAAATTTACCGCACAAACGAAAACGAAATCAGGCGTATATTCTCTGAGGGTTTCGACGCTGACTGGCATTTTGCTTGACGTTTTTCAAGTTCTTTTAAAAATCAATGAATCTAAATTGAAATCAACCCATGTTTATTTTCAGGCATTAGAATCACCGACACTGATATTGGTCGATAATAACTTCACCATTAAACTTAATTTGACAATTTTTAATGTTAATCGGTGGTAATTTGTTTCGTATCGAAAATAACTTTGGACGATAATTTAATTCGTCCATCAAATTTCCATTATATTAAAATTAAAACATTTGTGTTTAACTCTTTGCAAGCAAATAAAGTGCCTTAAATATAGGAGTTCATTGGTGCATTAATAATTTTATTACCAATTTAATACTGGATTAAAGATATTCCTACAAATTGCCCTGAAGCTGCAATATACGAGTCGCTTAGTAATTAATGTTAACCACAAATTTAATTTTAGATTAGGTAATGATTTGCTTTATGGGTACTAATATTTTCAAAAGCAAATCGCGTCTAGTGCTGTAAGGATTTTATGTCTTCTTACCGTTGTAGGTATCTGAGCAAACATATACCTTCCAGTTAAAGCTTTATAAGCAGTGCTTACAGCCGTCATTTTTGAACTTAATGATGACGTTTGATTACAAGGGAGTTTCTTTGTCGCCCAGAATTTTAATGTATTGTTACGATTTTGCATGCATTCAAAATGTTTCTACGCATGCAAAATTTTCGATAATTTTACATGCACTTAATATCTATAGAATTACACCGGCGGCGGCACCTTTATGAAATATGTCATATACATAATATGTCAGTTTTAAGGTGCAGAAAAGCAATGGAAAAGTTTCCGAGACAATTATAAAATTTATGTTAAGGTGTTTTCTGCCGCTGAATTTAGTTAAACTAGGTTCAAACTGATTTAAAATAGTGCATTCCCGAGATTAAGTAATGACGTCACATTGAAATTGATTCTAACCGTTTTTAAACTGAATCCTGTTTGGTTTTAAAGTAGGTGCCTGGGCAATTTTGATATTTGTCTTTAATAATGAATATGTACGTATTTTTTTTTATTGCATAAGAGGAAGTCATTACAAACCCAAAAAAAATATTTTACTTTTCGGTATAATTTATTACAATTTCAAAAGCCTTTTTCCCTTACTGAAAAGTGACGTCAGGAAGTGAAGAGTGACGTCAGGAGATTAGCAAAAATAACGTAAACCTTACCTAAAGTCGAACAGGTTTGTTTTGCTCCAAAACAGTCAGAGGGGGACCAATCGAATTTTCTGGGTTAATAGAGGAATAGTGCAACTAGCTTCGGTAAAAAATTCAGTAACACGGGATGGATAGTTTCGGAATTATTAAACGTCAAAGTTGAAATTTTCGCGGTTTCCATTGAAACCGGGTACAGATCGCAAAAGTGATTTAAATCAATTTAAATTTTTGAAGGCTGTAAAGAACCCGAAGCTTCAGAACCCAATTGAAACTGGTAAGTACCGGCAAATGGCAAATAATTTTTTGATTTTTTTTAGGTCGAAAAATGTCATTTGCAACCTGTACCAAAGAGGTACCTAATAACACAAAAACGAAACGTCGGCGTTGGATCGAAAAACGGATTCATAAGTAAAACTTTAAAAACTCAAATATATTTTTATACAATACATTTACCTAAACCTAAAACCACTGGAAAATGGATATATTTGGGAAAACTGAACATATCGATTTTTGACCCAAATTTTTCAGGATTTTTATTTTCTTTTTGGGTGAAAATGGATCCAAATTAAAATCGAATATACGTCATCGAAAACAGCTCGTCGAAATACGTGGTATTCATATTTTTTAGTTTCTTCATTCTTTATAGCAAGGGAGCAAGCCGGGCAAATTTCTATTTTTTGACTTTTTTGAACTCGACATCGGTACCCTTATTTTTTCCTATCTAATTTTTTTGCAATTTTTCAAAGCTATCTTATAGAGGGATAATCAGACTTTAAAATAAATTCAGAATGGGTCATCCAGGAGCGTATTTAAGGGGTAAAAACTGAATTTTCTGGATTTTTTCCAACCAATCCCATTTTTAAACGACATAATTTCACACTCTTAATCCTATTTAGTGATTCTTTTTAGGTTTATTTTATCCGTTAGTTATCTAAAAATAACTCTCACTAATTTAAATCGGTAATTTTTTCGTTTAAGTTACAAATAAAAAGGTTTATTTGCATCGCGGACATGCAAAATTTGAAACTTTTAAATTTTCTTATTTTCGACCATTGCCATGAAAACAAGGAATTGTAGTTTTATTAGAATATGATAATGTGTCAAAATATCGCAAAAATGACATTTTTGTTGCAAGATTGGAAGGTTCCTGGATCGATTTCGGTTGAAACATACACGAATAAGATTTTAGAAACCTTCTACTTTAAGTCCGGGATATTTCATTTAGTTACGCATTAAATGCCATTTTTATTGATTTTCCGATGACCTTACAATAATGGGCTCCTAAAGGTGTCCAGATAAACATATGAAACTTATAAAAATATCTTGTTAGTAATTCTTTTATTAACAATTTCTTGCAAAATATGCTTTTTTGTCGAATTTTCCGTCATATCTCAGTTATTTATTAAAATAGCGGAACGCCGTTTGCTTGGCTTTGCTTGGGCAACCCAAGCAAACCCAAGCACCGTCGGAAAGGTAAGAACATTTTACACAATTTTCCTACTAAGCACTTTTTTCTACGACCAATAGATTCGTCAGTATGTAATAAATGAAAAACCGCTCAAGAAGTAAGTGCGCGAGCGCGCAACGGATGCAGCGATCAGCATCGCGCGCAATATACAAATGCTCGTAACTTTTAATCAATTATCTATATATATATATATATATATATATATATATATATATATATATATATATATATATATATATATGTATATATATATATATATATATATATATATATATATATATATATATATATATATATATATGGGAAATGTACTATTACATTTCAAAAAATTTGACAAAAATAAAAATATTGACTAGAAAGCTGTAATTTCAAATTATGATATTAGTTACATTTCTGAACAACTTTTTCTACTAAGCTTTTGTTCCATTTGGACAAATAAGAGTACTTTACTCTTGGCCATTTTTCATATTTTTAGTTATAACTCGCCCTGTATAATACCAATCCGAGTGAAATTTTGTATTCCTCAGTTCTGGACCAAGCGGGGCATGTTCCCAAAATGCCATTTTCAAATTCAAAATTTTTTGACCCATTTGTCCTATCGTAACACCTATCCTGGGACACCCTTTATATATATACATATATATATATATATATATATATATATATATATATATATATATATATATATATATATATATATATATATGTATATATATATATATATATATATATATATATATATATATATATATATATATATATATATATATATATATATATATATATATATATATATGTATATATAAAGGGTGTCCCAGGATAGGTGTTACCATAGGACAAATGGGTCAAAAAATTTTGAATTTGAAAATGGCATTTTGGGAACATGCCCCGCTTGGTCCAGAACTGAGGAATACAAAATTTCACTCGGATTGGTATTATACAGGGCGAGTTATAACTAAAAATATGAAAAATGGCCAAGAGTAAAGTACTCTTATTTGTCCAAATGGAACAAAAGCTTAGTAGAAAAAGTTGTTCAGAAATGTAACTAATATCATAATTTGAAATTACAGCTTTCTAGTCAATATTATTATTTTTGTCAAATTTTTTGAAATGTAATAGTACATTTCCCACCACTATCGTATTCGGTTTTTTATTATACTTGGAAACTACGTTTTCTAACATGTAATATGTACATTTACCAGGTATAGCCTAATAATGTATTGTAATACGATATTGGTGGAAAATGTTCTATTACATTTCAAAAAATTTGACGAAAATAAAAATATTGACTAGAAAGCTCTAATTTCAAATTATAATCTTAGTTTCATTTCTGAACAACTTTTTCTACTAAGCTTTTGTTCCATTTGAAAAAATAAGAGTACTTTACTCTTGGCCATTTTTCATATGTTTAGTTATACCTCGCCCTGTATAATACCAATCCGAGTGAAATTTTGTATTCCTCAGTTTTGGACCAAGCGGGGCATGTTCCCAAAATGCTATTTTCAAATTCAAATTTTTTTGACCCATATGTCCTATCGTAACACCTATCCTGGGACACCCTGTATATATATATATATATATATATATATATATATATATATATATATATATATATATATATATATATATATAATATTTGAATAAAACAAAATTGCTACAAATAATCGCCAAGACAACTAATTAATCATATTTTGTAAGTACTTCCAATGTTTGAATTTCCGGTGTTCTTGTTTAAGTGTGAAATTTTCCACTTTGTTGATTCAAGTTCTGAATTTAAAAACAAATTTAAAAAAATTAAAAAGTAAGTATTGTAACCTCTTCCTGAGACCACTATATACGAATTCTGTGAGGGGTGTATCCATAGGCTTTTTATTTTTTTTTTGTTACGGCAAATGTTCAGTGGTCTGTTTTACGAAAAATGCATTTTCGAGTGATCACCACTGAGGAAAACCAATCATTCTTTTTTGTAATTTTTCAATTTTAAAAATAATAGAGTAGTTATCAGTACTTTCAGATGGTGTGATTGGTTTTACAGAAACTTTTAGTTTTCAGTGAGTTTTATTGACATAAAGTTGAAGTTATCTCGAAAAAGAAAAAAATATCGCTATAAAGAAACTGTTATAAAAAGATATTGAAAAAAGATAATTATCTAAAACTTGGAAAAGTTGTAAATAAATATGCCTTCTATTGATACTTCATAGATATGATCGTTTTTGTATTTATTTTCATAAATTTTGTTTTTTTCCCAGAAAACGTGGTTTTTCATATTGCGCGCCGGATAACTTACTGAAAATGATATTTTGCGGCTGCAAAAAGGGGTGTGGTAAGGCCTGTGGATGGCGAAAAGCATGCAGGCTTTAAATGTTTTGCTGCATATAAAACTTGCAAAGGGAAGGAATGCGCTAATATTGAAATTATTGATGATTCTGTGATCTGGACTGCGACGATGAGAAATTGATATGACTGTATGTCTTGATGATAGTGTGAATGTTTGTACGTCAAGTGAACCAATGTGTATAAGCGATTCTGAAAATGAAAGTAGCTCAGATAGCGATTCTTAAGAAGATAGCGCTTCCGATTCAGATTAGTGTGTTAAAAATATTCGCGATTCGCGATACATTTATACATTTAATATAAGCTTACCTAATTTAAGATGTTTACATTTTTACTAATAATAATAATAATAATAATAATAATTGTGACTGTGTCTATAAAACATTAAAACCTACAGTAATTTCGACTTTGACAATAACTTAACAACGCAGCACCCGACGCATTAATATTTCAAAATTGTATCCGTGCTGCCGCCAAGCTCTCATCAGTGTTAGGAGAAACAAGAAAGAAGGAACCACAAGAGGTGTCGGCGAAGTGACGAGTTCGTTAATCACAAGTAAACAAATAGTTTCGTGACATAAATTAATTTTCGTGTAAAAATTAAAAAACTGTAAGTTTCGGTGAATTCGCAATCTTTGTATATGTGATACATATCCTTAGTGATGATTATAACATATTTTTGGTGTTGTGTGTCGTCTGTCTACATGTAAAAGTCCGTGCTATGCTACGTTCCAAATTTTTATTTTTTCGGCTATTTACTTGGAAAAAATGAGTCATCCATCTATTTTTTAAGGGCTCCAAAGAAGGTAATCTTTCCTTTGCCTATTCGAAAATTTGTTAAATCCGTCATACCTTAAGTGCACAAGACCCTTTGTGTTAACAGTCAAAGGCAAGAAACTGTTTATATGTAAGTTAAAAAAAAAGTAACTGCAAAAATGCAATTTTAGTATTTTATATTTTTTTACGGTGTTTATGTGTAGGTAAATAATCTCTTGGCAGAACTAGGCGCATTATTAAAAAACCTGCCTTAATTAAGAAAGTTTATTTTGCTTGCTAGGTTGATCACTAGTTACCCACAAAATTTGCCCCATCTGAAAAAAAACTCAAGGGCCGCGCCTGGCCTTTGACTATCTGACCTAAATACTCTGCGTTGTCTATCCTCTGTCATTCCCTTTACAGTCATTTGTGTTAGCCCGCCATGTCTCAGAATGTCCGATCATTTTCTCTCTTATTTTCTGTAATGAACGACACATGGTCGTTCCTCGACTAAGCATTTTGTCAATTGTGACTCTGTCAACCCAACTTACATTCTGTACCACCACATCTCAAATGCTTATGTGCCGTTTTTCTTTTTTCCTTATTAGTGTCCAAGCTCCACAGCCAACACTCCACACGTAAGCTTTTAAGAAAAATTTACGAATTCCCATATCTAAGTTGTATATTAATGAATTAATGACTATCTCTTCTCTGCGAAAGCTTTCTTTGCCTATTCTTCTCTTTATGTCATGCCTGCCGCGATTATCTGTTGCCCAGTTACCAGAATCCTTTAATTTCATTTATTCTGTTTTCTCCTAGCCTGACGTTCATTTTTCTGCCATTGCTGCGGATTTCTGATATTTCATAACCTTGGGCTTCGCACTATCTATCTTCATTTTGTACCCGGAAAGTATTTCCTGCATTTGGGCTATGGTTAGGCCTGCAATAATTTTTTATCGCTTTTAGCTAAATCTGATATGTCGTTTGCAAACCGAAGCATGGGGATCTTCTTACCTTGAGTATTGACGTCTGCATTAGGAATTTCCTTGACTTGGTTCATTACCTGTTCTATGTGTAGATTAATAATTATTATTAATACTAATCACTCGTAATTAATAATTAATTATGGGTGACAGGTTGCATCCCTTTCTCAAGCAATTACCTATTTTGCTTCTTCTTTTTGGTTATCTACCCTAATTACTGCTTATTGATCCTCGTTCAGTTTTATCTGTTGTCTGTTCAATTATAATTATTTTAATTTTATATTAAAAAATCTCCTTAAACTTATAAGTTTTCCTTTTATTTCATTTGATCAAATTAAAGCTCAGCTCAGTGACAATCTACTTTACAATATTTTAAAACATACAAAAATCAGCGGTCATTATAGTGAAAACTTTTACTTTATTACTAATATGGTTATTAACATTACCTTTATATTAATTGAATCTACTTCTACTAAGTTTGTTTTTTATTTCGTTGTACTAAAATTAAATAAAGCAAATATTGGGCAGTCCTATATATTTACCATCGCCTGGTATTTATTGTCAACGTTTCTTTTAATACGTGACACGTGACCCACATGTGACCTAAACAACAAAGTTTTTATCGTAAGAATACAAAAGTTTGTATAACAGAGACTTATACATTCATAATTCATATATACAATAATAATATACTGATTTGAAAATGAAAGTATTATTTAACTGATGGCAGGTGACATAAGAGAATACCTATTCTTTTGTTATGATATAACATGTTAGAGATGAGCAAAATTGGAATTAACATAAATGATATTACCTATTTATTTAAGCAATAATGCTCCTATTTAAAACCTTATTTTAAAAGTTATGCTATGATTTCTAAGGGTAATTTTATTATACAATTTCCCTTTTTTAAAGGAATGTATCTTTTAAAGGAAGTATTTTTTAGGGACGCCAAACAAATATTTTTAAAAACAAAACATTCTTAATTGTGTCATAGGATATCCGTATTAAAGAAAAAAGTCCTTTAATTTTCAAATAAACTCTAGTTTTTTTATTTCATCAGCACAGGCACACAAACAAACAAAGCACCTAACTTACATTAAGGGTGATAACTGACTCCGCTGGGACCTCTCAGGATGTGATTTATTTCTTTTAAAGTCGAGGGGGTCTATCACAAAAAGACTGTTTGTTTGGAAGTTATTTAAGATAAGCAGATTATCTGAATCAATTTCCATCACGCAGAGGATTTAAACTCCTATCTGATATAACAAGTGTGCATACAGCGTAAGAAAAAGCAAATCCCCTAGGTCAATGTTCAACCAACATGTTATTTTATTTCTCCCATTATATTTTCCATATTAATTAAATTAATAATATTCAATGTAAGTAACCTTAATCCTCAATCAATTAATATAAAACAAAAATTGTTAATTGAAAGGTAAAACAAAACAATTCAATCCTTAAATGAAATGCAGTAAAATACATATAAAGAACAAGCATTTAGAGTAAAATTTTAAATATACAATTCAAAATAAATTTGGTAAAAATATATTTTTTTGTATGTTTGTAGGTACCGCCATTGACAACTCAAACTTTCAGGTCTAAATGAAAACTCAAAACATACCTGAAAGTTTGAGTTGTCAGTGGCTGCACATAGATATCAACAAAAATGATGTCAAATAAGTAACGCAATATATCAATACACAATCTGTTGTCCTCATATACGTATTAAATAA
Source organism: Philopedon plagiatum (assembly GCA_963971165.1). NCBI lineage: Eukaryota > Metazoa > Arthropoda > Insecta > Coleoptera > Curculionidae > Philopedon > Philopedon plagiatum. Next base: position 81,621,072 of record OZ020192.1, on the reverse strand, counting down.
ATATACCGCGGGTTCCCCAATTACCCAGTGTGCGGTTTTTGATGCCAACAATGTGAAATGGAGATATATAATCTCGCATATAAGTCTATCCTTTCTTCAGATATTTCGTAAACTGCGATTGCGCTAAATTTTGTGTTGCTATTGGCAATCTAACGGCGCCACGCTTCATAAGTTTCTTGACAGGGCTGGTTTTTTAGTATAATTGAACTAGTTTATTACTTTTTGTATATCAGGTCATACGTTAGCACACTTCAAAATCAACCACAAGAACACCGAATACAAAATACAATACGACACAAAGAAAAAATGGCGAATGGCGATCCAACTGATGTAAACTAAAAAAAACAGAAAGCTGAAAGAAGCCGAAATATAAGCACAACAGCCGATGATTAGTACAATTCACCATCTAATTCAATACTATTTCTGACCAATGAAAAAATTCGTTTTAACGCATGCGCTTATACAGAAATATCAGAAGAAAGGATAGACTTATGCGAGATTGTATATCTCCATTTCACATTGTTGGCATCAGGAATTCGAGACAGCCAGCGGTATATTTATTTAATACGTATATGGTTGTCCTCAACAATATAGTCTTATTAAAAAGGCAGCAAGTCTCGACTTGTTCAAAATGTTCAGTTCATCAACAACACTATTCTGGAACGTATTAAAAAAGTTTTTTTGCATGTGTTGTTATTGCTCATAGAAGTTAATACATCAAATCGTTATTGAATAGAAGTTAGTATAACGAAACCTCCAAATAAAACATTTCTAAAATCGACAATGGACTGGGGCTTTAAAAAATATATGGTCAACCTTGATATACCTAACATTTAATTATTTATTATTAAATTTTATGCATAAAGTGCGACAAAGAGGTCGTAGCTAAATCCATCCAATAGATACCTATACTGAATTACGTTAAATTTGTTGAATTTTTTGTTATAAAAACTAACAAAAGTTTAATAAGCAACTCTATTAAATAAGAGGACAATAATATTCGTATTCTTAAAAGTTCGTCTATTTTAAGAAGAATAAAGCAATGTACATATCTAATATGACCTTGGAACTACCTGTCTACTACTGAACTAATTGCTCCACAGCAAAATGCAAAAATTTACAAAGTTAAAAGCAAATATCAAAATTGGCCAAAATTTTGCTTTTTGTTGGTTTTCAGCCCATAATCTACAAAAAATATTATTTAAATCGTATTGTGTTTGATAGAGGTTTCTGGATTTTTTGCCAAAAAAGATTTGTCCAAAAGGTGTTCTACCAAAAGTCTCGAACGACATGTTCGGTCTAAAATACTTAAAAATACTAAATTTATGTATCTAACAGGAGTATTTTAGTATTTACCAGTGACCGCTACCAGTTCCAATTTATTAACGTACTATCCTTGTTTACATAAAGCAAATAAGAAAAGACCGTTTGGAACAGATAAATACACAGTTGAATACTGAAAAGCTCCCACCTATCAAAATTATCTGTACAGTTTTAGCCAACTTTTCAAACGTTATTTAATAGTAGCATAAGCAAGATTCAGAAACAACGGACATCAATGTAATGGAAAAGGAAAATACTGTTAATTAAGATATTGAAATCAACTTGCACCAGTCATAAGCTTAAACATTTTAGATTTTTTTAGTGATTTTGTTTAAAATACCCATACCAAAAAATAATTTTCTCAGTGGTAGAAAAACCGTTTTCCTTTCCTGCAACATAAAAACTTTTTAGTCACGTCTAGCAATTTACTGCCGTCTTGGCGAGAGTAGGTAATGACGGCAACTTGGAGGGTAAGAGAAAAGTTGGCGTTTCTTCAAATTTCGTAAAAGAATTTTGATGCCTAGTTTAGTCACGTTTTTCCGAAAGGTATTTTCAGGTAAAACTTTAATGAATTAGGGAGCTACTGCGCTCCATCGCTTTACAAATTGCTTTGACCATCCGTTTTTGTAGCTGATGCGATTGCTCAATTTAATAAATTATCTAACTTATTTTAAATGGAATCGGATTTTAGTTATTATATTGTATTTAGAACTACTGGTGATTAAGGTTGTATACTTATAAAAAGATAAAAGAATTGTAATTGAAAATTGACATCAAGAACTTTTCTGATTTGTCTTACTATTACAGTAGGGCTCTACTATTACCACTGAAATGACTTTCGGTAAAGAAGCAGTCTAATTTAAGATATTTTTTCAGCTCTACAACTAGTATTATTTGCAAGGTTTCTTTTAAATAAAATGTAAAATGGTTCTTTAGTACCCAAATTTTTTTGTTATACTATTGCGCCCCACTGGCAATAAATACATGGCCATATAAAAAACAGTGAGGAACGTAAGGCACAGAAAAAAAGGTTTGTTTTGACATCAGTACTCGCTGCGGCGTTGCCAAGTCTCTCTACCATATTCCTATGTAACAAGTTTGAAAAAATAATATTTTTGTTAACTTTAAAGAAAGAAATCCTACTAACTCTTTCAAAACACTCAATTTCAAAAGTTACAACACTAAAACACGAGTAACTTAGATAGCGTTTTTATTTAATATTATGAACAAATAATTACATTTGATAGTAAAAATTATGCTACAAGTTAGCATAAGAAATAATGTTTTTGTTATCTTTAAAGTAAAATCCCTTTAAAATACCCTTCTTCTGAAAATATTTTAGGTTAATAAAAACGCACTAACCATTGAATAATTATTCAATGGCACTAAAACAGTACAGCCATTAATGCAAAAAAGAGCACTCGACTAACAATTAAAATTACCAAAAGTTAAACACAAAGATTCCACGCTTTGTTGTCACTATCCGTACTATAAAAATCAAACTAATGTTTTAGTTACTTTTCTATGAAAATCACTTCCTGTAAAACATTTTGCCAAAGAAAATAGAACAGGTTTACTAGGTTTTACGTTAAACTTATACAACACTAACAAAACAGTAGGTATAGCCATTATTGTCCACTAACTAATTAAAATACAATGCTTACTATCAGCACTGAAAAACTAAAATAGTTATTTATGATATAAGTGTTAAAAGTATAATTTTACGGCACGAATTTGAAACTTTGCAGAATGAGCGAAGCGAATTCTGCAATTCAAATGAGTGCCTTAAAAGTACTTTTAACACAAATATCATACAAAATTTTTTCTACAAACGACAATAAAAAACAAAAATACAATTACAATTTTTAGAAAGTTTAACATATTCGAAACACATAGTTTTAAGTAGCATCGTAGATATAATATAAAATTATGAAGTTGACATTTGTCAAAAAATCTAACAACCATTGTTGGCGTCGTAGTTGCCATAGTAGTACTTTTAACACTAGTGCTATAAAGTACTTTTAACACTAGTGCCATAAAGTAACATTTTTAAGGCGCCTGCGGCGTGTTAAAAAATGCATTTTTAACACGTTTGTAGAAAATAGTTATTTATGAAACAAGTTGCAAAATGAGCGACTTTTTTGCACTAGATGTGGAGATTGAACCACGAGCGCAGCGAGTGGTTCAACACATCGTGTGCAAAAGAAGCTATTTTGCATCGTGTCTCATACAATATTTTTTGTTATTCAGTTATTATTACGAACAATTATAAAAAAAATATTTGATTTGTTTAAATTCCATTTAGACTAAAATAATGTTAAAGGCATTTTTTGTTTCTATGGAAATAGCTTTGATAACAATATCTAATTATTTCAAATACTTACCCGTGACGTAAAAGAAGATAGGCAACCCCAAAAACTACAAAAAGTTATTATTGTTGAATAAGGGAGAGGAAAAAAGTGGTGTGGAATTAGCAGGGTCTAGCAATTTAATCTTTTTATCATTTTTTCGCCAATTTTGCAATTCGCATTTACATGAAACAAAAACAATCTTCCTGCGACTAACGTTGACGACTAAATGTTTGAAATAATTTTACCCATGTTTGGTTTTTGTTTATTTCAGCATACCTACTCTACTGCTTAGGCGACTATACAAACACGCGTGCAAATTCTTATCAATATTTTTTCTTTAGAACTAGAAGGTAGTTTTAAATAACAATGTACCTAGTTTATTTTTGTTTTGGTACCTAGAAAATGGTCTTCGTCGATCCGTTGTTAATTAATATTTGGCTCTTTTTTTAACTTGCGTTTTGATTATTGTGCTTCTTAAATTAGTCTAATAGGGTTGAAAACAAAATTAAATGTAACACTAATAATATTTACGTATTATGTAACGTTTGCGGGTGCAAGAAAGCGATTTAGATAAATACATCCCGACTTTAGAAACTCATTTAGGGAATCTTTTCAAAAAAATTGTTGACTTAAGATAATTTTAGTTGCAGAAGGGCGAATAATAACTTTATGAACGTGCTGTGTAAAACAGAATAATGTTTTTTTACAAACGCGGTAATGAAAGAATTTTGGTTATAATTTTAAAATACGGTGTAGTTTTGTTCAGTTAGTGTTTTTCGTTTCGATTTTTAACCTTTTTTTTAGCAGAAAGTTTAAGCTAGTAGGAATAATGTTCATCTCATTAATAACGTAATACAGGGTAAGTCATAATTCTTTATGTTGTCGGTATAACATAGCCTTTTCGTTCTGGTTACAATTTCAACCGATTTCACGAGTGGTCCATATTTTCCCATATTAAGTAAAAAAATTGTTATTAAATTATAATACAGATTTTTGGTAAAATGCGTCTGTGGAATTAAAAATACTTTGGATTATTTAAAACTGATCAAAACATGAGATGTCAAGATAATATTGAGTTTGGTAATGTCCTGGCTGGATCATTTGTTTTTTCTTTAAAATATTAGGGCCTATAACGTCAGGCTCTTTAGAAGCGTCGGATACGGGGGCGGTTTAGGGTATTTTAGAAAGAAGGGTGCGATTTGAGGGAAAAAGTATTGGGTATGTCTGTAGACTACACCAGGAGTCACCCATTCAAATATATGTAGTGAATTTCATAACACCCTGTATACGCCTAAATGAGGAACTATATTATGTTGAGACTGGCAATGCATGTGATTTAGAACTAACAGATATGGAGTTCGAGTCCCCCCTTCCTGAATATAGTTTCCGAACAATTTATCCTATACAGAAAAACTGTATCTCCAAAGTAAATCATAGTTTTGGGCATCATCATCATTTCACTGCATAGAGTACGAAAGAGCATGCGCTTTTGTAGAACTTTAGGATACCTACTCGTATATCTTTTTCTTCTTGATATAGTAATAAAATTGAACTATTTAAGGCTTGCGTGTAAAATATAATATTTGGTTTGATTTCCAATGATATTTTGTCACGAGTACTTGCTTATATTCTGCAGCTTTAAAACATAATTTTATAAATTCTTTTTTAGGCAGTGACTGCGGCCTCGGAGGAGGTAGGTACCGTAATTATATATTTCAAAGGCTGTGGACAAAATCAGGAGCTAAAAATGATTCTTAATTATATGCAGCTACTGGCGGAGCAGGAAGCCAAAATCAGTTTCAGGGTGGTGATGTAAAAAGAATTTAAGTGTATTTAACTTGAGACATAAATTGGATATTTTTAAGTTTCGAAAAAGCTGGAAATACAAAAAAAGGACACTCATATATTTTTATAATGGGGATTGAACAAACCTGAGCAATAATAAAAAATTATTTTTAGAATGTTGCAGAGACTGACAAATTCCTATAGCAAAAATTATTATTATCAGAGCAAGTTGTGTAAAAGGCGGACAAAATTTCTAACTAAGAAGAAATCTATATAACTAAGCAATACTACTGTCTGCACATTTTTAGATATTATACAAATAGATTTGTAAAATAATCTTACTCTTAAAAGTACATTTCTAAGATTTCTTTGTTGTTTACTATATCTAATATAGACATTATAGTTCATAAGTTATTCAATCCGATGATCTACCCATAACAGATCCATGCTGCCGAAATATATAGGGTGTCCGAAAAGTCTCAGTATGTACAAATATCTTTGCTACTGGTAAAGACAGACACCAAATTTTAGGGGTATCCTATTGTTTAATAAATCTACTTTTTCGTGTAATTTCACTTTTCAAACCCCCTTGAGGGGTGAAGCTACGGAGTTGAGGTAAAAAATTTTAAATAAAAGTCTATGCCGGGTGCTATCTCATTTTAAAGGTCTCAAAAAAGAAACATTTTACCGCAACCCGAGTTCTGTATCTCAATTCCTTTCTGACCTAAAAACTTTTAAAAATAAAAATTATGTTATTTTTTTATTGACGCATTCGAATAGTTAGACAAAAGAGTTCGAAATAAATTATTCTCTTCTACTATAATGTTAAAAAAAAGTATGCAAAAAACGAAAGATGCCCTACGAAGGGGTCTTCCATCTGTTAAAACCGAGGAGCTTTAAGTTCAAGTTCTTGGAACAACCGTGATTGAATAACAACAGTCAGTTCGGAAAATTGCCGCATCAATGGATAAGGTGTGAGTAAATCTGTCCATAAAATTTTAAACAAGCACAAGTTTCATGCATACAAGGCATTTTGTGCAAGAACTAAACGAGGATCATCCAGACCGTAGATTATAGTTTTGGGAGCAGATGCTAAATCTTATGGCAATAGTACCGAACTTGCTTTATCAGATATGTTTTGGCGACGAATCAAATTTTTTTCTGAATGGTACTGTGAATAGACATAACTGCAGATATTGGTCTGACAGTAATCCTAATTGGTTTGAAGAAACCCACACTCAACATCCTCAGAAATGAAATGTATGGGCTCGAATCCTACTACCTAGGACGTAAAATAACACTGGACGTATTTTGATGAAAAGTGTGTACTAGCTATATGTTTGGGTGCTAAATACGAAAATGACTTTATATCAGACCTATTTTAAAATGTTTTTAGTACAGAGGTATAGCAATAAAAACAATACATTTTATGCCTCCAAGCAGTAGCCTTATCAATGTACATATATACGTAACTAAAACAAGAAGCCAAGTTCTAATTTACTATATAGTTACTAAAATTAATAATGTCTAGACAATTTTTCTCATTTAAACAGCACAACATAAGCACATCTTTTACTGCATTCCAGAGCTTTTTATTTGCTATTTCGTCGATTTTCAGCCGCGTGCAGAGTTACACGCGCCAGTGGACCTCAAGACGTGCATTACATATTAAAACCACACGTACTGCGGTTGTTAAAAGCTCCGTTTCAATATGCTGCACCATAGTAGCAGCTACATTTACCTTCTACTGGATGCTCACGGTTTTTCAACCCTGGCAACTTCAGTCGGAGTGTAACCGAACCCTCTGGGGCATAAACGTGAAAGACGTTTGAATGTTTTTAGGTTGTATACTCTAAACGCCAAAAACGAAACAAAACAGTAAACGTGCTACCGAAAAAACGTTATAATATAAAATGAAGAATGTTAAAGTAAATTGATTATAATTTAAAGTTTACCACCTTGATTTTTAGATTTATTTTAATTCAAAATCCTAATGCGAGGCGAAATATCTTCTTGTGGCGTCCGCCATATTAGGTTTAGAATGACGTCACACAGCTTATCGTATTCTACTCGTCAAACCCTTCCATTTGATACAAATGTCTAGGGGGGTGTGAATAAAAAGGTAATCCGCCATCTTGTGGCGTCCGCCATATTAGGTTTAGAACAATATTAAATATGCTACATTGCATTGTCACCGGACTTATACACGTGTTCAAAGCTCTAGCTTAATTAGAACTAGTCGAAATTTTGATTGCAATATTTGACCTAAACATACATACATACAAGCAAACTAACAGGTGAAGTTAAATAAAAGCTTGTAAAAATGGACGAAACCGGTAAATCTAGGCAGTTTTGCTCAGGTTTGTTAAAAAACCTGAGCAAACCTGAGCAGGTTTGTTAACAAACCTGAGCAAACGTGACTAGACTTACCGGTTTCGTCCATTTCTACAGTTTAACTTCACAGAATACCTAAATATTATTATAAAATTAAATATTTAAACTATATACGCAGCAGAACAAATATCTAATACGATTAACATAACCTATAATTTGAAAAATCACATGTTTAGTTTGTGTGGTTGCCTATTTCACGTAGGTAATCGGCAAATTCGTGTGTTCCCAGTTCAAGTATTGGGACATTATTTTGCCTATTACATGAAATCAGCAACTCTGCTGCCTCTTTCTCGAATTCGGCAAAAATTTGCTGATTACATGAGACCGGCAATCAATTACGCAAATCACATTACACTATCAAATAATCCGCTTTAGTTTTATTCAAGATTTCTTTTTTCCTTATAATTAATAGAGGCTATTTGCACCACTTATTATTCTTCTGTCAATTTCGTTTTCCAGTTTACCGTTCGCACTCAGTGTTGAACCTAGATAAAGTTTTCCACTGGATTTAGCTGTACTTTGTTGTTGATTACCTCCCACTATCACTATTTCCAATTTGTCAGCATTTATACTCATTGCATCAGTTATACGTATTGCATCAGTTTTCCGTTCCAAATCTCCATATTATGCTGAATATCTTTTTTCGTGTCCGCTACTTCGTACATCATTTCTGTTACATAAACTGTGGCATAAACTTGTAAAATTTATAGACACTTATTCTGGTGGCTTTTAGATTTTCTTTGCAGCCTTTGTAGATCTCGTCCGCAACAATATAAACAGTAGTGGACTCAGGACTCCACCCGAGAAGAGCAAACCAGACTCTACCTTGTCGTACTTTCGTTGTTGTGATAAAATCGTTGGATCTGCGATTGTTTGCCCTTACAATGTTTCTGGTTATAGACTGTATACAGTGCGTAACAAAAATATGAAATCCTCGAAATATCTTGCAAAACGTTCATCCGATTTTTATGAAATTTTGCGCACTTAGGTACGAAATTATGCCCGATCTAATCGTGAGTCTCGCATTGTTGTCATGTTTGTCCTTTTCCCGAAATCGACAGGAACTTCTTTTTTTAAACGGAACGCTGTACATTTTATTCGATTTTCGAATTCAGCTTAAAATTCTGAATACTTCTTATTGGAAACATTTTATTCTAAAGTTAACAGTTGTTGAGAAATTGGTGGTCAAAAATCGTTATTTTATTGTATTTTACTTTAAAATACCTGTACACGAGAGTTTACCTGAAATATCTGACATTGTCAGTTTAGTTTACTTACAAAAAATGGATCATTTAACAGAAGCCCAAAGGAATGCAATTTTAGTAATACTGGGTTATGGGGACAGAATGCGAACGCAACAAGAAGTTTGTAATATTCTTAACGACAAATATCCTGACAGAAATCCATTAACTTAATCTACTGTAAGTAAGGTTTTAAAAAAATGTCGTCAAACTGGAAACGTAAAAAACGCAATACGCTCTGGCCGACCTAAAAGTGCAACAGATGTTGATAAGGCTCTGAATGTTTTACTCAGTTTAGAGGAAAATCCCCATCTTTCAACCGGAACACTGGGAAAAGAAAACAATGTGTCATACAATACATGTCCGTAGACCGCCTTCTGAAAACCGAAAAGTTTCATGCGTATAAAATAAGACTTGTGCAAGAGTTCGCAGAAGATGATTACGATAGGCGCCATGATGGAACGTTGCAACGCCAATCCAAAATTTTTTCCACCGAATAATTTTCGGTACAGTCAAGTGGACAGCTCGGTCTCTGGACCGGACGCCCCTCAACTACTTCTTGTGGACTACCTCAAAAATGTTGTTTTCAAAAGTAAGCTAATTGACCTCGATGATTTAAAGTTAATAATAGAAACAGAATGTAGAAGAATCGAGGAATCAGACGTTTTTCTAGACGTTCTAATCAGACAACATTTTAAACATTTCATTTAGTTTTCTTCATCAACTTTTAAATTATTTTCTCCTGAATTGTTTATTCTTGTACCAAATATCTAAATAGCATAGCGTTTTTTACATTTTCAGTTTGTCGACATTTTTTTAAAACTTTACTTAGACTAGATTTAGTTAATGGATTTCTGTCAGGATATTTGTCATTAAAAATATTACAAACTTCTTGTTGCGTTTGAAAAATATTACAAACTTCTTGTTGCGTTTGCAAAATATTACAAACTTCTTGTTGCGTTTGAAAAATATTACAAACTTCTTGTTGCGTTTGCATTCTGTCCCCATAATCCAGTATTATTAAAATTTCAATTCTCTTGGTTTCTGTTAAATGATCCATTTTTTGTAAATAAACGAAACTGGCAATGTCAGAAATTTCAGGTATACTTTCGTGTACAGGCATTTTAGGGTAAAACACAATAAAATATCGATTTTTGACCACCATTTTCGAAAAAACTGTTAACTTTAGGATAAAATGTTCCCAATAAGAAGTATTCAGAATTTTAAGCTGAATTCATAGATCAAATAAAATATCGAGCGTTCCATTAAAAAAAAGTTCCTATCGATTTCAGAAAAAGTGTACACTTGACAACAATGCGGAACTCACCATTGGATAAGGCGTAATTTCGTATCTAAGTGAACAAAAGTTCATAAAAACCGCATGAACGGTTTGCAAGATATTTCGAGGTTTCCTTGTTTTCGTTAGACACTGTAGGGTTTTATCGACGCTCTTGTTTTATAATATTTGCCAGATTTTATCTCTGGCAGCACTATCGAATAATTTGTTTAAGTCGATAAATCCTAAATAGAGTTTTTTATTATGGCTTATCATCTTTTCAGTAAGTTGTCTTAAGCAGAAGATAAGGTCTGTCGTTTCGATGGCCTTTCTTAACTTGTTCTCCAATATTGTCTTAAATATCTTGCTTGCTACGCAAAGTATGGAGATTGCTCTGTAGTTCTGGCATTTTTTTGGCATCTCCCTTCTTAAAAATAGGCAATATTATAGTTACAGTTCAATCTCTGGATATTTTTACGTTTTCGAGGCTATGTTGACTATCCTATGAAGCAGTGCTAACCCTCCCTCACCCATGTATTTAATAATTTCTGCCTTTTTTAGTTTTTTTCGCCGTCTCAACCGCTTCTGTAATCGTTATTTGTTCTGGTGGCTGTGGGTTTATATTATCTGTATCGTTCTCTTGTGCAGTCTCAGCCTCTCCGTTTAATAATTCAGAAAAGTACTGGTACTATCTTTCTGAACATTTTTATCATCAGTAATTATATTTCCTTCACCATCTGCTATCCATCAACTTTTGTTCTTATTGTACTTCCTTAAGGTTTTCAGTGTCCTATACAATAGCTTTGCAGTACCCTGACTATTCTCCTCCATTCTGCGTCCAAAATCCTCCCATGCCTGTTGCTGGGCTTCTTTGACCACCTTCTTAACTATTAATTCTTGCTCATTATACAATCGATGGTTTTCATTAGTTCTGTTTGAAAGGCACTTCTTCCACAGGTTCCTTTTCTTTTTGATTTCCGATTTCGTTTTGTCATTCCACCACGCTGTCTGTCTTGTTGATCTGCTGTATGTTACCCCACAGGCTTGTTCTGCGGCCTTACAGACAACTGATTTAAATGAGAAATTTTTAATGGCGACTTTTAACGGTGACAGGACAAAAACTTGCCAAAACCTAACTGATCAACTAGAAGATCTTAGTTTAAACCAGTCTTAAACCTTTTTGGTGAATTATGGTAACATGTCTTAAAAATAATTTAATTTTTTTTCTCTTATGGCGTCCAAAGCTTGCCAAAACTTAATTGCTTTACTAGAAGAAAAATAATTATTTTCTGAATGAAACCAAACATAGTTGCGGACTTACAGGTTTTGATAAGTGTATGAAAAACCTGTCCGTTTGAGATTTCGCATAGAACTAATCGAAAACCAAGGCGTTTCGTGACCTTATGCGGATCATTTTAAAAAGTTTTTTTTTCCACGCATGGTGAAACTGGATACAATTTTTATAAGGTTTAAATGATTCTGCTAAGACGGGTATAATTAGCTTTTTACTGTAAAAATGTATTTTATTTTAGAAAAGTGAGGCATTAGTTTTAAAAATTCAAATAGTTCATATTAAAATTAGAAACAATTAGCATTTACTAAGTTTTAAAGATTGTTTTAAAACGGATAGATATAGTTCTTTAGATAATATTCTATCTAACCCATTTAATTAAAAACGCTCTGCCCTAATATTTATCAAAAAGCTTTAGATTTTTAAATAAACAAATCCTGGAGCTTTTATTAATCAATATAAAGCCATCTGCTGAATTCCCCTGATTATCTGGCTCTTTTTCGTAGCCCATCCTTGTCTTGACAATTTCTTTAGATATCGTCTTCTTCGATTTGATATGAAAGCAAACAGAAGTCCATTATGTTTTAACCAGAAATTTCTATAAGTGCTCTTATATACCCTAAACTGTTAAACTCGAGTACACAGAATCTAATTTTACCCGCTTACATCAATAAGATTTTACTAATTTAACTGTAACAAATATTGACCGAGTACTTTACGCTGTGTCCATTAAATTAATTTTAGAAACAGGAGGTAAGACTTTTAATTTATCAAACGCAATCAATTTACTAAAGTGGGGTATAATTAGGGCTTCTTATCCCGAAATGTTGGGGTCCCGATTGATTTTAAGCATGCTTGGGGATTCTGTAATATCGAGATATAAACTGGATTCGAGAGTATCAAAAATGTACATTTATCGGTTATACTTACATGGATTTACTGCTCCATTCTAAGACGATTTGGTTACTTACCCAAACAAACCCAAGCAAACCCGTGGAAAGGCCAGGGTACTAATATTCTTTAACCATAAACACTTTGGATGCTTCGGTTGGCTTAGGTTTCTTTCTTATTTTTAAGATATACAAGCACTTGAAAATTTCAGCAGGGTAAAATAACAAGGAATTGTTAAAATAACAATTTGTAGATGCTTGTCTTGTACAGGACATCTTTGTACTCTTATTTTAAACCATGTTTCTGTTTTCCTAAAAACCGAAGTGTGCAATGTGTGACCCGTATTTTTCTTAAATAATTATGCGTATGGATATTTTAACTTACACTATGTGCGATTTATTAAAAAAAAATTGACAGCAATATCCCGAAGACGCTGTGTATCATCACAAGAGCTATCCAAGCCATTAGAGCAGAGTTTTCTGAAACTCTCAAAGCTGCTGACCCCTAAAATTCGACCCAGTTAACAGGTGAACCCTCTAGGTTTAGTAACCTAGTTAATAGCGATTAGGATATAACCAAATTTTGTGAGACATTGATGATAGCCAATCATCAGTGCCCAAAGTTTAGTATCGTTGTGTACCTACCAGGAGAACAGTGTCAATATATGATACAAGACCATACGGGTAGTCCCAAGAAATTCGTAGGTTTAACACTCCTGTTTCAAAGCCATCATCATGGCACGGTTGCCAAGTCAAATTAAATATGTATATTGAAATTTTACAAAACATCAATTCAGACGAAGGCGTAAATAAAATAATTTGTGCTGCTTACCTTCGGGAAACCCCGCGGCAAGTTGATTTCATCAAATTTCTTATCCCGCTATTAATGTTAGTGCAACTTGTTTGATTGTTTCGTTATATAGGTTGTTGTAAACTTCACCTACAAGATTTTACAGGTGATTCTTAGGCCAAACATAAATGCATTTACTGGAATATTATTACCTATACAGACAGAAAAAATTTCCTATTTTCTACATGCCGTACAATGAGGCACTTGTGCTGTCGAAGAAATTCGATATAATGTACTTACTTTTTTGTGTTAGCAGCCAAAATATTGGAGCAACACTGGGTGAACTAGTTGGCGCGAGCCAACATATTATCTTACCCATCCTTTACGAACCGATGGATATATTTGATCTGATAAGTCATCAGATTCATTTATAAAAAAGTAATGCACCGCATGCTAAAAGACCTTTCGAGACACCTTTCTCCCAAAGACCATCCCAAATCCACTCATATCTTTCCAATCCTTTGACGAAAACGCTGTTTTCTTTCACCCCTGCCGTTGTGACACTACCCCACACCACTCACCCTACGACGTTTCCACCCTCACACTTTAATGTCCCTTCGGCACATCCTCATACACACTACTTCTTTTTGGGAAGGAGACATTTCTATACATCCATCACCCACCATTCTGACACTCAAATCTTCACCCTTTGGCGAAAGTGCACTTACTGCCTTCCTGACATTCCACCCTCACACCCACATCATCACTGATGAGCGACGAATTTTCTCATCTTGTCGCTATTCCTTTGGCACCGGTGCTCCTCAATTCCTCCTCCGAGCCACTCGATCATCTGTATCTCACTCTAAACAGTCTCTCTCATACACATTACACACGGTTGCTATGTATGTTTCGCTGGTTGCTAGGCAGCAGAGCACTGTTTTACCGACATGACGTCATCCCATAAGCGATGCATGTAAATTTGAATTTCGCGGGATGATAAAGTTGTTTAATATCGGTATGTCCGTTTTGTACGTCTGGCGTCTTTAACAATACAAATACTCCTAACCTAAAGAAGCACACCATTTTGCCGTAACATATTTCTAACAATGTGTTTTCCATTTTTTTTCAGTTACTTCTAATTTCTTCAATATATACCTAACGTACTACTGCCAGAACGAATTATTTTTTCAGAAAATATATTATTCCCTTTAGATTCATAATTTATATGTGTTATCAAAAAATTTACTCCAATTTTATAACCTTTACCATCAGAAATCAGAAATTATTTTATTTGGTACACTGTATATTACTCATATTAAATATATTAAACGTAAATACATCTTTCTCCCAAATCTTATAGAAAACTGTAAACAAACTATTGAGCCGCCCTCTTTATAACAGCTGCTGAACTTTTGCCTGGTTCTTGTCTAAGTAACCACCAGTCGGTGAAATTAAATATGGCGGAAAAATATCGACCATATGATATAATATTTAGTTTTGGATGGATATTGGCCGAATAAAGGCATTTTTTCGGTTGAAACTTTCTAAAAACAATTTTCGTAATTTAATCTCGGATCTAACCCATTTTTGTTAGGTTCTGTGACACAAGTTTTTAAATTGTTATTATTTTTGTTTGTTGATTACGTGACAATGTGGCCAATGTTTCTAATAAAAAATATGTTAGATCGGAGCTTAACATTTTAGCTTTCAATACATGTCTCTAAATTGTTCTAAAATTGCGTAGTTTTTAAAAAGACCATCCTGAAACGAGGCTCTGCATGGCAGATTTTTCCGGATTCCACTCTTAAACTATACTCGTTAATTAATCCCCATGAAAACTGTTTTAGGCTTTTGTCCGTTTTAAATCGTTTAGTAACACGGTGTTTAAGTTAAGAATAACGAAATTAATCATAACGTTTTGTCAACTTCTTCATCCGTTGAGGATGTCGGGGTAATCATTCATTCCTCCTTGTCGTTTATCCCGCACATTACCAATATGCTCTCCAGGGCTCTCAAGATGCTCGGATTCGTCAAAAGGTGTACAGGCGATTTTAATAACATTTCAGCTATACGATTGCCATATCGTACGCTAGTTAACATCTTTTAAATTAGGCTTCTTTATAAAATTAAGAAGGTCCCAAGAAGGTTTCTCATATATATATATATATATATATATATATATATATATATATATATATATATATATATATATATATATATATATATATATATAAAGAAATAAAGAAATATCGACAGGACTATTTATAAAAAAAGGTGAAGAAAATATTGGGGAAACTGTCTGTATGGTAGTGCTCGACACGTGTTTTTTTTTTTTTTTTTTTTTTTTTTTTGCAGGTGCTATTGCAGCCTCCGTGGTGATGTTGGGTGTTGCCCGGAAATCCCTGGGTCTCCTGACAAAAAACAACCGCAAATGTGCTAGCAGGTCCCTGGTCTGTGAACTCTTTGTGTTTTTTCAACTTCCAAGTTTCCCATCTAATAACTTGGTTATGTGCGACTGATGAGTGCTAATAAGCACGAAACACGTGTCGAGCACTACCATACAGACAGTTTCCCCAATATTTTCTTCACCTTTTTATATATATATATATATATATATATATATATATATATATATATATATATATATATATATATATATAGTTTATGGTTTGATTTGTTTCTTGGATCCTTTTTATATATTTTTTTATTTGAGGGTTATTGGGTTTTTTGGATCCCGGGGAAAAATTATACAGTTTTGTGGGTTGTTATTCACATTTAACGTTTCGGTCCTTTTTTGACCTTCATCAGAAATTTCTTAAAAGCTAAAAACCGCCTTATTAGTAAATCAGTTACAATTAAAAATTAAAAATATCTTACCTTCGAACGAAAATTCAGCGGTGCACTGGTAGAGCATACTAATTATGTTTACAAATTATGCTTACCAAGGACTAGAGACACAGACATAATCACGGTTAAAAACATTTAATTTATTAAAATATCTATTTAAAATAGCACGTCGAACACCATGTGGGTTCATTGAAGAACTGAGATCACGAAACGACAAAGAGATTAGGTATGGAATTTGTTTTTTGTTGTATTATTTTTTTAATTTTATAGATTTTCTTTTTATATTGTTGATTAACCTTTTTCCTTCAGAATTTTAATTGTTAATTATTGGCATTATTGGGTTATTTTATTATGTTGTAATAGATTTTGCTTAGGTGTTTTGTATCGGTTTTGGAGTTTATACTATTTTGATTTTTTTGGATCTCTATTATTTCATAGAGTTCTCGTTTTTTTGTGTGACTTTCTGTACGTAAGATTTTAACATCTTCATAATTGAATGTGTGTTGTTTTTCTAGCATATGGTTGGTGAGTGCAGTTTTGTTTTTTTTATCATATTTGTGTCCATTTAGTCTGTTTTTTAGAAGTTGGCTTGTTTGACCGATGTATACACCTTCACAGTTGTTACAGGATATTTGATAAATTATATTACTTTTTTTATTTTTTGGAATTTTGGATTTTAAGTGACTGAAATTGTTTTTTAGTAGGTTATACCCCTTATGTGCGACCGTTATATTGTGATTTTTGACAGTGTTGTTTATTTTTCCTGACAGGCCTGGAATATATGGAAGAGAAAGATAGTTTTTGTTTTTTGGTTTTTTATGAGTTTGATTTTTATTGTAGAAGATGTGGATGCGTTTTTTAAAAATGGTATTAATTAGTTTTTCCGGGTAGCTGTTTAATTTTAGGGCTCCTTTTGCTTTTTTTAATGCTGTATCGCGATATTCGGGGCTGGAAAGTTTAATGGCTGTATCGGCAAGACCAATGATTACTGATTTTTTTTGGGCAAGAGGATGTTGAGATCTGAAAACCGAATTCCTAGAAGCTGTAGAACTAACATTAAACTCAACCTACTTCCTATATAATGATAAATTTTACAAACAAACTGAAGGTTGCGCTATGGGAGCATCGATCTCCAGTGTAATCGCCCAACTAGTGATGGAAGATCTGGAAGAGACTGTCTTGAGTGACTTGGACTCGTATATACCATTTTTCTATAGATACGTAGACGATTGTATCACAGCCATTCCAAAAAATGAAACAAATAACATATTAAACGCATTTAACAGCTACCACAATAAAATCTAATTCACAATAGAAACAGAAAAACAAAATAAAATAAACTTTTTAGATACAACACTCCACCACAAAGAAAACACCATAAAAACAGAATGGTTCACAAAAGAGACCTGATCGTCCAGATATGTTAATTTCAGATCTCAACATCCTCTTGCCCAAAAAAAATCAGTAATCATTGGTCTTGCCGATGGAGCCATTAAACTTTCCAGCCCCGAATATCGCGATACAGCATTAAAAAAAGCAAAAGAAGCCCTAAAATTAAACAGCTACCCGGAAAAACTAATTAATACCATTTTTAAAAAACGCATCCACATCTTCTACAATAAAAATCAAACTCATAAAAAACCAAAAAACAAAAACTACCTTTCTCTTCCATATATTCCAGGCCTGTCAGAAAAAATAAACAACACTGTCAAAAATCACAATATAACGGTCGCACCTAAGGGGTATAACCTACTAAAAAACAATTTCAGTCACTTAAAATCCAAAATTCCAAAAAATAAAAAAGTAATATAATTTATCAAATACCCTGTAACAACTGTGAAGGTGTATACATCGGTCAAACAAGCCAACTTCTAAAAAACAGACTAAATGGACACAAATATGATAAAAAAAACAAAACTGCACTCACCAACCATATGCTAGAAAAACAACACACATTCAATTATGAAGATGTTAAAATCTTACGTACAGAAAATCACACAAAAAAACGAGAACTCTATGAAATGATAGAGATCCAAAAAAATCAAAATAGTATAAACTCCAAAACCGATACAAAACACCTAAGCAAAATCTATTACAACATAATAAAATAACCCAATAATGCCAATAATTAACAATTAAAATTCTGAAGGAAAAAGGTTAATCAACAATATAAAAAGAAAATCTATAAAATTAAAAAAATAATACAACAAAAAACAAATTCCATACCTAATCTCTTTGTCGTTTCGTGATCTCAGTGCTTCAATGAACCCACATGGTGTTCGACGTGCTATTTTAAATAGATATTTTAATAAATTAAATGTTTTTAACCGTGATTATGTCTGTGTCTCTAGTCCTTTGTAAGCATAATTTGTAAACATAATTAGTATGCTCTACCAGTGCACCGCTGAATTTTCGTTCGAAGGTAAGATATTTTTAATTTTTAATTGTAACTGATTTACTAATAAGGCGGTTTTTAGCTTTTAAGAAATTTCTGATGAAGGTCAAAAAAGGACCGAAACGTTAAATGTGAATAACAACCCACAAAACTGTATAATTTTTCCCCGGGATCCAAAAAACCCAATAACCCTCAAATAAATATATATATATATATATATATATATATATATATATATATATATATATATATATACATATATATATATATATATATATATATATATATATATATATATATATATATATATATATATATATATATATATATATATATATATATATATATATATATATATATATATATATAGATATATCTCTAAGGCAAACATTGCTTCATCTGGTAACTTTTTCTCGCGCCAACTTTAGGTACAACTCTTGTGTATGACGAGCTACAAGGCTGGCCTAACGCTTATCAAATCGTTTAGAATTCTTGTTGATGTTTTGAACGCCTACTGTGCTGGCATATTATTCTTTGTACTAGAACCTCGTTTCCAATATTTAAATTGCTTAATTGTATGGATATATTACTTTTAAATTGTTTTGCGGATACGCCCTGTAATGTTAGGTTAATCGATAGTTATTGTGCAATTTAGTTAGCAAAGCCTGTTGATAAATAAAGAAACTATACGTTCTGTGACATCGTTTTCTTTTTGTTTATTGACGGCATTTCATACTTTATCAACGTCATGGTAGTACATTTATAAGCAGAACAACAAGGTCTCTCCACATTGCTTCAAAATAATTTGCATTTTGTAAAGCAGATTCTATATTATATTTAACAAGGATATGAACTTATTTGCCGTATACATACATGTAACAAAATTCTTGGAAATATAACACCTACAAACTGGAATCACATCATTTGATGACAAGATTAATTGTTTTCTGTCCTCTGTGATACGCTCAAGGAAGTCTCTTCCCTAACTTTGCCGACTCAGGAAGTGCTGAATGTGTATCCACCCATTTCAAATTTAATAACTATAAAGCAAAATTCCCTTGGGCATTTTCGAATAAGTCAGGAGGGGTCTTCAGTCATTCGACAGTTCGTTAAATTAAAATGGTCTAGACTTGCTAAAGTTTGGAATTACCGTCATTCGTAATCAATAAGTGATGAAACGTGCTTTTAATGTCTTGATAAAACTTTTATTGCTTTCTAGTTGCAATTTACAGATATAGAAAGTTTCTAATTAAATAATTAATACCTAAAGTTCTAGATAAAAAAAGAGGAACTATACGAAAAAAAAAAACTAGTAGGTATTAGTTTTAAGTACCATACAAAATCTCCTTTACGAACTATGAAATATTTTGAATAAGCATCACCGTTTTGTTCTGGTGTAATAATACTGGAGTAGGTACCGTTATAGCATTTCAATATACATTCGTGCGGAAAAGTGCACTTTTTCACACTGTTTTGGATGCGGAAAACAGTACTTTTTCCGCACTTATACGGTAAAGTTACTTTTCCGCACGAATAAAAAAACATTTTCTCAGTTAAATTTTGTTCCTACTAAGTTTCAGCTACAAAATTGCTTTTGCAAGCACTCTGTATTAAGTAAACATCATAGATCGACAAATTATGTTTTGCTGGTGTCTTGTTTGTGCGATGTTATAAAAGCAAATGTCTGATCTAGTTTGTTTATGCAATAGATTTTATTGTTCTTTTGGTATCATTTCCTTAGCAATGAGGACAATAAAAGTGTCTTAAGTTAATTTCCAGTCAAATTTTTTAAGTAACTGTGATATTTAAAACAATCTTAAGTTATAACCACTCTTAAAATGGATAATTTCAATGAAAAAATCGTTCCAGACGAAATAATGGAAGCAGCCAATGCAAGTAGTCATTTAATACCCGAGAAGTCGCAGCAATGATAGGAAAAGGAATTTCTAGTTTTCGAATTATGGTCTACTGAGAAAAAAGTACCGTCATTAAAAGAAGAGGTATTGCATACTTTAATCATCTATCCAAAAATATCTACCTTCTACCTTAGGGTCCAAGCACTCCATGATTAAGCTCATCATCAAACTTAAAAAATACATCGAACTGAGCAGATTTTTCAAGTTAACTGTCGTTTTAAAAAGACTTAATGACGGATTTACGCCGAAAAAATAAAAAATTCTCGAAAATGCAGATATTGAGAAGTTTCTCTCTAAAGCACCAGATAATATTTACTTAATGATTAAAGTTGCAACAATTTTCGGCACTTGCCTTAGGGAAGGGTTGATGAAGCTTACCATAGACAATATTAAAGAGAAGATATTTTATTACATAAATAAATAAATAAATAAATAAATAAATTAATAACAAGGCCCAATATAAAGCCAAATATCCCAAGAAATTTTGTTGTATGTAATCCTGGATCTAAAATAAGCTACATTGAACTGTACAAAAAGTACAAATCCTTACGCCCTACGGATACATCGTATATCGACAATTATCATACAAAGATGGAAAATGTTCCAAACAATGTGAGGGCATAAATACGTTTGGAAAAATGTCTTCAAACATAGCATAGCAGGGTACTTAAGCCTGCAAAATACTGAGATGTATACCGGACATTGTTTCCGTAGATCTTCAGCGATAATGCTGGCAAACTTCGGCTTCAATATTACCAACATTAAGAGGCACGGTGGGTGAAAATCCAGTTTAGTAGCGGAATCCGATGTAGCAACAGATCTCAGTCAACCACGTCTATGTTGTTAGATCCACGAAATGACACGCCAGTATCTGCTTAACTCCAGCAGCAACAACTTTGCAGCAAACCACAAATATCCATTACACTTCCAACGAAAATCAGTCAATATCAATATAAAATATACAAATAAATGTACTTTTAATTTTAATACTTATCGTTCCTAATGTTTCAAAATTTTTTATAGTTATCATTCCTAATGTTTTTTACTAATAAAGTTTGTATTAAAAAATAGCAAATGTTTTTTTTGATATTCTTGAATGAAAAGTGTAGAGTACGGAAAAGTTACTTTTACGCACAAGTGCCGAAAAGCTACTTTTCCTTACGATATTAAAAAAAAAGAAAAGGAATGCCACCTAACACTGTTTGTTGTTGTTGAACTGTCGAAAAAATTTCACTTATTATAGTTTGGTTAGCAGCAAAAAATTCCTTTGGAAGATAAACTTGGTTGTAAAATTTTGATGACCGTTCTGAATAAGGAATATGCATATAACCCAAATAAATCTGATTTTTTTTATATTCTCTACATAAATTAAATGTTTATGGCGGTTGCTGTTATCCACTTATTTTGGTCTTTATTAACAAAAAAAAAAGGATTTTCTACTGCAAATTTTCGCGCGAATTTTGAAATTTGTAAGACGCGATCCCATTAGCTGTGTCATAAAAAGTGAATTTATGACTCATAATGAGTACGTGGCGAATTCTAGTGTTGTAGAGTCATCGAAAAAACAATAAAAATTGCATTTAATGCGTAACTCATCCATTGAAATATCCCTGCATTTAAAGTAGAAGGTTCCTAAAATCGTATTCATGTATATTTCAAGCCGAAATCGGTCCAGGAGCCTTCCAATCTTGCAACCAAAACTGTAATTTTTGCGAAATTTTGACACATCATAGCTTAATAATTTGGAGTAATCAAACTGCAATTCTTCATTTCCACGGCAATCTTTGAAAATTGAAAAATTTTGCATGTCCCAACGCAAATAAACATATTTATAACTTTAACAAAAAATAAGCGATTTAAATTAATGGGAGGTATTCCTAGATAATTAAAGGATAAAATAAACTCAAAAATAATAACTAAATTAGAGAAATAGTGTGGAATAATGAAGGTTAAAAATAGGATCTGTCGGAAAAATCAAGAAAATTCGGTTTTTACCTCTTAAATACTCTCCTGGATGGGCCATTCAGTATTTATTTTAATGTGTGATTATCCCTTTATAAGATAGTGTTGAAACAATGGGAAAAATTAGATAGAAAAAAATAGAGTCATTCAAATGTCGAAAAAGTTAAAAAATCGAAATTTAATCGGCGATTGCAACCTTCCTATAAAGAATGAATAAACTGAAAAATATGGATTATGTATTTCGATGAGCTCCTCTCGATGCTGTATATAGGATTGCAATTTGAACCATTTCGACCCCACAAAAATTAAAAACCGTGAAATATTTGGGTCAAAAATCGAAATTTCCAGTTTTTCCAAATATTTCCATTTTCCAGTGATTTTAGGTTTAGGTAAGTGTATTGCAAAAAAGTTATTTGAGATTTTAGAGTTTCCCTTATAAATCGGTCTTTCGATCGGAGACGTTTTGTTTTCGAGTTATTAGTTACCAAAGAGAGGTCTGCACATGGCATTTTTCGACCTAAATAAATTTAAAAGAATTACTTGCCATTTTCCGATCCTCACCAGTTTTAATAGAGTTCTGAAGCTCCGGGTCCTCTACAACCTCCGAAAATTTACATCGATTTAATTCAGTTTTGCGACCTGTACCCGATTTCAACGGAAATCGCGGAAATTTCGAGTTTGACGTTTAATAGCTCCGAAACGAAACATCCTGCATAACCGAATTTTTTATCGAAGCTATTTCAACTATTCCTCTATCAACCCAAAAAATTCGATTTCTCTGCGTCTCGTCTGACTGCTTGCGAGAAAATCAAACCTGTTCGACTTTAGGTTAAGCTTTACGTTAACATGTAGATTGACACTTATTTTTGCTGATCTCCTGACGTCATTATTCATTAAGGACAAATGACTGCTTTTTAAATTGTAATAAGTTATACCGATTATTATTATTATTATTATTATTAGGTATTATTATTATTATTATTATTATTATTATTATTATTATTATTATTATTACAATTACTGAATTGTTAAAATTCCTCTAGTTTTGACAGTCATATTTATTTATAGTCAAAAAATTTGCTTCTAGACTGGTGATAATTACCAAACAACTTTTTTGGTTAGCATCAGAGAAGTATTCGAAATTTTGCAAAGAAGTTTGTTTTATTGTATCTCCTAAAAATGTTACATACATTTTTGGTGTAAAAAAAGCTGGAGAGTCGATATTTGACCACTTTAAAATTTACGTGGGATTTCTTATGTTCTCTTTACAAATGCGTATAAGTAAAAAACTAATAAAATTGATCATGGCAGTTATTTCTGTAATCAATAATTTGTCTATTGGCCAAAAAAGGAAAGGAGTGTTAGTTTTTTTTTGTCCTTAATTGGTGAAGCAATACCTAGTCTTATACCTAACTACAACTAGTTCATTTAGAAAATATTACTTCCTTCCAATTATATCAGAATAAGGGAATGTCAGCATTTTCAATTCGATTTCGCATAAAAAGACAATTTAGAACAATCTCTTTGTAAACTTTCCTGCTTTTCCTGGCGTATTCTTAACTGCAGTAAACAAAAGGCTTTTGCCCGTTAAATTTTTTCGCTTGCCTACATTTTTATAACAACCGCATATTTAAAAACTTAAAGGATTTTTCTGTGAAGTTGGTATAAATTTAATGGTATTTGTAAAAAAAATAATTCCCAGAGGAATATAAAATGTAAGTCCAGAGATTTTATATTATAAAAAACTTTAGTGATACTAAAAGTTTAAAAATTCCCAAAAGTTTTGAGATGTGCAAATTTCGATAAGTATACTGAAAAAGAATACAAGTATATGACGTTTAAAATGAAAATTTTTAATATTTTTAAAATCACGAAAGTTAAAAAGATTGAAAATATCCTAACAAAATGTTTCAGTATCTTTTTTTATTATAATGCTAAATGATTTAAAAAGCAAATATTTTTTAATATTATCAAATAAAGCATTCATTATTGTGCTATGTTGGGTGAATATTTTTAACATGTTGAGAAATACACATTTTCATTAACCAACAGTTTCATAGAGTCGAACGGGCCTATTCAGTCATTTCGCCTTTTCAATAAATATGTTAATATTATTGCACAATTACTCAATGGAAACACGTAAACAAATAATTACGTCGTTTTGACGAATAATGAGAAAAATAATATGACGGTTTAAGATTCGACCAAATTGAGTTTCTCGTCTGTCATCATCCTGCGAAAAACAACTGAACGTAGTGGGCAATGTGGCAAATCAAATTAAGGATACCGCAACACAGCCATGTGTCCCTTCGGCCATATTAGTACTAACGATATTTTTGCAGCGGTGCCAACGGTTAATTTATTTCTTAGATTTGGGTCGCTCATCGTGGGAAACCAGAGGTCGTCTTCCTGTTTTCAAATGAGCGATGTTTGATCGCTATTTTGAGGATGTATTTGATCAGAAGAAATTCTAATTCTTTGGGGTTAAGCTTCGATATCCTGTAAAGACACGTGATATATTGCAACAATTAATTATAATTCGCAGCACATCACTCTTAAAAATAGTGATTAAATTAAAAATCAAAATCAACACAATTTCGACTCAATCCAGATCCATGCCAGATCTGCTTAGGGAATTAAAACGGGTTCTTGATTAAACTGATTAAAGAGATCGGTTATTAAAATTTCTTATTTAAAATTGATTATATCAAAAGTTAATTCTGATTACATTTTTAATTAATTTACATTAAATATGAGTGTATTGCTCCCCATTTCTTATTAAATACGTGTATATTGGCATCTCATTATAACGCGTCAGTTTTATGATATACTGTAGAGCATGAAATCATAAAAAACCAGAAGTGCTTCTACGTAAAAATGTAATTTTTAACTAACTAAAGGTAATATCCTAGGCATTATTGTAATATACAATATACAGTGAAACTTCGCAGCAGCGGACACTAAAGGAGAAAGAAAATTGCCCGTTGTGTAGAGGCGTCCCTTGTGTAGAGGCGTTCATTGTCGAACGGTTGGAAAAAATAATGAGATATTGAAATTGCTAAATGTGTAGAAATAAAAATACATAATTTTATTTCCATTATTTTTTTTTAATGGTGGGTGTAAGGTGCAAATTATTATATAATACTCTACATATTATTTACAATCATTTTTTGAAAAATCGTAAATTTTAGTTTGTTTTTGCTTTGAAAAATATTTAGAAGTTATATACAATAATTGGTAACGTTTAATGGTTAAACATACTACACCTAATTGACCTAATAAGAGTCAAATATAATAAGATACCTTAATAATAAAATCACTCGCGTCAAGGGGCGACTATTAGAAGTTTCGGGTTTTGGCATATTTCTTTTCTTAAAAATTATTTTTACTAATACCAAAGAAAATAATAGCTGTGCGTAGCTATTATTTTCTTTGCTAATACCAGAGACTATAAAGACACTCGAAAAGTCGATCTGCCTTGAGACATTTGGTGGGTTTAATGGTTTATGGTTTAAAAGTTTGTTTGTCCACCATTATATATACATGTAGATACATAGTATACATATTTATATAATTGCAGACAAACGAACTTTTAAACCATGATCCAGGAAATGTCTCAAGGGAGACCCACTTTTCGTTGCACGGCAGTGTTCGTCTAGGAATGATTTAGTCTATGCTAATACTCATAGCATGTTAGACCACACTGTTTATTCAAAAATTAATAGTATTTAAGTAAAATTTACTGACGGTTTCGCTAGCTCTGTGTTCTCGCCATATTGCAACTGGATCGCCCGATTTTGATTAAAAGGTTGCGTACCTCGCATACGTCAGTTTTGATTTGACCAAGTGTGACTGTTTTATCAACCTGAAATGATTTAAATTATTTGAATATTTTTGTTTACCTAATCAGTATAGATTTAAAGTAATCAAAAATGTGTATTTTGTATAAATAGCAAAAGATATCATAAAATTGATTTACAGCTTGATTAAAAATTAGAATTAAGAAAGTTAATCAAAAAATATAATGAGACATCTCTTGAGGTCACTTGAATTTTTTACTGTGACAGACGAATAGCAGCACATGTTTTTGACACGTGATCTATTAAAACAGATTCAAAATGCTTGAGCGCAGAACAACCAGCATAATATTAAAATGACGTCGAACGTATGTTAGCATAACAGTTAAAGGTTGTTTCAAGCGGTTTCGTTGCCTTTTGACAAAATGGTAAGTACCACAATCAATGTAAATATAAATATTCAAGATTCTTAAACGACGCCAGAATCGGAGCGGTTTAAACTCGGAATAATTTTGGAAAAAATAAAATCTTGTTAAATTACGGATGATTAAAAATTGTTTATTGATTTATTATGTCATTCGATTAATTTCTACAATAAAAAATTATTACTTTAATTTAATTACAGATTTTCATCTACACTAAAAACAAGTGACGCTATGTTATTAGTAAATGAAAAATAGGAATCTTTGACTTTAATAACATGGTTAATCGAATCTCTCCAATATTCTATAGGAATGCTATCTACAACTTTTCTAATTAATGTCACAATACTTGCAATTAAAGTCGGAGAAGTGGTTTCTGTTCTAAAATTTGATTTTACCTGATGCCACATATGCTCAATTCAGTTAAAAATACTTTAATAGCGGGGAAGGCAATTTTAGGCAATAATCAAGCACCAAATTACGAAATATGGTTTCAGCAGGATAGTGCCCCACCGCACTATGCCCATAATATTCGGAAATATCTCCACGGTGTTTTTTTAGAAGATGGATTGGACGTAGGGGTACAATCGAGTGGCCATCTCGGTCTCCGGTCTTAACGCCCCTTGACTACTTCTTGTGGGGCCACCTCAAAAATGTTGGTTTCAAAAGTAAGCCAAATGACCTCGATGATTGAAAGTTAAGGATAGAAACAGAATGTAGAAGAATCGAGGAAACTGACATTCTTCTAAAGGTTTTGCATGTTTTTCAGCAGTATTTGGCTTATTGCCAAGAAGTAAATGGATAACATTTTACACAATTAATTTAGTTTTCTTCATTAACTTTTAAATTATTTACTCCTGTATTGTTTATTCTTGTACTAAATATCCAAATAGTATAGCGTTTTTTACGTTTCCAGTTTGGCGAAATTTTTTTTAAAACTTTACTTACAGTAGATTTAGATAATGGATTTCTGTTGGGATATTTGTCCACAAAAATATTACAAACTTTACAAAATTCATGTTGCGTTCGCATTCTGTCCCCATAACCGAGTGTTATTATTGTTTTTTTTAAGTTACAGGAAGCGAATTAAAAATATCGCCGAAATGTACTAAAAGATCACTATAAAATAATTTAGTTTTATAAGCTAAAAAGTTTTATGTTATTTCTAGAAACGTTTATAATACAATAAGTGTTTGACTGTTTTATAAGATATTTTATAATTCTATTATATAAACGTTATCATAATAAATTTATAAAACACTTTAGCTGACTACAACAGAATAGTGTTTATTGCAGGTCTCATGTAATCAATCAGCATTTTGGAAGTATTTATAAAATACCAATAAATTAAAATAGTTGTAGAACCATCAAATTATAAAATAACTTTGCTGGTTGGGTGGACCTTGCATTATTGCAGAACTTAGACAATAAATAAACAGAATTAAAAAAATCTTTCGTTAGGAGGATTCAAAGTATGCCCACTTTTTCTCAACAGTGTTTAAAATACAGGGTGTTCCACGATAAAGACTATATAAGCGACAAAGGCGCAAACAGGTGTTGTTTTGTCAAGGTTTGTTTACTGTAGGAAAATAGTTGTTTAACACTTTTGTGTATTAGTCATATACGGAGTGTGTCACGGCTATCTGCTGCATGATGGAAACAAAAAATCGTTAAACTGATTTGATTTTTTTTAGCAAGCAGAAAAGTCTAATTTTTCATGATAAGTCGTATGCTGGGTCGCCACAAATATTACTGTTCAATAATACGTATAGGATATAACTTTTATATAAGTGAAGCTATGCTAGTAATAAATAAAGAAATAAAAAGCGAGAAACTGAGGCAAATATTCTGGAAGTCATTTAAACCTTGTTTGTAATTTAGTATTATTCTTGGGAACTTTCTTTCCGCTTCACATTAATGATTTGCTCTTTTTAACTACCGATCCCATCCACAGTTACGCTGACGATAGTACTCTTCATTCGAACATTTATTTTTCCAGACAGGTCGCGAATCAAGAGCTGGATAATAAGCAAAGATACCTATCTCTTTCCCAAGATCTTCAATTAACCTTAGATTGGGGTGCCAAGAACCTTGTTCAGTTCAATGACTCCAAAACCCAGTCTTGCTCCCTGTCACGCAAAAAATCTGGCAACGCTTACCCCATCCACATGAATGGCCGAGCCCTACACAACAATGAATCGTTCCATAGTAGTAAAGGTTGATGCTCCCCGAGTCTCCGCATGCGCAGTAGGGTCGACCTTGAACGCCCAGGTGTGCTATTGTTATTTGGCCTTGATATGCGCAGGTGTTATTCCAAGGTCAAGGTCAAGAACTTGGCCTTGAACGCGAGCAGATGTTTCTTTGTTTGGTGATGACCAGGTGTACGATGCTTATTTCAAGGTTACATTTGCGGTGCATATTTTCAATGAATGCGAGCAGCTGTTTCTTTGTTTGGTGATGACCAGGTGTACGACGCTTATTTCAAGGTTACATTTGCTTGGCCTTGAACGCGAGCAGATGTTTCTTTGTTTGGTGATGACCAGGTGGACGACGCTTATTTCAAGGTTACATTTGCGGTGCACATTTTCAATGAATGCGAGCAGATGTTTCTTTGTTTGGTGATGACCAGGTGGATGACGCTTATTTCAAGGTTACATTTGTGATGTTAGTTTACCTTGAGTTATTACTGGGGTGTAACATGTTTTGGTATGAAGATCGAGTGGGGGGTCTAAATGTGGATCGGTATAAATGAGGGTAGGGGGGGTTAAATTTTAGTATAGAACATTGTGTTGAGTAAAACGGTTCAAGCAAGTTAATTTGAAAGTCATGGCGTACGTGTGTGAAAATTGTGGTAAATCATTTACTCGGAGTTATAATATGTTACGACATAAACGAGAATCGTGCGTAGCACGATTTGAAAATATGCATGGTGGAAAACAGCGAAAAGTTGACGATGGGGCATCAACATCCGAGGTGCGTACTTGCACTTGCTGCAATATAACCATACCAGCAAATCGAATGGCAGCTCATCAAAGAACAATACACCATAAAAGTAATGCATGTTCACCAATATCAGCTGGTGTTGAGCTAGTGTCCAGTGCTTTTAGAAATAGGATTGCCACATACCGTATATCAAGTGATAATGAACATACTGACTATTCATTATTTTTTGATGAAATTAAAGCAAAAGTGTTAGAGGTAGTAAGTGACCTAGTAAGAGTGCGTTGTGCTTTGAAAGTTAATATGGTGGTTGTTGGTCGGTATCTGTTACCAACACAAGATAATATGTACAGTGACAAGTCATTTAATACACGCAATGAAATTGTTACTTCAGGAAGCGATTTGGAAGAAATATATCAATCATTAGTGGAAGCCATGAAGACTCAATCGACTGAGTTTCAGGAAAAAGATTCAGGTATGTTATAAATTAACGACTAAAAATAAAATAAATACTTATGTCAATCTTTTTGTGTTTTCGTAGGTTGGGCTCTGGAAAAAATTCTATACCTGGAAGTAAATGTCAATGAATATAAACCTTTTGGTGGATCTTCATATATAAAGCTACCCCGTTTCATCGAATTGAAAAAAGCCATCATCAATGTGATTAATCAAGATGAGTGTTGTTTTGCGTGGTCAATCGTGTCTGCTTTGTGCCCCACCACTAGAATGGCATCACAGATTCGATCTTATCCACACTATTCAAGAGTGCTGAATTTTACAGGTATAGACTTTCCAGTAAAGTTGCGTGATATATCAAAATTTGAAGAAATGAATAATATTTCAGTTAACGTTTATGGTTTGCAAAAAATTTTCGAAAATAATATGTTAAAGTACGAAGTTGTCGGTCCATTAAGGTATTCGGGTAGAAAACTTAACAGACATGTCAACTTGTTGTTAATAACAAAGGATTGTAGTATTAAAGATGATGATGAACATATTTGTGATACGCGTTGTTCTAAAAGTCATTATTGTTGGATAAAAGACTTATCGAAATTATGTTCCAGTCAAATTACATCGCGTAGAGATAAAATGTATTTTTGTGATGGTTGTTTGATATATTTTAGTTCACAATCATCTTTGATATTACACCAAAAAAATGACTGTAACCACAAATATTCATTAACACCATCACTAAATTTAAAAATAGATAAATTTGGAAGGAGTGTAAGTGAAAATATATTAAAATTTGAAAACATAGAAAAGCAAATGCGTGTACCGTTTGTTGTTTACGCGGATTTCGAATCGGTGCTTAAACCACTGGATACAGTGGAACCAAATCCCACAAATTCTTACTTAGTCAAAAGCATCAAACATGAACCGTATTCTTTTGCGTATTTAATAAAGTGCTCCTTTGACGATTCGATTTCAAAATTTGAGCTCTACCGGGGAAACGACGCAGCCCAGGTTTTCGTTTCGCGACTTGAAAGTGATTTAAGATCTCTTTACAATACATACTTAAGAGATATAAGAGCAATGGAAACTTTAACGGCTGACCAAATAGCGGAGTTCAATAATGCCACAAAATGTGGTATATGTGAACGACCTTTTGAAAATAATAATTGTAAAGTAAAGGACCACTGTCACATAACTGGGAAAAAAAGACCTGGTGCTGCTCATTCGATTTGCAATTTAAATTATAAGTTACCCAATTTTATTCCAATTATATTTCATAACTTGAGCGGGTACGATTGCCACATGTTTATTAAAGAGTTGTGTCGTCACGGAGACAAGATCGATGTTTTAGCTCAAAGCAAGGAAAAGTATATTTCGTTTACGAAAAGTATTTACGTTCACGATTATGTCGATAATAAAAGTGGGGCAATAAAGAAAAAATATGTGAAATTGCGGTTCATCGATAGTTTTAAATTTCTATCAACTTCGCTGGAAAATTTGGGTAATGGATTAGCTGTGGGTAGTTTCAGGGAAACAGGAAAATATTTTTCTGATAATGAGCAGTTTAATTTAATGCGCAAAAAAGGTGTTTTTCCCTATAGTTTTGTCGATTCAATGGAGAAAATGAACCATCCAACTTTACCCACAAAAAATCAGTTTTATGATAGTTTGTCAGAGGAGCACATTAGCGATGAAGATTATGACAGAGCTAAAAAGGTGTGGGACACATTTAATTGTAAGAATTTGGGGGACTATTCGGATTTATATTTGAAATCTGATGTTTTATTATTAACCGATGTTTTTGAACAGTTTCGCGATACTTGTTTAGAAACGTATAAACTGGATCCAGCACAGTACCATACCCTTCCAAGTTATTCGTTTGATTGTATGTTGCGTATTTCTAAGGTAGAGTTAGAGCTATTGACTGATATCGACATGGTTCATTTTTTCAAAAAAGGTATTCGAGGCGGTATAAGTCAGTGTTCAGAAAGGATGCACGCTGCCAACAACATATATGTACCAAACTACGATCCTAACGAACCATCATCTTTCATTGTTTATCTTGATGCAACAAATCTGTACGGTCATAGTATGTCGCAAGCATTACCATTTGGCGGCTTTAGATGGTTATCAGAGCATGAAATTTTAAATTTAAATATTATGGATGTGGATGATAGTGGTCCAGAAGGATACGTTTTGGAAGTTGACGTTCATTATCCGGATACGCTATATGATGACCATTCCGACTTACCCTTTTTAGTTGAAAATATTGTACCACCCACGGAATCGGCAAAATTTTCAAAGTTAATTCCGAATTTAAACGATAAAAAGAAATATATCATTCATTACCGAACATTAAAACAAGCAATCAATAACGGCCTAATGGTAATGCAAACACACAGAATTTTAAAATTTAATCAATCCCCGTGGTTAAAGACATATATCGACTTAAATACAGATTTGCGCAATAGGGCAACAACAAAGTTTGGTAAAGACACTTTTAAATTAATCATTAATGCTGTTTTTGGCAAGACCATGGAAAATGTGGAGAATCGTAATGATATAAAACTAGTTACCCGATGGGAAAATGACAGGAGTAAAATTGGGGCACGAGCATTAATTTCTCGTCCTTATTTTAAAAGTTCAACGGTTTTTAATAAAGAATTCGTTGCCATTCATATGGATCGATTAAAGGTAACTTATAATAAACCAATTTATATCGGATTTTCCATACTGGACATGTCGAAAACAGTAATTTATGATTTTTTCTACTCATTCATTAAAGCAAAATTTGGCAAAAATGCTTCTTTACTGTATACCGACACAGATTCGTTAATATTAAAAGTTTACACCGAAAATTTTTATCGTATAATTGCAGAAAATCCGGATAAATTCGATACATCCAATTATACCGAAGGAAATATTTTTAACATAAAAAAAAGTCAGTCAGTAGTAGGTAGAATGAAGGATGAATTTCCAGGTGATCCAATAATAAGTTTTTATGGTACCGGAGCCAAAGCTTATTACATAAACTCAATCAGTAGCGAAATTAAAAAAGCGAAAGGTATAAAAAAACGTGTAATTGAAAAACAGCTTCACCTGGAAGATTATCGGAATATCGTAGAACGTGGTGGTCAGATATTTCGAAAAATGAAAACCTTTCGAAGTTATAAACACGACGTTTATACCGAAATAATTAATAAAGTTGCTTTATCTCACCACGACGATAAACGTTATATTATACCATCAACAACAAAAACTCTACCTTGGGGGCACCCAGACATAAAGTTTTACGAAACAAACCCTGAAGATAACCTAAATATGTTAATACAAGCTATGCAAAGTTTTTTACCCGAAAATATTAGTTATAATTAGAAAAATGTTGGAAAGCCTGTGTTTTAGAAAAATAAAAAAATATTAACTCCAATGTCACGTAGTTTTATTAACCACTATAGTAATAGCAATAGTTGAAATTGTATAACGCAGGATAGTAAAATACATAGATAATTGTTTCAATAATATGTTGTTTTATTTTACAATATAGTAATAAAGTTACAAAAATAAAAATTAATTAATGTCTGGCTTATAAACTTCTCGTAGCATCCATTGTCTTCTCAACATATCAGATCTGCTAATCGGCCCTCGTCGACACATCAGCGTTCCACAGTAATGACACTTAACAATCCTTACTCTCAACAATTCAATGTAACTGTAAGATTGCATGTGGTCAGTCCAAATATAAACTTCTCTTTTACAATTATAGCAAACAGCAGAAATTATTATTTGTGCTCCTGAAAAAGTCTCAGCTGGACGACTGTTATCTTGATCTGCGGGCAACATTATAGTTTCTGATAATAGGCATCGAAGGAAAGAGAGTGTCTATAAATATGGGTTGTCTGGGTCATATAACCTTGAGAGCACAAACAATAACAGAAGTAAGGACACACGATTACCTTGAAAATATGTCCTTGAATCGCTGTTTAGCCGTAGAACGCAACCTTGTAAGTTGAATGAACTTGTTTGGCCTCCAAAGCATCAACCGTCAGATAGAGTGGGGGAGTTTATGGTGGGGTGATAAGTATAAATTTGGTTTGCTAGGCAGAGCATTTCATAGTTCGCTAGAACAGTTCGCCAAGTAAATACATTTGTCAGTTTAGTGCAGTGAGTTAG
The DNA here is from genome assembly GCA_963971165.1 of Philopedon plagiatum. Lineage (NCBI taxonomy): Eukaryota > Metazoa > Arthropoda > Insecta > Coleoptera > Curculionidae > Philopedon > Philopedon plagiatum. The sequence continues at coordinate 81,586,829 of OZ020192.1, read as the reverse complement.
TTAGAAAAATGAATTCCGGTAGTGAGTCATTGTTAAATGCGTTTAACTTGGATGGAAGTATCCAAGCAGAGTTGATGGGGCAGGACGTTATTGACCTGCTGACCCCGGGTGTGTTTGACGAGTGGCACAATGACGACGTGCTAAACACTGCGTTTGTGGAAGAAGAGAATGTGGGTGAAGAGAATGTGGGTGAAAAAAAAGTAGCTTCGGCGGTTGATTACGTCAACAACTGGACGGAGAAGGACGGCGGGCGCATCAATATCATAAGTGATGTGGTGGTAAAGAAGGCGAGGCGGCAACCCACTACGAAGTTGGAAAAGCTGCTGAAATTGCCAAAGACAGCCGGCAGCAATAAAAGTCAATTTTATGCAGCTATGGAGGGTGAACAGAAGAAGAAGAAGAAATTCGTGTTCAAGCGACCAACAGTGCCAGTCCAATACCCCGATTTTTTGGAGACGTCACAACCACCGAAGCCTCTGTCACCGGTCGTCATAATTAATGAAGGCCCAAACTCGACAACGCCCGAGCCGCCGCAGTCCATGCCTCCGATGGTGTTGGTGGTCGACGCTGACGAAAAATCGCCGATCGCGGGTGCACCACTATCACCAACAATAGGACGTGGGAAGTGCCGCAAACCGGTCAAGATGCGATGCAAGCGATCGTACGAGGAATCGCAGCAGTCAACAACAACTGCTGAAGAGCCGGACTGGTTGAACGAGTTTTCGGCGAGCCAAAAGTGCGTCTTCTCCGCGGCGTATAGTGCTAGGGAAAAACTACTACGAGAACTAAAAAAGTGTGATAGTGATGAGGTGGACTTTGAAAGACAAATGAATGAACTGCGGGTGAAAATGGAGGAAAATAAAAGGACAAGAGAGAAGTGCGTTAAAAGACTCGAAGCAATAAATAATTTAACGTATAAGAAGTAGTTTTAGAATTTTATTGTAAATATAGAGTTAAGTTATTTTTGTAATAGTAATGTATATATATATATATATATATATATATATATAAGTAAAAGAAAATGTTTTTGTATATATGATAATAAAAAAAAGTTAAATGAAACAATATTTTTTATTTCTAAAATAAGTATACGGAAGTTACACACAAAAATAGTGTAAAAATGCAAAATAGAAAAAACGAATAGACGGAAAATGTAGGGCCGTAACTTTAGGTGTGTAATCGTTAGATGCACACAACTTAAGTATGCGATAAAGTGTTATGTCTGTGAAGAGAGGCTACCCGTTACAATGCCTAAAAACATGCATCTTATTTGTAATAAAATGTGAATTTTACTACAAGTAAGATAATAGACCAAACTCTCAGCTTTTCGTAGAGAACTTACTAGAAATTTAGCTAGTTCTAACGTACGGTAAGAACGTACATGTCTTTACAGAGTAACACAATATTTTCCAAAAGAAATTAATTCTTGAGAAATATCATGTTACATGAGATGTGACATGAATCAACTACAAACTACGATCAAATATTTTGTAGTCCTGAAAAGGACTGATTTTGTCGGGGTAGGTCGGGGCGGGCATGGTTCCGGGATCAGTTGGTGGAATCCGCTGGACCATCTTCATCCTGATGGTCCGTGATCCACCAAGTGGATGAATCGGCCGGACCGTCATGATCTTCCGGCGGCGGTGGTGGTACCCAATCGGTACTGGAGTCCGGCTCCATCTCGTCAGCCGACAACTCTGCATCGTCGTTGGGCAGTTCGACTCCCCAATCGAACTCAGGTTCTTCGAGTGGTCGCAGATCATCCTCGTCCCACTCGATAGCATCCAATATGCCCTGCTCTATGTCGTCAAAGTCATCAAAGACTTGTTCGTCGACTTCGTTCATGTCGACCGTCTCGTCGCTCCAAATCGACGAACCACGACTTAATGGACGTTCAGGATTCATATTTAGATCTGGTAACTATCAGATTTAAAAATGAAGTGATTCTGTGACTCGCTCGCAACCGCTTAAATAGAGATAATCTACCCCCTCCACCACTCCACCCCCACCTTTTCACCTCTAACAAACTAGAGTTTATTATACAAATGCCCTCCATCCAAAAATGATACTGTCGGACTTCACTGTCGAAAACTGCTTTTAGTTCTCAAAAATGGTGTAATTGTGTTCTGGAAATGTGACCGACAAAGAAACTTATACTCGATCCGTCTGGACTTACATAATTTCTATCTAATGTCACAGATGTCGTGACATTAGATAAATACAAGTAAGATCAAAATATCCTGTCATCCTGAAAAGGACGGATTTTGCAAGGAAAATTATACTCGATCCAACTGGACTTATATAATTTTCTATCTAACACCACATATACTATGGCATTAGGTAACTAAAACTACGATGAAACATTCTGTGGCCCTGAAAAGGACCGTTTTTCACGGGATATCTTATTTGTAATCAGGCTCGATTACAAATAAGGCACGCACTCTGATGTTGTAGAGTACCAAGAGCTACTCCACAACCTTTGCAGTTCGGTATGTGCGCGCGACTACCGAAATCTTGGGTTACATGACCACTGAAGAATTGGTCACCAGCCGACTTGTTTTCCAAGTCGGCATAGCAGCCAATACACCACTCGTCATCACCCACCTTCACCAGGTTTAAGATCTTGCACACCCGGCGGGATCGGACGGGGAAAACTTTCCTCTGTCTTAGAGCCCAATTATCCAAATTCCTAGGAGTATCATCGCTTAAGTATCCATCATCATCTGATGATGCCATGTTGAGATGAGCGAATGTAATGAAGTAAGCAGTCGAGCCGAGCTGCTTTTAAAGAGCTCAGCTTCCCCCACCACAACCCACCCCCACCCCTACCACCCCCAGTGTAGCATAGCGGATTGATTTAAAGTATTTTTAGCATTTTTAAAATTTGAAAATAATGAAAAATAAAGATTTTTGATTTTTCACCATTTTCATCAATTTTTTTAAGGCATTTCCCGACCATCTACGGCAAAAGTGGAAAGCACAAAAGATTTTGATTAATTTGAACTATTTTTTGACATTTTTTAAATTTCGAAAAAATAAGAAATAAAGATTTTCAATTTTTTTAGCATTTTCATAATTTTTTTTAAGGCATTTCCCGACATTTTATGAAAAACTTGAATAAGACTAATACGTTTCTTTTACTGCCCTTAACCCATTTCTGAGGTTATTTCTTAAAAATTCCAAAAAATTAGCGGGGTAATAGCTACTGCGCAGGCTTTGAGACTTAAAAAAAAAAAACCTCCAAGTCGTGACGTTCCATTCCTGAGCAAACCTGATCAAACCCCATAATTCTTGAAATTTTGATTAGTCTGATCATTTTGATCATAAAAAGTTTTATGTCAAATGTTCTGATATGTCCTTGAACTATCAAATAATAATAATAATAATAATATTAATAACAAAATTCTTATTATTTGTATTGGCTAAACAAACCCAAGCAAACCTGAGCAAACCCACAAGTTATGTGCTTGTTGTCATTGCTTTGATCCGAAATAAAAATATTTTTGTTATATAAGGGTTAATGTGGTTGCTTTTTTTGTTACAAATATACAAAAATAAAAATCTTAGTGGGTCGACAAATATCGATTTTTAGTTCCAAAAATATACGTCTCGGAAATAACTAAATGGATACAATTTTTAAGTTAGAAAAATAACAATTTTAACGGATTTTGGACCTTTAACTTAAAATAAGTTTTAGACACTTCTAGGTAAATTATCGAAAAGAGTTATGCAAAAATGTCAACGTCTATTTTTAAACGTCCTGAAACTGTCATCCCTGGTCATCTTTGCATTTTTCACCGATTCAGTGTCAAACACAAAGTGACTAAGAATATCTAAACTACGATCAAATCTTTTGTGGCCCTGAAAAGGACCGTTTTCGCGGTGGGTTGGGTTAGAGAGGGAAACCTAGAGTGGTTGTTCCCCTCTCGCGATCTGAACCGATCGCGGTGCGGCGCGCCGTCTTCGTGCCTCCAGTCGCGTGCTGCGACGGCTCCGACGGCGCTCCGTGAGCTCTTGTAAGAGAGCCTCCCTTTCTTCCGGACCCAGCAGCATCTGGGGTCCTTCCACCACTTCCACCGGCTCTGTTGGAGCCGGCTCCGGTGGTGGCGGCGGTCTTGGAATCGGCTGTACGATCGCCGTTGGCTTATTCGCGTTTTTTAAACGCCAAGCCTCCCAAAACTCACTTATTTTGGACTCCCTTGTCGTCCTTAACATCAGCCTGTCCCACTTCATGGCTGGTTGAGAAATGAAAATTGTGATGGCTGCTCCCGCTTTTAAAAGCATTTAGGATGGTGGGGGGTGAGAGTGGGGGTGAGAGTGGGGCTAAACGGTTCTAACATATCCTTTCAGAGTAACAAAATATTTCCTATAGAATAGATTTCTTGTTCGAAATATTTTGTTACACTGAAAGGATACGTCTGTTTTTGTCATACTTAAGAGCAGGTTTGCCAACGTTCTATGTGAAACGACAAAAATTCTGATGTATCTTTTTGAGCGTATCAACCCAGAGTGAATTTTTTTTTAAATATGTTTCTTGATAGAAAGTTATGTCACTTTGAATAACTAGAGGCATATGCGTTCTTATCATACATAAAAACTACAAGCTAAATCTTGCAATTGCTCTTTCTCTCACTATCTATGTATGATTTAAACACATAATGCATCTCTCACCCAAAGTAACACAATTTTTCCTTCGAGAAATATCTTCCTTAGGAAACATAGTGTTTAACTACAAACTACGATCAAATATTCTGTAGTCCTGAAAAGGACTGATTTTGTCAGGGGGCAGGCAGGGTTGTTATTTGAGGGTCCTTATTTGTAATAGGAATTTAAGTCCTATTGCAAATAAGGCATGAGTTCCGGTGAGTGACTGTAAACAGTCTCTCCCGACACCGACGACACCTCGAGTAGTTCTGCATACGCTCACATCGTGCCCCCACTGTGAAATGGCACGATATGAATCTAGCACCTATCTGACCCCTAAATCCTGTGTAGCAGTGCATACAATAGATGAGGTGGGGTCCAACTTTTACATAGCAGTGCCAGATGCAATACCTAGGTCTAAACCTACGCGTATTGCGTACACCCCTATGTTGCGCATTATGTGCGATTGCCTGATCGTCATCGCTGGAATAACCATTATCCGAGCTTGATGACATCTTGGCTTCGAGTGAATCTCATTTTCTAAATCACGTCTTATATACATTCTTTCCCCACCCCTCTCCTAAATTTCTCTCTATTCTTCACCTCATAACCTTATTTACCCAAGCCCCACCTTTGAAGTATTAAAATAAGCCTCAAATATGTCGTATGTAGTAAAAATAAAACTGAAATGTGTCGTTTATAAGTTTATTTTAAATATGTAAAGTACATAATTTGGAGAATTACACAACTTCAAACTAATGTATTGATTTGTTAGTAACAGAACCATTAAGTATATTGTAGCTAAAAAATGCATCGTGAATAACTAACGCGTACACTTTAATGTCTTTAGGAAATTTACTTTTGCGTGTTTCGAACTCCAATTTCACGTCCACTGTGGACGTCCTAACGGCTTCTGGTTGGTGACTGCAATCGATTACGAATAACGGATTTTGCAGATAGTCGGCAAAACTCATCATAGGATCGCTCAGTTCTCGCTGGTAGTAGCTAGCTTGAAAATTCTCATAATTATAATAGGCTGCGGCATACAGTTTCTTTGAAAAATCTAAATTCCATCTTTCGTACGGAAATACGGCAGAGTTCAGATAGAGCCTAATATCACTTATATCGGCCGTTGTAAATTGTGTGCTATCTTTTGCTCTGTTGTCGGAAGAGCTAGTTGGTTGAAAACCGATAATCAAATATCTCGGTTTTTCGAGACTCGTGCTAGTTCTTAAGGCCCATACGTCTGACGATGTTTCTCTCAAAGAAGGTAGCTCGTAAAGATCCCATTTACGGTAAGCCATTGGAACGTTTGCGTTACTGCCACCTTTATTCATGCGTGATAATATCTTTAACTTCTGTCGATCGTCTGGAATAATGTGACGAATTTTCCATTCAATTTTTTCAATTGAAATGTCTGCATCTACTTCGCCGATATAGCAATTGTTGAAAGTGCGGGCGATAATTAAAATCAACTCTTGCTTGACGTTAAAAATACCCTTTGAATAATCCTCTGCGAAACCCATGAGATATTTTAGAGGAAGCTTGCCGGAGAACACGTTACTTGTGGAATCTAGTATACCTTGATTTGCTTCGTCTAGACCCCATCCACATGCCATGAGAGCTCTATTTTGTGCGGCACCCAATGACACCATAGTTTTCATCGTTGTAGTAATTCCGGGTTTCCGAACGACGGCAACTTGCTCCCCTCCCATTTCATAACGACATTCGTCGAATAGAAAGGCGATGGCATTATTTGATAGATAACATTTCTTACTAACATCTTTGGGTTTAAATGTTCCTTCGATGTAAATGTAACTATCCGATATATCCAAAATGATATCTTGAAAGTGTACAGGTATACGAATTTCATCGGAATTGCGGAATGTTGGAGAACCGTAAGGTTTATATGTGTGTTCTTGAAAACTAATAATGGAGTTATCAAAAATGGGTTCGGTAAAAACTTCGATTTTGTCACTGCTAGCGGCCATCATTTTCTAATTTTTCTCACTTTCAAACCGATCGATTGTAGAAATTTGCAATCTTTCACGGAGAGCTGGCGATTGCTGTGCAGATGTGTTTTCGATCGTCCGTCTGACTTGCGAATGAACCTTGACTGTGTTGTCTGCTTACTTTTATGTCGTTTAACTGAATCTTGAATTGTTGACAGCTTATGCAGTTGACGGTTAAAGCAAAAACCCATTATACGATTTTTTTCAACTCTAGTTTAACTATTATTTTCTCACCTCGAAAATCGATCAAATCACCGCTATCGTCCAAGATGCGTAGAGTAATGTTGTCGATAAACTGACGACCATCCGGCATTATCGGCATATAAATATTATTTTGCGGTTCTTTAGAGATTTTGTAACCGGGTTCGACGTCAATATCAAATTCAAATAACGTATGACTTTCCAAAGAATTCAGGTATGCTCCGGAAATTATATTACAATCCACACGTACGATGCGCACTTTCATTATGTCCACGATGGTACTTGATTCGTGTCTTTGTCCACCTTGCAGCAACACAGAGCCAAATCCGAGCACTTTGCCGATACTATTGCTACCTCGGAAATCGATGCTATATTTTGACTTTAGCTCACATTTTAACGTATTATTATTGGCTGTTAATGAAAATAAATCGGCACCAACTTCATTGCATGACTCTTTTAAAGCGGTGTACATGGCTTTTGCTATTTCATTAATTTCGTAAGCTCCTGGTGGAATCCTTAAATGCTTTGGTATAGCTGTTTTCAAATGGCTGAATGAATTATTGCTTTCGTCGATATTAAAAATCGAATTATATGTGTAAAATCCCAGCAGTGCAACTCCATATTTGCTTGTTGTATTTAACTCGATGGGTGGGTAAAAATCCGCACTTAAGACACTTGAATGTCCTGTTAGAGTGAATGTGTAAGACATGACTGACCACGAAACTATTTGTGTAGCTATTTTATTGCTGTTTGCAACAGTTAAATGGATTTAAGCTGAAGCGTTGCTTTATTCCTTTGGACGTTTTTAAACTGTTTTCTGCCTTTATATTCACATCGTTAATTTTGCAATAACAACAAAATATTTTTTTTGGTATCGGTCCATCGCCCTCGTCCGAATCTGAATTATTGCTATTATAATGTTCGAAACAGTATTGATATTTCAATATATCGACGTCACTTTTTAGGTGATTAGGTAACCTATCCCAAACTAGTGCTATTTCATTTGGAGCTAATGCGATCAACACTTCTTTGGGCGTATTTTCTAACTGTTCGGCTGTCATTTTTTGTAATCCTCCGACTTCACGATATGCTTTAAGTGATAGCAACATTTTGGTGTAGTTGTCACGTTCCATTTGGGGTGTCAAAGACATACTTTTTATGATTGTAAAAGAAACTTCAAACACAAATGTCCACACCAGACTGTTCCAAATTCTTGTTGACGGTCGTATGTATAGTAAATTTTCTTCGTCGCTTCGGAACCCATCTGCAGATATCGTACCAATTCCATAGGTGGGGGTAAATCACCGAAACTATCGTAGTATGTTACATCAGAATTGCTTTTTCTATATGCTACCCAGTGAGTCCCTACACCCGACATACTATCCAAATTTATAATGGCGGCCTCATAACGTTTGGGACCGCGTACAGGTAATGAATCTCTCATATATACGCCTCGAAAGTGTGGTATTTTCATTTTTAAGGCGTACTTTTCTATATCAATATTGGATAGTGGTCTTTGAGGTAGGGATTCTATTAGTTTTTTGATTTCTTATTTTTGCTGTTGTTTATAAATAATCCCAAACCTGTGCGATATGGTTTCAAATATAATCCATTTCCTCTTGAACTTAGATGTAAGCCGGTACCTATTTTTTCTGCAGTCGACTTTTTTACTGCTTTTACGGCACGCACGATGCCTGCTGCACCACCTGCTAATGAACCTAAGGCGGATAGTCCTGCAAATATTGGTATTAACGGTAATATCCCCCCAGTCTTCGGAATTGGAATGATTCTAGGCGTGCGAATTTTTCGTTTGCCACCGGCTATTCTTAGGGATTTACGTGCAGCTACTGCAGCTATTTTCGATGCTTTCATGATATTTTTCTCGATAAGTTTTTTCCCACCAGCTTTTAACAATTCTGATCGAACGGGTCGTCTAATAGATGATCCAAAAGCTACTTTGTGTACTCGCTTATGTTTACCGACGCCATTTCCTTTAGTGTGGCGGCGGCGGCGCTGGAAGCGACGTTTACCTCTAGTGGATGCTTTTCTCGATTTTGATGATGATACACCCATACCAAAACGTTGTTTCGCTTTCATAATGTTGGTTACCAACCAAGCTGCAGCTTTTTCACCAGCGCTAGAGTCTTTAGATTTTACTCTTTTCCACGCGCTTTGCTCGAGTTCCTGATCTGCTTGGTGGCGAGCACTTAAATTTTCACTATTACGCAAATAGGCTAAATCGTGTTTTTTGCATGCGACATCCAAAGAATTAATTCCTTGATCTCCTCTTGCCACACGTTTTACTATTTTCGTCCCGGGCCCGCAATACTGATAGCCTGGAATGTGTAACTCGAACGGTAGCCTATTAATTACTGAATTAACAATACCGCTTCCAGTCTTACTTGATAAACGAGACCGTCTACTTCGTCTGACGAGCGACATCTGAATGATAGTTTACGTGAAAGTTCAGTATAAAATATAGATTTTGTTAAGATGCGTATCGTCAATCTTAAACAAAAACTTCCCGTCGATAATCTCGATGTAAAGGTCGGCTCTGGACTAGAACAAAAATTATTTAAAAGACATGGTCCTTTGCTACCGTCATCTATTCGTGGATTATTAATAGGACCTTCAAACTGTGGAAAAACAAATGTTATGATTTCGCTGCTTACTCACCCATCGGGACTGCGTTTCGAAAATGTTTATATCTACTCAAAGTCGCTCTATCAACCAAAATATGAATATTTAAAGACAATTTTATCTCCAATCAAAGGTCTTGGCTACTACGCTTTTAGCGACGCAAATAACATTGTGGAACCGTCAGATGCTAAACCTAATTCAATATTTATTTTTGATGACGTTATGTGTGAGAAACAGGACGTTATAAGATCGTATTTTAGCATGGGACGTCACAAAAATGTGGATGCCTTTTACTTGGCGCAAACGTATTCTCGTGTTCCTAAGCAGCTCGTCCGGGATAATGCCAACTTCATTATTATGTTTAAACAAGATGAGATGAATATGAAACATATATTTTCCGATCACGTTTCACCCGACCTGACGTTTACACAATTTCAAGAGATGTGTGCTAAATGTTGGGATAATAAATATGGTTTTTTAGTTATTGACAAGGATAGTGATGTAAATTCGGGCAGATACCGCAAGGGATTCGATAGTTATATATTCCTATAATAATAACTTGGATAATCATTTCATCGTTGAACGGTGCTTTGAAAGCATCATGAATGAAGAAATCGAATTAAAACGAAAGCTACTGGAAACTACAAATGCGGTTAGAAAAAAATTTAAACAAATTAAAGCAGCTAAAGTGCAGAATGAACATGATTTGGAAAAGTTTTATGAACCAGTTTCTAAACCACTAGAATCTATATCTAAAGCCGTAAAGCAGCAGCAGCAGCAGTACGTAACTAAAAAATCAAGTACTACGACTAAACCACAAAGTCGGAGTAGCAGCAGCAGCAGCTCGGTGGGAATGGCGAAAATGTTTGAAGAACATCCAACAGAAGCGGATTTTGAAACATCTACACCGATTCCTACACCGAAACGTGGAAATCGTGGGTCACTGTTCGAAACCCCTTCCCCTTCAACGATAACATCATCTCACACATCACCACACACATCAAGTGGTAGCAGTTCAGCCGCAAAAACTATTCAAGATTATTTAAATGGATTAAAATTGGAGCCATCTCATTATGATACCGTGTATGGTGTACGCTTTGGTAAAAAAGAAAATAAATCAACAAAATATATTGGCAACTTAGTGGTTCGTTTTCTAACAAACGGAAAGATGGTGTTATACAAGAACAAAACAAACATTGCTGAATTCGATGGAACGGCTGATCTTTACGATTTGATTTTTCTAAAAAATCCACCACTCCTAGGTAATGAAGACGAAATTAATCTAGATGTACTTCGAAAATACCAAACCATTTTGAAATTGACCGATGCGGCATACGACGGTTATGACAAGAAACGTGGTTTAAGAGAAACCCGATGGAGAAAATATTTACGAATCATAAAACCGCTAATTACGGGAACTAAACTGGGTGGTGGTGGTGGTGTAGGAAGAAAAAAAGGCGACAACAAAATCCAACTACCAGCAAAAAAGCGCCTATCGTCGAAATCATCTCAATATGTTTATTGGAATAAACCTAAGGAGTTAGTGGATAGATTACGATTATTGTGGGGGTCAAAAGTAGCTGGACATACCGGACATGATAATGAGATTATGTCAATTATGGAAGAGCTTCGAGAAGAAGGAATAATATATTAAGTTTTGCACGTAGTTGCCATCCTCAGTGTCTGATAAGACGTGGAACCTTATAATATGGATCCTAGCCGAGAAAAAATTAAAGTCGTAAATGAATTACATAGGACAGCAAGGAAAAATTTTGTTAGAAGACGTACAGTCATAAAAGGATATCGAGATTTGTGGCAAATTGATTTGGCGGAAATGCAGCAATATGCTACTGACAATGATGGTTACCGTTACATTGTTGTATGTATAAACTGTTACTCCAAATTCGTGTACACCAAAGCAGTTAAGAATAAGACCGGTGTTGAAGTTACGAATGCCATGAAAAGCATCATTGAAGAAGCATCATATGCACCAAACAATTTACAGAGTGATCAAGGAAAGGAATTTTATAATAGCACCTTTCAAGCCCTCATGAAAAAATATAATATAAACCATTATTCCACATATAGCACGAAAAAAGCGGCAATTGTTGAGCGTGTTATAAGAACTTTGAAAAATAAGTTATATAAACAATTCTCGGCTAGAGGTTCTTACAGATGGTTACAAATATTACCAGCTATAACGAAGACCTATAATAACACTAAACACCGCACCATTGGAATGAAGCCTAACAGTGTAAAAGAGGATACCCCTATTAAAGCATATGACTATTTGAAAATTGCTCCGAAGAAAAAAAAATTTCATTTGGGTGACGTTGTTCGCATTAGCAAGTACAAAGGTGTATTTGACAAAGGATATACGCCTTCCTGGTCCACGGAACTGTTTGAAATAGCAAAAGTTAATATTACAAATCCACCCACCTACTTGCTGCAATCATTGGAAGGTCAACCTATTAAAGGATGTTTTTACGAAGCAGAACTGCAAAAGACAGCTAGCCCTGGTGTTTATTTAGTTGAGAAAATTCTTAGAAAACGCAAGAACAATCAAAACGATCAATTGTTTGTAAAATGGTTAGGTTTTCCAAATCAATTTAATTCTTGGATAGACAAATCAGATATTGTATAAATATTATCAAATAGGTTTTACGTTACGTATGTATGCATTATAAATAATAAAAATAAATATTGCTTTTCATAATTATTCGTTTTATTTTCAATTTAACAGTATAATTATGTTTTTAAATAGAACTTTATCTAGGTTGGTTTCCATTTTGGTTTTTTTGGATCCTTTATCTTCGTTGTAGTATACCGTGCAGCATGTGAGTGAATTTGATACATTTTTTCCTTAAGGTACGTAATTTTGGTCTCATCATCTTCAAACATTTTTTGAAAAACCGGTACTAGCACATTACTAAGTATGGTATTTATCTGCGAACCAAGTTGATGAACTTCCGTAAGGACATATTCTTTGGTAGCAGCATCATTATCATTTATCGGTTGGGCAACATTCCTTAATAATTTTCCCTCTATATCAAAATGTCCATCTGAAGTAAGTTTAAATCCGATTCCGGGCAACCCTCGCGATAAGTTGTTACAAACAGGAGTTTTCTGTCGACCAAATTTATCAATTGTGTTGTTAACACGACCCATTTTAAAGTAAAACTAATTCACTCTCTTTATGTTCAGCCTATATATAAATGACATAACTAATAAAAATTCATTTTACAATACACCATGAAGCAAGTAAGATTTGACGAAGAAAGAAATATTATCCACCGTATGTCTGTTTGGTGTTTTGCATATAGACAAGCCAGACAAAGTAATTTTCAGCAACTAATACTTGATAGATATCGTTTTCAAAGGAGAATTGGAAAAATGGATGTAATGCTAGCGAGGATTTTAGAACGGAACCACAGAAATAATATATATCAAGAGCGATTTGTTAATTCAAATGTATGGTGAATAATAAACATATTTAGTACAAAAAGATTTTTATTAAGATTTAAATAATACATACACACTATCATTAGAAAAACGCACTTTTTCACATAAATTTAAAATTACATGACTATCATAAGAAACTTTTACACTATATCTAAATTGTCTCTATTTTTCGGAATTACCAGCGCTGCCCTTCTTGGTCGAATTCCATGGTCTCACTATTATTACGTTCTGATGAACCTCCTCCCCCTACTCCTCCTCCTCCTCCTTCTAAGAAAACAGGACTTTGCGGTGATTCGTTAATTATTTCGAGATCTTCAAAATTGCTTGAAGAAGTCCAGCGCTGCCCTTCTTGACTGAATTCCGGCGTATCGTGATTATTATGTTCTGATGAACCTCCCACTGAGACAGCGAGACTTTGCAGAGATTCACTAGAATTTTCACGAGATATTTGTTGCGGTGATTTCATCCCATGTTTCTTATGGTACTCATTTTGACACCATTCACAGAAACCCATTATTCCACTAATAAATTCCCAATTTTCGCAATTGGCACACATCTGACGACCGTTTACAGAGAATGGGCGAACAACTGCAATTTGACGTTCACTTTTTGGTGACTGCATTTTGAGAAAATAAATTACTATGTAGTATTCTGGAAGTACTGAAATGCAGACTGAAACAAGAAAGTTTTGTGCCTCTATTTGTATCTGTTAGGTGACCTTCAAACCCCTCCACTCTCATATCCCATGTAAAATCGAGGTCACCATACACAGAATAGACTTGTTTCTTTATCTACATGCGCGTAATACGTATACGCTGAATAGCTTTTTCTTGATTCAACAATTTTGAATCGATTTCCTTAAGTCTTTTTGTAACAGATTGCAAAAAATCTTCATTCGCCTCTTCAGCAAGCTTTTTATTCATTTCATTAAGTTCTTTTCTAACATATTCCAAAACATCATTATTCACTAATTCACTAAGTTTTTTAATAATTTCACGCCTTTGTTCAAGAACATATTCCTGATTAGCGGCATCCCCAGGATTCTTTGGTGGTGCTACATTAGTTAAAGATTTCCCTTGTATATCATATTGACCATCATCGGTCAATCTAAATCCAACTCCTGGTTGTCCAACAAGAACAATGTGATTTTGGTCATTAAATTTTTGGCGCCCAAATTTATCAATTGTGTTGTTAACACGACCCATTTTTAGCTTAAACTGATGTGATTTTTGTGAAGGTTGCCTATTTATAAAAAATTAAACAATAATTTAGGTACATAATCATTTATTTAACATCTCATGTTATTATATTATACAATGAATTAAAGATTTTCTTCATCTTCTTGAACACACTCCATCTCGTCATCGCTAACAGTACCCAATGCTTTACTATCAACTTCATTGGTGACTGCTTTATTTCCAAGGTCATCAAGAATAGTGGTATCATCTGCGGGAGCCAAGCCATATTTTCTAGCTAATTCATCGGGTAAATGAGGCACTTCGAATAGGTAGCTTCCCAATTCTTCATTTATCATTCCAGCGCAAAATTCGTCCAGATCAATGGTTCCATATAGGTATTTCTCGCACGTATGTGCTCCAGCCGTGAAATTTACGGCGTCTTTCATATACTTCCTATACTGACTTTCACTAAAACCCACATCGGATTTACCATAATTTGCAAAGTGTACTATTTCTTCAGCCAGCTCTCTTAATTTACATGATAACCAATTAATGTACATATCTCGATTTTCAATGACAGTAGGGCAGTCACACATCTTAAATAGAAAATAATGGACATGTGATTGTGTGTGAGTGTGTGTTTTTCGATATATACTTAACAAGAACTATTTTATTACATTTTAAATCAACATTAAAATAGCCTAATCAACAATATATTACAAACAACCAAAATTTAACAACGCTCTAGTATTACCTCCAGAGAATACATGTGAGCTTTGCCCCAAATAAGTTAAGGTGTACTGATCACCGGAGTTATTCATCATTTCAATAGTATCCTCTGTCAGAATTTCAGCTACGCGTGATGGTAAAAATGTTTCAAATGTTGCTTGATGTGTTGGATCAAACAATGTGACGATAATGGCTTTTCCAAAACGTGAAGTCAAAGAATTAATTTTTTTTATCATATAAATTTTGCCCACCGTTAATGTAGAGAATTTTCTACGTTCCAGAAATTGAATATCTTGGTTTATCATATTATTAATTTCGGCTATGGTCTGCTTTGAAATGCTCATGATTTAAAATACAATAAAAACAATTACTGTCAAGTACCTTGAATAAACACTTGTAGAACACACCACAAACACAATACTTTATATGCCAAAGCAACAGTTAACGCATACGATGTATGAGTGACAATGAAAGCTATTTTCGAAATGAGCCATATTTATTAGGAAGTAATCCAAGGTCAAGTATTTATTTATGGTGGGAGGAATACATCCGACGACCTCGAAAAATACAAAACAAATGTAACCTTGAAATAAGCGTCGTCCACCTGGTCATCACCAAACAAAGAAACATCTGCTCGCGTTCAAGGCCAAGCAAGAAACAGCTGCTCGCATTCATTGAAAATATGCACCGCAAATGTAACCTTGAAATAAGCATCGTACACCTGGTCATCACCAAACAAAGAAACATCTGCTCGCGTTCAAGGCCAAGTTCTTGACCTTGACCTTGGAATAACACCTGCGCATATCAAGGCCAAATAACAATAGCACACCTGGGCGTTCAAGGTCGACCCTACTGCGCATGCGGAGACTCGGGGAGCATCAACCTTTACTACTTTCCATCTTGTTGGGATCGCTTTTGAACATGAGTACATTACTTCAGTAACCACATCAGCAGCTAAAAAGCCTGGTTTTCTCTCTTCCAACGTACACACTCTCTATATTTTCCAAATAAGACCTAACCTAGAGTACTATTCCCACATCTGAAGAGCGGCATCACCTTCGACACCTAGCATCATTGATTCTATTCAGAAGATAGCGAGCCATTAGGCCATCAATGACCCAGTTCTTACAAGAAAAGCTCCCTTCTCTCGCTCATCGCCGCGCTGTTGAGAATTTATTCATTTAATACCGATACTTCCACGGATTTTGCTCTGAAGAACTAACCGCTATAATTTCCCTCTTGACGGTTCCTCACAGAACAACAAGAGGCGCGTTACGTATGCATCCCTTTACTGTCGAGCTACAAAAGCCTAGAACATCCCACTTCTCTCGCTCATTCATACCTAGAGTCTCCAGATTATGGAACAAATTACCTGCAGATGGTTTCCGTTCCCCTCCGAACCTCCAATCCTTTAAATCCCGAGTCAATAGACTTCCCTTCTCTTCAGACGCCCATGGTACGTTAATACTTAGGCTTGAAGTCTACGTGGGTTGTCTCAGATAAGACAAAAAGAAAAATAAGACTGATAGTTAGTTAACAATTTTGGTTTCTATTTTTTATGATCTTATTCTCTGTTTTAAAACTTTTGTTGATTTTGGTTATCAACCAATTTCCTCTTTAATAGGAGGCTTATTTAAGCGTAAACAAAGGCCAAAGAAATGCTCTGGTTTTTATTTTTAAGGCAAGAGTCTTTCTCATTATAACATTTTCTTAGCTTAGTTTCAGTACATTCAGAATTTCCAGTTTTCATCTACATTTAAACTGGGAATTCTCCTCCAAGCTACAGTTTAAGAACAAATTTACGAATTTTAAAATTAAACAAATTTCATTATTTTTGTACGTTTTGTGCCTAGAACAAAATATAATAGCGTAGTAATTTTGCAAAGAATAACAAAAATTTAATCATAAAATAGAAGGGAGTTTTCAGAATGTTATAAAAATGGGCAGTAAGTCCGGTCTCGGCTTAGTGATCATAAATTTTTTAATACAGCTACCAGCCCGGAACTACAAGATAAATCGGTCGCGGGGCCCTTAATTATCTATAAAGGCTATCGACAAGGCCAAAAGCCAAAAGAGCCCAGGACATTTAATTAATATAAAAGGCTACCAGGGCGAAGTTGGAAACTGAAATTTAAAAGCCAAACCTCGGGATTCACTAAAAAGCTTTAAGATTTAGTACTAGTTTAAATTTGGCTCTTCTAGTTGATCAGTAAGGTTGTAACGAGCTTTGGTCTTGTCATTATTAATAAGTTGTCATTAAGAATCATAAGTATCGATTTCTAAATGATTTTTATCTTAGTTGCACTGTCTGGAGGAAAACACATAATTAAATTGCACTTTACTTTAGATATTTCCAAAAAAACACAGAAATAAATTCATAGTACAAAACTTCGTTGTCCTATTCTTACAATTGACTACACTGTAAAAAAAAATGATTAAATTTTAAATCAAATTCAACCCAATTTTGACTAAATCCAGGTCCACGCCAGATTGATTGAAAAAATTAACACTGCATATTGATTAAATCGAAGGATCTGTGATTAAATTTTCTTATTCAAAATTGATTAACCTAACAATTAATTCTGATTACATCTAAATCAATTTTTATTAAAATTTTCTTCCATAATGATTAAATTTCCATAATACTCTAATCATTTTTTATTAAATCTTAAATCCAATGTGATTGATATGCAATCATCAGTAGCACCGCCCTTCCCCTCTCCACCCTATAAAGTACCTGATTAGGGCGTCGATTTTATTTATTAAATGACAATACTATAATACATAAGAAAAGGGAACACATTAAAGAACAAACAGATGAAATTATATAAAAGATAGGTAATGCAAATTCCCAAAGCATGGGAATTGTCTGTCCCATATCATAAACAAAAATCCGGGGAGGTGAGGCGTGGACCTGGATTTAGTCAAAATTGGGTTGAATTTGATTTAAAATTTAATAATTTTTTTTTACAGTGTAAAAGTTGAAAATAATTATGTGAAGTAAAAACACGAAAATTATTTACTCATCTGTAAATAAATACATAAAACACTAATGAAGACCTGGCGTGACAAATCTTTTCTTTGAAAATACATGGAAAATAACTTACATTGGTGCATGAGTTCCTCCAAGGGATTGGATTCAAGATCTGAGATTTTTGCGTATTTCTTTTGTTTTTGAAACATAATTTCACCAACATGATGTAACAACAAAGTTTTTAAAAGAATATTCGTAAAATTTTAGAACAGGTTGACCACTTCATTCGTTATAACCTCACATTGCACATTGCACTACCACAGAAACCGCCATACCTACTGCCGATTAAATGGAATTTTTGCAGATTGCAGCGGGGTGGATGGATATCGGTACTCCCTTGTGATTAAAAGGTTGCGTACTGTGCATGTGTTGGCGGCTTGGTTTAGAAGTTTGAGTATTTTTTAGTCAGTAGGTGATTGATACTGATTATTGTGATTATTTTAACAAGGAAATATGATTTAAAATGTTTGTCTTTTTTATGCATTTGATCAGTATCGATTTAAAGTAATCGAGAATGAGTAATTTGTTTGAATCATAACGAAGATTATGAAACTGATTTAGAAAATAATTACAAATTAAATCAAAAAATTTAATCCGGCCAATAAAATCAGACATCTCTTGTGGTTAATCAACTGGATCTTTTACTGTGTATCAAATCAGACCGAACGTAGCAATAGCGAATCTGGTTGGACTTAATACATTTTATTGCCACTTAGATCTTATTAAAAAAAAGTTGCTGAAGAAACTTTTCCAGGTTATACAACTCCATGTATATTTTTCCTATATAGAAGAATGTGATTAATAAGTGATAATCATTTAAGTGATTATCGCTTGGTGGCCACATTGTAATTGTCAATTTTTGACAAATTATTGCCCAAATTCAAACACCTCCAACTTAAGATAATAATTCATCCAATGGTTCAAGTTTTCACTATAATAATTGTAATTTTGTTATTAACAATAATTATTATACTAAAAATGTTTAAGATAAGAAGGATATATTATGTACTTTATTTCGTTGTATAATCTTTTGAATACAACTCGATGTTTCGGTATTACCTAATACTTTTACCTGGCACACAACGCGATACCGGCAACACTACTCCTCCTTCGGAGTCGTAGTGTTGCCGGGTAACGCGTTTCGTGTCAGATAAAAGTATTATTCGGTAATCCCGAAACATCTTGTGGTATTACATTTGATAATTAGTATTAGAATGTACGGGAATATCCAAATAAAAGTGGACAGGCCTTTTAACTTTTTTATTGTTAAAGATAGGGGAAAAAGTTAAAAATGAAAGTTTTGCGGATTTTTATGGATCGTTCATATATCTTATCAGCAAAACAACTGAGCATCGAATAAAAATAAATTGTATAAAACGTCGATCTCCTAGCTTATTTTAAATTGGATGGTGTGATTTTTATCATATTTTTGGATTCAAGGAGAAGTTCTATACATATTTTGTATAATATACCCTATGCGTTTTTTAAATCGTTTTTGACATATTTCAAATTAAAAATTATTTCGCATAAATAAACGTAACTATCCAGGTTGCGTACGAAATACCTGCTACTTTTTAAATTTTCTTCGTAGGTAAGTCAAAGTTAATGTCAAGGTTGACAATAATACTTTAGTCCCCGTGAATTTATAATTTTAATTTTATGCAAAATGAATTATTCTATTAAACAATAAATATTGATTTTTATTAGTTATTAATATTTGAAAGCAATAACCAGTGATTATAAACAATAACACATGAATTATAATATAAACAGATAAATGTTAACATTGGCGAACAAATATCAAAAGGAATTTTCAACATGTCCGCCATTTAATTCTTCACACTTTTCATACATTCTTCTCTGCCTCTGAAGTGTGTTTTTATAATACTTTCAGCACCATTTTCGTTCAGAGTTCTTACTTCATTTCTCACCTTCCTTTGAATTTCTACAATATTTTCATTATGATTGCTGTATACGACATTTTTCAAATGACCCCAAAGAAATGTACACTGTAAAAAAAAATGATTAAATTTTAAATCAAATTCAACCCAATTTTGACTAAATCCAGGTCCACGCCAGATTGATTGAAAAAATTAACACTGCATATTGATTAAATCGAAGGATCTGTGATTAAATTTTCTTATTCAAAATTGATTAACCTAACAATTAATTCTGATTACATCTAAATCAATTTTTATTAAAATTTTCTTCCATAATGATTAAATTTCCATAATACTCTAATCATTTTTTATTAAATCTTAAATCCAATGTGATTGATATGCAATCATCAGTAGCACCGCCCTTCCCCTCTCCGCCCTATAAAGTACCTGATTAGGGTGTGAATTTTATTTATTAAATGACAATACTATAATACATAAGAAAAGGGAACACATTAAAGAACAAACAGATGAAATTATATAAAAGATAGGTAATGCAAATTCCCAAAGCATGGGAATTGTTTGTCCCATATCATAAACAAAAATCCGGGGAGGTGAGGCGTGGACCTGGATTTAGTCAAAATTGGGTTGAATTTGATTTAAAATTTAATAATTTTTTTTACAGTGTAAAAGTTGAAAATAATTATATGGAGTAAAAACACGAAAATTATTTACTCATCTGTAAATAAATACATAAAACACTAATGAAGACCTGGCATGACAAATCTTTTCTTTGAAAATATATGGAAAATAACTTACATTGGTGCATGAGTTCCTCCAAGGGATTGGATTCAAGATCTGAGATTTTTGCGTATTTCTTTTGTTTTTGAAACATAATTTCACCAACATGATGTAACAACAAAGTTTTTAAAAGAATATTCGTAAAATTTTAGAACATGTTGACCACTTCATTCGTTATAACCTCACATTGCACATTGCACTACCACAGAAACCGCCATACCTACTGCCGATTAAATGGAATTTTTGCAGATTGCAGCGGGGTGGATGGATATCGGTACTCCCTTGTGACTAAAAGGTTGCGTACTGCGCATGTGTTGGCGGCGTGGTTTAGAAGTTTGAGTATTTTTTAGTCAGTAGGTGATTGATAACTGATTATTGTGATTATTTTAACAAGGAAATATGATTTAAAATGTTTGTCTTTTTTATGCATTTGATCAGTATCGATTTAAAGTAATCGAGAATGAGTAATTTGTTTGAATCGTAACGAAGATTATGAAACTGATTTAGAAAATAATTACAAATTAAATCAAAAAATTTAATCCGGCCAATAAAATCAGACATCTCTTGTGGTTAATCAACTGGATTTTTTACTGTGTATCTAAAGGTGTGAGGTCTAGGGTATTTGCAGGCCAATGTAAGGTTCCATATCTACTGATCTATTCGTTATACCACAGATCCATATAGCCACGCAATAATAAAACTTTTTAGCTTCTGCGCAACTACGAAAGAAAATAATTCCAGTTAAACGTAAAGTGGAAAGTAAATAAATCATTTCATTAGACAATATTATAATACACGACGAGCGAGCAGTTTGGTTTTTTGAATTTGCTGGAGAACGCTTGTCGACGACTTGGCGACGAGCTCTTGTTCCTCGAAGGACAAGCTGACCTGCCTAACTTATTGGCCCGCTCAAGAAATTCGTTGCCGTTTGGCAACACGGAGCGGTTTGAATATTAAAATATAGAAAATATGAGAACGGCCTGCCCTCTAGGTCGGCGATCGACTGAAGACACATTGCTCCATTTGCAATATGTATCTGTTGCGTAGCTATATGGATCTGTGGTTATACTGATGGTTTAAAAATAAGGCCTGTTCAGTTTTATTTGGATATCCCTGTAGTTATAAGATAGAGCAGGTAACGATTCTGTTAATTTGTCCCTTGCAGTATTTGAATGTGCCCTGAAATTTGCAAATTCTATCTATCGTTGAACGTTATTAACAACTTAACCGATATTATTTATTCCCTTGCCTTTAATTTTTTAAATTCCGTCTAATAACCAGATTAATTTTTAACAAACCAGATATGTAAAGTTGCTAACAGCGATTTGAAGCGGTATTATTATAACAAGTAAGTCATGGCGTCACGCCCATACTACCTTATAGGACTATCTCATGGTTTCTCAATAAAAATCTATGAATGTAACATAAAATGTAAGTCAGATTTTGAATTCGGTATTCTATTAAACATTTAATACATTTTTTAATTGTAAGTAATATTATACGCATAGATTATCGAGCAATGTACAGTTGAAACTATTTATTCCTAAATCATTCTATCGTCAGTCGCTAACACCTAAAATAATTAAGCGACTGGGACAAAAATAGCGTGACTGTGGGGATGAAAATAAGGAATAAAAATATAATCTTGAAGAAAACTATACTTGGATAATTTACCTAAAAAACGTTTTACATCTTAACGAAACGTTAACGTAAAGCTTAACCTAGGGGCCATACAAGCGTGTATGAATCGACAACTTCTGTGATAGTTCGAAAGCAAGTGAGCATTTTCTCGTACGATTGTACCTATATCAGTTGATTTACCAAACTGGTTGTTATTATTTGTAATATTGCAAAATGTCAGTCTACCAGAGTTAAAGTTGAACAGGTTTGTTATGCAACAGAAAAACAGCCTAGCGTCCCATATTCTATCCGATCTTCGCAATCAGACGAGGGATTTAACTTCGGAAACAAAGGTGTGCCTTTAGACGAATGCAGTGGCATATGGAGAGCTGCATTATTTGCTCAGACAGTTATTGTTGTTGGTGTTACGGTTGGATTTTCTTTATTACATTGTAACTTATGTATAATTCTATTTATTAAACAATGAAATCTATTAAAAAACTACCATATAAAATTGTATTGTGCCAACGTGCAAAAATACCACTGCAAGTGCCCTGAAAACCTTATTAGAACAGCCGTTATTGCAAGAAAGTTCATACCTAGTGCAAAGTTAATCAACAATTTCCATAGATAGGTATCAATAAAGGTCAGCAGTGGGACTCCGCGATGTCGTAGAATTCTATTTGTAGAAACGAAGCGATCGTTTCGTACTCCGCTTAGGTTTCGAAGTCGATTATGTGGCAGTCAATTGTCGTCTTGAAACGACATCGACATCGCCAACGCTGCAGTGGGACTCCGCGATGTCGTAGAATTCTATTAGTATAAACGGAGCAATCGTTTCGTACTCCGCGTAGGTTTCGAAGTCGATTATGTCGTCTTGAAACGAGATCGCCAACGCTACCGTTATCGGTTTTGTGAGGTTATGAATCAAGTTGTTTGCATATTTTTGGATCAGAGTGCTGCCGGTTCGGTGTTCGGTGAACGAAGGCTTTAGAGGTCATATGTTTGATCTATTGCTTTTTCTGTTTAAGATTATACCTAACGAGTCTCAAAATTTTCAACATTTTCACTCTGGCATTAGGTGTAACCACAAATCGTCCTAAGTGCAGAGCTTATAAAAATATAAAGGACCAGAGAAAGCTCCTTACTTTGCTTTTATGCTTACATGGTACTTTGCTTATAATTTGGATAAAAATTACTCAGTTGAAAATTTTGAGATCGAAATACATAAATTTTTTACTAAATAGTTTTAAATAAGCAACAAACAAAAAGTATTTTTGTAGTAAATTGCGCGTAAGAAATGAACACTGGCTTTATTTGATCAACTTCGCTGAAGCTCATCCAGGAATAAAAATATCCAAATAAACAGCCAAAGATGCTAGAACTACTAACGCTGTAAAAGTGGGTCCTCACGGGCGGAGGAAGCGGAACAGCGGACAGGCGCTTCATTTGGCGGCATTCAACTAATCATAATTTATTATTAGTTGAATGCCGCCAAATGAAGCGCCTGTCCGCTGTTCCGCTTCTTCCGCCCGTGAGGACCTTCTTTAAGTTAAACACTGCAACGTCACCAGTCGACAACGGCAGTAAGTTCTCCGCTGATGACGTTGCGACTTGCGTTGCGGTGTTTAACTTCACTGGCGTACCCAGGGGGTTGGGGGCTGCGGTCCTCCCTGAACTAACATCCTAGACACACAAAAATTTAAAAAGTGCACTACTGATTGAAAAAATCCACTGAATTGCGTAATTCCTGAGACACTCCTACAGACTACTACTGAGACAAAATCCTGGGTGCGCCCCTGTTTAACTTACTTAGGTCACAGCTGTGTTATGGTATAAGCTGTACTTAGGTGTTACTAGTTCTAGAAGGGCTTTGGATGGCACATGGAAAAACTGACAAATTTGAACTTAGGTAAAGGGTAAAATAGTTTTGAACATGAACCTTGAACATTAAATATAACCAAACTTTTTTTTCTATCCAAAACTTCTAGTTATAAAATTAAAAATCCCTAGAATTTTCGCAAAATGTTTTTACCTCCGATAGTTACCCCTTTGGCGAGTTCCGAAGATACCCGAACATTAGACTACAATTAAATAGAGTTGCAAATTTTCTACAGTAGAAAACGGTAATAGATTTCTATTGTAGAAAGCAATAGTCCTTTTCTATAACGACGCAGTCCCACTGCAGGGCAGACAAGTCACGTAAAATATAAATAACACAAATTTTAAGAAACACAAGTCTCAAAAATAAAATCTATAATAATACTCTTCTTCTTAACTGCTCATATGGGAAACAACTAAATGTCATTTATATTTGCCCACAACCGCCATATTGGATCACGTGGTTTGTATTCCCGAATAGACTTTCCGAAGGTCACTCGACAAAACCATACGTTTGAACATAAATATAACCAAACTTGTTCTTCTGTCCAAAACTTCTAGTTTTTCTGCAATGTTTTTAGCTCGGACAGTTACCACTTTGGCGAGTTCCGAAGATACCCGATCATTGTCTACAACTAAACAGAGTTGCACATTTGACGATAGTAGAAAATGCTAATAGATTTCTATAGTAGAATGCTATTACTATAGCATTCTACTTATAGTATATATAGTAAGCCACTGCTTACTATAACGACGCAGAGTTCCACTGCAGTATCGTCAAATTCAAGTAAGCATATTTGACTATATACGTACGTGTATTTTTATGTTACAATAAATAATGAATACTTGTAACAAAATTTTAAAGACAAATAAGCAGCCATCCATTATACAAGCATCAACTTTCAGCAAATTATCTAATTGTCCTTGCACAAATTTCATTCCGGTCGTTGATAAACATTCCTATTATTTAAATGTAATGTTTGTTATCCACGAAATTTCCAAACCTTTGAAAAATATCCAAGAAAATAAATTAACGCCGGAATTCACCATGTAATAGTCATTTTTATTTACACGACATGTGACGTCATAACCAATAGTAAGGCGTTTTGCAAGTTTGGAATTTTGTATGAGAATTTGTAGTAGAAAATCTTATTTTTTGTTAATAAGAGCCAAAATAAATGGAAGAACAACAACCATAAATATTTAATTTATGTAGAGAATAGAAAAAAAAATTTTGTTTATTTTGATTATATTCATATTCCCTATTAGGAAACCACATAGTACTATCATCGTACGCAAGACGTAGATTTGGTACAATAGTCATGCGGTGCTGCTAAATGTCAATGTTGGAAAAAGCGGATCTTTGTGGTTTAATCTTGTTAAATGAAAGCGGCGGAACATATATTATTATATGGTTTTTGGGAATTAAATTTTACCATACTTCAAAATTATATAAACATGCAAAATAAAACATACCTCTTTTGGGTTACATTAGCCCTGTTCGCAGAACAGTCTCAAACCAATGAAATTACTGGAAACCAGTCCGCAAACTGTCACGTTACCAAATAACTAAAATTTGATTGGCGCTGATCGGTTTGTGATTTCTCTACGAACAGAGCTATTGTGAATAGCTGTACCCAAACATGCCAATGTTAATGACAAATATAATTTTAGACCAAGCAACACAGCAAAATATTAGCGATTTTTTGGCATTAATCCTATTAGAAAACCGCCTGTGCCATCATCTGGAAGACGATCCGTAGATGATTCCTCATATATTTCCAACTCTGAAATTTTTTCCATTAATTTCTTATAAACATTTTTAAGAAAAAAAACGCGATTCTTTTTAGTTTTTTGCTTATAAAATGGAAAGCAACGAAGCAATCTTAATGGTGTAAATAGCCGATTTGTAGAGAATACAAGTACGAACAAAATGAAAGGCCGAACGTCCCGATCGGATAAGTAGCAACGGAGAAAATCTGGAAAAACCGGAAAATTAAGAGTTTTCTTTAAAAATTCATAAATCGGCCATTTTTAAACGTAGAGGGCTCCAGCTTTGGGAAAAAGTAATAATTTATAGCTGCGTTTTGTGTGCAAAACCCCGACGCTGTCCGACGATTAGTTTTGCCACAATCGTTATTTCAATTTTTCAATACACTATTTTGCAACAGGTCTGGATGCTCTATGGATCGTCCGATTTTAATTATTGAAACGGATTTGAAATGTACAAGTTTAACTGAACAAAATGTATATTTTAACTTTTCCATAAAATACTACGAAACCGGTTGGAAATGCACGTAAATATGCGTGAAAATGGCCGAGCGCGCGAAATCGGTCCACTAATGGGTAGAGCAGAGGAGCGAAGGAGAGCTGCTTTCGCGCGCTCGGCTATTTTCACGTATTTTTACGTGCATTTTCAACCGGTTTGGTAGCATTTCATGGAAAAATTAAAATATACATTTTGTTCAATTAAACTTGTACTTTTCAAATCCGTTTCAATAATTAAAATCGGACGATTCATAGAGCATCCAGACCTGTTGCAAAATAGTGTATTGAAAAATTAAAATGGCGATTGTGGCTAAACTAATCGTCGGTCGGTGTCGGGGTTTTGCACACATAAAGTAGCTATAAATTACTACTTTTTTCCAAAATTTGAGCCCTCTACGTTTAAAAATGGCCGATTTATGAATTAAAAAAAAACTCTTAATTTTCCGTTTTTTTGCGGATTTTCTCCGTTGCTACTTATCCAATCGAGACGTTCGACCTCTCATTTTGTTCGTATTTCTATTCTCTACAAATCGTCCATTTAGACCATTAAGATTGCTTTATTACTTTCCATTTTATAAGCCAAAAACTAAAAAAATACCCGAGCAAACAAATTAATGCAAAAAATTTCAAATATAACGGAAATCATCTACGGATCGTATTTTAGGTGATGGCACAGCCGGTTTTCTAATAGAATTAATGTCACGACAAATCGCTCTATTGCTTGGCCTATTTAATGCCTTAACAAATTAAATATTTACAATCTGCTTATTTATTTTATACTTTATAGGTATTACAGTTTGTTAAAATAGAACTAGTTTTTTTTAATTTTTTTTTAATTTCGAAATTGGTATTGACAAGTCAGATTATTTTGTGTCCTACCAAGTCGAGTCGTTTCAGTCTGCACCTAACCTTTATCTGTAGGTGTATGGTATATAATAATAAAAACTTATAAAAAAAACTTTGTTATAATCGCAGATTGTGTGACATCTCATGCTGACTTAATTTTTCTTATTTGGCGCTGCTGTTATTTAGTATTCATTAATTGAAGATTTTCGTCCCACTCCTTGTAGAAACTGTAAAGTATTGTCGGCCCAAGATATCTGCAACCGGCAAAATAATTTAAAGAATGCAAGGGAAGGCTTAAACAACGTTGGAACGTTTGTTTGTCAACCAGATGTGGTAAGAAAAATTTAAATCTTATTAACGAAAAATTAAACAGTTTTTCAAAACTGGTTTACAAACAATTGGTAACGTTGTTCATGCCTTCTATTGCATTATTTAAATTATTTTGCCGGTTGCAGATATCTTGGGTGGACTATACTGTTGGCGATAAATCGAGTGTAAATAAATGTATTTGTACTTTGCTGACCCTGAATGTCTTTAGTCAATTATTTTTGAATTTAAAAATATATTTTTGTTGTAGGACGCCAGTTATATAACAAATCTAGAGGGATGTTAATACAATTAAAAATAAATCTGCCTTAACTTTACATTGGTTTCTTTATGTACCCAACAAAATCGACTTACGACGAGCCTGAACGAAACTGGCCGCAAAGTTATTATTTAATTTGAAAGAGCGGCTACACATCAATACCCTTTCCCAATTGTCGCTGAAGTTGGACCTTGTGAAGCTTCCTTTTACGAATTTCGACGGCGGACTTCCGGCCTAGGTCCTGTTGCCTCGTCGGATGAGACTTTAGCGACTAGATTAATCGGATTTGGAAACTATGAAACCGTATAAAGGCCTCTCTCTCCGTCCAACTGTATAATTATCTCTCGCCAACACTGCTGCCTCTAAACCAGAGAAATTTACATTTTAAGACGAGCTCTTCGTTAATCCTCTGTGAACCAACTCACATGTAAAACTTAATAAAATCCATTGTGCGCTCTCTGCTTCGTTATAATGCATATCCGCCGAAATAAAAGCCGGCGCTATAATTATATTCCAAAGCTTAGTTGTATGTATTGTAGAGCGAAAAACGTGCAAAATGAAAATGTGGAGTTTTGTTCCTTTACTTACATCAGAATAGGTATAAATAATTATTATACGAGAAATAATATAAAGACCGAGAAAACTATAAATAATTAAGACTAGTGTCAAAGTTAGCTAAATTGGTAAATTCAATCTTTCTGATCTTCTTGCTTGCCACTTTTGATAGCCACGTGACTTATTGTTGTAAACAATACCACTATAATTATAATCACGAGCATGCCAAGAATTCAAAGCAACAAGATAGAAAATAATGAATTTTCGAACTTAATCTTGGTTAAACTCACAGACCAGTCTAGATAGGTCTGTAGGAGTTGATCATTAATATAGGGTTCTCAAATCAGGACCATAGGCGCCGCAACTATAACTACCGCGATGTATCGCGACTCGCGGCTGCACCGTGTCAATGCATGGACATTTGGACATGTCAAGACATCGACAATTTAGGGTGGAGTGAAAAATATAACTTTGGAAAACGGTGATGGAATACCTGGTGCAAAAGCACGTTTATCTAGTATTTGATACAGAGGTGCCCCATAAGATTTTCTAAAATTTGATTTGGAGTAAAAAATAAATGGTTTACAACCTAATACTTGAAATCAAATTTATCCATCAAACTTTCGCCCAATAACAGTAAAATGCTAGAAAAACCACTTTTAAAGTTTGGTTTATACTTTAGTTAGCTTGGGTACAGAAATACGTCTGAAAACTATAAAATAGAACGGTAATTTATATACCCCCATTTTATATTTAATTTTTGAATTCTGCATAAAATTCTAAATATATGTCATGTATCATGTCCTAGGGATGCAATTTAACTGTTTGCGAGAAAATTGCATTTGAACTTAAAATATCAAAACATATTATTCATTAGCGAAAAGACAATAAAATGCAAAAGTAAATAAAAGTTATTTTAGCAAATATTCGATCTAGAAATCCCTGCAGAACGTTATTTACTACGTAAGGTTCTATCAATCTCATTTCGTCTCGTATCCTGTTCTTTAAGTCTTCAATATTGTTTGGTCGGCTAATATAGATAGACCTTAGACTTGAGATAACTCCACAAAAAATAATCTAGAGGGATCAAATTCAGAGATCTGGCTCGTTATTCAACTGTACCCCGTCGGCCAATCCATCGTTCAGGAAAACTTGTATTGAGGTACTCACGCACGGGAGGGGTGTAATGGGCCAGAGCTCCATCTTGCTGATATCACAAAAAAATTTTCGGTGCATTAGGATCTTCTGGATTTGGGTATAATGAGGCAAGGCATTTCTAAAAATTCTAAATATCTTATGCCAGTCAAATTTCCGTCAATGAAAAAGGGTACTACCAAAATTCGGTTCTCGACAATGCCGGTCCAAACATTAACTTTTCGAGGATATGGAGTGTGACATTCCATTCTCCCGCTTGGATTATCTGCAGCCCAATACGGACAGTTTTGTTTATTTAGACTTGCATTTAGTCAAACCGTTGCCTCATCCGAAAACACAATTAGGGGAGACCGGGGCATAGTGGTCATCCTAAGGGAAAAATGATTGTAAAAAAATGGTTATAAGATTTTTTCTTTAATATTTTTACAGTGCTTAGGTACAGTGTTTAGAAATTACATATCTTTTTCTCAGAATTTATTGGAAATTTAATTTGATGAAAATTATTTTTAAACAAATTAGAGTCATTAGATCGCTTTGCCCCAGTATAGGGGGTAAAGTGGTCAGCTACTTGGGGCAAAGTGGTCATTAATTTTTTCCCAAGATATTGAGATAAAAATAAGAAAACTAAATACAGATATAATTTATTTTTCGTATTCAAAAAATAAACATGGAAATATCATACAGTAATAGTTTAAAAAGTATAAGCTGAGTGATATAGACATAAAAAACAGATCAAAACTAAATATTTTTATAAAAATATAGAATGTCCATTTAGGAAAAACAAAAATAAACTACTACGAAAGTAAAATATTTAAAAATTAGTTAAACCCAACCTAAACAGATTACAAACATTTTTCGCACACAAAGTCATCGTCGTCGGAGACTTCGGCACATTCGTCATGTGGCCAGTTCCTACAACAGATACAGCAAATCCAATCCTCCCCTTTGCGTGATCTAAGATAAGAATCCCCGCAATATAGGCACTTCGAGTCTTCTTCATCATTTTCTGTATATCATCATTCTCCTTGTTCAAATTGCTGAGGTTCCACATTTCCTACTTTTTATTAATGCAGATATTTTACGTTTTGGTAAGGGTCGAATATCCCTAGAACTTACAGCAAAGTTACTCTTTGGATATTTATCATCCAAATTATTATTCCTTGCCACTTCGTAGTTTAAATCATCCATTTTTGAGCCACGGGCATTTTGGCTTTTTGGCGCCTCGTGATTCTCGGATGTGGTTGTCGTGGATGTGGTTCATTTAGTTAGTGAACCAATTGGACTTTTAAGGATGCCACTTATGTGTTTTTAAATACTCTAGGCCGGATGTTTTGCAGGTGTGATTTTCTAAAGCAATAGTACTGCTCGCCTTATGGTGGACTTCTTGAACAGACAATAACACATTTAGATGTGTATCTTCTAATACCGCAGGCCGATCTTTCGATTAATTGTCCCTAACATGACCTAAATTTCTATGTTTGTCCTATTTTGCTGAGAGTAGATCGAGATATCAGGTCTTTGCGAGGGTGCTTGTTATTGAAGAGCTCGCAAACTTCGTGTGCGCATCCTATCCCCGTAACCAATCATAATTAACATCTCTATTCGCTCTCTTTCACTTCGCCGTACCATTTTTTAAAATTACAAGATTATCGAAATAACTTTAGGGAGACACTTTGACTTAAGACAAAACGACTCGCAGCAGGAGACAACCATTACTGTCAGTATGACGTGACCTATGGCTTTATTTACAATAATGTTTATGATTACGTTAATAACACGATACACTTGTATCGTGGGTAATAATAAAAAAACTCATCTGTTAATAATCCAAATGTCGATTTTCTCGCAAACAGTTGAATTTAGGTATAGGACGGGAATGAAATATGTTTAGAATTTTATGCAGAATTCAAAAATGAAATAAAAAATAGGGTATCCATTTAAAAAAATAAAGTGAGTTGTCACAACTTGTTTTTGGGCCACCTTTTACAAATGAAATGACTTTTAAAAAACCTGCAAGAAACATAAAAAATCTACGGGCCCGAGCGAAGATTTGTATCTTGAAACTTGCTGTTAAAATGAATTTAGTCCTATTATTGTGAAAAATAGATACTAACATAAAAACTAAATAAATTTGCAAAATACTCAGAAATTAATCTTAGTCTTAGGTTAGGCCTAATTGTCAAATTAAACCGGTCTCAGCGATAATAATTTTCTCGGAAAATTTTTATTTTTATTTTAAAAAAAATCTCAGTGATAAGATAAGCGTAGAATTAGAAACTAGCCTTTAAATTAGCATTGCATATTTAGAAGCAATATATTCCAAAATATCATGTTTTAATAAATATTACTACTAATATATTTTCGCATTTTCCCTAGCTTTTGTGTCATATTTATTGCGGACTCCGATTATAGCACCCCGGTGTGTCGAAGCGACGTAATCAATCATGACCTGTCTATTACCACCCTTTCCAAAAGCAATCCGCGATTTTCATTCTACCAAGGGCGCATTTTTCAACGTTCAGACAAGGTTTTCTGATAAGAATTTTGCATATGGGGATTATCGGATGTGATATAATTTTGATGCCGTTTGACAGTATTTTAATCCCAGTGGAAGTGAACGCAGCACAGCACAGTCGCTGTTAAATAAAAAAGCTTATGATGAAAAGCTGTCAAAACCTATTGCGTGCATTGACAATATAATCATCCATTTACTTAAAAAACTAGGTGCGCAAGCAGCTTGAAATTTTAATTTCAGACATTCGAATGCAACCACCCTGCTAAAAATGGCATTTAAAAAGTTTAAAAGCCAATTACAGTTGGAATAATAATCTAAATTTAAGTTAATTGGATCAAAATACAATCTACTATAGGTTAGGTTTCTTCCTCGCCGGCATTCTTCTGTTTCTTCGGAATCGATAGGTATAATATGTTTCACCAGCAGTTTTAAACTTTCTTTAAGCCATTGCCTTCAAGCGGTTGTCTCTGTCCCGTGTTGCATTTTTTATTGAAAAAATTAAAATTTTAAATATTATTAACAGTGTTTTCGTTAATTATCCGTTAGAAAGAATTATTGACATTTAACATCCTTAAGCATAATATCGGCCAGATTCACTAAAAAGGTTTAAGATTTCGTGCTGGTTTAAACTAAGATCTTCTAGTTCATTAGTTAGGTTTTGACATGTTTTGTCCTTTTACTGACAATCAGGCGTCATTAAAATCTTATGAGTTATTCGAATATTTTAGCGATTTGCTTGGTTTTCAAATGATTTGCATGTTGGGACGCGTTGTTAAAATAAATCTAGTCATATTATTGTGGAAAATACATATTTAAAGTGCCATTTTTTTTATAAATTTGCAGGAACTCATATACCTGTCAGTTTAAAACTTTTGGATGACAAATTAGACCAGTCCAGCGGTAGTGAATCTGGTCGAAGATGTTAGGTACTTATACACACTGCCATCTGTCAGAAACTTTTTTATAACATTGACCCGCTGTCAGGCACCATTTTAGTGTAAAAAACTCATTTTGTAGAAACATGGTACAGAGCCACTTTGATATTTCTCAATGTTTCAATTGTTTTTATATAATGCTTAAGTAATCATTTTCCTATTAATATTTTGGTGTTTTTATTCTAGTTTATTTCTTTATTTTGAAGTGGATGCTGTTTCGTCTTTTCTTAAGTGAAAATTAAACAAATCGTCTAACAAAACTAACTCTAATAACCCATGAAACTGCTCAACTAATATACGAGTATAACAAGTAAATTTTGACTAGAACTTATATTTAAGTACACATCAACATATTTAAATGAATCTGTGATTTGATAACGCCAGCCCTAAGAATAAAAAGGAAACACCAGTAACAGACATTTTAGATGCTGTAACTAAATATCATTTGGTTTTATAAGTATCTGAATAATAAGTTATAAAATCCCACCAAAAACATACCTGTAAAAAAACAGGCCAACTTCTCGTCAGGTCTGTGTGTTTTGTTATCTAAAAAAAATAACTGAAATGTCGAAATTATGCCAAGTTCCTTGCCTACACGTTAGTAGTAGTGTTTTTATAAGCACAGAAAAATATTGTGGGAATTGATAAATTTACAGACCAAACTTGGCAAGTTTTCAAAGGTTTCAATATGGCTCAGTTCTTCAATGAAAACTTGCCAAGTTTGGTCTGTAATTGCTTCAATTTACACAATATTTTTCTGAGCTTATCAAAATACTGCTAATAACATATCGGAAAGGAAATTGGCATAATTTCCACATTTCAGTTATTTTTTTCAGATAACAAAACACACAGCCCTGACGAGAGGTTGGTCTGTGTCTTTTACTTGTATGTTTTTGATGGGATTTAATAACTTTTTGATCAGATACTTATAAAACCAATTTATATTTAGTTACAGCATCTAAAATGTCTGTTACTGGAGTTCTGTTTTGATCACTTTATAATGGTTCGAATGTCTGAAATTAAAATTTCAAGCTGCTGGCGCACCTAGAATATCTTAGTTTAAACCAGCACGAAATCTTAAATATTTTTAGTGAATCTGGCCGATATTACGCTTAAGCATTGAATTTTACCTATATCCAAATGTAATGGATTAAGGATGTTAAATGTCAATAATTCCTTCTAACGGGTAAGTAACGAAAACACTGTAAATAATATTCAAAATTTAAATGTTTTTCAATAAAAAATGCAACATTAGGAATTGACAACCGCTTGAAGGCTACGGCTTAAAGAAAGTTTAAAACTGCTGGTGAAACATATATTATACCTATGAATTCCGAAGAAAAAAAATGCCAGAGAGTAAGAAACCTAAGGTAGATTGTATTTTGACCTAATTAACTTAAAGATAAATTATTATTCCAACTGTAATTGGCTTTTAAACTTTTTAGATGGCTTTTTTAGCAGGGTAGTCATAGAAGAGGACCGCTATTCTGCCGTCATAACGAAGAGGGCAGTAAGTATATATGGAAACCCATATATACTTACTGCCCTCTTCGTTATGACGGCAGTACCTTTGTTTTGTAAAGGCGGTAATAAAAAAATAATTTAATTTTTGAGACTTCGTGTATGTTCCAAACCTAATTCAGTAAACATCTAAAAAACACGCTTTTATGAGTAGCGCACTAAGAAGTTAAAAATAAATTATAGTTTAAAAAACACAGCTTTATTAGTAGCGCACTATAAAGTTAAAAATAAACTATAGTTTTAAAAACTAAAAAAAAAACACCCGTAAATGAGTGGCGCACTAAAAAGTTAAAAATAAATATTTTCATTTTATAGTTAACAGAAAATCGGTGTGTGCAGTGCGCGCATCGTGCAAAAAGTAAAGCAACTTACAAACTGCGCCTCCCTTTATTCCGCACACACGCATACCCCGGTTTTCTGTTAACTTGTACAGCTATAAAACATTTGGTCTTTAAATAGGTAAAATTAAATTTAAAAGGGTGGGGCGCAGTTATATAGCGGTCTAGGCATAATAAACAAAATGTAATGTATATATAAGTGCGCTCCACGTTTTTAAATTTAATTACCTATTTAATGACCAAATCACCAAAATGTTTTGTAGCTGTACAAGTTAACAGAAAACCGGAGTATGCATGTGTGCGGAGTAAAGGGAGGCGCAGTTTGCTTAGGTTTGCTTAACTTTTCGCAAGATGCGCGCACTGCACAGCCCGATTTTCTGTTAATTGTAAAAGGAAAATATTTGTTTTTAAATTTTTAGTGCGCTACTCATAAAAGGGTCTTTTTTAGTTTTTTAAACTATAATTTATTAAATGCAGATTTATTTTTTAAATCAACATCTGACTATTATTATTCTCTTAATAAAAGGGTTTTATGCAGCTTCGCTCAATTTATCAAAATATTTTACACAAATTGAAAAATTATTTTTACAAAATTAATATATAGCAGATTTTACATAAATAATTAAATGTTCAATTTTGTAGGATATAATATGTAAGTTATACACATAAGTAACTAAGGATTTAATTTAGAGTAAGTAACTTTTTTTAGAAAAACTACAAAACAGGAAAATTGCCTCTAATACAAAAGTGAATAAATATAAAAGAAGGGGTCAGTAATAAAATTTACAAACTATTAGCTGTTGTTGTAAAAAGCAAAATATTTGTGTTAATCTTACATCGCCAAATTCATAAAAATTGTTACGATTTTAAAGGCAGTCTGTGTAGCTGGCCAGTTAAGTTTTTACATGTTTTGGTGATGCCATTAGATTGTCAATTATTGACATTGGAATTGTTTTATTATTTTTAGGATTAACTCGTTTTCCAAATAGTTTTTGTACTGGAGCGTGCTGTGGAAATCGGATTGGTATACTTGTACCGGTCAGCAGATCAATACTTTTTTATCAACTAAAAAAAAAATAAAAATTTATTATACCATATTATAAAATTTTGTTGTTTTATTGTTGAACTTTTTAGTTTACTACAAGAGCAAAACTAGACCTTTTCTAACGATAAATCGGTAATGAAGCTTTACTGTATATTTTGTGGTCGCTACTTAATTAATTACATCTATCCATCTCACGCTGAGCAACCTAATCCACCATCTACTCTGGAACCGCTTAGAAACCCTATCTTACTGACGCACCGAAACAACCAGATCCATCAAATCAGAAAAGCACACAAAAAAGGTTCAAAACCTACAAGGACAACTCGTAGAAAAATCAGAAAACCCACCACCAAGCAGCAGTAAGACCGTCTACAACATCTCCAACTACTAGCTATCAGAAACTGAAAAAAACAGTCCTAAGCAAAGGTTTCAACTATGCGATAGTCCCAAGAAAGATCCCGAAGGAAGAAATAATTGCAAACGTCGAATCCGCTTTATCCAAAGTAAACAACCAAGCAGCAGAAATGGTTCGACAAGATGTATCAATGATCCTAAGTATAGCGAAACCGCCGAAACCAAACCTGAACCCATCCGAATTACGATCGTTACGGAACATCAACAAAAATAAGGATATCATAATACTATCGGCAGATAAAGGCAATGCGACCGTAGTTATGAACACAAATGACAACGCAACAAAAATGAAGAGACTCCTCGACGATCCGGCCTACAAACCAATCGTCAGAGATCCAACAACATACCTAGCAAAAACAAGAAAAACAAAAATAAACGAACCTCCTATAGATCCGGAAACAAAACAAAAACTTATTCCCAGAGAAAAATCAAGCAGATGCCCAAAACTGTATGGACTTCCGAAAATACATAAGGAAGACATCCTACTATGACCAATCGTCAGTGCCTTTAACTCCCCACTACAAAAATTGGAAAAATGCCCAGCCGGCATCTTGCAACCATCAGTTGAAAAAGCTAATTCCTACGTCAAAAACTCCGAGTACTTCACAGATATCTTAAAAACTGTAAAACTTGAGGACAATGACATACCCCAGTATACCGGTTGATGAATCTCTGGAACAAATATCAAAGACATTCCCAAAGCATGTGGCGGACTTAGCCAAACACTGCCTAAAATCGCATATTTCTTATTCGATGACCAAACCTACAGACAGACGGAAGGCGCAGCAATGGATTCTTCACTATCACCGGCCATAGCAAACTTCTTTATGATCTACTTCGAAAACAGAGCTCTCGAAGAAGCCCATCTCAAACTGAAACTATGGATTAGATACGCCGACAATGTTTTCGTAATAGGTCTTTCGGCAAGAACAAATTCCACAAATTCTTGGATCACCTGAATTCCCGTCACCCAAAAGTCCAATTCACCATATAACTCGAAGAAATTAACAGCTTTCCATTTTTAGACGTCCTAGTAACAAAAATAAAAGGAACTTTGCGACACACTGTATATATAAAACCAACGCACACAAACAGATACCTCAACGCTGAGTCCCATCATCACCCAACTCAAATATAAGCAGTAGCCAACACATTGATTACAAGATCCATTCGGTTGACGGACGCCCAAGGGAAAAAATAGGAACTAGACAACATAAAAACGGTTCTGAAATAAAATGGCTAGAAATCACATACAATAAAAGGAGCCATAGACCAGGAACAAAATAGTCAAAAATAGAAACCAGAAGAATCCACCAAAGACAGGCCCATATCTATACCACCATACATCAAGGGAACAACAGACAGAATCGGGAGAATCCTACGCAAGCACAACATCGCGACAGCCTACGAGCCACATTAAACAATAGGATCATCTCTAAGAAATCCAATAAAACTGAAAAACCAGGGTGTCTACACCATCTCATGTAAGACATGCAGCAAAACATACGTAGGACAGACCAATAGCCAAATATCAGTAAAAAATATTCTCTATTACAAATTTAGCAACTTGTAAAACGCCACGCTATTGGTTGTGACGTCATATTACATTTAAATAAAAGTGCTATTATGGCTGGTATACTGTAAATTTGAGTGATAATTTATTTCCTTGATTATTTTCCGAAGATTAGGAGCTTTTGTGGATAAGACACATTACATTTGATTAAAACGACTACTTAACAAGCTTATTATTATTTCTTCATTGCCGACAGTTAATTCATTTATGATGACTGTTTATGTTTTCACATATCCTGACTTTACCTACATCTGCAGAAATTAAAGGAATAAAAGCCTAAAGATAATGTTATGGGCTTATAAGCTCCAATAAGTTATTTTATTGATCTTTTACGATATACTTTGACAGTGGTAAATCATAACCTCATTTGTCCTAAAACTTTTGTTAGGATTTATTATACCATAAAAATAATAAATAGCAAAATATGCTTACTTGAATTTGGTGATACTAAAATTTACTAATATAAAATGTGTTACTAACATTGCACTACTTTCTTCTGATTTCGGCTGCTCTTGGCACATGAAAAAAGACTTTGCTCAGATCACTTGCAGTGGTATTTTTGCATATTAGCACAACACAATACTTATAGGTTGGTTTTTAAGAAATTTAATTGTTCAATAAAAAGAATAACACACAAAATACTCTATAAACCTAAAACTAACTTTACACAAAGAACTAATATGTTCTATTTACATCACAGATGAACGATTCGGATAAGATGTGGAGTATAGGCAACTGAATATACACTCGGGGTAGTGTGCATTATTTTTTGACAGGAACGTGACGATCTGTTGGAAACAAAAGGATTGATCACATGACTGTTAAAACTTTCGAGGAAAAAGATAAAACGGATTGAATATAGGAAAGTAGTATGAAACCGCGACGGGTGCATAGACAATATCTGACATCATTTACCATTGCTCAAATGGCTGCTTTTTAAATTGTAAAAAGTAAAAAAAAATGTAGTTAAATTATCCCATTAATTTTCTTCAAAATATCATTTTTCTGTTTGTAACTACTTGCTTAAACAATATATACAATAAAACAATTCATGCACATTCCCCATTATGCTGATATTAATATTTTAAATATTATTTTATTTCAATCATTTCCCCGCTACTGACTTCAGACACGACCGAGATGTCAAAGGGTTTGGCTGATATAATCCTCGGGGATAGGCAATATAAAATATGAACGCCACACGGGCACAATAGTTCAGGAATTATGTTACCCGGACAATGTAATTTGCGCCGTATCTGCTATTGTTAAATGTATTTGACGAGGATATAATATATTTAAATTTTAAATATACGTATGTTATTGAGTCATCTGTGGAATTTTCAGTTTTCCTTAGGGCGGTGTCACACTGTATCGTTTCATTCCAGCCGCTCTATACGTGTGTTTTCGGCGCCATGCATCCCATTATGTGTTCATCCTGCAGTGGCACTCTGTAAGAAAAATAGCGATAGCGACCGGGGTCTCTTCGAAACATACCGAACGGTGATACATAGTAAGAATTTGCAAAGAGAGCCCGATCGCTATCGCTATTTTTCATACCGAGTACCACTGCTGGTGTACCGCCGCACGATGCGTTCCCATCTTGTCGATGTGATATTACCATCTCGTCAAAACGCAACATTGAAAACGCTAATGTTAACATTACACGTTTTCAAATGAGAAGCACTATGAATTTCTATCGCATCGATCGGCAGGAATCGAACGCATTGCGCTGCGGTAGGAATGGTTGAAACAGGGTTTTTTTAAAACCAGGTACAACCTGTTCCAGTTTTAAAAAGTACCTGCTTCAAGAAACCTGTTTTAGTTCCAAAACGTGCCTGTTTCGCGCTGCTCTCGTGTTATCATTATGGTATACCAATGTACTTAATAGTTTTAGTGTTACAATGATGATCTTTTTTTATTTAGATGGTAGGTGTTTACCAATATTTTTTATATTAATATTTCTATGATACGAGGGCGGGTTGCACAAAACTTCAAGTAGTAAATTTAATTGACGTTTAGAGTTACCTTTGGTAATGACGTTAACCTGAGTGCTGTCACATTTATCTTTACACATTGTCCTCAAAGAGTTTTTATTTTACATATTTTAGATTTATTCAATTTTTATCTTTGGATTATAAAAAGTATTTTTAATAAATATTTGGTTTTAATTTTTTTCTGTATTTTCGGAAAAATATTAAACAACAAAGCCATCACCCACGAGTTTACGTTCATGTGCCATCCGCTGCAACAGCTGAAACAGCTCAGCTGGAACGGGAACGAACGACTAACTAATCTGTAACATATTATGTTCCAAATGAAAAATTATTTCGAAAAGAGCAGATCCTGTTCCAAAGCGTCATCCCTACGCTGAGGCACAGCGGGATGAATACACTTCCGGGTTCCAACGAAAACACAGG
The DNA here is from genome assembly GCA_963971165.1 of Philopedon plagiatum. Classification (NCBI taxonomy): domain Eukaryota; kingdom Metazoa; phylum Arthropoda; class Insecta; order Coleoptera; family Curculionidae; genus Philopedon; species Philopedon plagiatum. Next base: position 81,546,582 of record OZ020192.1, on the reverse strand, counting down.
CAGAGCGCGTGGGTATGTTTTAAAATGAGATGAGTCACATTGTTAGGACAGAAAGAGCTTAAAACCATGTTATCGTCCCGTCAAAACGGAGCGATAAAAATGTAGCCTTATAACGACACACGGACGTGTGACACCACGCTTAGAGAGAATAAATCCTAAAAGAAAATTCTAAAAACTGCAAATTGTTTACTTTATCAAATATTCCGTTTGCTGGTGGTGGCTTTTAAATCGCTGTGCAGGTAATCGATAACAATGCATAATCTGTGGAATCAAAAAAAATAATTCTGTGTTTATTGCTTTGCTCTTTGCTTTTGGAACTGACGTTGAATAAATACTATAGCTATTTAAGCTCAAAACGTCATATTCTACTGGACGATCTGGGAAGTTACGAGGCAAGCCAATAGCGAGTTCTAAAAACCTGCAAGTACAATAAAACACCTTACGGATGCGTTACTTATATGGGTTTTTCTTTAATAGTCAATTATAAAAATAGTAAACCGAAATGAGTGTCTACTTAACTTTTAATGTTTAAGGATAATAAATTCCAAATTACACTCTAATTCAGTTAGCATAGAATCATTCAAATGTTAATTGTTGCCTATTAATATGATTATTATGCAAACGAATTTATTAGATATATCAAAAAAATCATCTTTGAGTTTAGTTAAATTATATATGTACATATGTATAACAAGAACTTCACCTTCTCCGTCTTAATATTTTAAAACTTCTTGTCTGAAAGAATAAAAATGTAAAACAGATTGGTTGTCTCAAAACCGTACGAAACAGCAAAACAATATTGTCTACTGATGAGCAGTGCTGCTTAAAATATACTCACATTCTGACTCTGACAACTTTTCAATGTGAAATACTTTGTTTCCACTATTTGTCAAAATGCGTTGTAACCAGCTTTTATATGTAGATTTCGTAATATGTGCTACTGAGTTGCCGTTTTGCGCTTTTAGGTTTTGTGTCATTTGAGAATTATATTTTTCTATTATTACTTTACACATAATAGTACATCGTATGTCTACATGACTGGCCTCAAGCTCATGCAAATAATTTGCTTCATATTTCTCAAGAGTTCACTTTGTTCAACTTGAAATCACTTACCTACAGTTTTTTGATACAAAATGCTTAATTTTTATTGATTTGGTATCAGTGGTATAATTTTGATCATTGGCAATACTTCAGGTGAATCAGTTTTATTACCGGCTCTGCAAATATATAGCTATCTTATGTTGTTGATATATTATTAATAGATAGTAACAGTTGCATCTGCATAATCTCGTTGAATCGTCTATGGTGCCAATACGATTTCAATTAGATATAATAATTTTTAATACCTCCAAGTATGCAATCAAACCCAAGCAAACCCAACCTAAGCAAGGATGAGTTTTTATTAATATCTGGCAAAACTTAAAACTTAAAGAGATGATCTTGAAATTTATTAGCTGCTACATCACTTAACAAAAAAATAAGCGTAAATATCTCTATAGACCCTCAATGTATTTATTTCTGACAAAAATATTTAAAAATTAAAATACGAAATCAGAACAATTTATAAAATGAATGTGGCTTTTATGTATTAAAGTCTATCTCTGAAAGACTTTTTATACACTAAGCGCGCCCACACTGCTATGAGAAATTGAGATCAGTGAAATAAAATGAAAATCCTCAAATAGGTATCGACATAATTTGAAATGGAAAAAGCTTCTGATAAATTCGGGTTTTGCCCCTTGCTCGTGCAATTCGATGACTTCAAACGGATCGTTTTCTATTGGTGTTCAGTGGGGCCTGCTCTCAGTCTTTTGCTCAATCAACCCGAGCTTTTACTTGAGATACTACCGTAATAATCGCAGTTTCTAAAGATAATTCTGTCTTTGTAAGCGCGTTTTAGTTTAGTGGAGAGCTTGATTAAATTTCCGATTTTTATGAAGTCGCCAGTATAATCAGAAATAAGTCTTTGGAAAAAAGCTTACAGTTGGACAGATATGCTTAATTTCAATAAAAATCTAGTTATATTTTAATTTCCAGAGTTTACTTTTAAATTTTAAGATGAATAGTGTTTGCCATTTTCCTTACACTTCATATTTTTATTCTGTTATAATTTGCATACGGTTCTAGAAATAGTGGAATCATTTTTGTGATTGTTTAATTACTTAAACTAATTTATTCCGTTCATGCTACAGAATTAAAACTAAAAAAATATGACAGTGAGGCAAATTACAACTGGGGGAGGGGTCACCGATAGGAGCTGAAACATTGATTTAGAAACAAAGCTACTAACTATTGTCCTATTGCTTACATTTTAAAACAATTAGAGATTCTAGGGTTACGCTTAATCTGGTTGACTACATGGTCCCCAACTTACTGTTTGAGAATGGTTGTTACCAGTCTTACAGTTATGTGGCAATTGGCAGTTTGATAAACTTTATACAAAAATGACAAAATCACTGTAGGTTAATATTTTCAATCATAAATACCACAGGCGAATATATATAAGTAAGGGTTAGTAATAAATTTTTAGTAACTTATTTCCATTGCATAATGGCGAAAAACTGATAGTGATAGTACTAATGTCGCCTTCTATTACTAGACCTGTTCATTTATGGATTAAATAGTTGAAAAGGCGTCATACGTTCTTGTGTACAGGGTTGCCTAGCAGTGTTGTAGTGAAATTTCTAGTGTTTTGTGTTTTTTTTTTAGGAATTTTTTTAGTGTTGGGATCACTCGAGTGAAAAATCACTCGATCACGCGATTACTACTGAAATCATCGACATCACTCGATTATCCGATCCGAACAACAATGCAAAAAGCGCATAAAAGTCTTAAATATTAATGTTCGCTCAATGCGTAACAAATTGAACGAACTAGAAGCAGCCCTCCATGAAATGGGACCGAATGTTGTATGTATTACCGAACACTGGCTGAAGGATGAAGAGTTTCAGAATGTACTGCTGGCTAACTATAAGCTGGGATCTTTCTCAGCGAGGAAAGACTACACTGGGGGTGGCACTGTTATATTTGTAAATATCAATTTTAAAATAAAAGCTTTAGAGTTTTTGAACATTGTAAATGTTGAAAAATGTATTGAAATTAGTGGTATCTTTGTTGAATTTTTAGATTTATACATTTTAAATGTTTATAGGTCACCATCTGGCTGCCTCGCTACGTTTCTCACGGCAATGGAGGGTGTGTTGGAGAGGATTGGATCAAGTAGGAATTTGATCATAACAGGTGATTTTAATGTGCATCTGGGTACAGACCAGATGGGTGCAGTGTGTGTGAGTGACTTGTTTGAATCTTTTGGCTTAAGACAGAATATTTTTTCACCAACTAGAAGTGAAACATGCCTTGACAACATATATGTAAGTTACTATATGCATGTGCCACAGGCACACACTATAGATCTTGCTTTATCAGACCATTTAGGACAAGAAATAACTGCATTAATGAGTGATAGTATGCCTGAGGTTGAGCATGACTGGAAGGTGTGCCGTCCTATAACACACAGTGGCTTGATGAACTTTTTTGATCTGATGGCTGCGACATCTTGGGATTTTTTGGATGACGGCAATTCTAGTATAGATTCCAAAGCTGACGATTTTATAGACACGCTTAGGAGGGCTTATCTGGAGTCATTTCCAGAAAAATCTTACCGTGTAAGGTCTGACCAGGGGTGTAATATTACCTGGTTTAATGACAACCTCAGAGCTATGCGTGAGCATCTTGCATTGCTGAATGAACTTAGCAGGCAGTATGCTGACGCTGGTATTGGGGAAATTTATAAAAACTATAAGATTAGATACAGAAATGAAATCAAGAAAGCCAAGATTCAGGCTAACAATAATTTAATAAACACATCAGATAATCCCTCTTCATGTATGTGGCGAGTTATCAATGACAGCAGAGGTACTGTAAATAACAAAAATGAACCGAATAATATTGCCCCAGACGTTTTTAATTACTTTTTCACTAATATTGCTCATAATTTAGCCAAAAAAATACCGCCGTTAAATCAGGATCCAATTGAATTTATAAAAAATATCGATCCCCCTTTAAATATATTTAATTTTCGTGAAGTAACCTACAATGAGGTTAGAGATATCAAAACTAGTATCAAAAATAAAAATAGTAGAGATATATTCGGCCTGAATGTTAAATTAATAAAAAATATTAAACATATTATTGTTACACCATTAACTAAATTAATAAATTTCTGTTTTCAAGGAGCTGTTTTTCCAGACATCTTAAAGAGGGCTTTAGTTACCCCAATTTTTAAGAAAGGTAATCCTGAACAGCCTTAAAACTACAGACCTATTTCACTGTTGCCGGTCATCTCGAAAATTATTGAAAAATGCATGGCTGTACAGATTGTTGAATATTTTAATCAGAACAACTATTTTACAAATTGTCAATTTGGCTTTAGAAAAGAAAAAAATACGACCATGGGTATTGTGGATCTTGTTTCCTTTATAATAGAATCATTTAATGAACAGAAGTTTACAGCATCACTGTTTTGTGACCTGAGCAAGGCATTTGACTGCGTCCCACATGACATTCTTCTTCGTAAACTGAAGGTTTACTTCTTTAGCGCTGACAGCATTAGACTTATATCATCCTACCTGTCTGGTAGAATGCAGACTGTTCGTGTGGGTAATGAAACATCAGGCGAAGAGGGGATTACGATTGGGGTGCCGCAGGGGTCGATTTTGGGACCCTTGTTGTTCCTAATTTATATCAATGATCTACCCATGCTGGACCCCTCGGCTAAGTTTACCTTATTTGCCGACGACACAACTGTCTCTGCTACTGCTGAGACTGTGGAGGATGCTGTGGGTGCTTCTGTGGGACTGCGGGCCAGTGCCGAGCTCTGGTTCTCTGCTAATAAGCTCCATTTAAACATTGACAAAACAAATACAGTTGTCTTTTCTATGAGAGATGTCGGCACTGTGAATGGCGATACACAGAGCATAAAGTTCTTGGGAGTTCACCTCCACCCGAGGCTGCTGTGGGATACACATATTGATATAATTTTGAAACAATTGAAAAGTTGTATATTCTTATTGCGTAATTTAAAAAACTGTGTATCCTACACTACATTGAGAACAGCCTACTTTGGTCTTTTCCACTGCAGACTATCATATGCAATTCTTGTGTGGGGGCATTCGCCCCAATCTGAAAGAGTTTTCAAATTGCAAAGAAAGGCTGTGCGATTGATTGCTGGTTTGTGCTACAGGGATGACTGCAAGAACGCTTTTGTAACCAATAAAATTTTGACTCTTCCTTCCTTATATATATTGGAGTGTCTGTTGCATGTTAGGAAAAATCTAAATATGTATGTGTCCCAGTCAGATGTACATGATTACAACACACGCCATAAGAATGACGTCTTATCAAATCAATGTCGTTTAAAAAGAACACAGAACGGACCGAGTTTTTTTGGACCAAAATTCTTCAATAGACTCCCTCCTGCGGTGAGAGACCTACCAGTGGGACAGTTTAGGAAAAGGATGGCCAATTTTCTAATAAAAAACGCTTTCTATGACACGAGTCAATTTCTTGTTAGTGAAACAAGTTTTATGTAGCGTTACTTAATTTTATTGTAAAGCATTTTAAATACATTTTGTTAGTGCAATAAGTTTTGTTGTAGCGTTGCTTGATTTTATTCTAATGTATTTTAATTGAATGTAACTTTTAACTGTATTTACTTTTAACTTTTTATGACTTGTGTGAACACTATTTTTGTGTAATGACATAAATAAAGATATTGATATTGATTACTTAATAAAATTCGAAAATGCACACTATATTTCGTCTTCCGTCAACAGAAACACGTAAGTTACATTAACTATAGATATTTCTAATAACAAGCTAAATTGTATTATATTTAAGTAATATAACAATAAACTAAACGCATTAATATTAAAAATATACAAAATTTTATTTTCTCTCAGTTTCCAACCCTGCATAAAAATTTTAGTTTTTACCTAAAAATATTATTTTTCTAAGGCTAATGATCTAAAGTTGTAACAGGATTAAAGTGATTTTTAAAATAATTTTAGTAAATGAATGCTCTAGGTAGGTACCAAGGTACCTACATATCAATAATCTATTTAAAATTGTACCATCTTTTACAAATCTATGTAACGGGGAAATTAATCCGTTATGTCTGTTAATGTAATAGGGTTAAAGGGTAAAAACCTGCAACATAATACTATACTAATGATACTGTTCAGTTTTATAATAGTATGAATGAACGAAACCTGGAGTTGGGTAATTTGTAGATGCGGATTTAAAGAGATACACAGATTGGGAAGTATGTCAAAAATTAAAATCATTATATGCAAACCAAAATTTATAATATTTAAACACAAAACAACTAAAACAAGCATACTTACCAAGCGTAATAAAAATGGGATCAGAAGCTAAAGAAAAATGGAACGCTGTAGAATTGGTTAATATAAATTCACTAGGTAATTGCAACAATATACTATTTTAACAATGTGTATGCTGGAAACGGTTTCTAGATAAGATCCCTATTAAATATTCTTAGGTTAATAAATAACCATGGGGTGGTGCCACAAAACTTTATTATTAATGTTTGTGGATATACAGGAACTAACTTGATATTTTGGATGTTGCGTGATATGTAGGCAGTAAAAATTAACATAAATTTATAAACATTGTCATCATTCCACTAATGATGTTAGTGATTTTAATTAGAAAAAAATACTAACCGTTATGTACAAGCAAGGTAGAATCTCTTGCCAAAGCCAGTTCGGAATCGGTAAGGGTAGCGTCCGAGGCGTTTTCTGACGTAGGTGTGTCGCTTAGACCAGCTGGTTGTTGATATAACGGATGTTGGTACGAATGAGGAACCCCGTAACGCCGCGGGGACTCTTCACCCTCAGAACCGCTTAGGCTGTAAGCGGGATAGAGTCGCCCCTTTCCTGAAAACAAAAAATATTGTGTAAAAAAATGCCCTTTAGTGAATCTCAAGAAACGAAAATTTTACGTCTATAAATAAATAATGTACAGTATGTACCTGAGTTAAATTAATGCGCTGTGCGGGAAGCTCTCGGCTATGCATAAATATTTCGCTATTTTTCGCCTTAGAGGTATTTGTAATTTTAATACTGTTATTTCTTATTATTGTGTATAATTTGCATTCCGTTTCAAATATGGTGGGGTGCATCCCCGGGACTAATTCCAGTTTTTAGAGTACAAAACAGTCCTTTGAGAAACTGCCGGCGCTAGGTCTAGGGTCTCGTGTCGTGGGCTATTGCGGAGGTATGGTCTTCTTATCAGTGGCGTGTCGTGGGTTTGGGGGCGGAGCGGGCTGGTGCAAAAGTAAAGAAAAATTAAGAATTTAAAATTTCTGTTAAAAAATTAGTTAAACTTCGAAACATATAGGTACATAGGCAAGGTGAGTGTAGGGTAAACCAGGGAGAGATGACGATAAAAATTTTAAATGCTTATAAATAGAGTTACAACGCGGTGAGTGAGGCAATTGGCGGCGACACCGGGAATTCTGAAGTTCTGAACCGGCGCGTGCCAGCGTAGCGCCTCGACTTCAACGCGACCTATTCAGAGACCAGTCGCCCTTCTTAGATTTAACGACCTGCGTTAAAGTGTGTACTCTGCACTGCAAGCAGGGAAAAAAATCGAAATAAAGTACCTTTATTTTAAAGATTTTTAAATATCGGCCCACCCACGCCTATGCTCTCACTCGCAACGTTGTAACTATAAATGTTTAACCTGAATTTATTTAACTTTGCATAAAAACATATATATATTTGTGTGAACATATTACATAAACAAGCTATGCTAGGTGGTCTAAGCGACCATTTTTTTTTATAATAAAGAAAACCCTACTTAAAAAAATTGTGTCATCACCATCTCACCCTACTAGATATGGGTTAGATGCTGATAGGTGTAGGGGTCGGTTGGTGATACACAGTTATAAGGTAAATTCATTTTTTCTTAGCAACGAAATTGCCACAGGGCTGACAAATATTCAAGAAGTTGGTGCAGTCCTCTGTGACGGGTCATTTTTGTAACGAGACTAGATAATATCTAGTCTCGTTATCAAAGAATCTAATAAATTCAAACTAACTAAATTAACAATGAACTAAGTAATTATAAAAATAATTAAAAAAGGATACAAGAGTTTTCTGATGGAATTCTTCTGATTTTTTCGAAAATATTGCTCTGATAATGGTTTCGTCTTTTTTTTCTGTCAGCATGAGTTTTGATATGTCAAAACTCATGCTGACAGAAAAAAAAGACGAAACCATTATCAGAGCAATATTTTCGAAAACATCAGAAGAATCCCATCAGAAAACTCTTGTATCCTTTTTTAATTATTTTTTATAATTACTTAGTTCATTGTTAATTTAGTTAGTTTGAATTTATTAGATTCTTTGATAACGAGACTAGATATTAGGTCTCGAAACGTCAGAAAAATTATTTTCAGATTAGGTTTTAGACCGAATATATACTACACTAGAGATAGATTAGTCAGGCATACTTTTTATAATTAAAAGTCACTGACAGTGTACAGAACATTTCTTTTTTCAGGATTTGTTTTTTGTTTAAACGCAGTGACTTTTATTATTTTTAAAAAATATTTATTTTCCTTAACAGTAGAGTGGCGTAACACCCAAACAATAAATCTTTTAAATATGAATCCGCCACAATCATACAGACATTATTTAGTATCATTGACAGTTTAAAACTAAACACTTTTTGTTTAACAAAGTGCGTCGCACCTCATGTAACCACCGTTTACACAATGACATAATACATTGTATCCAGGCCACAGATTTCTTGGTTAATAGGTAAGACTCCTCACAACCATCACAAACTTCGTAATCTCGGTCGCTGACCTAAAAATATTTTTGGAAAGTAGGCATATTCTGATAATTCTTAAACTTAAGAAATTATCTCTTCTTCATCTTCCCAATGCATGAGATCTTCTTCTGAACAGTCAGATAATCTCCTTTTGCGTTTTAGGTTTTTGCGAGCCTACGACTTCTTCAATTCTTTGGAAGTCCTCTTTATTTTCTTGTTGTGTATTTTTTTTAATTAATGCCTGGATAGTATCGTCGGTGTTTAAGATTAAAAAAAATATATTTCAGGTTTATTTGGGTTACAGACCTTTACTGATTATTTAATTTTTTTAAAATTGGTGCACCAGGATTATTTTTAATATAAACCATAAACAATTTTAAAACATAGCTTTCTTTCGTAGCATAAATTAGTGGCAATTAAAAAACTATAAGTGTTTCAGGATTAATCGTTGGCAGTTTTTCAAGTTCCTGTAAGACAAGTTTACGGCAGATCTCAATTTCAGCAGAGTTTACAGATCTTTCAAACAAGTTGCTCCATCTTCATGGTCAAGAAGTCGAGTGAGCTGACTCGATAAAATATATAAAGTAATTTTTAGTATTGTACATGGGTACTTTATCAGTCGCATGTGGCTGCAACTTTTGACCTCTAAACTTTCCCAAACCCTTGAATACAATGAATAAGTGGTACCGGAAAATAATTTAAAATCTATTAAGCTGCTTTTCTTAGGATATACAAAGACGGTATAATTTTTTCCTCCAAAGTTTAGAATTTCCGTCCCCTAGCCTGTTCATTTAAATATCCAGTTATGTTTCGATTTTACCAGTCTAGTCTTTTACTTTACGTAATATTTGCCATGGAAAATAAGTTATACATGTATTCCCCAACAACATATTCACAACGAAAATTTCCTGGCACATCAGCCTTCAATATACATTTTCCTTTATTCTTCTTTCGCGTATTTTCTTGTTTTCGTTCTCGGTGTAACGAGATTATATGTAAAAGCCATCCTGACATGGACTGTTTCCAAACTAAAGTGATATTTTGTTTATATCCAAAGTGAGGTTTTCTAAGGCGTGTGAGAAAATAATGTAGATCCATAAAAAAGACAGTGTATAAAGCTAAAACATAAATTTAAAACGTCGCTTCGATAATGAAATTGTCTCTACAGAAAATTGCTAAAAAAAAAAATGTTTCGCTAACCACCTGAAAATTCCTTATACAATAAGGATTTCAACAAATAATGGTAAAACAGCTATTCTCCGGGCTATATGCCCCTCCGAGCGCTGAATTACATACCAAAATTTACCGTATTTTCTTCTAACACAGTTAGATAAGAAAATACTAATGTATCAAATGCAAGAAACTACCAGGAAGAAGGAAGCTTTTTCTTTAGTTAGAATGTCGTCACCTGCAGACCGGTTTCGAACTCGTTGGTTCTCATCAGTACAGGATAGACGAACATACCAACCTTCCGAAAAAGTAATCCCTTAAAGTTACAACTGTCGTACTGCATAAGCAGTGAGACACAGGCAGCGCCATCCATTAGCAGTTTCAAGCATTCAGAGTAGAGTTTACCGTAAGGTAAAATTATCAAACGTATGAAAGTCTACTTGTCAGGGGTACATATAAATATACAAAAATTGAGAATAAATTCTCTAACCACCTGAAAATTCCTTATACAATAAGGATTTCAACAAATAATGGTAAAACAGCTATTCTCCGGGCTATATGCCCCTCCGAGCGCTGAATTACATACCAAAATTTACCGTATTTTCTTCTAACACAGTTAGATAAGAAAATACTAATGTATCAAATGCAAGAAACTACCAGGAAGAAGGAAGCTTTTTCCTTAGTTAGGATGTCGTCACCTGCAGACGGGTTTCGAACTCGTTGGTTCTCATCAGTACAGGATAGACGAACATACCAACCTTCCGAAAAAGTAATCCCTTAAAGCTACAACTGTCGTACTGCATAAGCAGTGAGACACAGGCAGCGCCGTCCATTAGCAGTTTCAAGCATTCAGAGTAGAGTTTACCGTAAGGTAAAATTATCAAACGTATGAAAGTCTACTTGTCAGGGGTACATATAAATATGCAAAAATTGAGACTAAATTCTCTAACCACCTGAAAATTCCTTATACAATAAGGATTTCAACAAATAATGGTAAAACAGCTATTCTCCGGGCTATATGCTCCTCCGAGCGCTGAATTACATACCAAAATTTACCGTATTTTGTTCTAACACAGTTAGATAAGAAAATACTAATGTATCAAATGCAAGAAACTACCAGGAAGAAGGAAGCTTTTTCTTTAGTTAGAATGTCGTCACCTGCAGACCGGTTTCGAACTCGTTGGTTCTCATCAGTACAGGATAGATGAACATACCAACCTTCCGAAAAAGTAATCCCTTAAAGCTACAACTGTCGTACTGCATAAGCAGTGAGACACAGGCAGCGCCGTCCATTAGCAGTTCCAAGCATTCAGAGTAGAGTTTACCGTAAGGTAAAATTATCAAACGTATGAAAGTCTACTTGTCAGGGGTACATATAATTATGCAAAAATTGAGAATAAATTCTCTCTCTGAAATCCTTATTGTATAAGGAATTTTCAGGTGGTTAGAGAATTTATTCTCAATTTTTGCATATTTATATGTACCCCTGACAAGTAGACTTTCATACGTTTGATAATTTTACCTTACGGTAAACTCTACTCTGAATGCTTGAAACTGCCAATGGATGGCGCTGCATGTGTCTCACTGCTTATGCAGTACGACAGTTGTAGCTTTAAGGGATTACTTTTTCGGAAGGTTGGCATGTTCGTCTATCCTGTACTGATGAGAACCAACGAGTTCGAAACCGGTCTGCAGGTGACGACATTCTAACTAAAGAAAAAGCTTCCTTCTTCCTGGTAGTTTCTTGCATTTGATACATTAGTATTTTCTTATCTAACTGTGTTAGAAGAAAATACGGTAAATTTTGGTATGTAATTCAGCGCTCGGAGGGGCATATAGCCCGGAGAATAGCTGTTTTACCATTATTTGTTGAAATCCTTATTGTATAAGGAATTTTCAGGTGGTTAGAGAATTTATTCTCAATTTTTGCATATTTATATGTACCCCTGACAAGTAGACTTTCATACGTTTGATAATTTTACCTTACGGTAAACTCTACTCTGAATGCTTGAAACTGCTAATGGATGGCGCTGCCTGTGTCTCACTGCTTATGCAGTACGACAGTTGTAGCTTTCAGGGATTACTTTTTCGGAAGGTTGGTATGTTCGTCTATCCTGTACTGATGAGAACCAACGAGTTCGAAACCGGTCTGCAGGTGACGACATTCTAACTAAAGAAAAAGCTTCCTTCTGCCTGGTAGTTTCTTGCATTTGATATATTAGTATTTTCTTATCTAACTGTGTTAGAAGAAAATACGGTAAATTTTGGTATGTAATTCAGCGCTCGGAGGGGCATATAGCCCGGAGAATACCTGTTTTACCATTATTTTTTGAAATCCTTATTGTATAAGGAATTTTCAGGTGGTTAGAGAATTTATTCTCAATTTTTGCATATTTATATGTACCCCTGACAAGTAGACTTTCATACGTTTAAAAAATGTTTCTTTCCTCGACTGCATTTACCGCTGCGATTCCTTCGCCACTAATCTAAAGTCGATTTTATATCTGATTATTTTATTACACAACATAACGTAAAATGGCTTTGTTAACTGTCAAAAAATGATATTTTTTCATAGGCATATTTTTATATGATAGAGGAGAGTGTTGTAAAAAGACCATAGTGTACCTAATATCCAGGACGTGCCGCTATCTAGTGAGTTACCGCCAAAGTACGTCCTTTTAACCTTGTCGTTCACCAGTAAACGTTTAAATGCGATCGCGTTAAGATACGATGAGCTAGTAAATTAATTTGTATCTTTCGCGTAAAAAGTAAATTTTCTTGCTAGAAATTGAGTCAGTCTATTCTTAACAACTGCGCAGGGTATATTTTGCATATAATCAGTTGATTCGTGACTATTATTTGGTATACAATCTTGTAATTAGATAGTAATTATACAGAGATGCTTTAAAAGTATTTAAGGTTAGTCGTTCAACTTTGACTCGACATCTGGATAAATTTAAAGAATGTGGTGAAAGGGCTTTTGAATATTCTGTAAATTATGCAGTCAAAAAGGGTCTTGAATTTGCAGTATTAGATCATGTGGTAATAATTTCAGAATAACTAGGAACTGTTGTCAGTGGCTTCGTCTTGGTAGATGTCTTTTCCAGAAGCTTTACTGAGGTTCCTCGCCGCATATCATTCACAAATCTTTTTGATCTATTGATTTATTGTTCAATATATTAAAAAGCTAAACGTTTGCAACTTATTATTTCTGCAGCGCCTATCACTACTGCCACAATAATCCATCATGGCAAGCAAGAATATAAAGCATCCCAAAATGGCTACTACTCACAAAATAATATCGACTAGAGTCTCGAGGTTTTTTGGTTACCATGCATCAGGATACTTTATTACACGTGCATTATTATGTATTTTGGTATAATTTCTAGCCAATTATAAAATTTTATTCCAATTAATTTTACGCGTATTTAATAAAGGTATATACACAGGGTTGTAGAAAAAATAAGGTTTTTATTATAAGCGGGAAACGTTTGAACTATTGTAGTGAAATCCAACGCTTTTACTGTCTAAACAACAAATTTTAGAACCAAAAAAATCCTTTAGGAATTTTCTACTCTAATTAAAATAATAATACTTTGTTTGTACTGCTGGTTTTTATTTCCTTGAAAATAAAATATCAAATCAATACGCCTAATACGCTATTTTTGGTGAAGTTAAGGTGTATATATACATTATTGAAACCATCAATATTTTATTTATTGGTTTAGCCATTTTATTCTGATTTACTATATTTTGGCGTATCCAGAATTTCATTTTTAAGGGAGTTTCAGGAAAAAAATCACTTAACAAATACTATTCGACACGAAAAAGAGAAAGTAATTTTCTACACATCTTAGATGACCTTGCACTTTGTAAATAGGAGAATTTGGCTTTTAACAACCGTTATCAATTTTAATTTTAAACTTTAAGTTGCTTTCCTTTAAAGTTAGCATATTGGTATTTAATACATTTCTTTGTCTAAACCTTAGAGTGGTTATATTTACACTTTACTTTAATTTACCGAAAAAAATTATGGGTGATAAACCCAACTAAGCGGACAATTTATTTATATGGGTCTCCGGTGGCCGAGTGCCAGCTTTGCAACCGAGAGGCGCGGGTTCGAATCCCGCTTCAACCATGGATATTTTGTGATTGTTGTTGGGAGGTGGTAGAGGAATTCTTCCTCGATCGAGTTGGTACCACCCCACACAGCCTCTTAAAGGGCTGGTGAAATCCCTACGGATGTTTCCAGCTCTGGATGTGTGAGTCGATTCCCCAGTACACCCACAGTACATAGTACTTAGACTTCGGTCTTCGTGGGCAGAAGATAATATATATATATATATATATATATATATATATATATATATATATATATATATATATATATATATATATATATATATATATATATAACAAAAACTATAATTAAAAGTGGGTTGTAAGACTTGTAAGGAAGAAAAATTGCCGTGACAGAAAATGTAGCCTCCATAATATAAATGAAAGATACATTAAAAGTTGTTACTTTTTATGTAATAACATGTAAAAGGCAAAAGATGAATTTTACCGATTATACAGGGTTAGGCATTTGGTATCACCTATTTTCAAAAATCTGTTATAAGACCAAAAATCATTTTATTGAAACAAAATTATGAAAAAAACAATATTAATATGTGCAATTTATGTTTTAAAAATAACATCCTTTAAATGACTTCCTTGACTATCTATACATTTTTGTAATCGGGATCTAAAATTTTGCATAACTCGTTCCAACAATTCTGCTCCAATATTATTTATTTCTTCCAAAATACGTATTTTAAGTTCTTGGATGGTATTGGGACGCCTTTCATAAACCTTTTCCTTTAGATATCCCCAGAGGAAAAAAAGGGAGCCGTCAAATCGGGGGAATTAGCTGGCCACGTTAGGTCACCAAATTTTGATATCAAGCGACCGGGGAACATTTCTTGCAACAAAATTCGAGTTTGTCGTGCTGTATGTGCGGTAGCCCCATCTTGTTGGAACCAAATATGATTTTGTCCTAGTCTTCGCAATTCGGGCCGTAAAAATACCCGTAACATGTTAACGTAACGTTCGGAATTTATTGTAACAGTGTTGTTGTTTTCTTCAAAAAAATATGGCCCTATGATACCAAAAATTGAAACACCACACCATACGGTGACTTTTTCATCATGGAGGGGTCGTTCATGAAGCTGTTGCGTATTTACGTCGGACCAATAACGATAATTTTGCTTATTCACATATCCGCTTAAATGGAAGGGCGCTTCGTCTGACATCATCAAGAAATTTAAATGGTTTTCATCATTTTCTAAAATTTGTAAAAATTGTCTACAGAACGCAATACGAACTGGTTTGTCTGCTTCTTTTAACTTATGAACAACTTGGATTTTGTATGGGTGGAAGTGCAAATCAGAATGCAGAATTCTTCGCAATGTCCTGTTGGAAATGTGCAACGCAAGTGACTGCCTTGATGTAGATCGATTCGGACTTCTTATCACAGCTTGTCTTACCCGTTCAATATTTTCGGGTGTTCTGACTGTACGTATACCTCCACGAAAATTTGATGCAACATTCCCTCTAACTTCAAAATCTCTTACCCACCTCATTATGGTTTGGCGTGTTGGAATTCTTCCGTGTCTTTCCACATTAAATTCGCGACGAAAATTTCTTTGCACTTGCACAACTGAATTACTTAATATGAATTGTTTTACGACATAAATTCGTTGATTTATCGGAAATTTGTCCATGACAAATTAAATTGCAACTATTGACATATACGAATGTGTCACTAAAATTGTCAAAAACAAATTATTATTTCCACAGCGCACTATGATAAATAGATGAAACCAGATGCCTGACCCTGTATTTTGGTATGACAGGAACTCTTAATTTTGTTGCTATTTTACCTTTGAATTCAATTTAAAATGCCGAATTCGATTTCCTGCCATGATCATTGACCACCGAGTTCTCCAGATCTTTCACAGTTCAAGTATTTATGGGATGTTATAGATTGCAACTTGACAAGTTTAATGAAAGATGACCTTACTAGAAGCTGAAAAAGCTCTGTCATAAGAAAAAGTTAGCACGAGATGACATACTACAAGAAAAATATAATACGTTTATGAGCATTATAGTTGAGAAGACTCAATAAATGGGTGGTCTAAAGTGACAAAATAGTGAAGCGAAATTGTGTATCCTGTCGACATTATCGTCTAAGTTTTAATCACAGGTGTTTATATCTATTAATGTACCGGAAATTATTACAATTAGTTGGTCTATTTTTTAACGTTATTTAGTATACAAATGCTACTGTCTGTATTTTCCAGTTACCGCACAACCTTTAAAGTTATTTTTACTAGGAAATAAAATGGTTTAATTTAAGAAATACCTGCTTTTTAATCTTGTCATAGTGCACATTGTAAATATTGTATTAGTATACCTACTAGAAATCAAGGAGAGCAAGTTCCTTACTTAACATCCGTATCAACGTGTTTATATAGTTATTATCATTTTCTCCAATATCAAAAATAATTTCTCTTTAAATGGGATTAAAATGCCATAGCACAAACTTTAAATTTCCTTATAATACTCACATCTTGAAAAAAAGTTTCAGAGTATGAGGCAACACGATATGTAAGAAAACCCAGCATAACTTTAACGTATTTTAAACCACAGGAAAACGTGACTTATACCACAGATAAATCATTTTGTGTGTCGTATATTGCAAGTGTCTGGAAGGCTTCGACCACGGACTTGCAACAGCAGTAGCGTGCAGGATTTGCCGGCAGATCTTTAAGGTGCACCACACCTACTTCCATAAAAGAATCTGCTTGACTCACTTGAGCCTTGTGGCCACAGAAATTAAAGCTAGTTATAGACAATAAAACTGCTGACCGAACTGTCACGATACCCAAATAATTCAAACTTAAATTAAAATCTAGCTGATCAGTTAGGTTTTGACAGGTTCTTGTCTCGTAATTGTTAATAAATCGTAACTAAAAACTAGGTTATTCTAATATTTAAGCGATTTGCTTGGTTTCCACATCATTTCTATCTTGAAAGGTGTTGCTAAAATGAATTTAGTTTTATTATTGTGGAAAGTACGTTCTAAAATTACTTTTTTCTTTATAAATTTGCGAAAAAACTTAGAAACAAATTCCTAGGATAAAACGTACTTGTCTTATTCTTACACTTGTCAGTTCACAACTTTTTGCTGTCCTATTAGACCGGTCTAGAGTTGAAAAATCTGTCTGAAAAATTCTAATTATAAGCTGTAAACATAAAAAAATTCAAAACTGTGTGTAGCTACTTTTGAACAGTCTTATAAAATCAACTACCGCTACCATGTCTCTGTCTTTTGTGCTATTGCAGTTGCAGAACAATTTTTTAAGTTTGCAAAATGATTTAATAAATTTTATTTTCGTAAGGTGTGGGTTGCCTGCATTCATATTTTTTTTAATCAAATTTTATAGTAAGGAAGAATATTTTGCTTATTTTTAAGTTTTTGATACTTTCATCAACAGTATTAACACAGATTACTCCTACCAGATGCGAATCTCTTAATAACTTTCCTATGTCACGATTCCGCGGTCTTGGCGCTACGGACAGAGCGGCCCGGTCGATTCGAGCGTCGATGCCGTGAATGGAATTTTCCACGCGTTTGGTAGGTTTTAATTCAGAGAAATTATGGATTATATTTTAAAATAGTAAAACATGATATTGTGTGGCATTTTATATAAAATTATATCTTTAACAAATACAAAAACGTATCTCGTTTATTAAAATTACACTACAACCTAGTACAACCACAATCTAAACCATAAAATCAACGCAACAAAACTGATGTAATAACATTAGCCTGCTCTCTATTCCACGGAGACGCTCGCACACGCTAACAGCGAGGAATTCACCGTTCGGCGACAGACTAAATAATAAGGTGCATCGCCACCTTATAATTTCTCTAAATTGAGCCACCGTCGAAAGCGTAAGATTCGCATCTGGTAGGAGTAATCTGTGGTATTAATTTAAATTTTAGTTTAAATAGGTCACAATATTGTTCAGTTTTCTTAGTTTCTTAACAACAATGGGTTTATCACCTTATTAAGTCTTAATATTTTTATAATAATTATAATAATTGACACACAAACCTTTTTATAACTATATTATATATCTATATATATATATATATATATATATATATATATATATATATATATATATATATATATATATATATATATATATATATATATATATATATGTATATGCAAAATGTCTTATACGCCTCCAAAATATATATGCTTTCATAGAACACGCCTCCAAAATCGGAGGCGCATTCGAAAAATCGGAGGCCAAAGCGAATTTGCGTGTATAATGGATTTATTTGTGGATTTAAGTCAGCAGAAGACGTTTCACAAATTTTTGTTTGGAGGCAATTTGGGGTGATATACATGTACAGTTATACAATGCAATTCACAATATTTTACCTACGGGGCGCCACAGTTTTATACGCATATACACTTTAATTAATGGTACTGACGCATTTACCTCCATATGCTCTCCTTACTATTATGCCTCTGAAATATGGCAACAAGGTAAGGAGGCCAATTATCACGGAAGACTTAAGCGTGTGTAAATAATTTACTTTTATGATTATTTTATGTTTTAAAGTAGTTGCTGAAATTACGATTAGGGCTCCGAAAATGTACGTATGTGTATAAGATCGGTGAACGCTTTGATATAAGAGTCTGTAACTTTATTTGTACAGTTTTTTATATGATAAGAGAAGGATATAAATAAATAATAGGTGCTCTTATTACTAATGTATGTTGCAGTAGTAGAACTTATTTGAAATTTATTTTTGCTAAATTGTTGTCACTCTCTAACACGAAAATTTACCAAGTCTAACAAAAAAGATATTACCCACATTCCGAGGGATGTCCACTAATGGTGTCGAGATTATGCTTAAGTTTGTATATTGTAAAGAGTCGTGGTCAAAAATTAAGCACAAGAGTAATATAACAAATATTAAAGTGTTTATCTTTAATTTAATATAATATTAGGAGCTTTTAATATTCTTGATTTGCTCTTTAAAGAGCATGTTTTCGTCTGTTTCTGAGCTAAACTTACAGTCACGCCACTGAAGGTGTAACCTTTACTGCTCATAATACAATTTCTATCGTTAAAATTTCACTAAAACTAGAACTAGTTCTTGGACCTTAAAGGAATGTCTGAAATGTGTTCGAATGAAAGTGTTTCAATCAAAAGTTCATATCAAAACCCTACTATTCTAGTTATCAAAATTACCATGTTAGTTTTGCTTAAATGTACCTGCCACTAAAAAATGCGACAAAAACTTTTTATCGTAATATTTAGCGGCGTAATATAATCGACACATTCTAATTATCTGTAACATAGATACAATAAATGAGATTTTGCGTAATTTTTTCGATGTGGGATCAATTTTATTGAAACAATGGCCTGTAATCTAAACCCAAATGGGTTTGCTAGATTTTAAACGTTATTTAGAAAAAAAACACAGGTGAGACAGGTGTAAGAAATAATAGGCAAAAAGGAAAAGAATACAGCTTAAATTTGTTTTATATATATTATTATATTTGCACTGTGTAACTTATAAATCAGCCCCCACTTAACCTGAGCAAACCTCGGCCGCCGTATCTCCGCCCATCTGCTGCGCCACCCGCCGCCGATAGCACCAATGCCGTATCACTTCGCGTATGCGCGGATCTGAGTGGGCCAAATTAAAAATTTTGAGAAATGTGTAAGCACAAAAGTTGTTCCTTACATCGTGAGAAATATTTTTTGTCGAAAATCTTTTTTCTAAAACCAATGATTCAGCAGATATAAGGAAATAAACAATTAAATTATTTATAACAATTGATCGCGATAGAATTTTTCAATCCTGATAATTTTGGTTTAATCGAGGTACATCTAATTCTCAATGTTCATGATTTTTTCAGATTTTTCTGAGCGCTCCTTCTGGTGATAAGTGTGGTGGGGGACAGCAATTTGTAAGCGCTTTTTCCGAAAAATATTTACAAAATTCATAGAAAATACATTATATATATTATTGAATTCGTGCTTCATTTGACTTCCCACACGATGCCATTGAAAAAAAAAATTCCATTTCGCAATTTTCCACCCGAAATTAACCCCCAGAATCAAAATTTAACTTCCTATACTTCACGTCTATAATTGGGCCACCACGCTCTATCTCTGTGCTAAATTTCAAATTGTTACGTTGAATAGTTTCAGAGAAAATCCCCTCTGACAGACGGACGGACGGGGACCGAAGGGACGGATGAACACCGAAGTGATTCCATTTCACGGAACACTAAAAAGGATAATAGACAAGAATAAGTAAAATTTATTTTGTAAAATTGGATAAAATACTCTGATGAAACAATAAATAAAAAGTGCATATAGTTTTGCCAGCGACAGAGCTATATGTGAAAAATATTAATATATTATAAATATTGAGTTAAATTTTCTAGAGTTGTCCGCCCTATACAGGAGCGTATTATCCAACAAGCATAGAAAGCTCGGGCTTGATAAAAAAAAACTCTTAAGGGTGGCGCGCCAACGATGGAATTTTTAAAAATAAATAGGAAATTAAAAAAATTAAATCAATCAGTTTAATAATTCAAAATTACTGCCAAGATAAGAATAAATTCCTACTTGGTCCTCAGTTTATATATCAAATCAATAAAGCTTTATTGTACAAAGAAGAAAATCTTATTGACAAAGCATTTTTATAATTATTAAAAGAACAAATAAAAAGCAACTAAATGAAATCCATTATTTGAATATATAGAGGTACTTAACTCTTTTTGGATTTTTTTAAAATAATTTTAGGGGATTTTTTTTTATATAAAATTGTATTAAAAAATAAGTACCTACCTATATGTACAAGAAACGTAAGTTATAACAAACAAACAAATATAATAAAAAGTCAAAAATTTATCACATTTAGGGTTGTAGTATAAAAAACAGAAAATCTAAAATAAATAACTCAAATTTAAACACAATAGCAAGGTCACTGCAGTGGATAACCAAAAAACTCCTCCAATGTATAATATGCCTTGCCGACCAAAAACTTTCTTATACCCCTCCTAAACTTCTTCTCACATTGCTGCCTTCTTAGTCCAAGAGGAAGATGATTGAAAACCCTCTTGGCTCCATAAATTACAGATTTTTTTATTTGTCCCGAGTGAGGAATAGGCAAGCCAAGAAAATATGACTGACGCGTATTGTGTTGGGAAGTTGCGAGAATTTCGCCCTTATGCTTCCTGTATACAATACAGACAGATTCCAAAATAAATATGCAGCAGTCAAAATTTTATACCTTAAAAAAAGAGGCCTACAAGAATCACGAAATCTGGCCCTACACGTGTATCTCACCGCCCTTTTCTGTAGTAGAAACACTGAAAGGAATAAATAATGAGAACAAGAACCTCAAAAACAAATGCCATAACGGAGATGGGACTCTATAAGGGCATAGTAAGAATTTTTTGTTATGCAAAAATCTAAATTATTCGAAATAACCCTGAGCGCATAACAGTTAGACGAAATTCTGCTACGGAGATTACTGACATGGTTTTGAAATTTAAGTGAGCTGTCAATTGACAAACCCAAAAACTTACACAAATTAGACGATGCAATTATTTCGTTTTCCAAAGAGATACTGCCTATTTCACATTTAAAGCTTAACACATTAGATTTGGAAACATTGAAAGACAGCATATTTGCATCACACCATTTTTTTATCTTATCAATGTCAGAACCAATATCAATTCACCATTGTCTGCACCGTGCCAGAGAAGGGTGGCTTCGTCAACAAAGACAGTAAACTCCCTCTCGATGGGCAGATGAGGCAGGTCATTTACATAGATTAAAAAAAGAATAGGACCCAGAACGGACCCCTGGGGAACCCCAGACTTAATAATCATCTCCTCAGAGCAGTCATTATTCAATACAACTGTCTGCACACGCCCCGCCAAATACGAGCGAAGCCACCCCGGGGCCACTCCCCTGATCCCATACATCGCCAACTTCCACGGCAGTATTCGGTGATTCACGCAGTCAAATGCCTTTGACAAATCACAGACCACTGCTGCAGCCGCCACCCCTAAGTTTAAAGAAACATACAGGCGCTCCAGAAACCCGAAGATTGCATCGCTCGTACATTTCGATGCTTGAAACCCGTACTGTTGGAGAGACAGAAGGCTGTGCCTATACTCTCTTATAACTTCAGTACATTAGTTCAGTACTGAAAATATATAAATATCTTTGCATGGATTATCTGTCGTGAAATAATAATAAACTTTCAAAATGCAAACTATTTTGTCTTTAATAATAGTCAACAGTAGCACGTAACTTCCATTAACTAGTAAGCTATAATAAAAACTGAAATTGTTGCTCATGCAAGTTTATAAATAAATAATAACTTACTAATACAGAATGTAACTACTGAATAAGTATTGTCTTAGGTAAATATACAGTGCCTTAATTAGAGCAAAAACCAACAAAATTAAATTTTTTAAGTTGCCCGCCCTGTATCTACGGCATCAAAAGTGCCTTAAATTATATCAACGATAAAAGCCTTAGCTATTATGTAGACGAAACACAATTTTTGTAAAATTAATCGTATTTTAGTTAAAACGACAAAAACAGAAATATAGTTTTTAAGGTGTCCGCCCTGTGTAAATTTTATTGGCCGGTTTTGAGCCAGGACAAAGCCTAATTAAATGCAATTTTTTTTATTTTGTTCTGGTGATTAGCAAGTTTTCGCGCCCACGGACAGACCGACGGAAATGAGAAAATGAAAAAATTTCGGGAGGCGATTATTAAACGAATAAAATAATAGCTCCTCTAGCGAGAGAAGAAAAAGATAATATTTGTTCGTTCTGTATACAAGGTAAAATGCGCACCTGGCTTTACAAAAGAAAAAGTCATGAACCTACGCTTAATCCCAGTGGGGGCCAAAGACATTTGAAAGAGATTTTGTTAAAGTTCCCACCCTGTATAAAAACTTTATCAAGTCAACTTTTTACGTAAAATCGTCATTTGCGTGTTTATTTCTTTTAAGCTAATGTTTTAGACTTATTACAAACTAAACAAACATTTTTCTACTCTTTCACATTCTGTTGCATGAAAAATCGAAATTGTAACTAAAAGCTTTGGGTTCATCACAATACTTATGTTTTCGAATTAAAGAAACAATAAAAAATACTATTATATCAACGGTAAAAGCCTTAGCTATATACAAAGTATAATCTGTGTAAAATGTATCATTCTTAACAAAAAAATAAATACTATTTATTAAAAGGTGCTCGCTCACACTGCTTTTAAGTTTCCTCGCCAGCATACAGACGGAAATCGGAAACCATGTTTTTCCTGATCTGGACACCCCCAAACGTGATCTGAAAAAATCTCGAAAGATTTTTTTCGCCAATAAAATACTTTCTCTAGCGATAGAAGTCAAAAGATCAACAATCTGAATGTGGCGCAAAATTTTGGGGGGACTTAGGGCGCCTATGATGGCTTAATACGCCTCTGACTCTATATCAAGTGTTCTTCTTCATATCTACAGTAAAACCCTTCGACATTTACAAAAGATTCTCTTTTAAGAAACAGTTCTTAAGTTAAAGCCAAATTAGAAATTAATGGAACCGTTTGTGGCATAACGGACAAAAAATACAGTGTGTTCTGTTCTTTCATAAAGTAGGGAGCATCCGAGAACTAATGGAAAGCCCCGGGCCGGGGCTTATTTTTAGAAATTAATGTTTTAAAGTGTTCATGCTGTACATAGTTAAACGGAAATGTATTGGATTTTAAGCTAGGTCTCAGACTAATCTATTTTAAAAATATTTTAGTTTTTAAGGTTTCGCGCTAACAGACACAGATACCGACGGAATGGGAGGCTTTTTATTGCTGTTCACTATATTTTACAATACTATTATAAGCTAATATGTGTGAAAAACGAATTTACCACGTGCCACCTTGTTAAAGGCGTTACTTAAATTTGGCAACTTTGTCGGAGGCGTATGCGATCGCTGTGCGCATAAAAACTTATACAGAGGAGGCTTACTAGACGTAAAATGTATGGAGGCGTGTTACATTTAAAAGTATAGCAAAAATTTGTATCTTTTTTGGATGCTTATTTCTTACCCCTCTCACGTTGCTCACGTAGACATTTACTATTTAATGCAATTTGAATACAATATACACGCAAAGCTTTATTCTTTACAGTGGAGGCCTGGGTGCCTGTGTAACGTATGGAGCCCAGTTAGATAGCCATGCACATATATATATATATATATATATATATATATATATATATATATATATATATATATATATATATATATATATATATATATATATATTATATATATATATAGTCAAGATTTGTTTTAGGTGTTCGTGCGTTATGTGTCAATAAAAATGCAACTTTCCATTTAATTTTACCCCATGGCCTAATGGCAATTTGAAATAGTTGCTATTTTAAATAGGATCAAATATCTAAATGTCTTGAAAATGAGCAAAACTAATGCCGCTCGCCTTGTTGTTACTGCAATAACTTCAATATAGCGCCCAATTAACTTTTAGCTGGCCGATTTTAACCAATCTTTTGCCGGTTTATTCTCAGGCCACTGCACTGGAATCATCTGTGCCAAAAATCACGTTAACTGGTTTAGCCGTCTAGGAGAATTTCGACAACACACATACATGCATACGTACACATATACATACATCGTACCGAAATAGCCAAGATAGTTTCAGAACACCTTAAAGCTTCAACCTAAACCATAGACAAATAATGATTTGTTGACCAACAAATAGTATAATATACGAAATCAGCTAGCTATTCACTCGCTTGTCGCACAGATATGCGAAATATAAATGGTACCAACTTCGCTAACCGCATAGCTGAGAGAAATCGTAAGTGAGCATGCTTAAAAAGTCTGATTGGCGCGAACCGTCTACTTTCTCGCCCAGGAACTGGATACTTTTGGCGCTGATGCCAACAATAAGCTATCCTACTTAGTCTACAAGTGAGCTATCTATGGTCCAAACTCTACACGAATAGACAACTTGTCTTGCATAGCAGAGCTCATACATGTAGGCTTTGTTCCGAAAGTCAAAATGCTTCAAGAACGAAACCCACCAGTGCACGAGCACGTATTAAGGAGTTTAATTTTTTACAAGAAACACACCAAAAAGAATACATTTCATCAATAATTCACGCAGAGTTCTAAAGAGAAAATGTTTGCCACTTTAGCAACTGAAAACTGAAAGCAATGCACACAAGTAAATAAAGCACTCCTATAAGCAAACTGAAACTTTGTAGGAACAATAACATTTTATTGTATGACTCCATGACATTATTTACTACTCAAAGATTAAAGCCCTAACTCTCACAATTATTAAAAACACTTATACGAGTATCTAGCCTCTCTAATGTTTTCATCTGCATTCTAGAGCTCATTAACATTTGCATAAAGGGGAATATTTTAATTTGTATAAACTGAGGCTCCTCAAAAAATAGGGGAGTGACGGCTGACTAACCTTATATTTAAAATTGCTTTCCTGCAAGATAAAGGGGGGCGAAAGTAACAAACCTGCCATAACAAAGGGTCCACCCAATTGTTTTTCCTTTTACTCTGGGTTTTTTTTGTTTCTAAGCGAGAGCAAGTTGTAGCTATAAAAACGTAAATGGGTAATTTTCTTCAAAAATATACAGAGAGGTCCGTAATGAATGAGCCAAATAATAAGTGCTGATGACCAAGTGCTTTTGGCAAATATAAAATAAAATTCTCATTGTTAAAGGTAAGAATTGGTATTATTAGACGCTTAACCAACGTTTAAGTGATTATACGTAGTTGTTTACTAAACAACTTTCTTGTATTCTCAGCAAGGCATCCACAACATAGATACTTGAAATTCCAACAATCGCGCATAATTATGCTTAACATAAGCAACATCCGAAGTTAAACCGCTAAGTTAAATAACAAAGAAAGAGCGAGTTTTGGGAAATTGCACATGGCAGAATTAAAATCAAATTCAGGTTAAGGACTATATACAGTCGTCTATTAAAAGGTAATCCAGATATGAACCATTTGAAGCCTCGAAGTTTGAAAAAATTCAGTACCTATTTTTAATTTGATTTGACTACTATAGTTACTCGCTAACATTCGAACAGTGCAGACGTGCTCAAAAATCGATCGGAAAATCAAAACAAAAAGTGGTGTCATCATCGCGAGTGATACCGGGCGGCAAGCTTGTCGTAAGCTATCGCGAAATCTATGTCAAGTTCAAACGTTCGTCGTTTCACATTGACTGTCGACAAAGTTGCAAATTTGCAAAATAAGGACAATGCGCTCCAATTAAAAAGTTATAATAAAAACATAGGATTAGGGTTGGAATCCAACATGAAGGACGGCGGAGGACCATCTGTTTCGCCTCAAAATGAACAGTCAGCAAAAATTAAAACCTTAGAATCTCAGCTCAATGCAGCACTTAATGAGATTAAAGAGCTTAGAGAAATAATCGTTTCTTTGCAGCCCAAAAAAACTTATTCCCCAGTCAATTCAGACGAGGAAGAAGAAGTAGTAGCCCAGGAGACAGCATGGCTCCTACCCAAAAATAAGAGAAGAAAAAGAAAAGCCACTAGCTCGCCAGAAAAAGATGATAATATTTCCGAACCTAAATTAGCCACACCCAAAAATAAACAAGTTGTCCCAAAATCACAAAAACCACCACCTGTGATTTTAAGCAATGTGAAAAGCTATAAAAATATAAACCAGACACTAGAGTCAAAGAATCTTAAATTTAAAGCAAATTTAATGAATAATAACCAGCTAAAAATCAATGTAGACACCGAAATTGAATATAGAGATCTCACTGCCTTCATGAATAGCACCGACATGGAATGGCATACATTTGAAAGTAAGCAGACTAGGCCGCTAAGGGTGATGGCGAGAAACCTACACCCTTCGTGTGATCCACAAGACATCAAGGATGATTTATTGAGCAGAGGCTTTAAGATCCTTGAAGTCGTAAACAAAATAAAAAAGACAAAAGTTAAGGACGATGTTAAAATAATCCCCCTACCCCTATTTATGCTAACCTTCCAAAACTCGGAAGATATCAAAAAAATATACGAAATTCAGGAGCAATAATTTGATACCTCAGTGCAAAAAGTGCCAAAGATATGAGCACACACAAAAATTCTGCAAACACGCAGTCACTTGTGTCAAATGCGCTGGGAATCACCTGACCTCCGAATGCACCAAGCCAAGGGAAACACCACCTAAATGTTCAAACTGCGGAGAGGCACATCCCGCAAACTACCGTGGATGCGTGGTAGCAAAAGAACTGCAGAAAAGACGAAATAACGCAAACAATGCAAGGAAACCACAAACTGGACAACCAAAAAATTTCACATCTAAAAATACTACCAAAGAGGTATCCTATGCACAGGCAGCACATGGCCCTAAATCTCAACCTGCACCAGTTCCGAATGAGCAACAGTCCATGATGCTAATGTTACAAAATATGATGAACCTTATGAACAAACTTTCAGAAAGGTTAGACAGACTGGAAACCAAAACTCGTGAAAAACAATAATGCATCAACAAGATCTAAGAATAGCAACTTGGAATGCTAATGGCATCCAAAACAGAATGCAAGAAATAGAAATATTTCTCAACACACAAAGTATTGATGTGTGTCTGGTCTCAGAAACACATTCAACAAATGAGACCTACCTAAAAATAAAGGGTTACCAAGTATACCAAACGATTCATCCCGACAATCAGGCACGTGGGGGAACGGCTGTTATAATAAAGAATAGCATTAATCATTATGAACAATGCCCTATTAGGAGTGCAGAAGTTCAGTTAACAGTAATAGGAATTAAAACAAGTAATAACCTAAGCAAACAGAGACTGACTGTTGCTGCAGTGTACTGTCCACCAAGGTATAACCTCAAGAAAACGGATTATAAAAACTTTCTACAGCATCTGGGAGACAGATTCATCGTGGGAGGTGACTACAATTCGAAACACATGGATTGGGGATCCAGATTAACAACTACAAAAGGTAAAGAACTTAGGGAAGCTATAAGGGAAACCGGATGCAACTTTCACACTACTGGTAAACCAACATACTGGCCTACAGATACTAATAAAATTCCAGATCTATTAGATTTTTTTATATCAAGAAAAGTGTCACCCAATTTTATTGATATTCAAGATAATTTTGACCTAGACTCCGATCACTCAGCTGTGATCTTAACTTTGAGCGAGAAAATAATTAGAAAAGAAAATAGGCCAACTTTGGTTAATAAAACTACTGATTGGAAAAGCTTTAGAAATGAACTGGAAAATAAAATTATCCTTAAAATCCAATTAAGAACCAAAGAACAATTAGAAGTAGCAGCTGAAAAGTTCAACAACATCATACAAAAAATAGCCTGGGACAACACAAAGGCGTACACTCAAAAAACAATGGGAAACAACTATCCAATGGAAATAAGAGAACTTGTCAAAGAAAAGAGAAGAGCCAGAAGGAGATGGCAACACACTAGGGATCCATCGGACAAAAATATTCTTAACAACAAAACTCAACAACTTAAACGAGAAATACAAAAACTTAGAGAAGAATCTATAAACAGCTACCTAGAAAATTTATCAGCTGCTGAAGACAAGGATTTCTCCTTATGGAAGGCAACGAAAAAACTCAAAAGGCCAATCACCCAAATGCCACCCATCAAATTAAGGGATGGTACTTGGGCAAGAGATAATAAGGAAAAGGCTGAAGCATTTGCAGAACATCTAGCCGAAATTTTTCAGCCAAATGATATCCAGTCCAATGTCAATATGGAAGAGTTTGTGAATATCCAAGAGAATGAAATAGCACTAGTCACTCCTAAAGAAGTAGCGAACGAAATCAAAAACAATTTAAGTGCCAAAAAAGCCCCTGGGTTTGACCTTATAACAGGAGAAATTTTAAAACAACTACCAAAAAAAGGTATAGTTATGCTGACTTACCTAATTAATGCAGCACTTAGATTAAAACACGTCCCTAGCGTCTGGAAAGTGGCTGAAGTCATTATGCTACCAAAACCAGGCAAACCACCGAATGAAGCCAAATCTTACAGGCCCATATCACTACTACCAATTATTTCAAAATTATTTGAAAAGCTTTTCTTAAAACGACTTAAGATTATAATAGAGAACAGTAACCTAATCCCAAATCATCAATTTGGCTTTAGATGCAAGCACTCCACGATAGACCAAGTCCATCGAATAACAGACATCATAGAAAGGGCACTAGAAGAAAAGCTAATCTGCTCAACTATCTTCCTTGACGTAGCTCAAGCTTTTGATAAAGTTTGGCACAAAGGGCTAATTAACAAATTAAACAGAATGTTACCAAAACAATATGTAGAGTTGCTAACCTCCTACATTACAGATAGAGTGTTCAGAATTAAACAGGACGATGAATACTCCAAACTGAAGGAAGTTAAAGCAGGTGTGCCTCAAGGAAGCGTCTTGGGACCCGTCCTTTATTTACTGTACACTTGTGATCTCCCACAAACAGAAAATGTAACTGTGGCTACATTCGCTGATGACACTGCTGTATTAGCAGTAGGAACAGACCTAGATGCAGTAACCAGACAACTCCAACATGCTAGCGACCAGATTTACAATTGGACCACAGACTGGAAGATTAAGCTTAATGAGCAAAAATCTATTTGTGTCAACTTTACCAACAAAAGAATAGGCAATCATCAACCAATTAACATAAATGGTATCATAGTTCCCTATGCATATACTGCCAAATACCTGGGGATGACCTTAGATGCGAAACTAAGATGGAAGGAACATATCAGAACTAAACGCACTGAACTAGGGCTCAAATATAGACAGTTGTATTGGCTCTTGGGACGAAAATCTAAGCTGTCAATACACTGTAAAATCATGATATACAACCAGATTTTAAAACCAGTCTGGATTTATGGCATCCAGTTATGGGGCTGTGCCAAGGAGAGCCACATCAAACGCATCCAAACCTTCCAAAATAAAGTATTACGGAACATAGTTAGTGCACCGTGGTACATACGAAATAGTGACCTACATCGCGATCTTTGTATCCCGTATGTCGCTAGTGAAATTAGAAGATTTGCCATCAAGCACGAGTCTCGACTCCATCAGCACGTTAACGTCGAAGCCATTAGGCTTCTGGACAACCAGGACCTAGTTAGAAGGCTGAAGAGGACCAAGCCCTTTGAACTAGTATAGACTTTTGAAAACATAGTACAGTGCGCAAGTGTGTGAGTGCTAAGTGCCATGGCCATGAGTCACAACAGATAAACCTTTAGGACTCCATTGGGTGAACTTTAGTATATAAGGATTTTAGTTTTTAAGAATTTAGAGAAAAATTAATGGTTGGTCTTGCAGACCAGTTTTAATAACAGTAAACGCCGCAGGCTTTATCAATAAAAAAAAAAAAAAAAAATTGACTACTGATAAAACAGCAAAGAATTCAGTCTGTATCTTACTTTGATGGCAATGCCTACCTACCATTTTAAAACGTGTCTGTACTACGAAACTACTGCAGTCACTTTAGACAAGGTAAAATGATCAGGAGTGAATAGAGATATTTTGATGGGTACATATGTCAATGTAAATAAAAAAAATGTTTGACAAAGTAACTTCTTTTAAAAATTACTTAAAATGAAGTAAAATGTTACAAACAGAATTCCAACATAGCTAATGTAAGTTTGTATTCACTGGCTGACCAATTTAGTTAGTCGCTGACAAAGATATATTTTGTCATATTTTTATAATAAAAAATATATTCTAAAGTCAACACCAGTGAAAGACGCTAATTCTGGAAAAAAATAATACAGTTTGATAACTGCATTTCAAATTAAAGTAAAATTTGAAATTGTTTTAAACTCAACCGCAACATATTTTAATTCTATCTGCTACGGACACGTTTCAGAAGTTTCTTTATTTAGGTAACTGACTTGTCTAAACCAATTGAAAATCCTTCATTTACATTACATATTTATTAATTCATAACTATTTTACAATGACACTTGAACACTAAATTAACAACAAATATGTGGCCCGTGTTACGACCCCCATTCAAGGGTAGTCCAACAAGGCAACGCGACTAGAGGGCCACCGGGACTGGTGTTAACCCTTGGTACTCATTGTGTCACAGCGGTGTGGGGTAACGAACGACTCTTACCGATAAACTTACAGAGCCGAGGAGAGAGTTTGCACGCAACTTGAAAAGTTTTGACTATTTACAATTTCCCATTTTTAAACATTTATTTGACATACACAGAAAGTAGTTCTCTTTTGTAGTGAATGCTGTACAATCTATCAAATACATATGTATACTGAGATGCAATATAGTGAAAATAAATTCAAAATTCGCCAATAAACCTGAGTAAACTTCAGAGTGAAGAAAATTGTTTATTACGCTGCTGTACTGTTAAATTAAAAAAAAGTATGCTAATTAAAATGTTGTAGCATTCGAATCAACTGAAATAACAAAAATCATGTTAGAAATTTTCTTTTATCAGTTGACTTTTAC
The DNA here is from genome assembly GCA_963971165.1 of Philopedon plagiatum. Taxonomy (NCBI): domain Eukaryota; kingdom Metazoa; phylum Arthropoda; class Insecta; order Coleoptera; family Curculionidae; genus Philopedon; species Philopedon plagiatum. The sequence continues at coordinate 81,514,896 of OZ020192.1, read as the reverse complement.
ATATAAAACCATAAACAATAAAACAATGCCCTACACATTTTGTTCGTTCAAAATAGAGGCTATTCAAAAACATAGTAAGGTTGTCTAATATTTTGAGACAAAATCTCTCTAAATTTTGTCAAGTTAATGTCTTAAGGAAATAAAATTTTGTACATTTAGGTTGTTGCTATTGACGGAATTATACAGACATTCAATAGATCAAGGTAAACAAATTTAAAAAAAAATAAACGAAAAACAAACTACTTTTTTCCTAATTCCCAATTCCAGAATTTAAGTCTAAAACAGTGGTTCCCAAGTACTGGTGGTACGCAAGAGCATTTGGGATGGTACGTAGAAGGATTCAATAATAATACAAAACAAAAGTACAGGGTTAAAACTTTCCCACGCTAAATGTACATTACATATAAACGGCTTTATCTAGTTTTATGGATTTATTTTCTGTATTTCGTTTTATTTATACTTTAATACATTTTGTACACTTTTTCACATGTATATAGAATTTATTTGATCCCCTCAAAAAGTTATAACATAATCAGTGGTACGCCACGACCCTACAAAATTCTCAGTTGGTACAAGTATAAAAAGGTTGGGAATCACTGGTCTAAAACATAATCTCTATATACATACATATAAAAGAAGATACTTCCTGACTGATTGACTGAGGTATCAACGCACAGCCCACACCGCTGGGCCTAGAAACTTGAAATTTGGCATAGAGGTTTCTTATATATAGTAGGCGTGCACTAAGGAAGGATTTTTCAAAATTCAACCCCTAAGGGGATGAAACAAGGGTTCAAACTTTGTTTGGAAAGAAAATATTAACTCGAAACTTCATAGAAGTACTCTAAAAAATAAATGTTTCGCAGCTTTAAATAAATCAACCCCTAGGGGGTGAAATGGGGATTCATTGTTATACGGTTCTATTAGCTTGAAAGTACGTAAAATACTCTAAAAAATAAACAGATATTTAAAAATAACAATTTAGAAAATCTAATTTTATGTAACAATTGTTAAAAAATATAAAGGGGGGGGGGGAGACGCGGCTGGGAATTTCTTCAAAAATGTTATTATGGGGAGGGAGGGATAAAAAGAGAGCGATTGAGAATTTCTTCCAAAAATGTTTTAAGAGTTATTAAGGTTAGAAAATCTAATTTTGTGTAATAGATGTTAAGAAAATTAACGGGGGGGGGGGGGGGGGGGCGATTGGCAATTTGTCCAACAATGTTAAGTAATGTGACTTTTTCGGTATATTGAAAAGCTAATTTTGTGTAAGTAACGGATATTATAAAAATTAACTGCTGGGGGGAGGTTGGAATTTCTTCAAAAATGTTAACCAATATGTCATTTTTAAGGTTATTCAGGTCATAAAATCTGATATAACATGGCTATTGCAAATTTAAAGAGGGGAAGATACGATGAAGGGAGGGGGGAAGAATAGCTGCACTAAAACAAAATGTTTTACAAAAATGACGAAAATTAATTTGACCATTACCCTCAGTAATAAATACGAAACAATATTATTAGTACAGTGCAAATACGGTTTGAAACTGAAAAAATTAACATCAAGATGGAACTAGTGGCAATTAGTTGTCAATATGTGTCTAAACAACATACTAAAAATCCCCAGCCGTCCGATTGTTGCGTCCCGGAAAACAAGCTAGCCGCCATCTTGAAGACAAAAATATAAGAAAAATAAACTATAATCATATATTTTCTGAGAAATGTGCTTGCGCAAACTTATTTTAACTAAAGCATAAGAATATTTACCTACAATAAATACACAAATACATAGTTGTTTGAAATGAAGACATTTTTTTACTTAATGGACGAATAAATGGAACAGCTTCTTTCTAAAAAATAAAAATCTAGTAAAGAATGGAAATATAAATTTTAGGAGTGAAAATTTACCTTCAGTATGGTTAAGAGGATTCCTCTTCATCTTCCAGTTCTCTCGAATCCGCATCAGGCGATGCATTATTGCATGATACTCCATTGCATGTTCCACATAAGCTCGAACAATTAATGTTCGATTTAATGCAACTACAGAGCCTATTACAACCAGATTTACAGTTGCAATAAATCATTTCCAACACAAAATTAGGAGCAATAGGTTGAGATGTAGTTTTTGGTACTAGATTAGAATCTCTTTCTTCCCATCCCCAATACTTTGGATCTTTGGATTCGTTAAGCCAGACCTGAATTTGGTGATATACTCGGAAATAATGATTTTCGGCCGCTTTGCATGTTGGAGGCAGAGTTGCTAGCTCAAAATTTCGATTAATTGCCTGTCGAGCAGTGAGAGATTTATATTTGAAATATCTTAGTTCGCCTAAGTTTGTTGCAAGACTGTGTTTACCGTATAACGCTTCAACGAACTTATTCCCTGCATCAACAATATCTTTCTTCGAAGAAGTAGAACTCATAAATATAGAAATATTTTCTTTTAAATGGCTATATTTTTGTAAAACCTTAATTGCTGCTAATTTACCCTTTTTATAGAAACATGACGTTGTATCGCAGCCAGACATCGCATGTAAAAATAAAATTTGCTCCTTAATATCCGAAACAGTTTTCTGCATTTCGCTTATATTCGTAATTATATTCGGTTTCCCCACCTTTCCTGGCCGCAACATAAATATTCCCTCTTTGTTTACTTTGAATAGAAGTAGGACTAGCAAATCAGTATCGTCACCCACTAAAGTAACTGGTGAACGAGTCTCATTGATTTTTAAGGCACAGTCAACAGTAGCGACATCTGCATCACTTTCAGCTTCCAAAACATTTATTCCAGCTTCTCTTATTTTCATTGCCAGAAGTTTAATAAAGTTAATTTTATTTTTTAGATTGGAAAGAAATTGTTCTTGGCTTAAAGTTGTTGCTGTGTTATCATCGAATATAACATCTGATGCTGGTAGGTTCTTTCCGGATCTCCTTATATGCTCTTGGTTTTTTGTCGATAAAGAATAATCGGAATAACCATCAAATACTACTGTAGTATCTATTCCATAATTAAACATGAGATAGTTGACATACTGCTGAAATATTTCTCTGTAAGTGGCTGGAAATTGCCATATTACTTTATGGAGAAGGTGCCCACCATCTACGACAAAAATCGAATTTTCAGGAAGCAAATCGCCTGACTTATATCTCTTGTCCAAGTACTGCGCAAGAGCAGATTTATTAGTTTTTCTCATTAAGCCATTTTCTTCAAAAAGAGCCATAGGATATGAAGAAAGTTCATATGAAAAACATTCTTTCAGACTACTGTCGGATGTGTAAGAGCAGAGTATCCTATTAAATAGTTGTTGTGGATTTACAGAACTTCTCTGAATGTATACTTTTACAGTTTTGTGGATAAATGATAAAGGCTTAACTCTATCATTTCTCTTAAGTTTTAACTCGCCGAATTCACAACCAATTGATTTATCAATAACCTGTTGACCAACTTCTTTAGCACTATCGCAGTTTATTTCTTTGGAAGCTAGAATACCGGTATGAAGGGTAGCTAACTCTGGATCTGGTCTATTTAATGGGTTATGTGCTTCAAGCCATTCCAAAAGAGAGTGCAAATCTTTAGTGTCTCGTTGCTCCCTGGACGGTCTTAATTCAACGTGCTGTTCAGAATAACTTGGCCTTAGATTGCAAAAGTCTTCTAGCGCTTCAGTTATTTTGATACATTGTGGCATAGATAGAACCCATTTTCCTAATACACTACTAGTTAGACCTCTGACATGAGTTAGTCCACCTTCTGATTTTAATGACCTCATCAAATACTGCTCGATACACATATCAGTCCACACGCCAGACCAAAATTTTTTATCTGTTCTCCTGATAGTGAAGAATGTTTTAAATTTGAGATAATCTTCCTCTGGCATAACTTCCTTTAGTGAATTCATTTGTTGTAGGTAAAGTTGGATAGATTTTGCATATGCTAAATGACCTGCAGCGTGGTAATATGCATGCATTTGTTTCACTGCATTCAGATGAAGATAAAAATTTCCTGTTCTCTCTGCCATAATAAATAATTTAATAAGATTCACTTGTTCCCAATATTGGCACCATAACTTTCCTGTTCGTGATTTTTGTTTATTTGTATTGACAGCTTCTGAAAGTGCATTCTGAATTTTCTCGATTGGAGGTGTTGATATAATCTCTTCATCTACACCGTAGTATAATAATTGCAAATCATGTTTTTCTTGTTCTCCTAATTCAAAGGATTTTAGTAATATAAGCGACATGGCTAATTGAGTTAATAAATGCGCCCTTAATGCCCTTGTATAAGAATGCCCAGTTAACATATTTGGAACGCTGTTTTTGGCATATATAATACTCCAGAGTTTTTGCAGGCCGCTTCCATCCATTATATACCCGATACAACCCAAAAAGGACATTAATAGATGAAAACCTCCTAATCTTTCAAATACATTTTTTAAAGTATGTTGAGGTCCAGTTTCTGCTAAAATCTCTGATGCCTTTGCATAGAGTGGTTATGTTACGAAACAGAATTTTTGTCCTTGCTTTTTGCATAATTCTGAAGCAAAAATAAGTGCGGAATAAATGGTAGTTACATTACTTGGATCTAAATTGATAAAGGGAAGTGGTACAATTCGAGTCGTTTCAAAATATCCTGTTACTCTGGATGCCATATAACCATTCCAAGAAAACTTTTTTTCAAAGTCTAAAAGAAAAGCGGAAATCCAGATAGAATTAAGATTGTGAAAGTTTTGTAAATCTTCTATTACTTCTGGACAATCGATATTGATAACTTTTATTAAGCTCAGTGCTTGGGAGCTCCATTTCTTTGGATAAATTGGAACAACTCCAAATTTACCGTTTTCTGTTATTTTTAAAACTTATTTTGGACGTTGAATATTTTCAGATAATATATGAGTATTTTGTGGGGAAATGCAAGCTATTCCGCCCATTGAATGAAATGTGCCATATCCGTCTAACGTTTTTATATTACAGTCCGCATTATCGAAAACGAATTGTTGAAATGCATCATCTGTGACAGCGTAATCATTCTCATAAGAAGCAGCAGACTCAAATTTTAAAGTTTCTTTATATGATTCTGAAAAACCTAATGCTGAAAATAGTTCTATCAATGTTTTTGATCCACACTTCCTATGGATGTAGACAGCAACACTTAATAAAATGGGCGATATAAATGATCTTGGTCGCACAGTAGCAATAATAGAATTTGCAATCGAGAGCACTTTGACATCTGTTTCTGCTTTTGAAAAAAGAGTTGACAAAAAAAGTGTGAGTGTTTTTGGTATGTTATGTTTGCCTCCGTTTACAATGTCGCCTGCAGAAGGCTATTCATCTGTGTTATAAGATTTGGCCCTGATATCCTCCTTTAAAATTTTAGCCCCTACAGAAACTATATTATTTCTTTGTTCATCCACTGACATCGATTTATTATCCCAAAAAGTACGCAATAAACTGTCACTGCTTCCTTTAAAACATATGACGGTTGGTTTGCCGTAACTTTCAACAAATACAATATTTTCTTTATAATGATCACTTAATTTCTGTTGGAAATATTTAAGACCCCATACTTCGTCATTTGTAAGACCTTCTGTGAATTTTTCATACAAATCTGACAAGGAAAACTGACATAGATCTTCCTGATTATCGTCCAAATATAGGCATACTTTTTTTAAATGATGTAATACATTCTTCATTTTTTGGTCGCCCTGTCAACTCGCGCCTTGGAACATGCGTGAACGAGGCGTAACAAAGGGGATGGTAGCGTGCTTCACTTGCAACTAAGTCGCATGAGGTACCTATCCTTGTTATTACTTGCTTAGACCAATCGTCGTTTCTTTTTTCACAGTACTTTAAAATGGTCTCTTTAATTTCTATCGTTTGGACAGTCCTATAACTTTCTCTATGACCAAATTTTTTCCCACAACGTTTTTCACAAAATAAACATTGTGTTTTAAAAGCAAATAACGGTTGATAATTTCGCAGAGAAACATTTGGCTTTTCCGTCTGCTTAATATTTTTCAAGTGACTTTGAATACTCGATTTTCTTGTATAATCTTTGCGACATTTTGCATGAAGCGTTAATTCATTTTGCTCTCGAAAAATTTGCGAAGTACCAAATGGCAGATTACACAAAACGCAACAATCCATTTCTAAAAAGAGCAAATTATAAGTAATATTAAATTTTTCTTCCGGCCGGCATAATATATCGAGCCAGAAACTACTGACCGGCAGGTTTGAGGTTAACTTTTCGACTGGTAATACTGGTATATGCACCCATATAAAAAATATAAAGACCTTTATTATATTACTCACCTTTTTAGTAATTTTTACAGTTTTCCAATAAAAAATTATAATTATATACACTTTCTTATATTCATAGTTCAAATACAGTTTTATTGCACAACAAATTTATTCGACTTGTACTAGGTATCTAGCATATCGGCGCGAAGAGACGGACCTACTACAGTAACAACAGAAGAGGTCAGTTTTATAGTCAAACAATAAAATAAAAAATGTAAGGATAAGTGATTCAGGGATGAATTTATATGCTTTAAATGTTATTATTATGGTTTCATATCTTAATATTTTTTTAAAAAACGTATATTCTAAAAAAAAGTTAGTGACAATCCAAGCTGGCACTTTGACAATATGTTCTTCATGTTTCGGATCAAATATGGAGGATGCTATATATACCACTTAATTTGTCATTTTACTGGATAAAATTTGAATCTCTTCTATTTCCCTGTTTTTTTTTAAACATTTACAGTAAATTTGTACTTTTCCGCAAAATGTCCATAATTTAAATATGGCAGTCATTTTTTTGGTGTTGCAACATCCGGACATATTAGGATTTTAAATATGTTATTTATAACCTCAAATACTAACAAATTACGACATAGAGATATTGATGTTAATTTGTTCAAATTCAACATAGTGAATCTTTTAAATGCACTGTACTATTATCTCATACTTTTCAGTGCTTTTCCTTGTTAAGTTGCTTAAGTTTTTTGAAAATAAATTTTTTTTTGGGGCAATAATTCATAAATACAACCTGACAAAATGTAATATTAATTTTATTTCATTCACCTACCCATTCTATCAGTTTCCTGTGTCCGATCCCGATGTTTGCCTCATGTAATATTGAAATCCCTCTAGATATAACTAACCTAACCTAACTTATGTTTCATGTGTTCATAATCGTGACATCAAAACTACACTATTATCACCTTTACCACGTGGACGAAGTCGCGGGAGAAAGCTAGTAATTTATACACAGCTTAGACATTCAAGCGCACTTCTTGTTCAGGTTTATACCTTAGGAACAAATACAATGTTATTCTAAGTTAGAACATATTTGTTGGCTTTTACGCATAATATAGCCAACAAATATGTTCTAACTGAGATTATTCGCAAAAAATAAAAACTAAGCTTAACACACAATGTTATTCTAATGTAAAATTATATCTTCAAATAAGCACTTTCAATCTCTAGCACACAGGGTGGATAAATTGAATTGATTTAAATACGTCATCGGCTATTTTGCTCAAATCTAAGAAAATGTTTTTGCACATACGGCAAAATTATTTAGGTGCACATTTTATTTGACACGCATACAGGTATACAAAAATTGTTCAGATTTTTATTTTCTTCTAAATCGTTTATGTATCCTAGGTAATTATATTGTAATAACTTCAGTTTATGGAGCAAGTTCCATGCAAAAACTACGCTATAACTTTCTATTTGCATATAATATACATAACTAACAATAATTTATATCTACTTAGCTATCTAAACCCAGCACCTAATTTAGACAATCCAGCACATTCTGACTTCTGATTTTCTTCTAAAGAAACCGCGATCCTTGTTATTTATAAGCATCCGGCGCGACTTTGGAGCAGTGGGAAAATGTAACAACATTTGTAAGGGAGGAAATAAGGAACAGGCACAGAGATTCGGGATGCTATTTCAATATTATTAAGTATAAGGCAGAGTTAATTATTAAAGGGAATGTGTTTAAGGAAACTTCGTGGTTGGATATTTTCTGGTTAACCGCGTTCATTTTAAGTTAAAAGGAACTTCACAAATATCTTAAATATTGCTTGAACTAGCTAATATGTAATTATAGAATCAGTTTTTCCGTGTTGTTGTGCAGGGTAGTCCATAAGCCACGACGGGATTTTAAGAGTTTATAACTTAGTTGATTATTATTTCTTTCTTTTTTTTTAAAGAATAGTCAATAGTCAGGAAATTAATAACGGCAAAATTTACAACTGTAGAGCGCACCAAAATTGTACAGCTTTGCTTTGACAACCAACATTACATTATTAGGACACAACGAGCGTATCAAAGACATTTTAATGTTAGAGTTGCTCCATAGGAATCAATGATTCGTTGCTTAATTGTTCGTTTTCAGCGAAACGGTCCCGTGAGTGATCTTCCAGGTGCTGGAAGACCACGTTCAGCTAGGAGGCAAATATTAAACGTGTGCGGGAAAGTATCGAAGAAGAACCAGGAACTTCGACCCGGAGACGATTTAACCAAGTGAGTATTGCTCGCACGTCAACACAGCCCTTTCCCGTACAAGATTCAATAAAACCTGAAGGATTCCAGCGACGGACGGCTAAATCATGTATTCCGATTTCAACAGTTGTCAAGGGAAGAGAATGGGTTTATTCACCATTTGTTAAAGTCCGATGAGACCCACTTTCACCTCAACGGTTTTGTTAACAAGCAGAATTGCAGGATTTGGAGTACTAAGAATCCAAGAGTTATACACCAGCATGAACTGCACCCCTAAAGTGCACCGTTTGGTGCGGAGTAACGCCACAAGAAATTATCAAACCGTTGTTCTTAGAGAATGCTAATGGTAATGCAGTGACTGTCACTAGAGAACGATATTGGGCCATGCTTGAAAATATTGTGCGACCTGCATTGAAAAATCGACCCGGAATGTGGTTTCAGCAAGATGGAGCCACTTGCCATATTGCCGAAGCCAAAATGCAAATTGTAAGAGACATTTTTGGAGAACGAATAATTCGAGATCTGCAATTGGCTACGACGGTCTACCGATCCTAACTTCTTTTTGTAGGATTATCTGAAAGATAACCTCGGACAATTCTACAACTAACGGAGAACATTCGTACCGAAATTAGGGGTCTACAACCATCGTCACTAACAGCCGTTATGGAAAGGCCCGTCTTTGCGAAGCTGAAAATGGAGGCCCTTTAAAAGATGCCATTTTTCGTTATTAGTGTAATTATTAAATTTTCCAACTTTGTACTTTGTTATAGCCAAAGATGAATAAAAATCATTAATAAATACAAAAAAGTATTAACTGTTTACACCCCATCCTCACTTATGGGCCACCCTGTAGTATAATACTGACAACTAATAAAATTTTACAATTGTCTTTAATACCCAAGAGGACTAGTAGCAAAAGAATTACTATTAAAATATAGTAGGTACTATAATATTAATTTAATATAAGTAATCTATTTTACCAATTAAGTAATATCTTTTTTGAAAAAAGTACGACTGTTGCAATTTTTATGCTGATAGCAATTATTGGTGATGTCGATATTATCTGTTACTGAACACTACTTAGGAACCAGGAACTTAGTGGTTACTTCCTCGAGAATAATAGTCGTAGGCTTTTCATTATAACTGTAGAAGACGTCAATGTGGCCATTTGCAAAATAATTAATTTTCACCACTTTTGAAATTTTAGAAAAATCGTCGCTTGCAAAAGATGTCGGAATTTCTCGCGAAAAACTGATTGATTTGAAAACTTAGGTTAAATATCTTAGTCCTGAAGGTTGAAAATTTTACGAAAACCTTTTTCAAAACACAGCTGTTAAAGGCAGTAAGCCCAAAAAAGTTAAATTAATGATTATCATGCATGCTTTTCCTACGTTTTAAAAATTAATGCTATAATGTTTCATATTAAAAAATCCTTTGTATTAAAATGCTTTGTGTTAACAAAAATTTATATTTGATAATATAATTTTAATAAAACAATTTTTATTCTTGTAACACTTTTTTACAATTATTGTGTCATATTTTAAACGTCAAATTATCTTCTGCAATGTTCAAACATTACTCGACGCATCGAAATGTACGCGCGGCGCGCAACGCTGGATTAAATTTGCTCTAATTTGTTTATTTTTTGTCAAAATATCTCGTGCCTTCGCACGATTGTTCTTTAGACTATAAGGAACAACTTTCCCACTGGAAGTTTGCTGATAATCAACGTTAAGGTACTATTTTTTAATTGTTTCTAAAACGCTACGCACAAAGGTTGGATTGCATACATTCAGATATTAGTCCGGCCGGGCCGAGCGCATGTCCCCTTATTGAATGGTGCTCCTCAATTACCTAACTATTTTAAAATCAAATTAGGCAAGCTTATATTAAATGTATCTCTAATTGACTACTGAAAGCGATATTCTTATGAAATAAAAACACTTTTTAATATCCCAAAAAAACATTACATGATAATGCTTACCTAGGAAAATCACTTAAAGTAAATAAATACAACAATTCTAGAATTTTTGAAAATAATTTCAAAATCCTCTACACAACACTCTTCCTAAACCACAAAACAAAACCACTGTTATCAAAAAAGAAAGCGCGCGATCGGACGAAAAGCTAAAAACTTCTTATCTTTGTCACACATAACTGGAACAAGTCTCTTGAATTTCATGGCGAATCTCAGATTGTTGCTCTCGACATTTCCAAGGCCTTTGACCAAGTATGGCATGCCGCACTCCTCAACACACTACCTTCTTACGGTCTTCCTACCAAACTATGTGCCTGGATCGGCAGCTTCCTCTCTAATCGGCCCATATCTGTTGTGGTTGACGGTCACTCATCTAACTTCCATCCTATCAATGCTGGTGTCCCCCAAGGTTCAGTCCTGGCATCAACCCTATTTCTCCTTCACATTAATGACCTACTCTCTTCAACTACTAATCCCATCCACACTGACGATAGTACACTTCACTCTAATATTCATTTTTCCAGACGAGTTTCGAGTCGAGAGTTGGACGATGAACGCAGATCTATGTACCTATCCCTTTCCCAAGATCTTCAATTAATCTTAGACTGGGGTGCCAAGAACCTTGTTCAGTTCAACGCCTCCAAAACCCAGCCTTGCTCCCTCTCGAGCAAAAAATCTGGGAACGCTTACCCCATCCACATGAATGGCCAAGCCCCACAAAACAACGAAACATTCGATCTCGTTGGTGTCGCTTTCGAACATGATCTCAGCAGGCACAAACACATTACTTCAGCAGCCACATCGGCAGCTAAAAAGCTTGGTTTTCTCTTTTGAGCCAGAAAATACTACTCCCCTTCCAACTTATACACTTTCTATGTTTCCCAAATAAGACCTAACCTAGAGTACTGCTCCCACATCTGGGGAGCGGCATCACCTTCGACACTTAGATCCTTGATTCTATCCAAAAGCGAGCCATCCGGCTTATCAATGACCCAGCCTCCCTTCTCTCGCTCATTGCCGCGCTGTTGGGGATTTATCCCTTTTCTACCGCTACTTCCACGGATTTTGCTCTGAAGAACTAGCCGGTATTATTCCCCCCTTGAATGTCCCCAACAGAACAACAAGAGGCGCGTTACGTATGCATCCCTTTACTGTCCAGCTACAAAAGCCTAGAACAGACCAGTTCTCTCGCACATTCATACCTAGGGTCTCCAGATTATGGAACAAATTGCCTGCAGATGTTTTCCCTTCCCGTCCCAACCTCCAATCCTTCAAATCCCGTGTCAATAGACTACATTTCCCTTCTCTTCAGACACCCACGGTACGCTAGTACTTAGGCTTGAAGTATACGTGTGAGGTCTTAGATATAAAAAAAAAACTTATACACCGGGAAAATGGCAACACCGCACCTAAATTGTATCCGCGCTGCAGCCAAGCTCTTGTTGTAATCTGGTTTACCAACAAGCTTTGGAAAATGTATGTTGCAGCGCGCTCGGCGCGTTCGGTGTTTTCGGAGCGTTTTGTTACAAGTGAATACGCACCTTTAGAAAAGTAGTACTAAAAATAAACATAATTAAATATGGTTTTAAATTTCTCCATGAGCATTTACGATTTTCGATACGTCTATCGAGTTTTTGCGGGTCATGTTTTGAAGGAAAAGTACAAAATAAAATGTTGATTTCCATGACAAATTATGTCTCTTTTATGTATCTATCGCGAAAAATCATTGTTTTTCTTTGTAGCAAACAACTAAGCAGCAGCAAACAATGCCAAAAAAAAAAAACAAAATAGTCCCGAAAGCCGTTACCTGATTTATTACTACTCTTAATTTTTGGTTTCAAAATTGCAGCGTGTCTGCACATGTTTTTGTCAAACGCAAATTTCCATTGTTAATATGGTCGGCAATGTGGTCGTCATTTTTTTCTTTAAAATAACTTGTTATGAATACAGGGGATGGTACAGATATGTACTTTTAAGATTTTTCATATACTTTCAATATTATTTTCAAAATATAAGAAATTACAATGGCGCATTGTGAGCGTAATGCGTTAGAAAAATGCCAGTTGTTAATCCATTATTTTGAATTAATCAGCTGTTGCAAAAATAAATTTTCTATTTAAAAAAATCAAAATTCATTAAACTGGCAAGATAAATTTACGTCGTCGCGTATTTCCATTCTATACATGGCCAGAACGCAGCCATAGAAAACTGCTCGTTGTCTATGGCTGCTCACCCAATCTGAGCAAAAAGGTGGTCAGGTTTGCTAAGTTTTGATTGATATAGATACATACATATATATATATATATATATATATATATATATATATATATATATATATATATATATATATATATATATATATATATATATCTATATCAATCAAAACTTAGCAAACCTGACCACCTTTTAGGTCACCCAACCTGAGCAAAAAGGTGGTGAGGTTTGCTCAGTTTTTATTGATATAGATATATATGTATCTATATCAATCAAAACTCAGCAAACCTGACCACATTTTTGCTCAGGTTGGGTGAGCAGTCATAAGAAATGAGCAGTTTTCTATGGCTGCGTTCTGGCCATGTATAGAATGGAAATACGCTACGCCGTCCGATTGAAGCGGTGAGTAGGGGTAGATTTTAGAGCTATAGAATATATATTTCCAGTAAACGAATATAATGAAGTAGCAAGGTGCGGTAATGTTAACTTTTTTGACTTTTGAAACTACCCATACTGCTCTCTCCATTCCGATAATTTGACTGACGAAGAAGATACATCTTCCATATTCTATGGTATTAATTTACTGATACAGTATATTAGTAAGTTTCAAAGTTTTCCTAATATTAGAAGATAATATATTACATTAAAAATAAAAGGTTTTCTTTAATGTTGCACTCCCTATATATCATTAAACCAAATATTCTATAAAATAATCGAGGCGAAGTTTGGTCCCTCATTTTCATTTAAACCGCCACACTTATTATTTATTAGTTTCCGCTACGTCATTCGAGCAGTGGGAAAATGCGGCAAGATTCACAGAGAAGGAAATTGCAAGAAGCCACAGAGATTTCGAATGCCGTTTCAATATTATTAGGTAAGAGAAAAGGTTTTATAAAAGCGACTTGGCTAAATGAAATTTTACAGTATATACCTAATTGAATTCTATTATTATTTTTCTTCGAAAGTATGTAGCTGTTATCGTGTCGTGTCGCTGTTATGTATCGTTTTCGATAATTTTGACAATAGTCTTGGTTGCTTCAGCTTACTTTATATTAAATACCAACATACATAGATACAAATATGTCTAAAGAAATACAATAATTAGTATCAACAGTATAAATTTACTATGTCGATTTTTGTGATGTACAATAAAAGTATTTTTTTTTGGTTGTCGAAGGTAGCGTCAGATCCTTCTATAAAATAGTATGATAACAGTGTTGTAATTATTATTATCCCAGATATAGAATAATACTTCCACGATTCCACTCTGACGCTACTATTTTGCAAATCATAATAAGTCTAACAGGCGTATTAAACTATTTTCTAACTTCAGCAAAAACGGGTTATAACCATATAAAGTTCACATGAACAGATAGAATTTAGAGAAGTGTGTATTTTAGATCGCCATTTTGACTGAGTTAAAGGCAACTCTCCTTTATCAAGTATCAAGTAGCTTAAAGGGACTTGCTGTCAAGTTAGGCCAATCATTAGAGCAAAAAAAAGTCATATATTGCAAAAAAGACTAGTAGAAAACCACCTATGCCATCATTTAAAAGATAGTCCGTAGATGTATTCTGATGTGTTTTCGACTAGCAACTCTCATTAATTAATTTGTTATTAACAATTTAGTGCAAAAAACGCTTTTTTTTTTTTGGTTTTTTGCTTATAAAACGAAAACTACTCGAACAATTTCAATTCCGTAAATGGAAAAGTTGTAGAGAATTAAATTACGAAGAAGAAAATGAGAGGTGGAGCGATCCGATCGGTTGATTAGAACCGAAGAAAATCCGGAAAAAGCGGAAAATTCAGCTTTATTTTCAAAAATTCATAAGTTTTCCATTTATGAAGATTAAGAGCTGAAATTTGGCACAGAAGTAGATAATTATATCAACTTGAAATGTGCGCAAGGCATTTGCTGTCAGACTATTAGTTTTTGCGCAAGTGCAATTTCAATTTTTTTATGCATTTTTTTGCCGGGAGCCTGCTTGCGTTAAAAATGGTCCTATGTTAATTCTAATGCCGGTTTTCAAAACTAGAAGTAAAGTACTATAAATTGTATATCCCAAGTTTTCATTAAAATACAGCGAAATGGATGAAACATGCACTTGAACATCGGTGTAAACGGCCTTGTGCGCGCGAGCGAGCGAGTGGTGGGGGAAGGAGGGGAAGCGTACATATTATATAGACATACAGGCGCGCCGTGTGAAGCGTCGCATTTTTCACTGGATTTTCTCAGCGACTACTGCACCTTTTTGGAAGATTCTTTGTTTCATTTAGGGGTTATTGAATACGAGGAATCTGATCCTCTATTCAGATTCCACGAATAATTCAAGATAAAGCTGCTATTCCACCTTCTTGAGTATTCTTATATTTCTATTCTATAACTAAACGAGCAGGAAGGTTGTTAATTTACACACATAAATATATATATTTTTTTCGTGACGGGAAAAACGTTTGACATTTTATCTCTGTTGACAGGTAACAAAATGTCACTTTTTATGAAATCACTTTTTTCCCCGGGAAAAAAGTGAGTACTTTTTTCCCGGATATATATATATACACATAAGTAGATGTAGATATTTAAATTTAGAATATTTTATTATATAAAAGGTACATTTCCTTTCAGACATTTTTTAACTGTATATTATTCAAAATATCTACTAAACAACCACTAAGTTTGCAATTTTTAAATCAAATCACAGAATTAAAATGACAGATGTTTGATTACTTTATAGGTTTCCTTAGCAACGCAGGTCTAATTGCCGCTATAAGTACAACAGCCTACCAGTTTAAACATTCAAATTTCGCATCGATAATTTTCTGACTTTAATATATTGTAATAATAGGTTTTTTCCTCGGTTTTTTTCAATATTAAATCGTCGTTTTTCCCGTCGCAGAAAAACATAGTGTATTATACACGGGAAAAATATTAGATTTTAGCTCTCGGTTTTTTGTCTCCCTCCGCTTCGCGTCGAGAGACAACACAACCTCGAGCTAAAATTTAATACTTTTTTCCCCTTGTATAATAAATAATTATTTTTTTTTCACAAAAGTGTTTTATTAATATGATTAAAAAAATGGATGATAAACAACATGAACATATTATTGCGCCGGATACATTAGTTATAAAATTCTTTTCGGAAGGTCCGCATAGTTTATTTCATTTTCTTCGATCTGCTCGCTATCTATTAAACTATCAAAATCGGAATCATCGTCGGATGCAGATTGATCAATCAGATCGAAAAGTACAACTCACAGCTCTGAACGCTCTGTAGCATCTAACCGTCGCGTTGGCGTCGCTTTCTCTTCTATTCGTTTGAATCCCAAGGCAACAGCTGTACCCATACCACCGAACAATAGAAGAGAGAGGGAGGGGGCGCATTAGACAGTTACACAGCTATTCAAAATTTAAGCGTGCTATAGCTATATATATGTCTCGTCTCTTCTAATCCTTAGACCACTCCGAAATCCGGAATAGTAGCTTTATCTTGAATTATTCGTTGAATCTGAATAGAGAATCAGAGTCCTCGTATTCAGTAACCCCTAAATCAAAAAAGAATCTTCCAAAAAACTGCAGTAGTCGCTGAGAAAAGCCAGTGAAAAGATGCGACGCACCACACGGCCCGCCTGTATGTCAATACATGTACGCTTCCCCTTCTTCCCCCAACACTCGCTCGCTCACGCGCCCAAGGCCATTTATACCGATGTTCAAGTCCATGTTTCATCCATTTCGCTGTATTTTAAAGAAAACTTGGGATATACGATTTATAGTATTTTACTTCTAGTTTTGAAAACCGGTATTAGAATTAAAATAGGACCATTTTTAACGCAAGCAGGCTCCCGGCAAAAAAATGCATAAAAAAAATTGAAATTGCACTTGCGCAAAAACTAATGGTCCGACAGCACCTGCCTTGCGCACACTTAAAGTTGATATAACTATCTACTTCTGTGCCAAATTTCAGCTCTTAATCTTCATAAATGGAAAAGTTATGAATTTTTCAAAATTAAGCTCAATTTTCCGATTTTTCCGGATTTTCTTTGGTTCTAATCAACCGATCGGATCGCTCCACCTCTTATTTTCTTCGTAATTTAATTCTCTACAACTTTTCCATTTACGGAATTGAAATTCTTCGAGTAGTTTTCGTTTTATAACCAAAAAAACAAAAAAAAAACGTTTTTTTGCATTAAAATGTTAATAACAAATTAATTAATGAGAGTTGCGAGTCGAAAACACATCAGAATATACCTACGGAGTGTCTTTTAAATGATGGCATAGGTGGCTTTCTACTAGTCTTTTTTTCACACCAAAAGCTCTAATGATTGGCCTAAGTTAAGAAGTTGCGACAGAACACCAAGTCCTGGCAAATAATAAATTCCCAAAAAGTTTCATAATCGAATCAAGCTTCTTGACTTTTAATCGAAAGAAAACTCTTTAATATTAACATTAATATAATATTAATATATTCTATCTTCTTGATTCTTCCTGGGTTTATTGGTCGATTGTGTTAAAATTAAGAAGCTATTTTATATTGACGTTTCGATATATTTGTAAAACCATGTTCATAGATGTAAATTGTCTTTATAAAATTTATTAAAACAATTTTAACGATGAAAAAAATATAAAAATACCTTACTACACTAATGTTATTATTTGTGTTTTCAACATTCCTGCTCTATTGGCGCTTATCCTAAACTGAATTTTTGATATATATATATATATATATATATATATATATATATATATATATATATATATATATATATATATATATATATATACAAGGTGTCTAAAATAGGTGATACCACTATTGCTATCTCCGAAATGGTCAAAGATACGAGGTCGGTTAAATTAGAGAAAATGTGCCATTTCTAGTCCCTATTCATATTCCGTTTACGTAGTTGCCAAATTCTCTATAGTTTCTTATCTACAGGGGATTTTTTAAAAATAGTGAAAAATGTAATTCTTAAATATCTCGAAAACTATTATAGTTAGAAAAAAGTTGTTTTTACAAGAATCACACGATTTTTTACCTTCTCTAAAGTAACGTTATTGATTTGTTTATACCATTTGGTTTTACTCCGTTACTGATACTAACTTGTTTTTTTCAAATACGGACCTGGATTTTTTGCTGCATTTTTTGAAAGAATGCTTCATACCCTTTACAACTATGGATCACTTGATTATGGTTTTCGACGTTTTGATCAGGAATAACATCATCAGGATTTTCTATCGATACGGACCTGGGATTTTCCATGTTAAGGCCCAATTTCACAACCTATCGCTGTGGTTTAAATTATTCAAATGATTAATTTTAAACTATGTTCATGATTACTAACCAGAACCCTTTGGTCATTAAAGTTTGTCAAATTGCACTTAAGCCAATGAGTTATTGAAAGCAAAAGTTTAGAAGACTCAGATCAGATATTATAATTAGCGGCCTTTATTAACAGCACCTAACTAGTGGTTAAGTTTACTACATATTGTAAAAGGCACCCTTGATGATACGTCTTCATTATTTACGTTTTTAATATTTTCGTATCCAAAAATCACCTTTCAGTTCAAAAGATAATAATAAATAATCCTATTTTACCTAATGGATTCATTTCTGCTGCAGCTCATTCTGCTGGTACAGGTGAATTACTATTTACTTGCTTTGAAAACAAACCATATCTCAAATTAAAGACCTTTAACTATATTCTAGCATAAAACCATTGTCATATTTTCTGGGTTCGGATTATAAGGAATTATTCGAATCTAAAATTCGTTTTCTGCTTTATTTTTTGACGTTGCGTTGAATTATAACATATGGACGGGCGGACGAACAGGTTGATGGACGCGATTGGACTGACCACACGAAGTCAATCACGCCTCTAAGAAGTAATTATTAGGATTTGTTATAATTAAAACTAAGCTTATGCTTTTTTCAGGCATTGGACCAATTTTACAAACTTGAGGGTCCTGGTTAGTAATCATGATTATAATTAAAATTTACCAGTTAAATCAATTTAATAAATAGTTACTGATTCTGACCTAATTGTCGCCATAATAGGTAGTGAAATGGCGCATTAACTTGAAAAATGCCAGGTCCGTACTGGTAGAATATCCTGATGATGATACTATTCTTCACCAAAACGTCGAAAAACATAATCAAGTGACACACAGTTGGGGGTATGAAGTAGTCTTTCAAAAAATGCAGCAAAAAATCCAGGTCCGTATTTGAAAAAAAACAAGTTAGCATCAGTAACTCAGTAAAAACAAATGGTATAAACAAAACAATAACGTTACTTTAGAGAAGGTAAAAAACCGTGTGATTTTTGTAAAAACAACTTTTTTCTAACTATAATAGTTTTCGAGATATTTGAGAATTAAATTTTTGACTATTTCTAAAAAATCCCCTGTAGATAAGAAACTATAGAGAATTTGACAACTCCGTAAACGGAATATGAATAGGGACTAGAAATGGCACATTTTCTCTAATTTAACCGACCTCGTATCTTTTACCCTTTCGGAGATAGCAATAGTGGTATCACCTATTTTAGACACCCTGAATATATATATATATATATATATATATATATATATATATATATATATATATATATATATATATATATATATATATATATATATATATATATATATATATACAGTGACCGGCAAAAAGTTCGCAACATATGGGAAAAATTTTTATTAGGAGAGTATTGGAAAAACCTTTCCGGGGGATCGGTTCTGCATGTCCGATAACCTAAAAATCAATTTTGACATACGTCACGTGACCACTGGTATAGCGTCAAATTAAAAAAAAATTGTTAATTTACAAAAAGTGAGGTTAGTTGACGAGATATCAAAAAAAGTTATTTGAAAAAATTGCTTAGAATTAAATTCTAGGTCCTTGTGCAAAATTTTAAGATTTTATTTAAAAAAATTGGAAAACTCAATTTTTTTTAAATATTTATTTAACGATTTACAAATTTCCAGTTTTTGCCGTTTAGATAGCTTGCCTAATGTAAAGCCCATGTATCTGGATGAAAATAAACGAATGTAGTAGTTTTTTCTACAATTGACAGGACAAAATTAAAAAAATAGGGTTTCGCCGGACGCTAGCTGTTGCAATGATTTGTATCTAGCAGCAGTGTCAAAATTTTAGAGACATTTCAATGAGATTACATTGAGAAAACCTTAATCGTCTTAAATATATCTGAAGTTCGACTTTTTGTAAAGTTAAGGGGATTGAAATAGATAATAAACAAAAAATTACCTGTTTATTTAATCGAAATTTTATAAACGAAAACCAATGTAAGAAAAACTTAAAAGTAATCAAATTCTGTACTAACAACACAAAAAATCATTGTTTTTCCTTGGGTGCACAAAATTTAAAACTCAGTATGACCACCATTTCTCTCCATACATACTGTTGTTCTCGAGCGCAACTCTCGATTAACATTTCGGAGCATTTTACGATTTATTTGCAATACACAATTTATAATGACATCCTCTAAATTTTGTATATTCCTAAAGGATCGATGTTTGTACACAGGGTTCTTTAGGTATCCCCACATAAAAAAATCTAACGGAGTCAGATCTACAATTCTACAATTGACAGGACAAAATCGAAAAAATAGGTGTTCGCCGGACGCTCGCTGTTGCAATGGTTTGAATCTAATGAAATGACTGTATCAAGATTTTATTAAGATTTTTCGCACATAAATTTAACAACCAGGTCTATTTAGTTGTACTTAAAACTACCAAAGCAGGCTCTGAAATTAAAACAACCAAATAATCTAGTAGGTTAAAAACAACAGAAAATGTCAAACAAATTATAATTTGTTTGATTTCAACCTATGTCATTGGTTTATGTCTCGCATCTTACTAAGTTTGATATTTTACATAAGTTTATTAATATTTTATTCCTTAAAATGGCACCCACACTACTTCTTCAGGAAAAGATAGAAATTATTTTAATTTCTGGAGATAATTACAAAAGCCATAGAGAAACAGCAGCAATTTTTAATGAGAGGCACCCCGATAAATCCCTCCATTATTCCACAGTATCTCGTCTAGTCAATAAATTTAAAGAAACGGGATCGGTAGAAAATCAGTATAAAGTTTCCCATGAAAAACCGGTAACAGGTGACGAAGGTTCTCTGGATGTGTGTTTGTCGATCACAGAAACACCCCAATTAGCAGTTAGTCAAATATCGGAGATCACTAACATTCACGAAAGATCTGTGCGGAGGATATTAAAAAGAAACAAATTTCATCCGTACAAACCTAAATTTGTACAAGTATTAAAAGATAGGGATTATGACGCCCGCTTCGATTTTTGTGCCTGGTTCCAGGGTATGATTGAGGAAGATTTTAATTTCCCAAAGAACGTTCTTTTCTCGGATGAAGCTACATTTACCTCTAACGGAACCGTCAGTTCACAAAACTGTAGATGGTGGGCCACCGAAAACCCAGACTTTGTAATTCAGAGTAAAGACCAATATAGTTTTAAGGTTAATGTGTGGTGCGGAATTTTCAACCTCAGAATAGTGGGACCTTTTTTCTTTAGAGAAAATTTAAATTCAGAACGATATTTAGAATTTCTACAAACTGAGATATCTGACTTTTTAGACAATTTGTCATTAGCCGAAAGAAGAAATTTATACTTTCAACAAGACGGAGCTAGCATTCATTCCACAAATGAGGTGAAGAGATGGCTGGATCAAGAATTTGGAAACCAGTGGATAGGACGGTTTTCTGAAAATCCGTGGCCTGCGAGATCACCAGATCTGACTCCGTTAGATTTCTTTATGTGGGGATACCTAAAGAACTCTGTGTACAAACATCGACCCTTTAGGAATATACAAAATTTAGAGAATGTCATTAGAAATTGTGTATTGCAAATAAATCGTAAAATGCTCCGAAATGTTAATCGAGAGTTGCGCTCGAGAACAATAGTATGTATGGAGAGAAATGGTGGTCATACTGAGTTTTAAATTTTGTGCACCCAAGGAAAAACAATGATTTTTTATGTTGTTAGTACAGAATTTGACTACTTTTAAGTTTTTCTTACATTGGTTTTCGTTTATGAAATTTCGATTAAATAAACAGGTAATTTTTTGTTTATTATCTATTTTACTCCCCTTAACTTTACAAAAAGTCGAACTTCAGATATATTTAAGACGATTAAGGTTTTCTCAATGTAATCTCATTGAAATGTCTCTAAAATTTTGACACTGCTGCTAGATACAAATCATTGCAACAGCTAGCGTCCGGCGAAACCCTGTTTTTTTTAATTTTGTCCTGTCAATTGTAGAAAAAACTACTACATTCGTTTATTTTCATCCAGATACATGGGCTTTACATTAGCCAAGCTACCTAAACGAAAAAAACTGGAAATTTGTAAATCGATAAAAAAATATTTAAAAAAAATTGAGTTTTCCAATTTTTTTAAATAAAATCTTAAAATTTTGCACAAGGACCTAGAATTTAATTCTAAGCAATTTTTTCAAATAACTTTTTTTGATATCTCATCAACTAACCTCACTTTTTGTAAATTAACAATTTTTTTTTTTAATTTGACGCTATACCAGTGGTCACGTGACGTATGTCAAAATCGATTTTTAGGTTATCGGACATGCAGAACCGATCCCCCGGAAAAGTTTTTCCAATACTCACCTAATAAAAATTTTTCCCATATGTTGCGAACTTTTTGCCGGTCACTGTATATATATATATATATATACAGTGACCGGCAAAAAGTTCGCAACATATGGGAAAAATTTTTATTAGGTGAGTATTGGAAAAACTTTTCCGGGGGATCGGTTCTGCATGTCCGATAACCTAAAAATCGATTTTGACATACGTCACGTGACCACTGGTATAGCGTCAAATTAAAAAAAAAATTGTTAATTTACAAAAAGTGAGGTTAGTTGACGAGATATCAAAAAAAGTTATTTGAAAAAATTGCTTAGAATTAAATTCTAGGTCCTTAAGATTTTATTTAAAAAAATTGGAAAACTCAATTTTTTTTAAATATTTTTTTATCGATTTACAAATTTCCAGTTTTTTTCGTTGAGATAGCTTGGCTAATGTAAAGCCCATGTATCTGGATGAAAATAAACGAATGTAGTAGTTTTTTCTACAATTGACAGGACAAAATTAAAAAAAACAGGGTTTCGCCGGACGCTAGCTGTTGCAATGATTTGTATCTAGCAGCAGTGTCAAAATTTTAGAGACATTTCAATGAGATTACATTGAGAAAACCTTAATCGTCTTAAATATATCTGAAGTTCGACTTTTTGTAAAGTTAAGGGGAGTAAAATAGATAATAAACAAAAAATTACCTGTTTATTTAATCGAAATTTCATAAACGAAAACCAATGTAAGAAAAACTTAAAAGTAGTCAAATTCTGTACTAACAACATAAAAAATCATTGTTTTTCCTTGGGTGCACAAAATTTAAAACTCAGTATGACCACCATTTCTCTCCATACATACTATTGTTCTCGAGCGCAACTCTCGATTAACATTTCGGAGCATTTTACGATTTATTTGCAATACACAATTTCTAATGACATTCTCTAAATTTTGTATATTCCTAAAGGGTCGATGTTTGTACACAGAGTTCTTTAGGTATCCCCACATAAAGAAATCTAACGGAGTCAGATCTGGTGATCTCGCAGGCCACGGATTTTCAGAAAACCGTCCTATCCACTGGTTTCCAAATTCTTGATCCAGCCATCTCTTCACCTCATTTGTGGGATGAATGCTAGCTCCGTCTTGTTGAAAGTATAAATTTCTTCTTTCGGCTAATGACAAATTGTCTAAAAAGTCAGATATCTCAGTTTGTAGAAATTCTAAATATCGTTCTGAATTTAAATTGTCTCTAAAGAAAAAAGGTCCCACTATTCTGAGGTTGAAAATTCCGCACCACACATTAACCTTAAAACTATATTGGTCTTTACTCTGAATTACAAAGTCTGGGTTTTCGGTGGCCCACCATCTACAGTTTTGTGAACTGACGGTTCCGTTAGAGGTAAATGTAGCTTCATCCGAGAAAAGAACGTTCTTTGGGAAATTAAAATCTTCCTCAATCATACCCTGGAACCAGGCACAAAAATCGAAGTGGGCGTCATAATCCCTATCTTTTAATACTTGTACAAATTTAGGTTTGTACGGATGAAATTTGTTTCTTTTTAATATCCTCCGCACAGATCTTTCGTGAATGTTAGTGATCTCCGATATTTGACTAACTGCTAATTGGGGTGTTTCTGTGATCGACAAACACACATCCAGAGAACCTTCGTCACCTGTTACCGGTTTTTCATGGGAAACTTTATACTGATTTTCTACCGATCCCGTTTCTTTAAATTTATTGACTAGACGAGATACTGTGGAATAATGGAGGGATTTATCGGGGTGCCTCTCATTAAAAATTGCTGCTGTTTCTCTATGGCTTTTGTAATTATCTCCAGAAATTAAAATAATTTCTATCTTTTCCTGAAGAAGTAGTGTGGGTGCCATTTTAAGGAATAAAATATTAATAAACTTATGTAAAATATCAAACTTAGTAAGATGCGAGACATAAACCAATGACATAGGTTGAAATCAAACAAATTATAATTTGTTTGACATTTTTCTGTTGTTTTTAACCTACTAGATTATTTGGTTGTTTTAATTTCAGAGCCTGCTTTGGTAGTTTTAAGTACAACTAAATAGAGCTGGTTGTTAAATTTATGTGCGAAAAATCTTAATAAAATCTTGATACAGTCATTTCATTAGATTCAAACCATTGCAACAGCGAGCGTCCGGCGAACACCTATTTTTTCGATTTTGTCCTGTCAATTGTAGAATTGTAGATCTGACTCCGTTAGATTTTTTTATGTGGGGATACCTAAAGAACCCTGTGTACAAACATCGACCCTTTAGGAATATACAAAATTTAGAGAATGTCATTATAAATTGTGTATTGCAAATAAATCGTAAAATGCTCCGACATGTTAATCGAGAGTTGCGCTCGAGAACAACAGTATGTATGGAGAGAAATGGTGGTCATACTGAGTTTTAAATTTTGTGCACCCAAGGAAAAACAATGATTTTTTGTGTTGTTAGTACAGAATTTGACTACTTTTAAGTTTTTCTTACATTGGTTTTCGTTTATAAAATTTCGATTAAATAAACAGGTAATTTTTTGTTTATTATCTATTTTAATCCCCTTAACTTTACAAAAAGTCGAACTTCAGATATATTTAAGACGATTAAGGTTTTCTCAATGTAATCTCATTGAAATGTCTCTAAAATTTTGACACTGCTGCTAGATACAAATCATTGCAACAGCTAGCGTCCGGCGAAACCCTGTTTTTTTTAATTTTGTCCTGTCAATTGTAGAAAAAACTACTACATTCGTTTATTTTCATCCAGATACATGGGCTTTACATTAGCCAAGCTATCTAAACGAAAAAAACTGGAAATTTGTACATCGATAAAAAAATATTTAAAAAAAATTGAGTTTTCCAATTTTTTTAAATAAAATCTTAAAATTTTGCACAAGGACCTAGAATTTAATTCTAAGCAATTTTTTCAAATAACTTTTTTTGATATCTCGTCAACTAACCTCACTTTTTGTAAATTAACAATTTTTTTTTTAATTTGACGCTATACCAGTGGTCACGTGACGTATGTCAAAATCGATTTTTAGGTTATCGGACATGCAGAACCGATCCCCTGGGAAAGTTTTTCCGATACTCTCCTAATAAAAATTTTTCCCATATGTTGCGAACTTTTTGCCGGTCACTGTATATATATATATATATATATATATATATATATATATATATATATATATATATATATATATATATATATATATATATATATATATATATATATATATATATATATGTAAACTAAAAAAAAACGGTTATATTCTTAGATGTGGATGGGTTCGAATGTAGACACCAAAGTATATCCCTTGAAATTCCGTGCGCATTTTTAGCACGCTCGATTTGCGCGTGTTAAGCATTTTAGTCTACTCGCAGTTGTCAAAAACAAAAGATATAAAAAACGAAAAACAAAAAAGTCGAAAAAAAGTTAGGAAAAATTGGAGATACCTATATTCTTAAAAGTGGATGAGTTCGAATGTAGACTCCAAAGTACATGCCCGGAAATTCCGGGCATATGTCTAGCATGCTCTGTTTGCGCGCGATCCGCAGTTTGGTCAACTGCGCAGATGTAAAAAAAAACAAATAAAGAAGTCGAAAACAAGTTAGGAAAAAAGTGCCCCCCAAAAACAAAACAAAAATGAGCGAGCACAGTTTGTCTCGCGCACCTGTATTGCGCAGGCTGGTACTACCTGGCACCAGAGGTCGACCACCGGTTGTCGATGTATGTACGTTGCATGTAAGACTACTCCATAGAAAAAAAATTCTTTAAAATTACGGCACGCTACCCGGAGCCCGGAATCCTCTATGAGCGAGTCGAGCTCGCACTTGACCGGTTTTTATTTCACATAAATATACGTACGTACTTAATTTTCGGCATCGACGCCTCTGGCCACCGATCAAAAGTGGCCAAGTTTACTAATAAATGATAGGTTACACTTTGAAACGTGCCGCCAGAGACGGAATATTACCGCCGAGCGTGTACGATTGGCAACATTATTTTTTGTAAAAGGTTAGAATTAGTTGTTTGTTGTATTTTTTTATTATTTTAGTGTAGAAAAACATATTTATATGTTACGGGCCGTCATTTAAATTGGACAATGATTGACCGGCCAATCTTAAGCACGCTGTGCAGGATTATTCAGATTTGTTTATTTTTGCTCAGGATTCTTTTTCGTCTCTTTTATTATATCATTAAAAACAATAGCTTACCAACTAATACTGAGCAAACCTAAGTAAACCTCCACAGTATTCCTCCATAATAGTGTGTAAGGTAATATTCATTATCCAAAGTGCGAATCGGTTATTTTATAGTTGGCGAGTGCAAAGTTTGAGCACACTTTATTTAAAGGGCGAATTTGTTATTTTATATATGGAAATGTTAAAGTTTGAATGTGCCTTAGTCAAAGTGCGAATTCATAGTTCATGATCCCAAAGTTAGGAACATTTTCCCAAAGTGCTATTAAATATTCCCCGTTTTAAAGGTATGTCCATAGTATTTAATTGTATTTTGTAATATAAATTATCTTACAAATTTACATTAATGTAATACAGAGATTTAAATAAACGAAATTAAATATAACCAAAAAATATTATTTGAATACTAAAATAAAATATGTTCTAAATAATCTGAATTTGTTGATAATATGCTGGGATTATTTTTATGTATTTAGTTACAAACATGTCACAAACTTATTAAAACAATTATTTTAACGATGAAAAAAATATAAACATACCTTACTACACTAATGTTATTATTTGTGTTTTCAATATTCTGGCTCTATTGGCGCTTATTTCGAAATTAAATTTTGCATTAAATTATATATATATGTATGTATATATATATATATATATATATATATATATATATATATATATATATATATATATATATATATATATATATATATATATACATATATATATATCTTTATATATATACATACATATATATAATTTCATGCAAAATTTAATTTCGAAATAAGCGCCAATAGAGCCAGAATATTGAAAACACAAATAATAACATTAGTGTAGTAAGGTATGTTTATATTTTTTTCATCGTTAAAATAATTGTTTTAATAAGTTTGTGACATGTTTGTAAATAAATACATAAAAATAATCCCAGCATATTATCAACAAATTCAGATTATTTAGAACATATTTTATTTTAGTATTCAAATAATATTTTTTGGTTATATTTAATTTCGTTTATTTAAATCTCTGTATTACATTAATGTAAATTTGTAAGATAATTTATATTACAAAATACAATTAAATACTATGGACATACCTTTAAAACGGGGAATATATAATAGCACTTTGGGAAAATGTTCCTAACTTTGGGATCATGAACTATGAATTCGCACTTTGACTAAGGCACATTCAAACGTTAACATTTCCATATATAAAATAACAAATTCGCCCTTTAAATAAAGTGTGCTCAAACTTAGCACTCGCCAACTATAAAATAACCGATTCGCACTTTGGATAATGAATATTACCTTACACACTATTATGGAGGAATACTGTGGAGGTTTATTTAGGTTTGCTCACTATTAGTTGGTCATTGTTTTTAATGATATAATAAAAGAGACGAAAAAGAATCCTGAGCAAAAATAAACAAATCTGAATAATCCTGCACAGCGTGCTTAATTAAGATTGGCCGGTCAATCATTGTCCAATTTAAATGACGGCCCGTAACATATAAATATATTTTTCTACACTAAAATAATAAAAAAATACAACAAACAACTAATTCTAACCTTTTACAAAAAATAATGTTGCCAATCGTACACGCTCGGCGGTAATATTCCGTCTCTGGCGGCACGTTTCAAAGTGGAACCTATCATTTATTAGTAAACTTGGCCACTTTTGATCGGTGGCCAGAGGCGTCGATGCCGAAAATTAAGTACGTACGTATATTTATGTGAAATAAAAACCGGTCAAGTGCGAGCTCGACTCGCTCATAGAGGATTCCGGGCTCCGGGTAGCGTGCCGTAATTTTAAAGAATTTTTTTTTCTATGGAGTAGTCTTACATGCAACGTACATACATCGACAACCGGTGGTCGACCTCTGGAGCCAGGTAGTACCAGCCTGCGCAATACAGGTGTGCGAGGCAAACTGCGCGCGCTCATTTTTGTTTTGTTTTTGGGGGGCACTTTTTTCCTAACTTGTTTTCGACTTCTTTATTTTTGTTTTTTTTTACATCTGCGGAGTAGACCAAACTGGGGATCGCGCCCAAACAGAGCATTCTAGACATATGCCCGGAATTTCAGGGCATGTACTTTGGAGTCTACATTCGAACTCATCCACTTTTAAGAATATATCTCCAATTTTTCTTAACTTTTTTTCGACTTTTTTGTTTTTCGTTTTTTATATCTTTTGTTTTTGACACCTGCGAGTATAGTAGACTAAAATGCTTAACACGCGCAAATCGAGCGTGCTAAATATGCGCACGGAATTTCAAGGGATACACTTTGGTGTCTACATTCGAACCCATCCACATCTAAGAATATAACCGTTTTTTTTTTAGTTTACACAATCACGGTCACGCTAATGAATTAAATTATTTTTGTCAAATACCCAATATGCACTTACTTAATTTTCGGCATCGACGCCTCTGGTAATAGATACAACTGGCCAAGCTTATTTATAAGAGCGAGTAGACATTATGCACGGGTAGCCTGAAGGCTGCGGAAGTTCGACAAAAATGTCGCAAGATTCTGGCCATAGGGAATTGTTCCTGAACCTTTAAAAAGTCGATTCCCGTTGAGCACAAAATCGGATCTGCTCCTTTTTTTGAATTATCGCAAAAAACTGTTTTTTTCCTTATTTCCTGAAAATGAGCTTTTTTAGGGTATTGTAAATAAAAACATTGTCTCTTTTTTGAACAAAATATTTTATTGATTTATATAATCGGTTTAACAATCAAAGATCTGTTAACAAAAAACACAAATCGGTTTAACAATCAACAAAAAACACAAATTCGAGACTGAAGTTGGCGTGAATGAGCTCACACTGGCACAAATCCATTGCAAATATCTGACGAGTAAAGTGAACATTGATTATCGAAGACATGGCTCATAAACAATAGTTTACTTATATATGACGTGACGAGAATTCAACAACTGCTTTTTTCAACTGAACGATGTATGTAGGATCTTCTAAAAAATTAATCTTATGTCGATCCCAATATTTTAAAAACTCCCGATGTATTGATTCTCCAGCTTGTTCTGACCACAGACCAAGTCCATCGTTATCAATAGGTTCTAGGCATTGTTTCAAATGGGCGGTTACCACGTGAAGTTTCAAGGTTTCTGAGATATTAGTTGAAACCAGTGCTTTCTTTAGATCTTCAACAAGTGATTCCACATCAGCATCAACTTTTTTTGTGGTAAAACAACACTCAACCAGTTTGTTCATGGTCCTAAAAGCTCCTACAAAAGGTAGTAATTTGAGCTCCCCCACTTCAGCACAAATTTCCGGGGATAACAGGCGGCCTGAGTTTTTCAGCATCTTTCTACACGCGTTGCCCTCAAAGATTTCTGCGTGATAATTTTTCGGGATGAGTTTTAGTTGTTTAGGCCAAATAAGGGCCTTTGCGCGGCCAAGCAACGGAACTAAGCCATCCCAAAACAAATGGTTCACAAATCCTTGGAGGATGTGCAACTCAGGCAAGACACATTTTTCAATAACACAAGTGTCAGTAGATTCTTCAAACAGGGGACAGTTTATGGTACTATGACATTCTTTAGCAAATTTTTTATTTTTTCTGAGAGATTCAAATTTTTTATAGTCATTTTTTAAATGCCCGTAAGTTTTCAAAGCCGTCAAGCTAATCAAATCTTCAGCACTAGTTGCTTCATTTTTCTTTTTATCTCTCAAATCTGACAGCGAAATAAAGCAGTATACATAAGATTAATTTTTTAGAAGATCCTACATACATCGTTCAGTTGAAAAAAGCAGTTGTTGAATTCTCGTCACGTCAGATATAAGTAAACTATTGTTTATGAGCCATGTCTTCGATAATCAATGTTCACTTTACTCGTCAGATATTTGCAATGGATTTGTGCCAGTGTGAGCTCATTCACGCCAACTTCAGTCTCGAATTTGTGTTTTTTGTTGATTGTTAAACCGATTTGTGTTTTTTGTTAACAGATCTTTGATTGTTAAACCGATTATATAAATCAATAAAATATTTTGTTCAAAAAAGAGACAATGTTTTTATTTACAATACCCTAAAAAAGCTCATTTTCAGGAAATAAGGAAAAAAACAGTTTTTTGCGATAATTCAAAAAAAGGAGCAGATCCGATTTTGTGCTCAACGGGAATCGACTTTTTAAAGGTTCAGGAACAATTCCCTATGGCCAGAATCTTGCGACATTTTTGTCGAACTTCCGCAGCCTTCAGGCTACCCGTGTATGAAAGCTTGTTAAAACCATTCGAAAAGTAAATATTTTCAAATGTAACATATTTTAAAGAAGTTGATATTAATTTTTCAACGTGTTTTTTTCTTTCAAAAGTGAAATAAATTATTTTTCCTGCATTCTCTTTTTGTAGTGTGAAATGTTTTTTGTAACATTTCACTATCTTTTTAACACGTTTTTAAAGTTGAAAATATTTTTTTAATGTTTATTTATTTATTTTCAAAAAGCGATTTTGATCTATTTTAAAGTGCAAATAATTCTAACCCCTTTAAAACCTTAAGACTTAATGAAAGCCCAGTAATAAATAACAGTCAGCATTGACCTTCTCTAACAACGACACTCTTCAAAACTAGCCTTTTGTTTTGTTTTATACATTGTGCGAGTGTAACAGTGATAACAAGGATGGAAAGAGTACAATTTTCCCACACATGACACTAACGCACTATTAAAAAACATGCCAAAAATTTCACCACAACACATATTGCCACTGCTAGGCAACCCTGTACACAAACACAAAAACGTATTACTCCTCTACAGCTGTTTAAGCCATGAATAAACAGAACTAGGAATAGAAAGCGGCGTAGCCACTAGGCCCTCTAAATTTCGCCACTATGCAATGGAAATAAATTACTAAACATTTACTGCTAACAAAAATAAGGGTATATTGTTATATTTTACTAACCCTTAGTTATATATTTTAGCATGTATTACAATTGCAAAAATTAACCTACAGTGATTTTGTTGTTTTAGTACAAATATCACCAAACTGCAAATATGCCACATAACTGAAAGCCTGACAACAGCCGTTCTCAAAAAGTAGGTGGGGGACTATGTAAATGACCATATTAAGTGTAGCCCTGCAATCTCCGATTGATTTAAAATTAAATCAATATAGTATCGCTTTCTTATGTCTCAATATAATTAATGGTAGCCAGTTCTTTCCTTTATTCTATATATGGTCACCTTAATATTATAACAATTAGGGAGTCTGGGTGACTTTAGATACTGTCTAACTTTTCCGTTTTTAACTGTTATACTTAATTAGATAAGTTCTTTTGTAAAATCGAAGTACTTATCCTTCAGTACTACAAAACTTCTTTAGGCAATAAAAAAACGAAAAAAGTTAGGTGGGTATGTACGTATACAGTCTGTTCAAAATGAAGTCGGCACTATTGCTAACTTTCTTAATATAAGAGCTATCAATTCGACTAAATTAGCAAAGCTGTGTATTTTTTTGGCTGATTATTATGCTGATATCTAAAAAAGAATTGAATATCAGAATCACGTGATATTAATAAAAAATGTTTTTTTTCTTAAATGGAATTCCCTATATTATAATCTGTTATAACCGTTTGATAGAGAGTGAAATTCTAAACAAAATTTGACTACTACATATCGCTAAAATTAAAACGGAGATATTTACATTTAAATGTAAGTTTCCATGCATTTATTAATTAGGAAGTTTCCTATGTCAGAAATATCGAGTAACTTCAACATCATTTAATAGTCTTTCACTTAACTTGTCAAACAAAAAAAAATTATCTCGATATGTTCAAAATTGACGAACTTCTTCAATTTCTTATTTAATAACTTCGCGCGGCTTTTATCGGCCGTGACTTCAAAATGCACTGGCTCTGTCGCCCCATGGTCGCCGGGCTTGCGGCCCGCTGCTGCTTTCGCGTGTTTACTTTCATGCATTGTATCCTGTCCGGTAAAGAATAACACTAAAGATTAAACGGGCGCCTATTCCGCTGTTGACGGCGGGGCGGCGATTGACGTCATCGAGCCTCAGCCAACGTGAGCTTAGCATCTCAGACTTTGAAGGACGATAACTTCTTTACTTCTACAGATAATTAAAAACAAAAAATACATATGTTTTTTACATTTTTAGGACTATTTATTAAGAGAAAATGAAAAAAATGGAAACTTCCTAATTATTGAAGGCGGCCTTGTACCGTATTAAACGGTCTTCCTCGACAACCTATCCACAGACGGCCATCACAAAAATAAAATTAATACAATGACATGTACATAGATCTGATTAATGAATGATTTAAGATGTTCCGCCGCCACACAATACCTACGTCCTGCC
The DNA here is from genome assembly GCA_963971165.1 of Philopedon plagiatum. Lineage (NCBI taxonomy): Eukaryota > Metazoa > Arthropoda > Insecta > Coleoptera > Curculionidae > Philopedon > Philopedon plagiatum. The sequence goes on along the minus strand of OZ020192.1, from coordinate 81,482,022 downwards.
AAAAAATACACTACTTTGCTAATTTAGTCGAATTCGTAGCTCTTATAATAAGAGAGTCAGCAATAGTGCAGACTTCATTTTGAACAGGCTGTATAATTCAAAATATCTAAAATTCGAGTTGTCTAGTTGTAATATTTAAATCCCAACTCCAAAAAATCTCCTTTTTACTGATTTACAATGGTTTAGTATTTTTATTATTAAACAGCTATCGTTCAAATAAAACGTGACTCTATTTTATGCAAGACAAAATATAAAAATCATGACCTTTTGCTCGTACAGTGGAGCAATGCCCCACCTATTATTTAACAGTCTGCTTCGAAAATAACTTTTTCATTTTAGAAGCAGAGTAACCGCAGCTGTTTCTATCAATTATTAATTGGAAAATGTGGAACACTCTACTTAACAAATCCGTCGATAAACATGGTTGTGTCGGGCAAGGTTGAGAGATGATAAAATAATAAAATGGAGCTTAATTGAATCTGCCGATTGAAGATAGAACAGGTAATTACACTGGTATAACATGTTAAATCTATGAAATAAAAAATAATTTCCGCCAGATTCACTATTTCAAGTGTTTAAATTGACAATGTAAGAATAAGACAACTAAGTTTTGTACTAAACTCCCGGACGAAAAATACCGGCACCCTGGATTTTTTGATAAGTTTGATCCTTTATAACTTTTTTGTTTTTAATCCGATTTTTACAGTTCTTATGCAGTTTTATAGATAATTTTATTAGGAATGCGATGTATTTTTTTAATGTTGGAACATGTTCGATAGGGCGATATTATATAGGGGTGTGTGTTTTTGTCCTAAGTTTTAAACACCCTGTGGAGAAATTGGGGCTGTTATTTTTTATACTAATAATTTGTTGATAAAGTTCCATGTATTCCTAACATTTTCTTTTTTAAATCATCGCGTTATCTCCATTTTTAGAAGAGATATGAATTTTATAATAAAACTCTGTTTTTAAATTTTCTTATTGAAACAATTTTATATAGTAATAAAATTACAAAAAAAAAACTGTAAAGTTTATGTTCCCCTCTAGCTGCAATAACAGAGTGCATCCTGCTAGGTATTATATGAATAAGAGTGACGATTCTTTCTTGAGGGATTAAATTATATTCTTCAGTAAAGTGCCTGGTTGCATAGGGCGACGACGAACAGCTCTTTTCAACTGAAAATGAAATGTTCAATGGGGTTCAAATCCGGACTACATGCAGGCCAATACCAACCGTTGAACACCAACCTCATCTAAATATTCGGTTACAACCTGTGGCAACATGAGGCCTAGCATTATCGTGCATCAATATAAATTGTTAACCGATTAAGGGAGCAAGGGGACAACTGCTTCTTGAAGAATATCTTCAATGTACCGATGGGCATTTATTGCTCCATTTTCCACAAAAATCATTTGAAATATCCGCCCACACCATAACGGAACCACCATGAAAAGATATTACCTCTGTTATGGTGCATTGGGCAAATCTTTCATTTGGTCTCCTATAACTGCGTTCCCGAACATCCAGCGACCAAAGACAAACCCTCGACCCATCTTTGAAGAGAACATTACTCCACTGCTGCACAGTCCAGTTTAAATGTTCTCTGGCAAATCGTAACCGTTCCCGTCGATGATTCCCAAGTACTCGTGGTTTCTTGCCGGCCTACGTGAACGGAGCTAAGCTTCGTGTTCTTCGGTCCGTTTTGTCACTACTATTAACCCCACGTACCATTCGCAACTCATTTTTTAATGCCACGGAAGTTACTCTTCGTTCCCTTAATTATCTTACCACAAGGAAGCAATCGTCAGTTGCAGTTGTTTTTCTCTTTCTTCCAGATCCTTGCCGTGGAAATCCCAACGTACGAGCCACATAACTTTATTAGAAATACATTAAACTTTATCAAGAAATTGTTATTATAAAAAATAACAGCTCTGACTTCTCCACCCACAGGGTGCTTAAAACTTAAGACAAAAAATACACATTGGTTCACCCTAGTATAATATCGCCCTATCCAACATTACCCATCTTTAAAAAAATACGGCACATTCCTAATGAAATTATCTATAAAAATGGTAAAGGAACTGTTAAAATCAAAACGAACAAAAACAAAAATTAAAAACAAAAAAATTATAACGGATCAAACTTAGAAAATAATCCAGGTATTTTTCGTTCGGGAGTTTATAAATTTATTTTTGAAGTTTTCCGCAAATAAAAAAACAAAAACAAAAAAACAAAAACAAAAATAAAGAAAACGGCAGTTTAAGTACGTAATTTTCGAAATAATAGAACTAACTTCAATTTATCAACAAGTTCCAAGATAAAAATTGGAAACCATTTGGAAACCAAGTAAATTGCAGACATATTAGAATAATTCCTAAGCTTTTAATAACGACCTGTTAACAATGACAGGACAAAAACTTGCTAAAAGCTAAATGATCAATTAGAATATCTGAATTTAAACCATTAATAAGTTTTAAAACCTTGTAGTGAATCCCAGGGCTAAATTAGAAATAATGTTTACATGACTGTGTTTAGAAGTGATATAACTGCATTCTGAACCCAACCCAACCCAACCTGAATGTATTTTTGTTATCTAACTCTCTACTTATTTAGAAGATTTGCCGGCTGAAAGGGGCACACTTTATAAATATTTTATAACAGAACGAGGCGGCATATTTTTTATAGTTGACAAGGTTAATGATAATATTCCTTTTTGCGCCTGCTGATGTCTTAATATAATTCAGGATGATTTACGTATATAGATAGTTCATTAGAAGTATCTCGGGAACTGATCAACGAATCCTTGTGTAAATTTGATCCCACCAAACACATACATGTAATAAAACAGGCCAAGTTCTTGTCAGGACTGTGTGTTTTGTTATCTAAAAAAATACCTGAAATGTAAAAATTATGTCAAGTTCCTTGCCTACACGTTATTAGCATTGTTTTGATAAGCACAGAACCATGGATTTATTAGGACTGGATACGGGATGAGTTCACATTCTTTGAAGCCAAAACAAACCATTCTAAACGACACTGTAAACACAATTTGTAAACATTGGCCACATCTTATTTTACCTTGTATTTTTGTACAAAAAATACGTTAGAAGCATCACAAGATGTACTAAACGGAATAAAAGCCCTAAAATATTTTATTTTTCTGCTAAATAATAATAAATTTAAGTTAAAAACATTTTGTTATTTATAGGTTATGTTATTTCTAAAGGTGTTTATTTAAAGTCGCTCCGAGTCATTTATTAATCTATATAAATCTATACGTCGCACTTTTTCTTTTCTAGTTCATTAGACAAAGACGTACGTGTAACCGAGTGTTCACACCGAGGTTCAGCCGTGTTCCTAAACAACCAGCCAGACAGCAACACTTCTGGGCTGCGTTCGATATCATCGCCGGGTGACACACAGGTGTGATTTTTCAACCTGAGCTCCAACACTCCAATGCTATTTTATCTCTTTCTACTACCATTCTTGATTCAATTACGTAGTAATTCGTAGTCTTGTCTATGTTCGTAGTTCGTAAACTGCTCCCCCAAGAGAAAAACAAAAACAAAAACAAACAACAAAATATAAGGCTTCACGTTCGATACGCTCACAGTATACAGATATCGAATCCTATTATAATAAATCCATGCACAGAACAATATTGTGTAAATTGATAAATTTACAGACCAAACTTGGCAAGTTTTCAAGGGTCTCAATATTGCTCACTTCTTTAATGAAAAGTTGCCAAGTTTCGTGTGTAAATTTGTCAATTCACACAATATTTTTCTGTAATTATCAAAACACTGCTAATAACGTGTAGGCAAGGAACTTGCATTTCAGTTATTTTTTTTAGATAACAAAACCCTCAGTCCTGACGAGAACGTGGCCTGTTTTTTTACATGTATGTTTTTGGTGGGATTTCACAACTTTTTGTTCAGGTAGCAAATTATATTTATTTATTAGTGATGTGTATACACCGACTGCGCGTACTCTGTAGGTAACTTTCCAAAGCAGAAGTCGCTATTTCGTTCAGAATCTGCCATGTTGGATTTTTACTGAGTTTTGATTTTTCTTGTAATTACCCTATATTTATGATGATGTATCTGACACTTGGATGATTTTATAGGTTATTGCTGATGGCACGTCTTTCGTTTTAAAAGAAAAATACTGAAATTCTTGAAACTAGCACTTAGCACCTTTGAAATTTCCACCATTCAATTAGACTGGTCTTAGCAATAGTCAATCTGTACATTTTTAACGTTTTTGGGTACTTTGTCTAAAGAAATTTTTCTCAACATGAACGGTATTCTTTCCAAGCAAAAGTTTTTAATGGCTTTTTGTCGATAAGGTTGTTTGTTGCGATTATCATAAAATTTGAAAGTAAATCAGAAATTTAAGATATCTGTTTCAGATCGAACCGGGGACCTTCCGCGTCTTAGGAGGATGTAATAACCACTACACTACCAACACACCTAATTTTCTAAAGCAGAAGTCGTTACCTATTTCGTGTCAGAATCTGCCATATTGGTGTTTAATTTTCCGCCATGTTGGGTTTTTATTGATTTTTGATTTTTCTCATAATTATCACCTTAAACACTATTTATGTTTAAAATTTCAAAGCTCTAGCTCGATCGGAAGTACCCTAGATTTATGATGATCTATCAGTCAGTCAGTGAGTCAGTGGCCTGAAATTCTGATTTTTGGACACTCGTAGCTTCGAAACTAACCACCTAGACGTATGAAATTTGGAATACTGATTCTTTTTGGTAACCTTAACCCCCCTGAAAATTCCATCCTGTAACGCAACTAGCCTCAAAGATGGAGGGAGTCGAAAAGTGCTCGAAATGGTTCATGTAAATATTGCACAGTGCGCAAGCGGTCGGTTTTGCGAGAACTTGGCCTGGCGCACTCTGTGCGCTTTGATTCAAAACTACTAAAATTTACGGAGTGTTCCATTTCAAAAACACTTTTTTGAATTCTTTTTTCATAAGGTTATATTTTAGACTAACATTAACAATTCTACAGATTGTCTATAGGTTTTAACAGGTGTTAAAATTTTCCATCTGTAGCTTTTTTAAAATCGCTGTTAAGTGTGGATGGATTTTTGTAAATGTAATAAAAATTGCTCAGTAGGTTGAAAACTGTTAGAGAAAGGTGTAGGAAACCCATCATAACTTTGAAGTAATTGTAAGCAAATATAGAATTCAAAAATGGAATAAAATATAGAGTAAATGCAGCTTGAAAACTTAAAGTTGCTGCTGCTACTTTTAGAAAGGACCGCATTGCTGAAAACATTTCAGATAAGTAGTAGAACATAGTCGTTAACCACACGTGTATAATAATTTGTTTGTCAGTTCTCGAGATACTTCTAATATACCATCTAAGTGAGGCACCCTGTATATAAAGGTTGCTGTAAGTCCTAGTATACAACAGATTCCATATTTGCTCCGTCGATAATGAATCTTTGGCAATATGGTGGGTTGTTTAGATGTATATTTTCTAGAGAGAGGAAGGTTGATACGAAGAAATAGGAATTCTATCATATGCACCTAAGTCATTTTATAATGTTTAAATGTAGACTTTTTATAATTTTTAACAAAGGTGCTAGGGGCGGAACAGCTTAGCTTTGCAACATTTGTTGCCAAACCCTGCACATATTTGCCAACATTAATAGGATCGTTCCTATTATAGTAAAACTAAACAAAATTTTTTAAAACATAAAAATAAGTTTTTGCGAATCGCCATTTGCAAGATTCTAGTTCCTAATTTGTGGAAATATGACGCACAGTTTAATAATAATCTAGGACCTTATTTACCCAGTTTTTAACTCTAAAAACAAGATATTTTCCATTGGACGAGTATTTCGTTATCCGAATTATCATTAGAAATGATGACTGAACCCTAATATGCGTGGTGGACTATTTTCCTACCAACGACGCCATAGGGTCTCACGGACTCGTTGATAAAAGCAAGATTTCTAGGTATGTGTCAAAATATCTATTTTCTTCTATTTAAGGTTATAAAGCAACAAGCTGACACTTTACAAAATACGTAGGGCTAAGAAAATTGCGAAAATAACCTTTTTCTTTTGGAAACACGAATATCCATACAAAATTAGTTTTATTCTCTTTAAACGAAAGTTTTATATAGAATTCTATACCAACAGCCGAGCCCAGTCCGTTGCTTAAACGTCCGTATCGGCCTAAAAGAAACTTTTTTTTTGTGAAGAACCGTTAAATTTTTTGTATTTCAGAAAAATGACACACAGTTAACTAACGGCTAACGCGTATATGTCAGGTTTAAATTTAATTTGATTCTTAAAATGGTAAAATTTGTTGCTCTATCAAACATACAAACAATATAATTTACCTGTATTCTATAATAATAACCTAAATCTTTTTTTAATTATATGAGAAAGCTGCACAAGTATACCTTATAGCTAATTCAAAATTAAGGATCCCGGGATGCATTTTCTTACGATAATAACCGTTTTACAAAGGAACTCTACTAATATGAAATTTAAATCGATGCGGTTTCCCTCTGGAGAACGGCGTCTAAAACCATTTTAATTTGATTGCTCAAATCAATGACCTAAAGTTTTTGAATGTGAATGCTTTGTAAAAATATTATATAAAAAATATAATAAATCTAAATGACTAATTTTTAAAAGAATTTAAGAACTAACAATTATTGACCAGTTATAGGTAAAAGGTTTATTAAAATATTTATGCATATTTGACCGTTACCATATCACTGAACTTTCTGGGCCCATTTTATGTTACGCAAAGTATCACGCTATTTGGAAAACCGTAGGAAAGAGTGAAAAATGATTCGACGTCAAAGTCAAAACCGTCCTATTCACGCCGGTTAAAGGCCGGATGAGATCGGATATCTCGCCGTTTCACACTCCCCAACCCGTAGGTAACAAAAAGGCAGCATAGGATAGAGCTCTGGTTGTCGTGTTACTGAGGACCGTGGTTCGGAGCCCACTTTAAACTGTAGGTCCCAGGGCTTCACACACTCGCTTGTAGTGCCAACGTAATAAAATTATGTAAAAAAATCAAAGCTTTTTTTAACTTAAACTATGGTTTAAAAGCACCAGGCACATCTTGCTAGGGAGTTACTTGGACCAAAAAAATCTTATGCGCAGTAATTTGCGCTAGCACAAGAAAGAAGATGAGATGCTTTAGGCGTATATAAATACTGGTTATATCAATTACTATTTCGTTAAACCATGTGATAATTTGGTGACAATTCTGTTATTTTGAAAAAAAATTCGTGCACAGAATTGGTTTGACAAAAAACGCGTTTAATTATTCATTTTAGATACATATAATTATTTATTTTAGATACATATAATTGTTGTAAGTTTGTAGATAAATAAAATAATCCCCAAAATTTGACAAAGTACAAAAGTTTGAATATTGCTTATCTTTTGTAGGCCATTCTTAGACGCGCTTTGCCGTATCACTGCTCATCGGCAAGGCTAGGATCAGCAGGACAACAAACGAGAAAAGATTTGACGTTGTACGAACAAGGCCCCTGGATAAGTCGGTATGTACTTATAACATGTACCACTAAATTGAAAGGAAAGAGGTAACAATATTTCTATTTATTGGCAACGGTTTAGAGCTTAATCTAAGCCGTTGTTAATATTTTGTCATTGAAGTGGTGGAAAGCTCAACGATATTTAGGGTTAAAATATTTCCATGACATTTTCGTGGATTAATAGTGAGATAGCGGGACATATTTAAACATATTTTTGACATTTACCCCCTCAATCTATTTTGAGGGGTGGCGGATAACTTTGGAATTTGTAAATGGGATGATGCACTTTTGTTTATAAAATTCGAATCTATGTAAAAACAATTTTTTTATTTGCTCTTACGGTTATGGAATTATAGTTAACTAAATTTTGACTGAATTTAAAAAATAAATAAATTTTACCAATAAATCAAGTTCACTTCGCATTCACATTCGCTTTCGAGGAAATGCGCAATTTTTACCTAAGCTGAGAAGTTTCATGTTCTCAAATATATCTGAAATATATTTTATATAATATTTATATAATATTTAATATAATATATTGTGTCTACATAAATTAAATGTTTATGGCAGTTGCTGTTATCCATTTATTCTGGTCTTTATTAACAAAAAAAAAGGATTTTCTACTGCAAATTTTCGCGCGAATTTCTAAACTTGTAAAACGTTATCCCATTGTATGAGAATATGGCGAATTCCAGTGTTGTAGGGTCATCGAAAAATCAATAAAAATGACATTTAATGCGTAACTCATCCAATGAAATATCCCTGCACTTAAAGTAGACGGTTCCTAAAATCTTATTCATGTATACTTCAAGCCGAAATCGGTCCAGGTCCAATTTTGCAACAAAAACTGGCATTTTTGCGAGATTTTGATACATCATATCTTAATAATTTCGAGTAAAAATCTGAAAATTCTTTATTTTCATTGCAATCTTCGAAAATTCGAAAATTTAAAAACGTTCAAATCCTGCCCGTCCCCGATGCAAATAATCCTATTTATTTATAACTTTAATGAAAAAATAAGCGATTTAAATTAGTGGGAGGTATTCTTACATAAAACAATCACTAAATAAAGAAAATAGTGTGGAATAATGTCGGTTAAAAATAGGATTTGTCGAAAAAAATCAAGAAAATTCTTTTTTACCCCTTAAATACGCTCCTGGATGACCCATTCGGTATTCATTTTAAAGTGTGATTATCCCTTTATAAGATAATGTTGGAAAAAAATATGATAGGAAAAAATGTAGAGTGATTCAAATCTACCGACGTCGAGGGCAAAAATGTAAAAAAATCGAAATTTAATCGGCGATTGCTCCCTTGATATAAAGAATGAAGAAATTAAAAAATATGGATACCACGTATTTCGACGAGCTGTTTCCGATGACGTATATGGGATTTTAATGTGAACCATTTTCACCCCACAAAAAATTAAAAGCCGTGAAATATATGGATCCAAAATCGAACTTGCCAGTTTTTCCCAAATATATTAATTTTTCAGTGACTTTAGGTCTAGGTAAATGTATTGCAAAAAGAAATTATTTGATATTTTAAAGTTTCACTTCTGAATCTGCTTTTCGATCCGACCGACGTTTTGCTGTCGAGTTATTAGGTACCGAAGAGGAGTCTGCAAATGGCGTTTTTGGACCTAAAAAAATTCAAAAGAATTACTTACTATTGCTTATCTTTTGTAGGCCATTCTTAGACGCGCTTTGCCGTATCACTGCTCATCGGCAAGGCTAGGATCAGCAGGACAACAAACGAGAAAAGATTTGACGTTGTACGAACAAGGCCCCTGGATAAGTCGGTATGTACTTATAACATGTACCACTAAATTGAAAGGAAAGAGGTAACAATATTTCTATTTATTGGCAACGGTTTAGAGCTTAATCTAAGCCGTTGTTAATATTTTGTCATTGAAGTGGTGGAAAGCTCAACGATATTTAGGGTTAAAATATTTCCATGACATTTTCGTGGATTAATAGTGAGATAGCGGGACATATTTAAACATATTTTTGACATTTACCCCCTCAATCTATTTTGAGGGGTGGCGGATAACTTTGGAATTTGTAAATGGGATGATGCACTTTTGTTTATAAAATTCGAATCTATGTAAAAACAATTTTTTTATTTGCTCTTACGGTTATGGAATTATAGTTAACTAAATTTTGACTGAATTTAAAAAATAAATAAATTTTACCAATAAATCAAGTTCACTTCGCATTCACATTCGCTTTCGAGGAAATGCGCAATTTTTACCTAAGCTGAGAAGTTTCATGTTCTCAAATATATCTGAAATATATTTTATATAATATTTATATAATATTTAATATAATATATTGTGTCTACATAAATTAAATGTTTATGGCAGTTGCTGTTATCCATTTATTCTGGTCTTTATTAACAAAAAAAAAGGATTTTCTACTGCAAATTTTCGCGCGAATTTCTAAACTTGTAAAACGTTATCCCATTGTATGAGAATATGGCGAATTCCAGTGTTGTAGGGTCATCGAAAAATCAATAAAAATGACATTTAATGCGTAACTCATCCAATGAAATATCCCTGCACTTAAAGTAGACGGTTCCTAAAATCTTATTCATGTATACTTCAAGCCGAAATCGGTCCAGGTCCAATTTTGCAACAAAAACTGGCATTTTTGCGAGATTTTGATACATCATATCTTAATAATTTCGAGTAAAAATCTGAAAATTCTTTATTTTCATTGCAATCTTCGAAAATTCGAAAATTTAAAAACGTTCAAATCCTGCCCGTCCCCGATGCAAATAATCCTATTTATTTATAACTTTAATGAAAAAATAAGCGATTTAAATTAGTGGGAGGTATTCTTATATAAAACAATCACTAAATAAAGAAAATAGTGTGGAATAATGTCGGTTAAAAATAGGATTTGTCGAAAAAAATCAAGAAAATTCTTTTTTACCCCTTAAATACGCTCCTGGATGACCCATTCGGTATTCATTTTAAAGTGTGATTATCCCTTTATAAGATAATGTTGGAAAAAAATATGATAGGAAAAAATGTAGAGTGATTCAAATCTACCGACGTCGAGGGCAAAAATGTAAAAAAATCGAAATTTAATCGGCGATTGCTCCCTTGATATAAAGAATGAAGAAATTAAAAAATATGGATACCACGTATTTCGACGAGCTGTTTCCGATGACGTATATGGGATTTTAATGTGAACCATTTTCACCCCACAAAAAATTAAAAGCCGTGAAATATATGGATCCAAAATCGAACTTGCCAGTTTTTCCCAAATATATTAATTTTTCAGTGACTTTAGGTCTAGGTAAATGTATTGCAAAAAGAAATTATTTGATATTTTAAAGTTTCACTTCTGAATCTGCTTTTCGATCCGACCGACGTTTTGCTGTCGAGTTATTAGGTACCGAAGAGGAGTCTGCAAATGGCGTTTTTGGACCTAAAAAAATTCAAAAGAATTACTTACCATTTTCCGATCCTCACCAGTTTCAATAGAGGTATGAAGCTCCGAGTTCTCTACAACCTCCGAAAATTTACATCGATTTAATTCAGTTTTGCAACCTATAACCGATTTCAACGTAAATCGCGGAAATTTCGATATTGACGTTTAATAGCTCCGAAACGAAACATCCTCTATAACTGAATTTTTTACCGAAGCTAGCTGAATTATTCCTTTATTAACCCAGAAAATTCGACTGCTCCCCCTTTTACTGTTTCCGAGAAAAACAAACCTGTTCAACTTTAGGTTAAGCTTTATGTTAACATGTACAGGGTCTTCCAACGAGGACTGAACAGGGGCTCATTTTTGAGCTTCCTTGTATTTAAAGAAAAATCTAAAATAGCCAATCGATGTACTTTTTCCTGCAGAATTCAAAAATGAAACCAAAAATTTATTTGAACCAGAAACAAAAGAGTTACGCTATGGATAATATAATATGGAACGAGTGATTTTTTTTATGTCCGTTCTGATTAAAATATTTAATATTGTGACAGCTATTTTTATTAAATTTTAATGTTTTATCCAGTATAATTTAACTTCAACCTGTTTGAAACATACACTAGGTAATAAAGGTAAAATCACCTTGAAATCCTTCAAAGTCAAAAAATTTGACAAATTTACTATAATATTGCCGAAATGAAATATTCATTAGATGAGAGATTGCAATAAATCTTCTCCTTGCTTCTCTTGCATTTTCTTGGCATTTGTAGAACAAGATAACAATCTGCAATCTCTCATCTAATGAGAGAGGCAATATTATAGTAAATTTGTCAAATTTTTTGACTTTGAAGGATTTCAAGGTGATTTTACCTTTATTACCTAGTGTATGTTTCAAACAGGTTGAAGTTAAATTATACTGGATAAAACATTAAAATTTAATAAAAATAGCTGTCACAATATTAAATATTTTAATCAGAACGGACATAAAAAAAATCACTCGTTCCGAAAATCGTATAAAAAAAGCTATGTTCCATTTAAAAAACAGCTTATCCATAGCGTAACTCTTTTGTTTCTGGTTCAAATAAATTTTTGGTTTCATTTTTGAATTCTGCAGGAAAAAGTACATCGATTGGCTATTTTAGATTTTTCTTTAAATACAAGGAAGCTCAAAAATGAGCCCCTGTTCAGTCCTCGTTGGAAGACCCTGTACATTGACACCTACTTTTGTTGATCTCCTGACATCATTATTCATTAAGGACAAATGACTGCTTTTTAAATTGTAATAAATTAGACCGAAAAGTAAACACTTTTTGTAGCTAAATTATCCTACTAATTTTCTTCAAAATAATTTTTTGGGGTTTCCGATGACTTCCCTAAACGATTTATGCAAAAAAGGTGCATATTCCTTATTGTTTCTCAGTTTATTGCTTGATTAATGTCTGATGTCGTATAATCAGGGATAAAGTTATTGGTCCGCTTTTCTTTGAAAGACATTTAATGGAGAAATGTACACAGATTTTTTTAAAAACCAATTACCTGATTTATTAAACCAAAACATAAATCAGGCCTAACATGTGGTTTCAACAGGACGGAGCTCCACGCCATTATGCAATACAGGCCCGTAATCATTTGAATGAAATATTTGACAACACGTGGATTGGACGAGCTGGTCAGGTCAATTGGCCTGCTAGGTCCCCGGATTTCACCCCCCTGGCTTTTTCTGGTGGGGTTTTTATAAAGGATAAACTGATGTCGACTGCACCTAAATCTTTAGATGATATGAAATACCAAATCCGCTTTGCCTGCTTATTAAGTGACACCTGAAATGTTACAGCGAGTATGAAATTTATTTAGAAAGAGTGAGAAAGTGTTTGGAAGCTGCAGGTGACAGTTCGAACAGCGACAGAGGATAAATAAGTTAAAATTAAATCTTAAAAATATTTTTTCATTTTATAACCTAATAAATCATAATTCCGCAACCGAAAGAGCAAATAAAAAAAATGTACACATTCGTAGTTTTCTACGTAGATTAGAATTATATAAACAAAAATAGATTATTCCACTTAAAATTCCAAAGTTACCACCACCCCTCTAAACCGAGAGAGGGGATAAATTTCAAAAATAAGTTTAAATATGTCCCCCCATCTCCCTATTAACTCACCAAAATTTCATGAAAATACTTTAAACCGTTTTCGAGATATTGCATTGTAACACCTTAAAAAACTCACCCAGTATAATACAAAGAAATATTTGTGTGTCTGTTAAGTATTTTAAATCATTGGAGAAACAAAGAATTTTAGGTAAGTTTTAGTGACAGATAAATAACATAATAAACAGGGCAACTAGAAAGTCTGCCAGGGGAATCACAACATTAAAAACTGGTTTAATGTTGTTGAATTAGGCGATAAAGTTGTAAGGTTTGACATTTGTTGACAGTGTAAGGTAGTGCTTTAAATTGAATAGTTGTAGGTAGAGAAAAGTCCCTATAATATTCTACACGCGATAATAACTTTAAAGTTACAATAAAATAATGCTGAGAACACAAGGAATATTTTTATAGAGCTTATTATCTGTTAGCACAAGATAACAACAAGAATCAAAGTCTAGAGTAAAGTATAATGAAAATCAAACCCCTGCTGGCATGCAATAAAGGGATATCGGGTGCATGTACGTCAGTTTTCTTTACACACGCAAGAAAATGGAATCGAACGCTGCCAGTAACGAGAACGTTTACAATTTTACCTCAATAGAAAGACTGTGTATGAGAAAGGAACCGGAAATTAACTTTCGCCTACGCTCCTAAACTTTAATAGCTTCTTTTGAAATTAACAGTTTTCCACCCTGTAACACACGTTTACAATTAACCTGTCTAACCTTTATGAAGACAAATATGTTTTTGTATTTTTGCGTGTAGCTTATCGACATTATGTAGGGAGCAAGAAGCGTAATATTTAGTTTGTAATTATTTTCTTCAGGGAGTTATTGCTTTTCTACAAAATAATGTCAATTATATCTGCATCGATTTAATATTTTCAGCAATATTTTGTTATTACTTTAGATATTCAGTTGTACTTACTGGGTTAAAGTTTGCGTTACGAGTAGGGTTGCCAACCCTCCCGATATATCGGGACTGTCACCGTTATTGGAGTTTATGTCCCGACGTACCGGCAAAGGCATCAAAAGTCCCGATCGACGTCAAGGTTTTTTGTATTAAATTTTAAAAGGCACACGCACCAATAAACGTAATTTTGAAAGGTTTCCAAAAAGCTTTGCGTATAACGCGCCACAATAGCGTGGTGCAGTACACCTCTATCTTGCGAATTTGTGCATAGCGTCGCGTCGGTATTCTTTGGAAACCAGTTCACTTGACTTCTAGCGGGTACTATTAATGTCATTAGAGTCATTTCAAAATTCAACGTTTTTGACTGGATGTCGCTCTCTGAAATCCCAGAATGGGAAAAGTTGGAAGAAACAATTATAATATCTTAAATCGAACAGTTTGATACTTTTAGGTCACTGTTTTCAGCAGTATTTATACCTTAAGAATTTTATGGAAGAAAAAAATTCTTGGAAGAGTGAAAAATCAGTTCGATTGGAGGATGATGGTTAAATTACTTAAAAATCACATAATATTTAGATCAGAAATCGGAGTTACTTAAAATGTGTGAATACTTGTTTGCAATTCCTGCGCACAATGCAAGTTGTGAATGAATTTTTTCCTTAATGACCATCTAGCGGTCAGAAGAAGCTTTGCAACCGAGAGGCGAGGGTTCGAATCCCGCTTCGACCATGGATATTTTGTGATTGTTATTGGAAGGTGGTAGAGGAATTCTTCCTCGACCGAGGTGGTACCACCCCACACATCTTCTTAAAGGGCTGGTGAAATCCCTATGGATCCAGCTCTGGATGTGTGAGTCGATTCCCCAGTACACCCACGGTACATATATAGTACTTAGACTTCGGTCTTCGTGGGCTGTCAGAAGATAAAAAAAGTAAATAGTTTATTAGCCGAGTCCGTTGAGGCTATTCTGCAATACTAGTATAACTTTAAATATCATATGCAGAATCTCATAAGTACATCATCAGAGAAATATAAAACTGGCAAATATTAATCCCAAATAATTTTTTAATTTATTTTTAAGTAATATCAGTTATAATAAAGATTTTCGTTCCTAATATAGTGGTTTTTGTATTTGGTATTTAGAGCAAGGTAAATTAAACAAAAATAACCCCCCCCCCCTCGGGCCTTGTGTTCCGATATGAGCCAGATAATTTATAGCAACCCTAGTCACGAGTCAAGTACCTACCAATAATTCCAATCAGTATTAGTCATTACCGTGTGGAAAATATTATAGGTACTTTTCTCTACAATTACTCAATGTATAGTTCTACCTTATTCTGTTAAACTGTCAGTGAAAGTCAAACCTTACTGCCTAATTCAAAAAGATTAATTCAGTTTTTAAGTTTTTATTTCCCTTGCCAACTAAACTTTCTAGTTCCCCTGTTCGGTATTATTGCAAAATTGTTATTTAACACTAAAACTTGCCTTACAGTCTTAACATTTTTTTGATATGATTTATGATACTGTGGTATAAAAAATAAACACAACTGCAACTTTTTTTTAATTATACCTAAATCGTTCTGCTTCCCACAATTTCAATAAAAAAATATTGACAACGGCTTGGACCCTAAACGAAAAAGAATAAATATGAAGATTAAGTTAATTCTTTCTTTTCAATTTAATAGTACTACAGGGCCATATCGCAAACCGTTTCGCAGTGCCTGGCGAACTATTCACTGAACTCTGCGCTAATGAGGAGAAGCGTAAACTTGTTCTTTACACCACAGGAATACATAAATAACCAGAAGGATAACTCTCCAGCGGCACGTTTGTTCTAAGCCTCTAACGCCGAGGGACCTTGAGTCAGTGTTGAAGCAAAATTTTATAATATTGTTGTAATGTTAAATTAGTAAAAAAATGTTAACAATGTGATTAGTGGGTTATCTAGTGGGATATACTGGGGATCTAAGTATATCTCACGGTATTTTGGCGTATTTCACACAAATTGTCCTCTTCACAGAGAAATTGTTTACTTGCAGCTATATGGGGAATGATGAAAAAATAAGAGCTGTGATTTTTTTAGATTAAATTGACAAAAGCGGATCGATTAAAAAATGCAGGAAATAAAGTGTACTTTTTAATTTTATTTTGAGTTATGCAGGAGTCATCAATGATAAAATATTTTAAATAGAAAAATTATTTGAAGTTAGGTGAATAAAACATTATTTACAGACCTATTTCTATTTATAAATTTAAGAGCGTAAAATAACCTTACTCTACAATACAACCTAATCAAAAACTGGTGCGGAAAATCTTTGTAAGGATGGACAAAGCGGCTATCTTTACAAATATTTACAAAATGGGTAATATCATCATTTTTTAAAACACTGTGTTCAAAATTCCTTTGAAATATTATTTCTAATAAAGATATATAATCATGGATTTATTAAGAATTGATACGGGATGATTTAACATTCTTTGAAGCCAAAACAAACCATTCTAAACGACACTGTAAACACAATTTTTAAACATTGGCCACATCATATTTTACCTTGTATTTTTGTACAAAAAATACGTTAGAAGCATCACAAGATTTACTAAAAGTAATAAAAGCCCTAAAATATTTTATTATTGGTTATGTTATTTCTAAAGGTGTTTATTTAAAGTCGCTCCGAGTCATTTATAAATCTATAAGTCGCACTTTTTCTTTTCTAGTTTATTAGACAAAGACGTACGTGTAACCGAGCGTTCGCAGACGTTTTTCCTAAGCAACCAGCAGACAGCAACACTTCTGAGCTCCAACTCTCCAATGCTATTTTATCTCTTTCTACTACCATTCTTGTTTCAATTACGTAATAATTCGTAGTTCGTAAACTCTTCTCATAGGAGAAATGTTTTCATAACAAACAACAGATATAAGGCTTCACGTTCGATATGCTCACAGTATACGGACATCGAATCCTTTCTGAATAAATCCATGTATATAATTTACAAAATCATTATCGGGCATCTTTAAGTTACCAAATGTATCTAAATTAACATTTTGATACGTTCCGTAATATCAAAATAACGAGGTTTCGTCCAAGTTTTGGTGAGCTTTCGAATACACAATATGACGTATTTATGAATATTTAAACATTTTTTAAGAAGATAGCCCGCAAAGTACCTTAAAAAATTTGTTTCTAATGAGCGATTCCTTGGAAAATCAGCCTGCGATTTAGGTGTGGCATCTTGTGGTGATGAAACTGATGCCGATACAGGAATATCATAATGTTTTAGTAGATTTGATAATTCTAATAGAACGTTATCTGCATCAGTTTCAAAATTTTAATTACCAGAGGTAAAACTTCTAACACAAAATAATTTTTTAAATATTCTTTTAAATTGTAGTTTGTTGCCTAATTGATCCAAAAAATGTTTCCCAACAATCTCGATTAAGCCGTCTCCGTGAACAAAAAGGAAACGTTTTTTGATGTCAGGACAGGCCATAAATTCAAAAGTGCATTTATCGAAATTTTGAGCCCAGTAATAAATTTCATTGTATTAGTTACGTTTCTTACTCCGTTTTTATCTACAACCGTTAAATTGTGGTAAGGAATCATTTAAAAAGTTAGTTTCAAAAGAACTTTAAATATCTCTAGAAAATTTCTTTACTAAAAAATCTTAACATATTTATACATCTGCCGACATTTTACCTCGGAAAAATATGCCCTCTATCCCGAAAGTTTAAATCTGAATCCCGTATTGATCCCACGGGCCGCCAAATTTATAGGAGACACCCGAGTTCGAAGGAATTCGGATTTCTTCGCGAGCAGCCGAATAACAACAGTGACCCAGTTAAATGCCATCCGTTTCACAACTTACTATCTAGCTAAAAATGCTTTGGCTATAGCATTACCGAATATTCAGCATAACGTGGCCGCTATTAGGAATTGATTAATAGAAAGTAACACCTATTTAATAGGTACTTAGCAACAAATTTTCTACATATTGACGGTTAACAGGAAAAATGTATGAAATGGCATATGGTAACTTTTCAGGATAGTAGTTTAAAGTATAAAATTTAAAAAAGGTATGTGTTACACGTAGGTTGTTATGAAAGCGTGCTTGGAAATTATTTTATTTACAAAGCGTAAAATTGTTAAGGCCCTTTGCTCTTCCATGAATAAAAAAACCTCGAAAAAAACCTTCTTATATATTTTAGAATTAAGATGCCAAATAAGTCAAAACCTAAAGATAAAAATTCTGCTGGCTTTAATATTATTTACGATGGTCCTAAAAGTACTGTAAGGTGGTACATTGAGCCGATTCATCTTACACTTTAGGTAAACTTACTAAAATCAAAAGTAAGAATTGTAATCAACTCCCGATTACTTATGTAATCGTAAAGTACTCACAATTTATAATTATAATTGTAAGTACTTTTTTGCCTGATCAAAAGAAAGACAGAATTAATATTAATAGTTATGAAGCTGGTGGCAGTAATTTTTCAATGATTTCATCATTTGGCAGATGTTGATTAAAGCAAAGAACTGAGTAAAATATACAACATGAGCAACTTCTGCCTTTAATTTATTGTTGAAATATTAAATGAGAGGTTGTGAAAAATGTAGAAAAAAAAAGTGCTGTAAACAATATTATCGCGTCTGCCTCTTGTTTTAGTAAAATTGTCTTAATGAAAGCAAAAGAAATGCAACTGGCAGACGTTTTTCCTACTGCGTTTAAGAATAATTGATTTTTTTTTCAATTATTATGATATATAAAAAAAATTATTCCATCGCCAGGCAGATTGCGTCAATTATTAAAATTATTTTATAAAAAGCACGAAAAGATACTTCTGCCACTTAGATAGCATTGCATTAGAAAACTGCAATATCGCAAATTTGTTTAAAAAACAACTATGAAATCATTTAATCGTGTCTGCCCTTAAGCCTAATTATTTTATTAATTATAAAAAATATACAAATAGAAAAGGCCGACAATTTCAATCTTGATTATTCCAAGGCAGACACATAACCAGATACTGACTTTTTTAGCCAACAATTTTTTTGCAAAATTTATTCATATATTTTTTAAACAATTGCTAGATTTCTCTCCTCTTGTGACTCTATGTATACCTGTGTGTACCTCGAATACAGGTCAAAAATTTGACGTCTACAAATACACACTCACCATATAACTTGTGTGAATGCTGTTGAGTTGTATTGAATAATGAATTGGTTTGTTGGTAGGTAAGCCAAAGATAGAGAGAAAACTAAATAGAAGCTCCAAAAACGTTAGCACCGGAAAGCTCAGTAAAGTAACAGAAAAAGAGAGAAAACTAATAGATGTCCTTGAAAATTTCAGTGCGTAAGGAGCAATGAAGCGATAGAAGGAACGGAGCAGATGCTCCAAAACATCAAATGAGTAGTATAGTGCAGAGTCATCGTCGAAAGATATTCTAAATAGCTTAGTCACTTCTTCGAAGTTCGCGAAATGCCGACATTTCTTGCAATCGGTCGTAAAGCATTCAAGCGTGATGGAAACAACGATGTACGGGGAGTCCGCGATAGCAATCGAAATGGTTTTATTTGTGAGCGCTTATAGGAGGTTCAGGCAAGATATTTATGAATATTTAAAATAGGTTTAATAAAAAAATTCAACAACATTAAACCTGATTTATTAGTGAGTATAAAGCACAAGTTAGTGTATTAGGTACTGTATACACATTTATAAATAAATGCAGAATAATCGGGTTAATTAAAATCTACAGTATATAATTAGTTGAAAAAATGAAAGGAGCATAATTTCATTGCTTTTAGAATAACATGCTAATACAAAAACAAAATCTTGTGTGTGTGTGGAATAATACCTTAGAAAATCGAAAATGTGAATATTTGTGTTTAGAATTGTAGCATTAATCAGAAACCTATATGTCTGCCTTTTTTTGTATTATTGTCTAAACTCTATTAAAGTCCAAAATATCAATAAAAAAGACTGAAATGATTTACTAAGTTATTCTTCTTGCATGCTTGTAATTATTATTATAAAAATGAAACAATTTGGACGTCTGCATTCGGTAAATTTATTATCTGTATAGCGCGCATACTACAATATATCGTTGGCAGACACGACAATATACTTTGTGACAGTTTATTTTTTTTTTAATTGCAAAATTAATTTTCACAAAAAATCAGCGCCATCTAAGCTTAGCTCTATCTTTTTCTAACCCAAATAGTTGTAAACTACATTATATTATATTACTATGAACGACGATGGAATCATATACCGAAATTGCCACCTGCTCCCTAACTATAATATCTGTAACTAAAAATATCATTCTATTAAAAAACTGAAAATTTTACTTCATATGTAAGTATTTTTATGTACCTAGGCCGAAGAGAAAAATGTTATTAATTGCTTAAAAAACTATAGAAGAACTATTTGTTTATCCAAGATATTTATTCTATCAAGTATGTATGAATATTATTATACTTATAGACTTGTAAAATAGTATATTACAGTACAAGTTTTATAAAGCATCATTTAAGAGCACGGGTCCATGTTAGAAAACGAGCCGCTTGCAGCGAGTTTTCCAACAGGACAAGTGCTATGCTATTTTTTCTATTTTGGATTTTTTTCAATAAAAAAATTCATATTTAAAAAGAAAATATGACAAACAACTTTTGCAATTTTTTGTCAAAATTTTATGTTGGTAATACTATCAAATTTTATTTACCACAGCAGCTTTGACAAATTAAATTATTTAATTATACATGACGATACTCCGCATTACCAACTTTTAAAAAATAAAAAAAGCGGTTTCATAAAAAGCCTGTTACGATACTGAAAACGATATCGAAACAGCTTTGATATAAAGCCAAAATTAGGCATTTAGCTTATCCGACATCAATATTTAACGTAAATGTATAAAATAGATGAAAGCATAAAGGATTTTAGGATATAAACATAAAGCATACGTCAACGTATTAACCTTCTGTCTTGTCCTCTATTATCACATCACTTAATCAAATGAACTTTTCATATTGTTTAGTAGATTTTAAATTTCAGTCCTTATAAAATATCAGTATTAAAAACTTATTTTAGTTAAGAAAGATCATTAAGACGGTTACATCCAGAAATCAGGGTGGAACATGAAAAAATTCGTTATTTAACTCAACAATAAATAAGAATCGTGAGTCCTCATGATTATGATTACTTAATGAATCGCTGCTCTTTCGATTCCTTTAGGTTTCTTCAGGTTTGCTTGGTTATGATTACAATAAGGAATTACGATTACTAAAGACAACCCTTCTTAATTTTTCTGCAGTAATTTTGGGGATGAATTTCTCAAATATTGTAATCGATTACTAGGTACTAAGTACTCTTAAAAAGTAATCGGCTGCGATTCCTAATTTTCAATGTATTGATTACAGTAATCGAGTACAGTAATCGATTACAAAAGTAAACTATTACTTCCCAGCTTTGACTAAGAAACAGAGTGTTAAAGTGAGAATTTGAATTTCGATTGTTTCTAAAATTTTAAAAACTTTTTGACACATTGCCTTAATAATTGGCCAGGTGAAACTTTAGGGTTAAAAGACAATTCGTCCCCAATGGGCTTATCCAGCATTTTTTTTATTTCATCATTCAAAAGTACTCCATTCGAAAAGCTGATCACCAAAAAATTATAATTTTTTCTGATCGAATCCACCCTTAAAATAGCGGTCAAACATCACTCATTATGAAATGGGACGATGGCGTCTGGTGACGTAGTTCCACGATGAGCGATAAGCGTTGGCATCGCTGCAAAAATTTTGCAACTGGCTTTGTCAAAATGACGTTTGTCAGAACCCGTATCCCCTTAGAGGATCATGGCGGTGTTGCCTTGGATCCATCACATTGTCTATTACATTCAGTTGTTTTTCGTGGGATGACGTCGAACTGAAAACTGAATATTTTCAATTTTGTCGAATTTTAAACCTTAATATTTTAGTTATTATCCGTCCCACCGACGTAATTTTCTGTGTTTCGATTGACTGATTGTGCAATAATATAAACATATTTATGGAAAGCGCGAAATGACTAAACAAGCCTATTGTATTGTAAAGTATTGAAGGCGCTATCTACCCTTCAAGATTTAAAAACCCTTGAATTTTTATGGGCGTGGACGTAGGAACATAAATTAAATTTACCAACAGGTAACAAGTTTAAATGTCAGGTTTCAGGGGTCACGCAGCGAGCTTACTGTTCTTTGCGCAATTTGTATAAAAGTCAGCATATTCTTAACTTAAATTTGAGAAGGCAATTGTGCGAGTCTTTAGTAGTGTTATTGTAACTACTGCAACTTTGTATCCTTGCCTCGATGTGGATGCTGCATATAGATTGCAAAAGATTCAGAATTCTTGTATAGGGTTTATTTTTGGGTTAAAAGCCAGAGATCATATAAGTTATAAGTTAAAAGACATGGCTAAATATCAAAGATCGAGAAAAACCCGAGTTAAAAATAACGGCCTATTATTATTATTATTAACTAAAAATATTATCTAAAAAAAGTGGACTGAAATGATATCTGCACATTATCTGCTGTGCGTTCAATATTTTTTTCTATTTAACTAACATTATGAGTTTTGAGGTTAATCTAGGGTTACACTCTTATACGGGATACTTTGTATCCCACAGTATATCAATATTTGCAAAAAAATGGCACCATTTATCAAATTATTTCTTAATGGTGCATAAATTGCGTATAGAGTCCACACGATCAACTAAATTATTTGACGTTACCCTTAAGCATCGCGGAGGGTTCTCACCACATAAAAGACTTACCCCCATGTAACATGTAACAAAAGCTATTCAACAGATTCTGTCATCAAAACGAATCCGATCTAATCACAACTGTAAAATTAATTCAACATATACAATAGAGGTACGTTGCGTATGATAACCATCTCTTTACGCATATCTGAGAGGGCTCATTTAGGACATGCGTAGCCCTTTATTGTTTAACAAATCGGGGACAATAGGACACATTAAGGGGGGGGGGGTCTATATTGATTTTGGATATAATCTACTTCGGGTGTTAAACGCCTTTTTTCGAATAATATTCAATTTAGTAATTTTTTATTAATACATGCTTGGCTAATTGTATACTGATCCAATGGAGACAATTAACTAGGCAACTAATAATAGAGAAAAAATGTTTTAACAAAAATATTTTTTTCTAAGAGATCTATCGAGAGCTAATACTGCTTCTTGTACAAGTAATATTAATAAGAATTCAATCGATTTTCTCATCCCTTTGTTTTTGTTTTATTTTCTTCGCTTTGTAAACTTGTTTTATTAGAGATTTAAGAATTAAGGATACAAAAAAGCATCTTTTAGCGAATTTTTAATTAGGTTACATGCATAGAAATAAACCTACCATTATAATGGTAATATATATAAGTATACGTCTTTAGAGATTTGTATGTATCAAACTGTAGTGAAATTTTATATGAATTTAACTATTGGTTGTTATTGACTTAAAATGATTAAGTCATTAGCGAGAGGAGATTGTTTATGTACACGGTGGACCAAAAAAAGTGACAACATTTTTCTTTTTAGAATACCTTTTTTTTATTGTTTTTCACATTTACAGGCAATATTTACAGGTGTACAGGGATATCCAAATAAAAGTGAACAGGCCTTATAACTTTTTTATTTTTAAAGATGGGAACAATGTTAAATATGAAAGTTTTGGGGATTTTTATGGATCAAGTACAAAACATCGATTTTCGCGGTTCTTTTAAATTGGATGGTATGATTTTTATCATATTTTTGGATTTAAGGAAGTTCTAGACATATTTTGTATAACATTCTCTATGCAGTTTTTCAATTGCTCTTGAAATACTTAAAATTATTTCGCATAAATATACTTTAAACGTAACTATCCAGGTTGCGAACGAAATACCAGCTACCTTTTTAAATTTTCTTCGTAGGTAAATCAAAATTAATGTCAAGGTTGGCAATAATACTTTCATCACGGTGAATTTATAATTTATTTTTTATGCAAAATGAGTTATTCTATTAAACAATTAATGTTGATTTTTATTGGTTAGTAATATTTGAAAGCAATAACCACTGATTATAAACAATAACAAATGAATTATAACATAAACAGATAAATGTTAACATTGGCGAATAAATATCCAAAGAAATTTTTAACATGTCCTCCATCTAATTCTTCGAACTTTTCATACATTATTCTCTGCCTCTGAAGTGTGTTTATAATACTTTCAGCATCATTTTCGTTCAGATTTCTTGCTTCATTTCTCACCTTCCTTTGTATTTCTTTAATATTTTCATTATGTATTACTGCATACCACATCAAAAGACCTCAAAGAAATGTATCTAAAGGTGTGAGGTCTGGGCTATTTGCAGGCCAATGTAACGTTCCATATCTACCGATCCATTCGTTATACTGATGGTTTAAAAAATTGGGAACCTCAATAATTATATTATGGGAAGGCGCTCCGACCTGTTGCCATTTAATACGTCGATGTTCTTCAAGTAGCAGTTCGTCGAGAATATCTTCGATTTCATTTTCTAAACAACTAAGATAGCGCTGGCCAGTTAATGCTCCCCGAAAAAACAATGGTTCTACAATTTTATTTTGTAATACCCCATACCAAACGTTGATTGAATTATGCCCCTGAAAAGCAATATCTTCGACGATAAAGGAATTTTCAGCCGACCACACATGAACATTTCGTCTATTAAACATTTTTGCAGTTGAGAAATTTGCTCCGTCTGTCCAAACGATAGTATGTAATAAATTAGGATCTTGCCGCATTATTTCGTTAATATTTGTGACAAAAGTATATCTCCTTTCTTTTTGATCGGCACTAAGTTTTTGAACTGGCATAATTTTATATGGTCTATACTTAAAATAGTTTAATGTTCTTTGAACTGTTCCATAAGTCAATATGTTTTTTTCTTTTTCCATATCTGAGATACCGCACACAATCGGGAATTGAATTTTTGGGATCCTCTTGAATATACATATAATAAAATCGCTAGGCCCTTTCTTCATTTCTTTCTCTTCTTCTCTTCCATTGCCCAGACTTCCTCTTTCTTCTAGTCTTCTATTTGTTTTTATTATGCTGTTTAATGATGGAGTTCCTTGTCGCTCTTCAATACTTTCTTCATATTGTCTATGGGCCACTCTAACATTGTTATGTTTTAAATATAATTTTAACATTTTGTATCTCTTATTAATAGATAACTCATTTTGCTAAAAATAAAATTGTAAATTCACGGTGACTAAAGTATTATTGTTAACCTTGACATTAACTTTGACTTAACTACGAAGAAAATTAAAAAAGGTAGCAGGTATTTCGTTCGCAACCTGGGTAGTGACGTTTAAAGCATATTTACGCGAAATAATTTCTAATTGGAAATACATATTTCAAAAACGATTGAAAACGCGCATAGGGTATGTTATACAAAATATGTCTAGAACTTCTCGCAGAATACAAAACAAAAATATGATAAAAATCATACCATCCAATTTAAAATAAGCGAGAAAATCGATGTTTTATACCATATTTTTTATTCGATGCCTAATTGTTTTGCTGATAAGTTATATGAGTGATCCATAAAAATCCCCAAAACTTTCATATTTAATATTTTTTCCCATCTTTATAAATAAAAAAGTTATACGATGTGTTCACTTTTATTTGGATATCCCTGTACATATATCTGGGTTCTCAGAAAATCAAGCCAAACCGAACAAGGTTACATCACATTATTACACAAAACACAGTGCACAAAACCAAAAATTAATTTTTCTTTGCTGACGAAAATTAGCACCCACATTCTAAAACCTTATAGGTAGGTCTGTTAAAAAACCTTAATCTCTTTTGACATAACATTTTGATGATTCATCCAAGGCTTAGTTTTCAAATAAATATCTATGTTTTTAGTTAGTGGGCCATGAAAACACCTTATTAAATAAGACAAACAAAAAAATGATGTTTTCATAAAGAAACTCTATTTTAAACTTTGAATGGTGTCGGCCTTTACTTGATGGAAATCCATTATACACATAATAATAGACAATTTTAGTCAAATTTCCACTTTTATTAAATAGTTTATAACATGACGTGTTTCGCTAACACTATAGCTTCATCGGATGTTTGTTACAGACTAAATCTTAAACTTGAAGCTCACAAAGGTGTCATAACATAGGTACAAATATCTAGGTAGATAATGAGGTTTTAATTTAGGTTTTATTATTATACCAGTTTACAATGGGGAATTCACACTGGGCTTTATTTCCGTTGGGCAAATAAGTTTAAGAAGGGTGAGTTATTTAATTCTAGAATTAAATAAATATTTGTTGATTTATTATTATATATTTTTTTTCTAATAGTTATAATATTATTCTTCTGGCTTAGATAAATTAAAACTGAAATAAACTTTATGAAATTATCAAAACTGTTTTCACATACCACTAACTAAAAACAATGATATTTCGGTACCTAGTTTTGATCTGAGTAGAAGCATCGGATCGGCAAGATAGCGAAGAAAACTAGAACTGGAATAATAAAATATGTGAACACAGGATTTTTATTATTCAGATAATATCAGGTTTCAGGACGTGGGTAATTATCACCTTCAAATATGAATTTTTACCAGTCATTTAAATAAACTATTTCAAACTGCCCTGCGTAATAACATAATTTATCCTTACTTATTCTGGTCGTTCTTTTAAGAACGTAGGTGTACACATTTGTAAATATTTCCTACAACTGTGATAAAAGAGAAATAAAAATATGTGGTCACTTTTTTGGCAGACCGTGTAAGCATATACATACATACACCTTATTTTGTTTTAAACTATTATTTTAGAACTGACAATAAGTACTTACGGAATTAAGTATTGTTATAGTTATACCACGTAGCAACTCACCTGAAACAAAATTAAATTATAGTAAAAAGTTGTTTTACTGGCACATGTTTAGCGCAAAATCGAGGACCGTAATAATTGACGTTTTCTGAAATATACATTTATAAATAAAAATAGCAATATATATATATATATATATATATATATATATATATATATATATATATATATATATATATATATATATATATATATATATATATATATATAAACAAATGCTAGAAACTAGCGCGGATCGATACATAAAAAAAGAGAGGAGAATTATTGTGGGCATGTCCGCTAGCAATGAACAGTAAAATGAAAAGTTAGAATGGTAACCCGTACGACACGTGTTTCTGCTCATTGGCTTCATCAGGCCCACGTATGTGACTGTGCCTCTCAACATAAGTCGAAATGCACAACGTCACATACGCAGTTACGGGTGTAACCTTAAGAAAAGGGAAAAAAAAAATATATTTAACGAGGACCACAAACAGGAGCCAGTGCACCAATTTGTGGCTTCAGCCAAAAGACCCCTTTTTTGGGGGCAACAATTAGCGTCGCCGACGGAGGCAACTATAGCCAACTGTCGTGGTATCCTATAAGCCCAAGAGAAGAAAAACAAATGCTAGAAACTAGCGCGGATAGATACATAAAAAAAGAGAGGAGAATTATTGTGGGCATGTCCGCTAGCAATGAACAGTAAAATGAAAAGTTAGAATGGTAACCCGTACGACACGTGTTTCTGCTCATTGGCTTCATCAGGCCCACGTATGTGACTGTGCCTCTCAACATAAGTCGAAATGCACAACGTCACATACGCAGTTACGGGTGTAACCTTAAGAAAAGGGGAAAAAAAATATATATTTAACGAGGACCACAAACAGGAGCCAGTGCACCAATTTGTGGCTTCAGCCAAAAGACCCCTTTTTTGGGGGCAACAATTAGCGTCGCCGACGGAGGCAACTATAGCCAACTGTCGTGGTATCCTATAAGCCCAAGAGAAGAAAAACAAATGCTAGAAACTAGCGCGGATCGATACATAAAAAAAGAGAGGAGAATTATTGTGGGCATGTCCGCTAGCAATGAACAGTAAAATGAAAAGTTAGAATGGTAACCCGTACGACACGTGTTTCTGCTCATTGGCTTCATCAGGCCCACGTATGTGACTGTGCCTCTCAACATAAGTCGAAATGCACAACGTCACATACGCAGTTACGGGTGTAACCTTAAGAAAAGGGAAAAAAAAAATATATTTAACGAGGACCACAAACAGGAGCCAGTGCACCAATTTGTGGCTTCAGCCAAAAGACCCCTTTTTTGGTGGCAACAATTAGCGTCGCCGACGGAGGCAACTATAGCCAACTGTCGTGGTATCCTATAAGCCCAAGAGAAGAAAAACAAATGCTAGAAACTAGCGCGGATCGATACATAAAAAAAGAGAGGAGAATTATTGTGGGCATGTCCGCTAGCAATGAACAGTAAAATGAAAAGTTAGAATGGTAACCCGTACGACACGTGTTTCTGCTCATTGGCTTCATCAGGCCCACGTATGTGACTGTGCCTCTCAACATAAGTCGAAATGCACAACGTCACATACGCAGTTACGGGTGTAACCTTAAGAAAAGGGAAAAAAAAATATATTTAACGAGGACCACAAACAGGAGCCAGTGCACCAATTTGTGGCTTCAGCCAAAAGACCCCTTTTTTGGGGGCAACAATTAGCGTCGCCTCCGTCGGCGACGCTAATTGTTGCCCCCAAAAAAGGGGTCTTTTGGCTGAAGCCACAAATTGGTGCACTGGCTCCTGTTTGTGGTCCTCGTTAAATATATTTTTTTTTTCCCTTTTCTTAAGGTTACACCCGTAACTGCGTATGTGACGTTGTGCATTTCGACTTATGTTGAGAGGCACAGTCACATACGTGGGCCTGATGAAGCCAATGAGCAGAAACACGTGTCGTACGGGTTACCATTCTAACTTTTCATTTTACTGTTCATTGCTAGCGGACATGCCCACAATAATTCTCCTCTCTTTTTTTATGTATCGATCCGCGCTAGTTTCTAGCATTTGTTTTTCTTCTCTTGGGCTTATAGGATACCACGACAGTTGGCTATAGTTGCCTCCGTCGGCGACGCTAATTGTTGCCCCCAAAAAAGGGGTCTTTTGGCTGAAGCCACAAATTGGTGCACTGGCTCCTGTTTGTGGTCCTCGTTAAATATATTTTTTTTTTCCCTTTTCTTAAGGTTACACCCGTAACTGCGTATGTGACGTTGTGCATTTCGACTTATGTTGAGAGGCACAGTCACATACGTGGGCCTGATGAAGCCAATGAGCAGAAACACGTGTCGTACGGGTTACCATTCTAACTTTTCATTTTACTGTTCATTGCTAGCGGACATGCCCACAATAATTCTCCTCTCTTTTTATATATATATATATATATATATATATATATATATATATATATATATATATATATATATATATATAATGTGTGTGTGTATGTGTGTGTACATATGTGTATTTAATGTAGACGTTTTATCTATATTTTTAAAAGATTACAAGTGGACGAATAATAAATCTCCCGACTGTAGGTTATATAGATTTTTGTTTGTAGTTTTAAATGTATAGCCATTGACAACTTTAACTTTCAGGTCTAAATGAAGATACAATGCACATCTGAAAGTTTAAATTGTCAGTGGCTGTACCTTTGCCAAAATTACCACAGCTCTGTTTCCTATTATACTAAGTACAAAGAGAACTAACTCATACTAATTAAAGAACATTATTGCATGCGTGGTTTTCTTCAAATTTTGCCATCATCAGCTGGATCTATTAGTCTGTTAATTAAAAGATTTGGTTACTAAATATATATATATATATATATATATATATATATATATATATATATATATATATATATATATATATATATATATATATATATATATATATATATATATATATATACATATAGTAACCAAATCTTTTAATTAACAGACTAATAGATCCAGCTGATGATGGCAAAATTTGAAGAAAACCTCACATGCAAATAATGTTCTTTAATTAGTATGAGTTAGTTCACTTTGTACTTAGTATAATAGGAAACAGGGCTGTGGTAATTTTGGCAAAGGTACAGCCAGTGACAATTTAAACTTTCAGATGTGCCTTGTATCTTCATTTAGACCTGAAAGTTTAAGTTGTCAATGGCTATACATTTAAAACTACAAAGAAAAATCTATATAACCTACAGTCGGGTGATTTATTATTCGTCCACTTGTAATCTTTTAAAAATATAGATAAAACTTCTACATTAAATTTAGTAAAATTTTAAAAATAAGTTAACAGATATATCTTTTCCCGATAAATAAAAATAACAATAACTCTTCATATTTAGAAGGATCTCTTGGCCAAAAAAGACAAAATAAAGATAATTTGATAAAATATCGGCGAGCAAAATTATTCGTTCACTTCCAAAAAAAAAAAAAAAAGATGTACATAGAATGTTCTTATAGTGATAAAAAATTCCTAAATATAGATTCTAAATTATTTTTAATAGCAGTTTCTGACTCCGTGGTCTAAAGAATACAGGAAATTTTCAAAATTTGTCGCAAATCATCAGAAGTGCCTCAAGAAATCACACATTTGATATTAAAATTATATCTAGAACCAAGATCTCAAGGAAACATAAGAAAAATTGTTGGAAGAAGCCGGTCAACAGTTGAATATATTATAAAAAAATATAAAACAATCCATACAACAAAAACCTTGTCAGGGAGAAGAAGAAAAAGTACTGACTTTTTGAGAGAAAGAAGAAATATTAAGAAAAGTTAGTGAAAATCCGCAAACTACTGCGACAGATACAGTGAAAAGTTAAGCCAGTAATTACAAAAAGGTTATCCATGTAACAATAGTAAGAAAATTTTTAAGAAACCAGGATATACAGGTACGAGTTGGTCGAAAGATACTGTTAGTAAATAAGAGAAATAAGAAGAAACATCTCGAGTTTGCTCAGAGGCATTTTGACAAAAATTCTGAGTACTGTAGAAACATCATATATACTGACGAAATAAAAATTGAGTTGTTTGGTAAAATAATAAAAGGTTTTGGTGTACAGAAAGCGCGGGGAAGCCTACAAACCTAAAAATTTAATACCAACAGTAAAGCACGGAGGGGGTTCTGTTCTAATCTGGGGGTGTATGTCATGGCACGGAGTGGGCCAGCTCCATTTTATTGACGAAACTATGGATCAGTTCGTCTACATGGACATTTTAAAAAATAATTTAAGACAAAGCGCGGAGAAAATGTGAATTGGAGACAATTTCTTATTTCAACAAGACAACATCCAAAGCATATAGCGCGGCTCGTTAAAGAGTGGATACTGTATAGCATACCTGGAGTGTTGAAAACGTCACCGCAAGCTCAAGACGTTAACCCGAAAGAACATCTATGGTGGGAACCCAAAGAAAGGGTGAAAGAACGTAAAATTTCCAACAGAGGCGTTAAAAGCAAGATGTCAAGAAGAATGGTCAAAAATTGAAGTAGGTTTTGTTATAAAACTGGTAGAGTCAATGCCTAATAGGTTACAACAAATTATAAAATCAAAAGGGTACCCCACACCTTATCAGTTTTGGCATGCTTGGACTAATTTCGAACAAAATATTGGTGGACGAATAATTTTTGTCCCTTGGTTTGGTGGAAACTGTGTTTTACTATTAATTATATTTTTGAAATGCATTGTCTAGGTTGGGCTTTATATTACAGTTTTTAGTACATGAATAGTTGTTTGTAATGAAAAGCCAAAAACTTAAGTAGTTTTAATCAAGTAGTTTTAATCTTATCCCGAATAATAATTTATCGCCCGACTGTAAATTGAACACACACTGGGCAAATAATAATATCTCAATGATCAGTTTAAAATATTTCAGGACGTTAAAGAGTGGATACTGTATAGCATACCTGGAGTGTTGAAAGCGTCACCGCAATCTCAAGACGTTAACCCGAAAGAACATCTATGGTGGGAACCCAAAGAAAGGGTGAAAGAACATAAAATTTCCAACAGAGGCGTTAAAAGCAAGATGTCAAGAAGAATGGTCAAAAATTGAAGTAGGTTTTGTTATAAAACTGGTAGAGTCAATGCCTAATAGGTTACAACAAATTATAAAATCAAAAGGGTATCCCACACCTTATCAGTTTTGGCATGTTTGGACTAATTTCGAACAAAATATTGGTGGACGAATAATTTTTCTCCCTTGGTTTGGTGGAAACTGTGTTTTACTATTAATTATATTTTTGAAAGGCATTGTCTAGATTGGACTTTATATTACAGTTTTTAGTACATGAATAGTTGTTTTTATTTTTGTAATGAAAAGCCAAAAACTTAAGTAGTTTTAATCAAGTAGTTTTAATCTTATCCCGAATAATAATTTATCTCCCGACTGTATATTGAACACACACTGCGCAAATAATAATATGTCAATGATCAGTTTAAAATATTTCAGGACATTCAAATAAAAGTTTAGGAACATAATGGGTAATCTAAGTAGTCATGTCAAGCAGAAGTGATTGATCCAATAAAATAAAAACAACCCAAGTTTTCTTGTAATTATAAATACTAATCCCCCTACTATAGAAAAATTATAATGCGAAATCCACATAACCATTTTTAGACCATAGTTCCGCATATCTTTTGAAGTTTAGGCCATGACAAAACAAAAGAGGTAAGCGTCCATGGCGGTGGATAGTGGAGTTTATTTTGTTGACTTTGTGACAGTGGCAGAATTTGCATCGAATTATGTTTATTTAAACTTAAATTTGGTAAGACTTAGTAAGTACTTTTATTTTGTCATTTTTGTCCCATATATCCCATAAAACATTTTTTTTACTCAGGCAAAAACTGTTAGATCATTTTTTGATAAATTTAAGGTGTCTATGATTTGGCGTGATAAGAAAACATTTTATGTTATTATATGTTTTTAAAGTACGTTGTTTTTTAACCTAAACAGATGTCAAAATGTGTCCCGTTTATTCCAAGCAATAGCTAAAATATACAGTAGACACGCGATAGTGTGAACGTCGAATAACGGAAACCCCGTATAACGCGAACAACATATTTTTATGCATAAGCCACCGTATACCGTGAACAAACTAACCCCGCTTATGAAAACAAAAGCAAAAATTAGTACTTCCCTGTTGTTTTACGTGTCCTTCTCCGATATATTTGGTATTTTACCGGTCAATATACGCCGAAAATATTTTGTTTTTATTTCAGGCATTCGCTGTAGACGATCAGATAGTAGCTTATCGTTGCTAGTGGATACATGCGTATTTGCGTCTGCACAATCATGGCGTTTTTTAGTGTGTTTAAAATTCGTTTTAATACATCTGTTATACATCATTGTCGTCATGAAAGAGCCGTGTTTTTGACTATATAACTAAAGTATTTCTTTCTAAAACAAATAACTCAAAAATCCTAAGAACAATGGTAGTTAGTAATTTAAAGTGCACAATGTGATGGATAAAAAGCTTGTAATTTTTGCTATCAGTAGACTTATCAACCAAAACCGTTTGTGTTTATCAGTTTATCTCTGCTGGATCTTTTTATGGGAATCCACCGGACTTAGTGCCAGTCCTTGGTTAGGTTGAATGGTTAGTTTTGAAAAATGACACTTCCATCCCCGCAAAACCTATCATACCCGTGCTGCTCTAGCAAAGACCTAGAAGTGAAAATGTATCTTTGTGTTTCATGTCACAAGATTGTTCATCAATCATCAATCATGCTGGAATCGCAAGAAAAACTGGTCTCCAAGTACATAATACCGAACAACAATCACAGGATGTTTCTAGTACAGGTATGGGCAATGAACCTTTTCGTGGAAGATCCTATACTAAAGGAGACTGATAGTATCCTGCAACGTTCCCAACCAGTTAATGTATCTGCGCCACTATACGACATGCTATTGATAAGACTGGTTTTCGTGTCGGCCATATAAACATTCGGTCCTTGATCAACCAAATTACTAACTTGAGGTGCTTTTTAAGGAAATCTGAATACTCGATTTTTGCCTTAAGTGAAACGTGGTTAACTTCGGAGATTACTGACTCGGTCCTGTCTGTTGCTGAATTTACTGTTGTTCGCCATGACCGCCCCGCAAGAGGTGGCGGAGTGTGTCTTCATATACGTACCTAATAATTTTTCATTCAGCGTTATTAAACTTCCCGTAGATTCCTCCGTGTCAACACTGGAGATTCTCGTAGTGAAGGTCTTTCTTTCTAAAAAAACTAACCCAGTGGCAATAGCGGCTCTTTATCGCCCCCAAGTAATGATTATAATGATGTATCAAGTGTTTTTGATGTTATTCTTTTTTAAATAATATTAACCTACATAATTTTATATTGCTAGGTGACTTAAATGTTAATATGTTAACCGAGACACCTATGTCGCGTTTCTTAAGTAGTCTGTTGATTTCTCATGATTGCAGGCAACTGATTGATGCCCCAACCAGAGTCACAAACAATTCGGAGTCGCTAGTTGACATTATTATTGCCAGCGGCGACTCCGATGTTGAATCGTCTGACGTTTCATATCATTCTTTTTCTGATCATAACTTGATTTCATGTGAAATTCCGACTTTAGTTAAACAACGTGCATCTATTAAGAAATATCAGCAAATTCGGTCAGGATGCTGGTGAAATTGACTGGTATTCTATTTATCGTGCTTCGAGCTTAGATGCGAAGATTCAGTTATTTACTACGTTTCTTATTGACTTATTCGACAAGCACGCACCGGTTGTTAATATCACTGTGGGCCCCAATAAGCGTTCGCAACCGTGGTTTACAGATAATCTGAGGAGGTTAAAGCGGGTTAAGCAGCGAGCTTGGTGTAAATATAAGAAAACGGGGAGACCGAGTAACAGACGTTATTTTTGCGATTTAAGAAATTTGTGTAATTCTGCAATTCTCTCTGAAAAACGGCCTTTTTTAACACCACTTTCAGAAATTGCAGGGGTAATGTCAAGTTGCTTTGAAAGAGCGTGACAAAACTTGAGATTCATAATCCGATTGAGCCCTTTGTTTTGCCGGACTGTTTGCTTGATGCCAATAGAGTGAATAATTATTTTGATGAATCATCCAAGTGTAGAACAACTGATGCCACATACGTGGATGCATCTCTTAATTCTCTGATGTACTTAAATACAGGCCGGTTCTCACATATCACTCCTTTTATCCGTTATCTAAATATGTTAAAGCTCATAGAAAGAAGATTTAAACATTTTGAATGTTTTATTAAGCAAATTCTCGCTAAGAAGTCACCTAAATATCTATATAACAAATTAACTCCAAGAAGGTGTATTCATCATAGGGGCCTGATAGACATAGAAGATTTGAAGTGCCTAAGGATCGCACCAGCTTTTTTAGGTCCAGCTTCTCGTATCTTGCACCACTCATAGCCAACAACCTTCTTGCTAAATATCCTGACTTGCGCGTTAATCTCAAAAATAAAACAAGTTGTGCAACGTCGGATGATACTTTTTCTCTTTTCGCCAGGAGCATCGATTTACGGCTTTTTTAGTACTTTTTTTTCTTTAAATATCTAATTTGGTCAGCTTAGTGTATTTATACTTATTTGTATTTTATAGTTAGTTTTGTTTCTGCTATTTTTTTAAAACACTGTAACTATTTTTAGGACAAAATTTTTAATAGCGCATAAGTCTATTTTGTCTTTTTGTGAAATTTGACACAATAAAATTATTATTATTATTATTATTATTATTATTATTAACCAAAAACCTTGAAATACAAACGCAGACATGATTTAAACATAGCTTTCATCGTGAATCAACTTATTTTGACAATTCTGCTCGAAAACAAAAATAAAATTTAATTTACAGCTTCTGTGATAATCCAAACGTGACCGACTGTGCTGGCAATCCACAGAAACCATTTCTTTGGAAAGGGCTGTCCCCCTAATAGCCCATGTATTCCCGGTGATCTCGGAAATGGCCGATTCATAAATAATGTCGCAAGAAAGGTCCGAAATAAAAATGCCCCAATCAATTACGTGCACTGTCTCTTTCCCCATCCTTTTTGATTTTACTTTTCTTCCGGCTTTGTGGTGGATTATTTATTTATAAGTTGACAATTAACTGTATGTAGCTAACCAATGTCCCCATTCGTCTTGCACCATTTCCGTCAAATAACACTTATACTCGTATAATGGAAAATACTAATTAAGGAAATTCGTCGACGTTCGACTTCGTTTTAAAAAACTTTTTATTTTGACAAAAAGGGCACAACTTAAAAGTACTATGAACACCAATACGAACAGCAACTAACTTTGACACAGTATATTATATATATATATATATATATATATATATATATATATATATATATATATATATATATATATATATATATATATATATAAGGTAAAGAAATAGCGACAGTACCAGTTATGAAAGCGAGGGAAATATTGGGGAAGCTGTCTGTAAGGTAGTGCTAGACACGTGTTTCGTGCTTATTAGCACTCGTCAGTAGCACATAACCAAGTTAATAGGTGGGAAACTTGGAAGTTAAGAAAAAAAAAAAGAAGAAAAAAAGAAAAACACAAAGAGTTCACAGACCAGGGACCTGCCAACTCATTTGTGGTATTTTGTCAGGAGACCCAGAGTTTTCTGGGCAACAGCCAACATCACCACGGAGGTTGCAATAGCCCCTGCGTGATACCTCTAACCCCATGAAAAAAGAAAAGGTAAAGAAATAGCGACAGTACCAGTTATGAAAGCGAGGGAAATATTGGGGAAGCTGTCTGTAAGGTAGTGCTAGACACGTGTTTCGTGCTTATTAGCACTCGTATATATATATATATATATATATATATATATATATATATATATATATATATATATATATATATATATATATATATATATAAGTTAAATATTTATGGCTGTTGTTTTTAACCATTTATTTTGGTTTTTATTAAGAAATAAAAAAATACTTTTACAAATTTGCAGACAATTCAAAACTTGCAAAACGTAATCTTTTGGTTGTGACATCACATGCTATGTAAATAAAAGTGCCATTATGTCTGGTGTACTGTAAATTCGAGTGGTTATTTAGTTTTTATTATTTCGCGAAGATAAGGAGATTTCATGGATAAGAAACATTTGATTAAAAAGATTGATAAACAATGACCACACGGGCAATTGGATAATTTGCGGGCTAACAAACCTATTCTATTTTCTTTGTTAGCGACAGTTGATGCATTTATAATGACTGCTTATTTTTCTACCAATCTTGACTTTATCTAGATCTGCAGAAATTAAAGAAGTAAAAGCTTAAGGGTATTTGTTTAGGAAATATTAACTATTATGTGCTCATAAGCTCCGAATCTTTTCATTTATCTTACGCTATACTTTGACAGTTGGAAATCATAACCTTTCATTAGGATTTAATATATAAAAATAAATGAATAGCAAAATATGCTTAAGCCGTAGCGACACGATGCTAAGAACACCTTCCAATGTTCGACGCTTGATGATTTGTCGCATCGTGTGGCCGACGATCAAACCCATGATACTAAAACGTACGTAGAGTCTTAGTATCATGGATCAAACCTACCAGCTACCAGTGTCGAGCATCGAACGTTTGTGCGTGGACACGTTCCGGCCATTGTCTGTATTCTTGACCCGAGTTAAAGGAATTCCTCCGTTTGTTCGACGACTTCGAAGAAAAACATTCGTTGTTTTGATGCACGGCTATACGATTTGTTCGAATATAGTAGTTTATTTCTCGATATACTTTTATTTAGTAATAACAACCATCATCTTCTATAATAGTATGTCTTTTACGTTTCTTTTTTTCAAGTAATAACTTTAAACCAAGACAATACTACAACCGTTGCGACACCAATTGTAACATCATTATCCTCCATTTTTAAATCAACTACGAGACAAATGTTTGTATATAACTCTTTTCAAGCCGGCCACACGTTACATGGTAAACTAGCCAAACATTTGTGATGTGTGAAGTTTGCCGAATAGTATGTATGGTAAGACATTTGACAAACTCCTTCCAACGTTTGCTTTCGTCTACGTTCTGATAGATGTCGGTTACTAAGACCCGAATCAAAGAAATGTTTGCCACTTGTACTTACAAAACGCGATCCAGCATTAATCCTATAC
Organism: Philopedon plagiatum; assembly: GCA_963971165.1. NCBI lineage: Eukaryota > Metazoa > Arthropoda > Insecta > Coleoptera > Curculionidae > Philopedon > Philopedon plagiatum. The sequence goes on along the minus strand of OZ020192.1, from coordinate 81,443,875 downwards.
ATTATGTGACAAACGTTTGGCTAATATATTAAAACCCTTTTTTATTTTTAGAAATTATTATTTTATTATTGCTTAAAAATCAACAACAGAAGAAGAAATTATTATCGTTTTGTTCGGGTTGGTTTATTATACATCCAATATGGAGTGGTCCAACAGTTTGATTTTAGAGTTTTAGCTCTTTCAAAAACAACCCACCGCACATTATTAAGGCCCTTGCAGCAATAATTATTGTATCGTCATCACTGTTCTCCATCTTTACTCACTATGTAAGTACCATTTTTATTTTATTGAAAATATACCTTTTTTTGGTATGTAGAAACTAGGGAGGACTAGAAGGATGGAGACCGATCAGCAATGACTGCATTTTAAATTTCTGTCCCTGCTTTTTGGTTAGTTCGCTAGGTTGTCGAGAGGGACGCTCTGTTCTTTAGTAAATCCAATTTATCATAGAAAGTGCGGTGTTTTTCTCGTTTATTTGTCGAACACACTTTGTTATTAATTTTTTTTCTTAACACTATTGACAATGACTAACGGTAAATCATATAAAAGTAGAGTTTGCTTTGTGCCGGGGTGTAAAACGGGGTATTGTTCCGATAAGAAGCTCAAGAAAGAACGCGGTGAAAACAACCAAAGCCTCTTCGTAGCTCTAAAGGTAAGTTAGTTTGCTTATAAGCCGTAATTAAGGGCTAACAAACTCACGAAAATAGCTTATGCTGTCGATTTTATGGATATATCAAATGAATCTCTCTGACGAAGCTCAAAGAGAGAACATCAAATGTTTAGGAAAACAATCAAAATTGTAAAAAGCTAATGAAAGATGGGGTAATATATTCATTCCTGACCAAAAATTAGCTAACTGTACAATCTTACTGCAATTTTATGCTTGAGTAAAAATTTTGTAATAAAAAATATAAATAAATAATATATATTTTTTTATATTTCTGTTTTTTTTTTTGTGATTCTATATTGGAATAGTAAAAAATATTATATTAATAGAGTTGTACAAAGGTTTACTTATCGAAAAAAAAGTTTTTTGTGACTGGAATGTTTAATGATTTTTTTCTTTTTTATCTTCTGACAGCCCACGAAGACCGAAGTGTAAGTACCATGTACCGTGGGTGTACTGGGGAATCTACTCACACATCCGGAGCTGGAAACATCCGTTGGGATGTCACCAGCCCTTTAAGAGGATCTGTGGGGTGGTATCACCTCGGTCGAGGAAGAATTCCCCTACCACCTTCCAACAACAATCACAAAGTATCCATGGTCGAAGCAGGATTCGAACCCGCGTCTCTCGATTGCAAAGCTGGCGCCGTACCAACTCGGCCACCGGAGACCCAACTAATAACCAATAAAAACCAAGCGTCGTTGGAACCACATACAGGCCGGGTGTTGCAATAAGTGTGACAAAGTAGATTTAACTTCATATAAAAGTCGTTATTTGTTCCTCTAACAAAAGAAAATAAACTAATTTAAATAAAAATAGTTATCGCGCCCACAAGAATCCATGTATTTGAAACATCACCTGAAACACATGCGCCGTTTGCGGCGAAATCGTAAAGCTGAATTACCGATGCAAAGTTGAGACCGGGGCCAACGTATTGCGATCAGTCTCCTCCCTTCAAGTCCTCCATAGTACAAATGTTTGTACTTTTCCCGCCACGAATGTCAACCTTTAACCGGTGGAATTATTCGCCATTGTAATTTGTATGGACCACTCGGCAAATGTTACTCGACATGGAAAAAATACGTTGGGCATTCGCCTAATTTGCCATATAATTTGTGGCCGACCTCAGATGTATCCGATCAAACATTCGCCTTAGCGTGTAGCGGAAAAATTTGCCACACCAACTGTCGAACTTAATTAACTCAAAAAACATTCGGCCCAACGTTGCAGCCAGCGTTCGACGCATCGTGTAGCACCGGCTTTACTTGGATTTGGCGATACTAACATTTATTCATATTTATGGAAATTTTTTAATTAACTTTGCACGGCTTTCTTTTGACTTCTGCTGTTCTTGGCACAAAAAGAAAAAAGATTATTCGGGGCACTTGTAGTGATATTTTTGCATATTGGCACAATACAATACTAATAAACAGTTTGTAAGAAATGTCATTGTTTAATAACAAGAATTACACATAGATTACACTGTAATCAAAAAACAATTTTTATGCACACAACAAATATTTTCTATTTACGTCACAGTTAAACGGTTCGGGCGAGGTGAGGTTAATATAGGCAACTAAATATACATTCGAAGCCGTGCTTCTTATTTCTTACGACTTATGGCTGTTAAAAATGCCGAGCAAAAAGATAAAAGGGAACACGCAAAAAAATTTGTACGGTTAAGTACTAAAATTGTAAGATTAGACTCTACAAAAAAAGGGACATATAGGGACGGTAACAAGGAATGTAACTAGATAGCACAAAATTGTTACTGCATGACTTGTTTGATTGTTAGATAAGTATTAGCAAATTGTAGGATATCATTTGAGAAACTGCTGTTGAAAGTGTTATGTTTAAGAAGTAAAAGTTTTTACAATAAAAATAACAAGTTATCATTTTATGTAATAATGACATTCATTGCTTGTAAAAAATAAAATTTAAAATTTAAAGCAATAGCCTGACGTAATTGTAAGGCCTCTTCCTACAATATCAAACCACTGGAGCCATAATTGTTAAGGTTATTTTGAAATTTGTGAGGTAATCTCCTGTAAAATTGTAAGACCTGGTTTTACTTTTTGGAGAATCTGTAGGAACAAATTATGCAGGTATGAGAACCACAATTTTTATATCATTTCTTAAAAATTATGCTAGGACTAGTCCTACATTTTATAGGCCGTACAGTGACAGATTATATGATGGTCTCATACTTTATTTAACCTAGCTTTACAACATTGCTGTATCAGCTTTCGTAAATTGCAATACATAGTTCCACAAGATTGTAGTAATTATTACACCAGTTCTAGTTGTTTTTTATGGAGCATATATATATATATATATATATATATATATATATATATATATATATATATATATATATATATATATATATATATATATATATATATATATATATATATATACGATGAGAACCAACGAGTTCGAAACCGGTCTGCTGGTGACGACATTCTAACTAAAGAAAAAGCTTCCTTCTTCCTGGTAGTTTCTTGCATTTGAAACAGTATTTTCTTATCTAACTGTGTTAGAAGAAAATACGGCAAATTTTGGTATGTAATTCAGCGCTCGGAGGGGCATATAGCCCGGAGAATAGCTGTTTTACCATTATTTGTTGAAATCCTTATTGTATAAGGAATTTTCAGGTGGTTAGAGAATTTATTCTCAATTTTTGCATATTTATATGTACCCCTGACAAGTAGACTTTCATTCATACGTTTGATAATTTTACCTTACGGTAAACTCTACTCTGAATGCTTGAAACTGCTAATGGATGGCGCTGCCTGTGTCTCACTGCTTATGCAGTACGACAGTTGTAGCTTTAAGGGATTACTTTTTCGGAAGGTTGGTATGTTCGTCTATCCTGTACTGATGAGAACCAACGAGTTCGAAACCGGTCTGCAGGTGACGACATTCTAACTAAAGAAAAAGCTTCCTTCTTCCTGGTAGTTTCTTGCATTTGAAACAGTATTTTCATATCTAACTGTGTTAGAAGAAAATACGGCAAATTTTGGTATGTAATTCAGCGCTCGGAGGGGCATATAGCCCGGAGAATAGCTGTTTTACCATTATTTGTTGAAATCCTTATTGTATAAGGAATTTTCAGGTGGTTAGAGAATTTATTCTCAATTTTTGCATATTTATATATATATATAGGTATATATATATATATATATATATATATATATATATATATATATATATATATATATATATATATATATATATATATGCTCCATAAAAAACAACTAGAACTGGTGTAATAATTACTACAATCTTGTGGAACTATGTATTGCAATTTACGAAAGCTGATACAGCAATGTTGTAAAGCTAGGTTAAATAAAGTATGAGACCATCATATAATCTGTCACTGTACGGCCTATAAAATGTAGGACTAGTATATATATATATATATATATATATATATATATATATATATATATATATATATATATATATATATATATATATATATATATAAAACCGAGGGAAATATTGGGGAAGCTGTCTGTAAGGTAGTGCTAGACACGTGTTTCGTGCTTATTAGCACTCGTCAGTAGCACATAACCAACCTATTAACTTGGTTATGTGCTACTGACGAGTGCTAATAAGCACGAAACACGTGTCTAGCACTACCTTACAGACAGCTTCCCCAATATTTCCCTCGGTTTCATAACTGGTACTGGCGCTATTTCTTTACCTTATATATATATATATATATATATATATATATATATATATATATATATATATATATATATATATATATATATATATATATATATATATACCGGGTGCCTACGAGTTTACTGGCCAGCTTGTTATTTTGTTAAGAAATAATATTTCGATTTGAAATTTGGGGAACTCGTATGGTTACTTTAGATGCAGATTTTGAGTGCTAGAACATCTGACTATCGTTTCCGGTTCAACCGGAAATACAGTCAACTTTGTTATTTTAAATGAAACCTCCTGTATATTTGTTAAAATTTGGATTCTACGTAAAATTCTAATTATAAAACATGTATCATATCCCATACCTATCTTTAACAGTTTTCAAGAAAATGACGTTTGAAAATGTCGAAAGAGCCGCAAATTATACTGTTTTAACATAAAACAAATGAATATGCGAAAAGTTTAATATATTATTCTTACTTCTTTTTAAGGGCCTTGTATGCTTGTGTCATGACAATCTCACTTCCGGTGCAACCGGAAGTGCTACAAAATATGACATTCAGGCACAAATTACTTCCATAATTTCAATTGAACGACCTACTTTAAACTCTAAATTCTAATTTATCTGACTTTTCTCTATAATTTTTGTATACACCACCCCAGGTCTAAAGTTGATAGTTCTTGAGATATGGACAGCTAAAAATTTAGATGCATTCCAAATTTGAATCTTTCTAATTTTATCTAGGCGGCTATGGAGATCATTTGTCGCTTGAACTGCTTCATGATCATAACCATGTCAATTTCCAATTATTTAATCAAGATGGCTATGAATACAAGACACTTGTCATATTTTCTGTTAATAATATCACCCCCAAAGCAAATGAACAAGGTGCTCAGGGAATTTCAAAGAGTTCGTCTGAGAGAAAACGGTCAACAATTCGAACACTTAATTTATGACTAATTTCTTATTTTTTATAATGAAAACCTAATAAAATTATTCTTCAAGCACTACTCTGATATTATTAATTATGTGTATCCTTTCTACATTTTCTTAATGCAAATGGTCTCCATAGCCGCCTAGATAAAATTAGAAAGATTGAAATTTGGAATGCATCTAAATTTTTAGCTGTCCATATCTCAAGAACTAGCAACTTTAGACCTGGGATGGTGTATACAAAAACTATAGAGAAAAGTCAGATAAATTAGAATTTAGAGTTTAAAGTAGGTCATTCAATTGAAATTATTGAAGTAATTTGTGCCTGAATGTCATATTTTGTAGCACTTCCGGTTGCACCGGAAGTGAGATTGTCATGACACAAGCATACAAGGCCCTTAAAAAGAAGTAAGAATAATATATTAAACTTTTCGCATATTCATTTGTTTTATGTTAAAACAGTATAATTTGCGGCTCTTTCGACATTTTCAAACGCCATTTTCTTGAAAACTGTTAAAGATAGGTATGGGATATGATACATGTTTTATAATTAGAATTTTACGTAGAATCCAAATTTTAACAAATATACAGGAGGTTTCATTTAAAATAACAAAGTTGACTGTATTTCCGGTTGAACCGGAAACGATAGTCAGATGTTCTAGCACTCAAAATCTGCATCTAAAGTAACCATACGAATTCCCAAAATTTCAAATCGAAATATTATTTCTTAACAAAATAACGAGCTGGCCAGTAAACTCGTGGGCACCCGGTATATATATATATATATATATATATATATATATATATATATATATATATATATATATATATATATATATATATATATATATATATATATATATATATATATATATAAATATATGTATATATATATATATATATATATATATATATATATATATATATATATATATATATATATATATATATAGGAGTATATATAATCTTTACAAAAAATAGTGGATGCGCCATAAAGAACAACTAGAACTGGTGTAATAATTACTACAATCTTGTGGAACTATGTATTGCAATTTACGAAAGCTGATACAGCAATGTTGTAAAGCTGAACGAAAATATATAAAAATTAATCTCATATTGCAGACATATGATGCGTAACAGTTTTATTTTAAGGCTATTCAAAACTTTCAGAAATACTTTTGAATTTGTGAGATTTTATTTCTTTTAAAAAACAAGGTGAAGATGAGTTTAAATACAACCAAGTGGATAATTTGCGTTGGTTTTCATTAAGTTTTTGCAATTATTTAAAAATTAAAATACTTGTACCGTCTTAATGGCAAAATGTAATCCTGTTTAATAGTTTTTTATACTTTCGGAAATTACAAGCCCTTACAGAGCCATTCAAACACAAGACTTAATTGGTGGAACTGAGGCATCCAACTTGTGAAAGTGTAAACCTTTTTGTAAAGCTATAAAGGCATACGAAATGTTACTAAAACAAAAATTTAATTTTTAGTTTTTATTTTTCTGTAATTAGGTAACATGTTCCACTAGTCATTATATCAGATTAATCAACTTATAAAATATAAATACAAAACATGAAAATCAAAAATAACCAAAATACTTACACATGGTCATTCAAAATACATACTTTATATCTTAAATTGAACATTTTTCGGGAAAAACGCTTAAAAATTGCTGTCCCCCACCCTTACCACCAGACGGATCACTTAGAAGAATCTGAAAAAAAAACGTGAACATTGAGAATTAGGTGTAGATTGAGCGAAAATTATCAGGATTCTAAAGCAATCAATTGTTATAAACAATTTAATTGTTTATTTCCCTATAACTGCTGAACCATTGGTTTTAGAGAAAAAGTCTTTTAACAAAAAATATTAAACACGATGTAAGAAACAATTTTTGTCCTTACACGTTTTTCAAAATTTTTAATTTGGCCCACTCAGATCCGCGCATACGCGATGTGATACGGCGTTGCTGCCGTCTGTCGGCGGCGGGTAGCGCGGCAGATGGGCGGAGATCGGGCGGCTGATGTTTACTCAGGTTAAGTGATGTGTAATTAGGTATAGCTTGCACTTGACCGAATTTTTAATTTAATAAATTAATAATATGACATTGGCGAAACACATTATAAAAACGTTTTCAGGCTATTTAATAACAGTCATGCTTCAAAATGTGACCGAAAACTTGGCCCAAAAACTTAAAAATTAACATTAAATTAAGAACAATTAAAGTTGGTTCTCTCTTAGTTTAGTTTACTTTCACGCTTAGTTTCTGAACATATATGCTATAATAATATAATTGCACATCATTTCTTAGAGTTTGCTTATTATAATTTTATTTCTCTGTATAGTTCCATTTAGAGATGTTCCGCCATATTGCAAATTAAGAAACGTACAAAGACGCGACCACCAGAAGATTGTATTATTATTTATTAGATTACATTACTTTTATTTGATATATTAAGTTAAATTTCTTACCTTTGAATATCTCTACCAGTTCGGGGAAGCCCCAGGATTCTAACAATAATTCTACACTAGTCTCACACATTATTACTAAAGGTTTGCAAACGGGGGTAAATCCAGAGACGGCTTCTAACCTAGTTGGAAATAAAATCAGGATTCGATGTGCAAATAAAATACAAATATTTATTTACCCACATTGTGTTATTTGAAAGTGCGAGATAAGAAAATACCATACAGGGTGTCTGAAAAGTCTTAGCATGAGCAAATATCTTTACTATTAATAAAGATAGAGCCACCAAATTTTAGTTGTATCTTATTGGTTAATAAATCTACTTTTTTATGTAATTTGACTTTTTCAACCCCCTTTGGGGGTTACGCTAGGGAGTTGAGGTCAAAAATTTTGAATGCAAACGAATGCCGGGTGGCCTCTTCTTTTAAAAGTCTTCAAAAAAGAAACATTTTACCGCAGCTCCCGCATTTTAATTCATTTGTAAATGGCAAGCCTATAAAAATTATAAAGCGTAAATCATATAATCGGGCGGGGCAACAAGTCGACCTCTTATGCCATACAGTACCAGCCTGCACTGCTATTTTTTGTTTTGTGGGGACTTTTTTTCTAACTTTTTTCCAACTTTACTTCTTCATTTGTCGTTTTTATAGTTTTTGTTTTTTGACATCTGCGCAGTAGACCAAAATGCTTACCACGCGGAAACCGAGCATGCTAGACATGCGTACGCAATTTCAGGAGATGTACTTGTGTATCCACATTCGAAACCATTTACTTTGAAGAATATATCCCCAATAGTAAAGGTACCACCACGTATTTACCTTTCTAACTTTTTCCCCAAGTTTTTTTCGACTTTGTTTTTCGATATTTGCCATCTGCGCAGTAGACCAAAATGTGTACCTCGCGCAAACCGAGCGTGCTAGACATGCGTACGCAATTTCAGCAGATGTACTTGGGTGTCTACATTCGAACCCATTCACTTGCAAGAATATATCCCCAATAGTAAAACTACAACTACTTATTTAACATATTTTTACGATTTTATGACGTCTTACTTTTTTTGAACATTCTTAACTATGAGACATTCTGACCAACCGTGCCAGCCTTACTAATCAGTTATATTACGCACTGACTTATTTCCGGCATGGCCGCCTCTTCTTATTTATTCAAGCATTAGCCTTACCATAGTTATTGAGACTTTTGCGTCCTGTGAGAAATCCACAATATTGTACACTGAAAAAATCTTGATCTAATTTGAAAATTAGAGTATTCTTCGAAAATTAGCCTTACATGAAGCGCTACTATTCTTGTGTCAAGCGAAAATTCTTAGTGCCAGTAAAGGCTAATCTTGAATCTACAAACGTTCTATTCTTGGCATCCAAGACAACAATATTGGTTTAAGGACTGCTACTGTTCAGTCAAGAAGAAGGGTTAGTTTAAGATGAAGAATAGGAGTACAGATATTTTAATTGGTAATTTACATTGTCTCAAGAATAACTAAAGTTATGGCAACCAGTTTATATACATTGACATAAATATTGCTTACTCTTGAACAAAGAGATACACTTTTCTAGAGTTAGTTTTAGAAGTTAGTCTTCGTGGAAATACATAATCCACTGATATCTTAGCGATCATTTGGCGAAAGCGATTTTTTCTTTCGCCAACCCTTGTAAAATACTCCCCTCTACCCTAATCCACTAGTATTTTTAGTGCCCCTTTGACGAAGGCGCAAATATGCCTTTTAGACACTCACCCTTCTAATCCACTGATATCTTAGCGATCCTTTGGCGAAAGCGCTTTTTTCTTCCGCCATCCCCTTTAAAATACTCCCCTCTACCCTAATCCACTAGTATTTTTAGTGCCCCTTTGGCGAAAGCGCAAATATGCCTTTTGGACACTCACCCTTCTAATCCACTGATATCGTAGCGATCCTTTGGCGAAAGCGCTTTTTTCTTCCGCCATCCCTTTTAAAATACTCCCCTCTACCCTAATCCACTAGTATTTTTAGTGCCCCTTTGGCGAACGCGCAAATATGCCTTTTGGACACTCACTCACCCTTATGCAATATAGGGGAAGGAGGCATTGACACTATAGATGACCTTCTTACACCACCTTACACAATTCCCCTAATACACACACACCCCATCAGTGCCTTTCTGACACCGTGACCACACTGAATATACGTCACTGATAAATAGTTCTACTTCTCCGTGTGTGCATTCACTTCAACACCGGAGTTAAGTTAAGAAAAAGTTGAAATAAGGATTACCTACTTTTACATTACGACCGTACTGCAGTTCGTTTAAGAATTGCTATACTTATTTCAAGTTTATTTGCTTTTCTCTCAAGCTAAGAAAGTGCTTGTTTCAAACATTACAATACTTAGCTTACTCGTATTTAGTATTGAAAGAAGTATAGATGTGCGTATTGTTTTAAGAATATCATGCCTTTTGGAAGGACTATACTTGCTGTTGCGGATATACAAGACTAAGCTATCCTTCACTGAAGACTATTACTCTTGACTCTAGTATAGCTTTTTTCAGTGTATATCTCACGGAACCCTCTAAGCGCGAGTTGAACTTGCACTCAACCGTTTTTTTATTTCATACAATCACGGCAACGCCCATCAATTAAATTATTTCTGTCAAATACCGTATGTACTTATTTTCGGCATCGACGCCTCTGATAACAGACCAACAGTGCCTGCCTTACTTATTACGTTACAAGTTGTTTAGAATGGCCACCATGAACTTCTTGGCAGTATTAAAGTCTGTTTTGGAACTCTGCCAAGAAGTAACATCTGAGAAAAGACCTTTAAAATGAGGTACCACACGGCATAGGGTTGCATTTAAAATTTTTGACCTCAATTTCCTAGCGTAACCCCCCAAAGGGATTGAAAAAGTCAAATTACATAAAAAAGTAGATTTATTAACCAATAAGATACAACTAAAATTTTGTGGCTCTATCTTTATTAATAGTAAAGATATTTGCTCATGCTAAGACTTTTCAGACACCCTGTATGGTATTTTCTTATGTCGCACTTTCAAATAACACAATGTGGGTAAATAAATATTTGTATTTTATTTGCACATCGAATCCTGATTTTATTTCCAACTAGGTTAGAAGCCGTCTCTGGATTTACCCCCGTTTGCAAAACTTTAATTATTACATACTAAAAATAAAAACAGAAAAATAAAAGTATTGCATCACTTTAAAAGATCGGAAGCAGAAGTCGGTAGAACTGTGGGCGGGCTGTGCGTAATTCCAACCAGAACACACGGGTGTTTCGGCTAATTACGCCTAACGCGTCGGGCGCAACGAACGGTTTTCGTTGCAGCATTGTCAGATAATATCTTAGCGATTATATTGATGTAGGAATAGAGGAGAAAAGGGGTATGTTTCTTATACTTTTTGTTTTGTTCGATAGAGAAAAATAATAAGCATTGCATAAATATGTATTTATTATCTAAAATTAAATAGTCCTTATAATTTTATGTCATTTAAATAGCTAACGTTATTTTCTTATTTGGCAATATCCAGAAAATAATGTAATGTGCGGCAACACGGCTTTTTTTATCCTAAAGTGCTGTAGGACAAAATCAAACAATTTGCAAAAGATTCTACATGATGGATTGTTGAAAAGAAAGCTATGTTTTGCTGTTAAATACTTTGCAAAAAAAATTAACTACATTCTACAACTTGTATATTCCACGTCCAAAGTTACTGGCAAAGTATATTCTACAACAATGTGGAATATTCTGTAACCTGAAGTAAAGACCCACCCCTACAAATCTTTGTTACAAATTTGTAAAGTATGAGTAAAACCCAGACATGAAATTATACTTACACTTGTAGATAATAGTATGACAATTTGTGAGAAAAATGGGTGCTACAAAATTGTAGGCAAATCTTTGCCTGGACTTTTTTCAGTGAATGAATTTAAGAATTGAGCACAAAACAGCGATGCGTGCTTTAGACAATATCTGATGTCACTTGTATGTATGGTCAAATGGCTGAGTTTTAAACTGTAATAAATGATACCGACAAGTAAAAAAAAATAGTTAAATTACCCCAGTAACTTTTTTCAAAATAACATTTTTTGGGTTTGTAATGATGACCTACTTGAATAATTTATGGCATAAAAAATACATGCATAGTCCCCACTGGTGTCGATAAACAACATTTCCGATAATCACATACTTTCACGGTTTAAAGAAAGTGCTCTAACTTTTGTGTAAAAACTTTTTCTGTAATGAGTTCTCCAGAGCTCGTCCAAATATCAGAACAATCCTGCACAATCGTAAAATAAATGGACCCTAATAACAATAAAAAGTCACACGCGAATATTTTAGGCAAGTGAACAAATAAATTGAAATTATACGGAACGAGCCTTCCAATTTAATAATAATTTAATTAGCGAAGTTTGTTAGGAAAACATTGCCAAAGTCAGGTACACAAATTCCCAAAGCCCTTACTCAAACTTTTGGGTTGTACGCAGTTAAATGTGTGCTTTTGTGCTTAGACTTGTTTATTTTGTCCAAAAATGTATGTGAAAAGGCCCGAAATTTTAACATTCGCCTTAAGTTGTCTTCTTCATTACGTATATTATTTCTATATATTCTTTGAGAAAATGAAATACAAAACAAGTTTAATTACCTTGGCAACTATATTGAACGGTTATTTGAAACGCAATAACATTTATTGAATAGGACATATCAAACCACGTCAAACCATTACTAATATGTTGTTTTTTTTAACATTGTTTCTGTTACCCAAAGGTTTTCCGCTGCAACTACAAAAAATACATATATAATTACCAAGTGTACCAACAAAAGTGTATTGGTTGCAAAACTGTACTGTTCTGGTCAACAATAAGATAAAAAAACGCTCCGTTCCCAAAACACAGGGTGATAAATATTTATTATTTTTATTTTTTTACAGAGTTTTGCAGAACCCTGTATAATTCACCAAAGTAATCAAAATTTTTTGTTGTACCAACTCTCCTTTAAAACTGCATTACGGAAAATTTTGATACGTCAGTGGAGGTCTTAGGACGCCTAGTCATAAGGCAGCATTCTGCGTGGCGTTCAAGGTGGCCAACCCAATTTCATTTTGACATGGTCCTTCGGTTAAAATTTTTAGCAATATCATTATAAGTGTATTAAGGATATATTCATATAGTGCAAGCAATTTTCAGTCAATTATTTAAGGTTTCAACGTGTCTAATGATTTCATTCAGAAGATTAATAATATGTTAAAATATACATGGTGACATTTTTTCTGTCACTAGGACCTAAATATTCTTTGTAAATGTTGTTTTCCTAAAATAAATCATAAAATATTTTAAAATTTTTATTAATATGCTGAAATATACCTATAGAATATAAATCTACGGTTAATATTGTCACAATATTCATACAAAAGAAAAATAATGCAAAACATTGTATTAAAAAAAATTAAGTTGCCCACCGTGGACGCCAAGTGGAGAATGCAGCCTTAAAGGAAAAGAATAAAATAATGTTATTTCTGCATTCCAAATTGTTTCTTATAGGATATAGCTAAGCCACAATAATGTTAACAAAAAAGAAACAAAACGTAGTAATACGCACTGACAGCAGCATTCGAAACGACGCTGCATTTTTTGCCCATGGATATATATATATATATATATATATATATATATATATATATATATATATATATATATATATATATATATATATATATATATATATAGTAAAAGTGTAGCTGCAAAAAATGCTCTGCGAATAAATGAATCGAATTGCTGGACGTCCATCAACCATGTGCACTGCAGCATATTTAGTACTTTTACTTTTAATACATATTGACATAAATATTACATTTTATTAACAAAGCACTCTTACGTGCACACAGATGTACACACTATTACAAATATTTGCAACACCGTACAATATATTTATAACTAGATTTTTCAGTTTTCCCTAGGGTAAGGAGTAGAACTCCCATCCCCTAGAGAAGAAGCCAGTGGAACTGGGGGCTGATGTTAACCCTTGGAGACCTTTGGAAATTCAAGTTGTGATTATTGCGTAACCCAACGGTAGCAACCTCATGGCACATATTATATGGTTTTTGCTGATTGCTTGAGATTTTTTTGTGAGATTAAACTATAATTTATTTTTAGGGAGCCTATTGATTTTTAGCGGAAAACTCCCAGGACCTAATCTAGAAAAATCGACCGGTTACTGTCCGAAAATTCGATTTAGAAAAGGATTTCTCTACGCTCAATCCACGTAGAAAGAAATAAGAAGGCTATATTTTTACTTGTCAGTTGAGAATTTTGAAGTTTCAACGATTATTTCTCAGTTAATTGGTCAATAAAACATGGAAGCGAATTTTAATATGCAAGTTGATATGTTGTTAATTTTGCGGGAGTGCAGAAAACAACTACAGGGAAGCTGCGCTAGTGTGGACGGAGAGGTTTCCTAACAACCCGAAATCTCACATGGCATTTACGAGACTGGAAACTCCTACCACTGGCAGTCTGAAGAGGAAACCACGAGTTCGAAATCGTACTAAAACGGACGAAAATATGGCAGTTGGCGTTATTGGAGCGGTAGCTATTGACCCTCATGTAGGTACCAGACGGCTTGCTAGAGATGCTGTAATGAGTCAAAAATCAGTTTTGACCATATTGCACTTGTACGATTTTCATCCATACCACATTACACTCCACCAAGAAGCTATATGGTGAAGACTTTGAAGATCGCGTTACATTTTGTAATTGGGTCACAAGACATATGCAAAGAAAATTTCCATAATTTTGGACAGGTAAGATTCTAAGTTATCCCTTATCAGTAAAAATCTAATTTCCCCACTGGATGAGAACTCTGCCAAATAAACATCCTTGGTCAATAATTAATGTCTGGTGTGGTATAATCGGGGATAGTGTTATTGGTTCGCATTTCTGTGAAGGGCATTTAAATGGAGAAATGTACACAGATTTTTTAAGAAACTAATTACCCCGATTTATTAAACCAAAACATAAATCTTGACATGTGGTTTTAACTGGACGGAGCTCCACCCCATTATGCAATACAGGCCTGTAATTATTTGAATAAAACATTAGAAAACAGGTGGATTAGATGAGCTGGTCCAGTCAACTGACTTGCTAGGTACCCTGATTTGACCCCCTTGACTTTTTGTTGTGGGGTTTTATAAAGGACAAAGTGATGGCGACTGCACCTACAACTTTAGATGATATAAAAGAAATTCGCTTTGCCTGCTTATTAGTGGCACCTGAAATGTTACAACAGCGGGTAGGTATGAAATTCATTTAGAAAAAGAGTGGGAAAAACCTATTTCTCGAAAAATACGCTTGTTGAAAATACACTATTTTGAAAAAAAAAATTCTCAGAACACTCTCGAAATATGCTTTTTCGAAAAAATAATGTTTCAAATAGTTTTTAAAGGCTACAGTGGGAAACCTAAGGAAACTTAACTAAACCTAGAAAAGGTTCATTTAGGTATGCTCAGGATTTACTTCTAATTCACATTTACATTCGAAAATTGAAATTCGAGAAGTACTTTCCAAAAAAACTACCTACTTTCGAAACAAGATATTTTTAAAAAAATTGTCCTTTCAAAGTATTTTTGAAAACTTATTTCTCGAAAATTTTTCGTGGATTTATTTTCAAAAAAGCATCTCTCGAAAAGATGAATGTTCAAAAAAGTGTTTTTCGAGAAAAAGGCTTTTTTAAATATTTTCGATAAAAAACTGGTGAAGGGTTTTCGTAGATCTCTAAAACTAGCTATATGTCGAACGCAGATTTGCATTAATTGTTTAAAAATATGATCCTTCAGTATTTCTCACCAAGGTTACCTATACCTCCAACTCAAATTATTGTTCTAATGTGTTGCCAATTTAATTTTTTTACTAATATTAGGAATAGGGGAATCTATAATGTTTATACAATATATGGACAAAATAATGTGCTTTGTAATTTTAGTCATTTATTTTTCGGTGTAATTGAGTGCAAATATACCTCAGGCGCCATTTAGTGGTCCTGCTTAAAATCCTGCCACTTTTCATAGAGACAGTTACTTTGTTGAGTAGTACCTTCTTATCTATCTGCTCCTGTATATCTATTCTTTCCTACTGATTTTCTTATGCCCCTTGATTTATTCTGGGTCCAAAGTCATGGGAATGCTAAGCTTAATAGGCATCTCTATGTTAAACGACTCATTTTAGAGCAAGATTTAATCCGATCGAGGGCGCTTTTTATTCTTCTAAGCATTCCGGTAAGAATTTCCACTTCTAAAATATTTTTTACTCATTTCCACAACAAATCTAGCTTGTTCGGAAATTGTTTTATATGGATAGTATGTCTAAGCCATCTATATAATCAAGAGCTTTGTGCCAGAGTCTATATCCAACTATAGACAAATCTTATGATCTTATGACCCATCGCTTTTATTATATATAACAAGTATATATAACAAGAATTAAATTTTAATTTCAGTTAAATATTCATTCTGTGTTGTGAGATGAAAAAAAAACTTAACAAAAATCAGGCGCGGCCCGTCCATAAGGTCATTTGGTCAATGACCCACCTAAATTTGTTTTCAATGATCCACTTAATAATTTATTTTTTAAAACCAAACTTTTCTTTCAAAAAAGTGCAAGTTCCATGCGAAAACTCCGCAAGAAAGAATCAAGTCAAGTCATGGTCGAAAGATATCCAAGCTTGCCCCGCGCTGGGTCGTATTTTAAATTGGTCTCATAGGTTTATATGGACGATATAAATTCATTAAAACTAAGAGAGAAACAGACATACGCGCTTTAGAGAGACAAAATTTGTCGACGGCCCGCCAATAATATCGCGCCACTCCCACTATGGAAATACACTCGAACCGCCCCTTGGAATATACTCTTTCAAAACATTTGGGTTGGACAAAGAAAAACTAATTAGATATCTAATATGCGCATTGTATTTGCATTGTATTAGTGTCTTATTAATTACCGGCTAAACATAGAAATACGATCTCTCAGCCACCCAATGTTAGTCATCAAATATAACGGCATCGGCACGGGTTTTCTCACATTAGCAGCGCGGTCCAGAGGTAGAGTCTCAGCGAGTGGACCAAGAGGTCGTGGGTTCGAGGCTGTGCTCGGGTAGACTTTTTTTAATTTTTGTTATTTAAAAAATTAGATCGGCTCTAGAAGGTGTATTAGAAACAAGTTTAGTACTTGTTCCTCGATAAAATATTTTTAAAATTATTGGTAATCTCATATCTACTACAGCTGGCAGCCTGCCCGTGCTTAGACAAAGATCGTATTACTTACTATGTCTAGCCGCCAGTACTGTATTTATTAAAGAAAACGGAGTTTCGGCAGATTTCCTAATTTTATTTTAAGAATAATCATATTTTTAGTACCAGGCGCTACCTCTATTGAGGAGCCGCAGACGTATCAAAACGGGAGGCCGCTAATCTTAGACTAAACACATATAAAAGTAATACTAAAAGTAATAAACATCTAGAGTAGCAATGTTCAATATACTACAGTACCTATTTTATGATTTTTGTGGTGTTTTATTTGTAAGCTGCTAGTAAAAACTAGGCACATTATTAAAAAATCTTCTTTAATTAAAAAAATGCATTTTGCTTGTTGCGTTGATATCACTAGTTGCCCACAAAATTTTGATCCAACTGTAAAAAAATTCACGGGCCGCGCCTGACAAAAAATCATGACAATGTAAAAAACCTAATCAAAATCTACCTAAAAAAAATTCATTTAAATTATGCCCTATTGTCATTTGTTACCTATGGAATAGTATGATTCAAAGCATATTTAAAATTTCACTGACCTACACTAGCTAAAAAAGATAATTTACGATATGGCCCGAAACTGACCGGCTATAAAACAAAATGTTAGACTTTTTTGGACTTCTTTTATAGGTTCAATTATAGGAGTTAAATTTTACGATACAATCAAATGCCCTTATCTCATGTCCAATCAAAAACCGGGTTGCCTTTTTATATTTGATTTTGTATCAGTTTGCTTATTTTGCGCAGTTTTTATTGTCTATCTCCGAGTTTTATGACCTATACGATGGGGCAGTTAACAAAATGATATGGCATGTAAAATATTGTTTGTGTTCTTTTTATCACATTGGTGGACACTAAGATTAAACAGTTTTAAAAGCTTTTAAGGTGCATTTCCCAAGTGGCGTCCATGTTGGCCAACTTAATTTCATTTTGACATGGTTTTTCTGCTTTAAAATTTTTAACAATAACATTATAAGTATATTAGGTATGGCTTCATATCTTGCAAGTAATTTTCAGTCGATAACTTTAAGTTTCAACGTGTATAATGATTTCATTCAGAAGATCAATATGTTAAAAGACTTATGGTGACATTTTTTCTGTCACTAGGACCTCAATATTATTTGTACATATTGCTTTCCTAAAATAAATCATAAAATATCTTGAAACTTTTATTAATACGTTAAAAATACTTATAGAATATGAATCAATACTTAATATAATTATAATGTTATTGTTAAAAACTTTAAAGCCCAAAAACCATGTCAAAATGAAACTAAGTTGGCCAACTTGGACGCCACGTGGAAAATGTCACCCTAAAAGCCGAATTGCAAAAAACGGCCACTTTGTAATGCATTTGGTTATATCGCTACAATAGGCGGTAAAGGATATTAGCTACATTAAAGAAACAAATTTCCTGGTACATGCGACAACTATAAAAATGCATTCCTGCACTGTAAACGAAAATATGGTAAAATTACAATAAATATGTGTGGTTATTTTTGGCCACCAAATATCACCGCGAATTTACATTCTAATTGTAATTTGACACTTATTAGGTAAATATGTTTTAATATACCATTTGTAAATTCCCCTAAAAAATCGCTGTGAAATCGGTGTAAAATATATATAAAAATACCACAATTATAATATAAATGATGTACTTCTACATTTTGGATACTGTAAGATGATGTAAAATTGTATGAAATTTGTTGAAATAATTATTGTAAATTTAAAGATCTGCCGGTAATATAATATGCTTTTTACAGCAGATTATTGTAAAAAAATCATTATGTTTGTCGTAATTTTAAGACTGTTTTAAGGTATAACCGGCAGCGACGTCCTTTTTGATTCCGGAATGTTATACCTTTTTACGAGTATTTACATCCTGCAAGGCTATAGAATCTGTGAAGAAGGCAGTTTAATACGAAGGCATTACGAAATAAAATAATCATAACTCTATAGGAACATAAACATTTATTTTATAAGAACAAAAAACGGCGACTTAGATATAGACATGTCCTAATTCACTAAAGGAGTTTAAATTTAGTACGGTCTTAAATACTGTCAAATAACACAGCAGAACTACCACAACTACGGCACAAATATTACGCACACAGCCAAAGCGCTCCGCACTCGAGACCCGTAAACAAATGACTGCATCAGCTCCAATGCGCGCATGCACGTCTAGGAAGGACCCAAAATTTTTCAATGTGAATTTACATCAATTAATGTGGTGAAATTACAAACATTTCTATTTTCGCTGTGGTTTTCAGAATTAACTGTATTTTTAGTGTAACTTTTCCAATATGTCGTGTAAATAGTTAGTAATTTTACTACATGCTGAGTATTTTCATAAGGAAATTACATTTTACGCGAAAAATCCTTAAATTTTACATCAAATCTAAAATATTACAAACACCTTACTTAATAATTTAGGATTTTTATCAAGATAATTGTGGTACATTTCCCATATCATTTTACAGTGTGGCATAAACTTTCTAAAATGTATAATGAATTGATAACTGACACGTAACTAAGGTATATACCCAAGCAAACCCAAGCAAAACAGTCGGTTTCTATTGATGGCATAAACAATTATTTTGGAAGAACTAGACATCACTGGAAATGATGAGCCGCCATGAATATTCGATGGGAGATTTTTGAAACGCTCCAGGTTCATTGCAAGGTTTAGGGACAAGATTTTTTGAACCGTATTATTATGCTAATTTCAGCTGATTTAGTACCCCCTTTAGTCACAAATTACGGTTGCCGAGTTCATTATTTAACGACAGATGGAGCTTTTGCTCACTTGTCTTGATTGCGACTAATAGGATCGTTAATTATGCAAGAACCTTCGGTGGAGAGTGAGTGTAATATAAAACCAACTATTATGTCCTGGAAAACTAACAATGATATAATAATTTTTCTGATCATTAACAGAAATTCTCTTAAGGTGACCGTTTTATGCAATATAGTTCCAAAAATGTAACTGTTAAGATACTATTAATAAAAACCTAAACGTATAGGACATAGCTTGGGATTTATATTCTGGACGAATTATTAATATGTACGATTTGTTAGTTCTTTTTACACCCGCAAACAAAAAAAATTGTATATCTAATTCACGGTCTAAGCATTAGTTCTCTAAGAAAGTCCATTAATATGCGTTAGGATTGTGAATTAGGTGAACGATTTTTCTGACCATGAGTGTACATTAGCCTTCAGAGTTAAGAGGCTTTCTTGGTAAGATGATAAGAATCTCCATTTTTCCTTAATTTTGTTAATAAATAATCTCTCTTGTCACCATACACGACCTTAAGATTTGATTAGCCCTTGTAAATATAACCCATATTATTTATTATAAGTTTAATACAGATTAAAACTGTATTATTAACTTTAAATATAAAGTTAAATTGCAGTTATTACTATCAAAAACCGATGCTATTTTGTTAAGCACGGAAGGGCAGCAATACCATAAAAAGGATTGTTTTTGTTTGATCGCTTCTGGCTACATACACCCAATCAATCGAGCCAAATTTTACGACGCAATCAAACACTTTTATGTCTAGCCCAAACGGAAAGCCAGTTGGCTTCTTAGGCTCGAGTCTTTAGCCTTTTGCTTACTTCACGTACTTTTTATTGCATCTCCGTAATGCCCGTTTTACGAGACTTATGACGTGATCAAGAAAATAAATTTTGCTACAAAAGATTTTAGGGAATATTTTGAACATTGTTAGTAAAATATATTATTAATGGGTTTTATTATTATGTTTACAGTATTCATGTAGGTAGATGAAAAGAAACGCGAAGTATTTTCTGATAAAAAAAAAATTCCAGAGAGAAATTTTATTTAAAAAAATAATTCCTTGGGATATTATCAGCAACAGCAGAATATTTTTATTATGCTGTTACAATAAAAAGCAAAAATTTCGTTTGCAACGTATTTATGTTAGTATTATCTTGAGCTCCCGGTAAGCGATTTTCAACTTCCGGTAAACCAATTTATTCTTATTAATATTATAAGTGAATACCATAAAACATAAAATTAAAAAAGTAAACATGTTAAGTTTTAAATAGCCATTATTTTGAGATACATATGTAATTAAAGTTAAATATCCATAGGACCTGTGCTACAGAGAATTTATTTATCTTTTATTTTGCACAGATCAACTACTTTTGACGGAAATTGAAGAAACTAAGGGATTTTTTGGTAGTAAAATTTTTTTTCTGAAATTCGTTCCGTGAACCTTGCCCGGTGTAGTAGATAATCTTTCTTTAGTTAGCTATTACTGTTATTAGCAAAAAAAGTCATCTACCCCTGCTTTTACTCTCTTTTGCAAGAAAGCGTCCGAACTTGGTCAGTCTTTATGTAAACAAATAAAATGTTTACATGTAAAAAATATTATCTACTCTACAATATAAAGTTAAACTGAGGTCTAACGGAAAAATAAAAACGTCTGGTTTGTTTTTAAGTAATATAATCAATGTATTGAAGAAAACAACAAATATAATTCATAATTGTCTTGCAGCTCATGATTTTATAACATAGAAAAGTCTATGTGAGAAAATTATGTGATGATGATGAGATCTTGAGAATTTATAAATTATCGAAGAAACAAGTATTCATACGGTAAAGACTGTAAATAGGAAAAACTGGATAGTCTATCATTAGACTTAAGGGAACATGAGGGATGTACAAAAAAGAAACAAATTGTTAAATCCGCATTATATATGTAGCTGAATACCAGCACACTCCTAGGCATACCGTTATGTAGAGGTAACCCAAGCTTTGGCTGTAGAAAAAAAATCAGGGAATATGTAAAAAAAATTGAACAACAAAAAGTGCCAATAGCGCCAGTTGTTACGGTGTCAATCAGGATCAATCATCATCAATCATCAGGATTGCTCCAAATCTGCACCTTTTTTTGCAAAAACGCGCGATTTAAAAAAAAATCCCAAAAATATGTAATAAAAAATGCGAAATTTGCAATGGATTATTGTGTTTTCGTACGAAAGCTTCGGACGCTGCCCCCAGCGTATTATGCTCTCATGCCAAAGTTTCAGAACTGTCAAAGTCATAGCACAAAACCAAACATAATTAGGTTTAAAATAATGTCCTCATCCGTGGGACAGGTTGGCTAGCTCAACACCCAGTCTGACGCTTAGACCAGAGCCCTAGCCACTCTTAGGGTTGGTTTACACCTTGGGTGCTATTCTATATCCTTGGAATCTCTGAATTGTCGGCTATGTACCCTCGGAGATTCCGAACAAAAACAATATTTTGATTGTACATCACAATTTAGTAGTATGGTACTATTGAGGTTATGAGGTTTCCCGCTTCTGGTGGAGTCTACTGCGCATGATTTTTTCTTTCCGCCACCCTTATGGACAAACAAACATGGCCTTCTTTAAGTATATAGTCAAATATTTAATGTTGTAATGCCCAGTAGGTTTTACAATTTTTAGTAGAAGACACTTTTATTGTTATCTTAAAATTGTAATTTTGTAACATCCCCTCACATCTTGAAATAAAAAATAGACTCATCAAAAAACCAAACGGTATAAAAATGGTTGCGTCTGAAAAATTTCGTAACTCGTTTGCTACTTACTAACAAATTAGTCAGCCACATTGATCCAGTAGAGCACACGGTATGACATCTATTTTTTTAGTTACTGGCCGACACCATTTAAATTACTTAAATAAGATGCAACATCCACTCTATTTCGGCTACTTAACAAGCTGTTTAGTTTCAACTACTGTTATTATATTAGGCTTATGATTTATGGTCGGTTTCTCAAAGAAATTTATTTATAATTGACTGGACACTTGTAACGTGACGGCGCACACACATGTCACTACCACAGGTGACTCTAAACGCCAATTAAATATATTACTCTTGAATAAATGCTTTGAGCAACCGACTGTTTAGAAGGGTAAACATTTAATCTTAGTAAGAAATTTTTTGTTTCTCAAAGCCAGTACGTTACTACTACTATAATTAAGGCCTACTCTGTTTTAACAAATTAATTCTACGCCCATGTAAGTCGCCCGCCTTATGGCACTTTGGGCACGCACGCTTCGCGGCTCATCCCTCGGGAGCCAGAACTGACGTAATTCGAGCTTTTCCCGCAGGAATCTGCATGATTGCCGGGAGATGCTGCTTGAATACAACGCCAAACGTACTTGTTTCCATTGTTATGTAAAAATTTAGGTGACGGTTGTCGAATATTCACGCATTTTTTCCTCAAAACGGAATGTATTCAAAATGACGATAGAGAATTTCTGTGGAAATGCGGTCGCATCAGGAAGTTTGTATTCCGCCACGAATTTGCTGTAAAGCCCTTAAGATTTGGATAGGTAATTTTGTATGAAAAGATGGCGGAAATTACTTCTCTTCAATTTCAGTACAATTTATTTATACATATGGAGATGTCAGCAGACTTTCAAAGTAGGTTGCGTTTATCGGAATTTGGTTTGATTAGATGTTCATGTATGTATTTGAATTTATTTACGATTTGTGTTTGATTTTACTTTTACTTAACCGTTCAGTTTGGATAAAATACACTAAATCCTTTTTTTGTGTAATTAGAGTAAAAATCATTATAAGTTGGCAGAACTAATTGGGTTTATCTTACAAAGGTAAATTTACCAAAACTGGGTGAAAGTTGGTATTATTTTTACAATTATTTTGTAAAATTATAAATTGTTTGTGAATTACCATGTAATGTACATGGTAATTAACAGACAATACGAAATTTTATAAAATAATTATAAAAATAATGACCTGCACCTTGGTTAGCTAAATATTTCAAAGCGCACAGAGTTCGCCAGGACAAGTTCTCGCAAAACCGACCGCGCGCGCACTGTGCAATATTTACACTGACTATTTCGAGCACTTTTCGACCCCTTCTTTCTTCGAGGCTTTCCAAATTTCATACGTCCAGGTGGAATATTTTCCAAGATACGAGTGTCCAAAAATCACAATTTCGGGCACTCACTGACTGACTGAGAGATCATCATAAATCTAGGGTACTTCCAAACGAGCTAGAACTTTGAAATTTGGAACATAAGTAGTGCTTAAGGTGAGAATCAAAAATCAATAAAAATCCAACATGGCGGAAAATCCAACACCATCATTAAAGAACTGAGCAATTTTGATACCCTTGAAAACTTGCCAAGTTTGGTCTGTAAATTTATCAGTTCACACAATATTTTTCTGTGCTTATATCAAAACACTGGTAATGACGTGTAGGCAAGGAACTGTAGGCATAATTTTTACACTTCAGATATTTTTTTCAGATAACAAAACACACAGTCCTGACAAGAACTTTTTCTGTTTTTTTACATGTACGTTTTTGGTGGAAGTTATAAAATATACACAATTAGTTCTGGTAACCCATACCCAATGATTCTTACTAGAATTTCATAAAAAGTTTTTTCAGTGTACTCAAGTAGTATTTATAACAAGCGGGTTTCGAAAATACCATGTTTTTAAAGTCTAAAAATAAATATTTTACTATGGAAATATATATTTTTGTTTGAAGAAACAAAAAATACATTCCAGTTTTCATTGTTTATATACGTTTACCTCAGTTATTATCTGAACTATCGGTATATTTTTATTTTTCCGGCCCAACAGGCTCATAGCTAAGTTCGAATTGTAGAGGAATCAACAAAATTTTAGAGGGGACAGACAATCGTCTTACATTATTTTATTTTACTTCTACCACAAAAAATATGATAATAAGGAAAATTTCTAAAGGGAGGTAGCTTTTCCTGGCTCCACTTTTTTGCCCCCTGACTACAAGCCTGTGAGGAAAGACCACTTTGCTTATATTTGATCAGCATCGGTCGAGAGGAAGTGCGTTGGAATACATACTATGTACTATTAACGATCACGTTCAATCATATACTGACCTAGGTAAGTACAGGTAAAGTTGCGGTGTACAACAAAATTGAATTCGCTTTTCGTTGGTTCCTATAAAAATAAAATAGAGTGCACACCAAAAATACTCAATATCTTTGCACTTTTTTCATAACAGGTCGTAAAATTTTTAAAACCAGAATAATATACTTTACACTCTGTATATCTCTGAGCAAATTACTAAAAAATCGGGTTCATAATATACACACCCTGTAGTCGAAAACTAGAGTTTGTCTATAAGATAAGCAAGAAAAAACTATAAAATCATATTTGTTGGCAATAGGTAAAATTTTACGTATGGGCCTAAATTTTAAAATAAAACAATAATTCTTCGTACTAACGCAATTTTAAATCTTTAACTCTTCTTCGTGTATCGTTAGATTTGCCGGGTAAGGTGAGTGTTACTTTGGTTTAGGAATATGCAAAATTTTTCAGAATTAAACAAAACGATTTTAATTTTAGAATAGAAATTGTATTTTTTTCCTTTATGCGTGAACCGTCGAAAGGCCTCGCCAGAAACCTGAATATACCCGGAAACTACAAAAAAATAAATGCAGTTACCTATGCTGGTTTTATAAAATTGTCACTTTATGCCGCATTTGAAAGTCCTCATCCTTATTTGTCATGTACTGATAACATTAGATAGCTACAAAGTTGAACATTAAATAATCAATCGAAAAAATATTTAAGACGGATACCAATCGAATAAGAGTTAAGCAAAAAACAGGCTGTCTATATTTTTTTAATAATATGCCAACTTAGCAAATAACCAGTCTTATCAGCGAAATATTTACCCCCGATATAATAATTCATACATCACGTTCGACGAGCTTCCCCCGATGACGCTTTGACAATGACATTTAGAATATTACTATCTGGGTATGAAAGACATGGCAAGGCATATAATGTGTCTCCAGGGAAGAAGCGCTGATTGCCTGACAGCATAGCCGTCGAATAGGATATAGTAAAGAAATAGATGATATAGTCGATTTCATGACCGGTGTTGTTAAAATATGATGGAAGTCAATCAAATTTAAAAATAATGGTTATTGTGTTTATTTTTTTATTATGGTACCAATAAAAAATTATGTGGTGTCAAGAGTGCTAATTCTCAACCATAAATCGAATGAAGATTCTATTGGTGGAGCTAATTCTAAAATAATAATTATTATATAAACGTCCCCAAAGTATGCCGTGGAATCAATCACGCATATCTTAAAATATTACTATTGAAAGGTAACATTGGTAAAAGGTATAGATGACTGAAAAATAGAACTGTCAAGTTCTGAAGTTTTTATTTTTAAGAAAATTAAATATGGTCATCACGGCAGAGCAAAAAGCTTGTATGATCGAAAGTTACTTTAGAAATGGTAGAAGGGTTGATGGCCCGTGGGTTTATTCAATACGTGATGCAATTCAGGATTTTCAAACAGAATTTTCACAAAGTGTCATGGATTTCGACCAGTTTCGCCAAGTTTTGACTAGATATGTGGCTTGCTCGTGTCTTATTCTACGTGCTGCTAGTAGGAACTTCATTTTATTGAGATCTGCTCTTGAATGACAGTAGTTCCTATAGATAGCGTTGGCACACATTCCGTTTTAGAAAAAGTACCTATGGTCTATGTGAGTATGCTATTGCGGAAAGTGTCTGCTGTGTTACGTGAGTCTGATAAATGATACCCAACAAGGGTAAAAGCTTACTGTCTACCCGGCCTGGGGTTATTCATTAGTTCTTAGATGCCCCGTACCTTAGTGCAAGAGCAGAACATATTTGTCCCCCATGCCGCAAACATTTTTCTTTTCCATATTTACTATGGACACTAAACTGTATGTTAAAATCTATACTAAGTAACTTTGTGACATTAGTTATTATTTTATGAAAAGGAGAGCAAATTCAGTAAATATTATAATCAGTTCGTTACACTATAGTTTTAATCATTTTATCTGATGCGAAATTGAAAGTAGGTATATCCACAGGACCTGATATTAGAAAACTAATAAAAAATGCCAACATTGAAGGTGTAATGATAAAATTAGCGCGGAATGCATAGAATTCCATCAAGAACGTTATTTGTAAATTTTTTGGTAAAATCAAAAATCCAGATTACAAAAATATTGTCAGAGAAAGGCTAGTAAAATACAAGAAGCTTGGTTGTAATATGAATCTTAAAGTTCACGAGACTGTAGCAAAGTACACGGCACAATAGTCGGACATTGGGATGTCAGTATGATAGAAGACGATTTATTGCTGGATGATACATAGAGCCAGATAAAGAAACCAGAAAAGTTTATAAACAAAGAGGCGCAAAGCGTAACTTTAAAAAGCAAAGATACCACTGTTTTTACAAAATATGCAATTGTACTAGTTCATTATTTTGTTTTTAAATGACTCGTAACACTGATTAAAAAAATTTTAAAATGTTAAAATTGTTAATTACAATTAATTCCTTTATTTCATATAAATTTTATTTTTAATGTTTAAAGTTGCTCACTTTCCGTAAAAAAAGTGACGTCTTTTCTACCTACCGTCTGAGACGAGATACACAGATATCTTTTAAATACCAATTTTTATTATATTCAGAATTAGCACTGAGAATATTAATAACTGTAGTCAACAGCTTTCCAAGGGTATAATTTCGTAGATCCATGCTTTTTAAATTGACGTCCGTTCCTCGAGCCTACTGTTATATAGAAGTAAATTTGTTCTCAAAATCTAGATAGATTTTTAATTTTGACATATTGGGTAGCGACTGATCATAAATAAAGTAGATTTCCAAAATACAATAATTTATTATAATCTAAACAACGAATGCTTGCTGACTTAATAGTATCTATTGTGATTGGGACGTCAATTCAAATGATATATCGGGGACAAAATAAAATATTGAAAAGTCTCACTAGTATCTGCCAACAAATTACTGTATAATCACTTAAGTGACCTTGACCACAAACTAAACAAAACATCATCAAAACATCCTAATTAAACAACGTAAATGTGATAAGCACAGGAATAGCTTATTGTTGCGAATCAACTATAGCGTTAAACACCATCGAACTCTGTGGAACTTCCGGGTCCGGAAGTGGCCTTTTTCCGGGATGATATGGCACTATCTTGTATCCAGCAGGCAACTGCTCATGTGTTAGTGGAGAAAATGATGCTCTAGCTAAGAATAAAATGTTATGAGTTGAAATTTTTGAAAACAAAACAGTACACAAAGAAGATCAAAAAGGGTCGACGGTTTAAAGAAAGAATGTATAATACTCGTACAATATGTTCTTTTTGGCAGCAGGCACTTTTGCATACATATATATGTAGGTTTTCATTATGATTAAGCTTTGACTCGACGTATTTGGTATTTTAATTTTAAGCAGGGTAGAAAATATCTATGCATAAGAGAACGTTATTATTTTGTACAAAAAACAGGAAAGTTACTCTTTTTCATCTTATAATCGTACATATTATGAATAAAAATAAAGAAATATTAAGAAATGTTTCGTAGAAAAACTTTGCCAAATTTTAATTGTTTTCTTGGAAATTTAGCATACTGATGTGTATATAATACATTTTTATTTTACATACTTATTTTACAAGCAAAAACTTTTATTAAGAGTGACATTTTTACGGATCTTGCAAAATTTGGTCCATTTGTCCTCTTCTAAACTCCATCCGCGGACATACTATAATATATCGTAATTGTTTTTGAAGTCAGTTGTTGAGTCTGCTGTAACACAGTCATTGGGAAGGTTATTCCATTCTCTATTGATTCTGTTCCATAAAAGTGCTGACGACAATGTTTTTTAAAGCGTTTCCTTAATAATTTCTAGTTATAACCTCTTAGTCTCCCATCCGAGTTTAAAGTGAAGACTTTCAAAGGATTTTATTATTTGAAAAGCTAGGTTCGCATTTCATATTTACAATTTTTACTATGTACAGGAATTTTCTAGTACAATATATACAAAAATATACATTCACTAGAAAAACGCAGCCAGGCAAAGGCTGGGGCTGATGTTGGCCCATGGTATAATATTGAAATGTTTAAATGAAGAAATATAGCCCTATCCGACCAATCTTTTAAGGCTATATAAATAATTCAGGATTTTTGAGAAAGAGGTTTAAGTATTTATAGTTATTTATGAAACAGTTTGTAATTCTAATTTCACTGGAAAAATAGGAAACAACCAGCTTTAAGGATAAAAAGTTTAATTCCACTTTGCAGTGGCCACGGAGTATCTTGTAGGTTTCTATGGCATCTCCCCGGAGTCTCCTTTGCTCAAGTGATGTAAGGTTAAAAATTTTCACTCTCTCTTCATAAGGGAGATGACATATGGTGGGTGATTACTTTGTAATTCTTCTTTGTGTTTGCTGAAGGGCGTGGATGTCTTTGGCAAAATGAGGTTGCTTACGCTGGTGCTGCATATTCTAGGATGGGGCTTATGTAGATGTCGTATATTTACGAATCCCAACAGTGATTTATTATTCGTGAAATTCAAAAACAAATTGTCGATTGGCAAGATAAACTAAGTTCACAGATAGCAGGAACACTTTTTGTTAAATTGTATTGAAATATTTTATACCGTTGCAATATGGTTTCTGGGAAGTGATTATTTGGCCATAAGTAAATATCCGCAAAAGTAATTATTTTAATATATTCCTTGGTTGATGCGCCCTTACGACCTGGTACGAATACCTGTTTAAGTACATTCGACAGAGACGTTAGTGTGATTAAGTCGCCGACCATAGCGGAACTTTATGATTGTGCGGGTAGTTTGTTTTCAGTATTTTTTACGTAGTGAATTGGATTATTATCTTTAAAGGTGGGTACTGACTTGAGCAAATTTACGCGCACGAACGGTTTGCTCGTAAAAATGATCAGATGAGTACGGCGCCAGCCACGAATGTATGTCGCGTAAATTTTTTCCCCGCACAAATACGTTCCGGCGGCTGTCGGTCTTCTGCGAAGATCAAAGAGTTTTCGTGTGCGTAAAACGCTCAGTGTGGACGTAGTTGTATTTATTTATTGTTGTGCGTCTAAACACGGTAATCAAAATGGAGTGGAATAATGAAGTGTCGCTCAATTCAACAAAATCACTGGAACAACAATTTGCGCGCACGAATGTAATGAAACAAATAATTTTCGCGAAAAAACATATTTGCGCGTACATCTTTTTTTGTGCATACGCAATTCGTGTGAGTAAATTTGCTCAAGTCAGTACCCACCTTCAGGTATGAACTTTCTTGTGTTGTAACAGACATATTTATTTAATTTCGCGCATAACATTATTTATAGTGTCTGACATATGTATGTGTGTATATTTGTCTTAAGAAGTATTAATATTCAAATTTAAGTAGGTTTAGGTACAAAAAAGGCGGTATTTGGCGGCGATAATTCTTACTTCAAAGTATTTAGTTTTCTTCTGTAATTAATTACATTCTTAAACAGTTTAGCTGCTAATATTTGCTATATTTTAAAATATTTGAATTTTTTTCTTGTGATGCATCGCTTTAAGCATGAAGACCTTTTTGAACTGTACAAAGGAGACAAAGATAAAAAATTTCTCACTATTCTTAATTATGTCACGAGAGAGATTGCAGAATATATAAATCCAAACAATGAGCTTAAAATTAAGGAAAAAATTCATCATGTATGTCGTAACTTTCATGATAGATGGCATCAACCACGCTGAATAAAGGAACATTTTCAAAAGAAAAATTCTGTTTGGTTACAAACGTACTTCGTAATCGAAAGAGACGAACCTTTGTCATTCACCTGTTACCTCTTCCGGTCGGCCAAGAATTCCCTTTTCCGAAAAATCAAGCCGATCAAAAAGGAGGGAGCCTCGCAATTATCCTACAAACAAGGGCATAAATCATCTCTGATGGTATAAGCGGCGTGTATGTGTGCGTGTTATCAGGGAAAGCATGATATCATTGTCTATTAGCTTTAAACAAATAAAAAATAGATTGTTCTGAGGTTTTAGTCACAAATTTATTATTGAAGCTATCAGTTACGCCCTCTAGCGGTCAAATTTAAAGCTTACAAATAATTTCCGAAACTTCTCATGGCTACTTTGGTAATAACAAAAATTCCGGAAGCTCTGGGTATTATATTTGGTTCAATATCGCCGATGATCAACTTTTATCAGGACACCCTGTATGTTTTATATATAAAAATTGACTTAATAGCTCTAATTTTGTTGAAATTTTTCATTTTGTCACTATAAAAAATACTTACGCCAGCTTGTTTCTTAATATAATGCATTAAATAATTTTGGCTAAAAAATCAGATCCTAGAAACCGTATCATGAAAAATAGGTGCTTGTTCAGCTTGACATTAAGAGTCTGAAAATATTCAAAACTAAATTTTTTTAATTCAGTCTTCTTTAGAAAATAATTTAAAGCAATACTCTCTAATAAAGCAGTAAGGCCCCCATTTTTTC
Source organism: Philopedon plagiatum (assembly GCA_963971165.1). NCBI lineage: Eukaryota > Metazoa > Arthropoda > Insecta > Coleoptera > Curculionidae > Philopedon > Philopedon plagiatum. The sequence goes on along the minus strand of OZ020192.1, from coordinate 81,412,449 downwards.
AGACGCTAATTTGTCATAAATTTAACTTTTAGAAAGGGACTTTAATTTTGGCCGGGCAACAACGAAGGCTGTTCGTGAAACTGCAGAGCAGCCGTTTTATAACCCTGGTCCTATTATAAATTTACATATTACCTAGATAAAGTACTGCTAAGGAGAAACTACGTAATTATATTGTGACTATAAGGCAAGAACTTTAATGCTAAAAGTATGGTATGTTTTCTAATTACGGTTGCATGGAAGTCGTAAATAAAAATAACTTTCCTCTAAGCCTGCACGAAAATTACAGATTTTTAACTTTTTCCTTCTTTTAATTAGCCTAACCTTTTCCAAACAACTATGTTAAATTATCCTGTAAAAATTAGGTCAGTGTCTCCGACATTATATAAAAACTAAAAGAATAAAATTAGGTAAAAAACTGTACTTTGAAAATCAATGTTAAGGTCAGGGTGTTGTGAAAAGAGGCAGACTATTTTTATTATTGAACATCAGTATATAAAATACAGTTTCTTTTGACATAAACTTTTGTAGATTTTAAAGGTTAATAGATGAATAATAATGTCAAGCAATAAAATGCCAAAAAAACGTACTAATTGTTAAGATTTTTTTATCTAAGACATCCCACGTAGACTTCAAGCCTAAGTACTAACGTACCGTGGGCATCTCAAGAGAATAGAAATATAGTCTGTTGACACGGGACTTAAATGAGGAGGTTCCGATGGAAGGAAAAATATCTGCAGGCAATTTGTTACATAAATTGATTGAGTCGGCCGATACTTATTCCGAAGAAGCTACAGTGTAGCGAAACATGTCAATAATTTTGTCAATATAGTGGAAGTTTACTAAGTCAAACTAGTAGTTTTTCTGGTTAACCCATAATATTAATTTGTTACATAATCGGGAATCCGGCTAGTTCTTTAGAGCAAAATCCATGGAAGTACCGGTAGAAAAGGAACAAATTCCCAACAGCGCGGCGATGAGCGAGAGAAGGGAGTTTTCTTGTGAGGACTGGGTCATTCATGAGTCGAATTGCTCTCTTTTGGATAGAATCAAGGATGTTAAGTGTCGAAGGTAATGCCGCTAATGTGGGAGCAGCACTCTAAGTTGGGTCTTATGGGAAACATAGAGGGTGTATAATTTGGAAGGCAAAAGTACTTTCTGGCTCCAAAGAGAAAACCAAGCTTTTTAGCTACCGATGTGGCTACTGAAGTAATGTGCTTGTGCCAGCTGAGATCATGTTCGAAAGCGATGCCAACAAGATCGAACGTTTCACTGTTCTGTAGGGCTTGGCCTTTCATGTGGATGGGGTAAGCGTTGCCAGGTTTTTTGCATGACAGGGGGCAAGACTGGGTTTTGAAGGCGTTGAACTGGACAAGGTTCTTGGCACCCCAGTCTAAGATTAATTGAAGATCTTGGGAAAGGGATCTGCGTCTATTATCCAGCTCTTGATTTGAGACTTGTCTGGGAAAATGAATATTAGAGTGAGGAGTACTATAGCCAGCATAACTGTGAATGGGATTGGTAGTTGAAGAGAGCAGGTCATTAATGTGAAGAAGAAATAGGGTTGGTGCCAGGACTGAACCTTGGGGGATGCAAGCATTAATTGGGTGGAAGTTAGATGAGTGATCGTCAACCACGATAGATATGCGCCGATTAGAGAGGAAGCTACCGATCCAGGTACATAGGTAGTTTGTTGAGGAGTGCGGCATGCCATACTTGGTCAAAGCCTTGGAAATATCAAGAGCAAAAATCTGGGATTTGCCATGAAATTCGAGAGACTTGTTCTGTCATGTGTGACGAAGGTAAGGAGATCAGCTGTGGATCTTTGGTGGCGAAATCCGTACTGTCTGTCATGGACGATTTTGTATTTTTCTAGATATTTTAGAATTTGTGTATTGATTTCTTGCCTCGTTGTAAATTTGACGATTTTTGGGTGTATGATTTTGAAAATAGCTTGGACTTTTTTGAGCCTGGCTTTATCACAGGCTTTGTAAATCCATGGCTTTTGATGGTGGAGTTTAGGTTTTTTGCAGGTATGTGGAATGAAACTGTCAATACCTGCTTGAATGATATATGTGATATGCGAGCAAATTTCGGAGGGCTCGGGAGTGGAAAACAGACGAGGTTCTAAGGTAAAGCAGAGAAGTTTCGAAGACCATCCCAGTCGGCAGAATTGTAGTACCAGATCATGCGTGCAGGCATGATTCTAAAAAACTCGGGATGTATAGGACAAGATCTAAAGCCATGATCTAAACGACCAAGGGGAGCCCATACAGATGTTAAGTATGGCTCAGGATGGGTGGTAAGAAAAAGATCTAGTGGATTTATATTATGGCTAGAAATGCGGGGAAAGTGTGTTGACTCTCTGAATACTATGACCTAAATATAGTGGACGTAATTAAGTGCATGCATTGATGCCATTTATTAATGATGTATTAACGATTAGTATTATTCATTGTATAGCAACCTTTAGAATTAACAACAGTTTATCCCAAAAGAAAGTGTATGTTTATAAATAAAATATATAGTCTGTCTCTGCTCAAAAGACCCGATCTTAAGAACTAGTTTGTTGAACATTTAGCGACCAGACTCGGTTTTGGATAAGATTGTACTCAACTTTTTGATGGATTTGAGATGGTTTACTAATCAGTTTTATAAAAAACAGAGTTATAGCGGCTCACTATAAAACTTTATTAATACCAACTTGGTTAAGCTTAAAAAACAATGATAAGCACCGCTGAGATAATATTAATAATTAATATTAATATTAATAACAATAATAGTACCTAATACTTAAAGCAACGATAAAATCCCAAATACCTATTAAATTTGTTGATAAACGTGAAAAGGCAGCAGTTTTTCTGAAATACATATTCACGGCATTTACGGAAAGGGAGAAACGTCCTTCATAAAACGGCACTAGAGAAAACTCTTTCTTAACAATGACATAATTTTTAAACCAAATGAACACACACACAAGTGTCTTTATTTTTACATATTTGTAATAGTAGTGCTTGGATGCCATCGGGATATGTGAGTCAATTTTTAAATTTTTGTTTTGGGACGGAAATATTATAGAAAAACTAGATTTTCATGCCCTGCGGGCGGGATTACGGCCATAAGGAAGTCGTAGAGAAAATCGTGGTAACCACACGGGAGTAGTACATACTCTAGCGGATGTGTAATTACAATATTCTATCTACGAACGTCTGAATAAGAAAATAATATAAGTTTGATTTTTTATTTAGAAAATCATATTTGACGTTTTAACTTCCTATTTATGGCACTTCTTGTTACATAAGCTCCTAATGATTGATAATTATAATTAAAGGATCACGGATTTTAGGAGGTTTTTGATGCCTTAGACTCGTTTTTTGAGTGTGTAAACGTGTGCAACTTGCAGTCCACCCAATATCCCAAATATTAAAACCTATCCCCTTGCTCTAGAACTCCGTTTATCTGAATTGGTTGTGTAACATTCTTAGATTTTTTGATGGCCACTACCTTGTTTTTATTTTATGTTTATTTTCATTTCAAACTCTTCACTTCGTGGTCGACATAAGCACCAATAATTTAAGCTGGGGACTAAACAATACCCATTTTAAAAATTGTCCACACTGAACAAACCATGGTTTAAAAATTGATGACGTGTCAAGAGGAGTAAATCTTGGATCCCAATGCCTGTAAAAAGTCTTGGGAGGGGGGGGGGGGTTCTGGAGGACTGCAACTTTATAGCACCTGTATACCGGTTGTTGAAGTAAAGTCAAGTTAAAATAGTAAAATACAATAAAGGAGTAATAACACATGACCGCTTACGCCCGTTTCTTTACCGGTAACATGATTTGGGACTACTATCCATTTCTAAAGTTTTGACTCCTCAGTCTGAGGGTCAATAACAAAAAAACCACGGGGCAGAATAAACTTAAAAAATTACAGCTTGTTAGGACGTTATCCAAGAGTTTCTTCCAAAAAATGTATTATTGTGGTGTAAACGATATTGAACTTATTCATAAACAAGTAAAAAAAAAACAACGATTTTACTGCGTTAATACTGATAAACGATTTTCTCATGTCTATAGATTGGTTAATTTTTTCCCTATTTAAATGCAATTTTGAAGGTAGATAGAAAAATTTTTTCGCAAGAGATGGGTGGTATGTGTCTAAAATTCTTTTTTTTTTTATTTTTTACTGATGTTTTTGTATCAGCTGTACTGTGGACAATTTAAAACCTTAAAAAAATCTTTACACTCGTAGACGTAGTTATTATTATACAAATGTATTTTATTACACAAAATTAAAAAAATCACCTTTAGTTCTTGTAAAAATTGTAATAAATATTAAAAGCCACATAAGAAAGAGATGCAAAGTGTTAAACGCATTTACCGACATATATCACAGGACGGTGGCGTCGTCGTAAAGGTCGTATGTAGTCCATAGGTCCATGTATTTTTATTTGTTTAGAATTTAATATATTTGTTATGTATTGAAAAGATGTGTAAAATAATAGTATTTAGTTGATTATGGTTGTTTATATCTACTTATTGTTGATTTAAATTTTTGGTTTTAGTGGTAGATAGTAATTTGAAATTATTATTGTTTTCACACGATTTTTAGGATTATCTTGTTCGAATTTATATAAATACCTGATGTAATCTGAACCAAAAATACGGTACCAACCTACAGTCTAATAAGTTAAAATGTCTCGTCAGTGCAACGAACAAATGAAAAATATTATATTAAAAGTAAGAGCGTACTTTCAACAAGAGAAAGACAACGGTTTGGAAAATATTTTGATTGAGCAAGTGGTTAAAAGAACAGCAGATTGCCTGGGTATAGTGAAAGCACCGTTAAACGTGTTACTGCGGAAGAAAAAGTTCCGGTATTATTATACCATCAAAAGGGAGAAGTGGAAGGCCCCGACTGGAATGTGATGAGATTTTGCAGGGCGTCATAAGGAGAAAAATATTAAATTTTTACCTGGAGCGCCGGTTCCCTTCTATAAAAGAAGTTTACCAGAAATTGAAAGAAGATGTCGATTATTTACCAGAATTTTCAGAAATGACTTTGTACCGATGGATTAAAGAACTTGGGTTTTCCTATAAAAAACTAATTAATAAACAAATTTTAATGGAACAAAACACAATTGCTGCCAGAAGAGCGGAATTCTTATACGCCATAAAGAGATATCGTGAAGATTCTTGGCAAATATTTTATACAGATGAAACATGGTGCGGTACAAATCATTCAAGGAAGTTTGGCTGGGTTGAAAGAGTTAATCCCACAAAACGGGATAATTTTGATGAATACAGAGGTGGTATATACAGGAAATTAATGGCTTTAGAGGTGGAATAAAACGGCCATCAGGATCAGCACAACGGGATATTTTCTTACATATTGGTAGTAAAAATGGGTTTTTGGATGGCTGCCTGAAGTATTTCGTTGGGAAAAAAGTGCGGCGTCAGTGGATTACCATAACGAGATGAATAAACAACATTACGAAGAATGGTTTAGAACAGTGCTTTCCGTAATACCTGACAAATCAGTAATCGTAATTGACCAAGCACCGTATCATACAATGTTGGATCCTAATTTTCGAAATCCTACAACTGCCTGGACAAAACAAAAAATAATAGAATGGATGTCCCAGCGAAAAGCAACATTGCCCAATGGATTTACGTAAAGGTCGTATGTAGTCCATAGGTCCATGTATTTTTATTTGTTTAGAATTTAATATATTTGTTATGTATTGAAAAGATGTGTAAAATAATAGTATTTAGTTGATTATGGTTGTTTATATCTACTTATTGTTGACTTAAATTTTTGGTTTTAGTGGTAGATAGTAATTTGAAATTATTATTGTTTTCACACGATTTTTAGGATTATCTTGTTCGAATTTATATAAATACCTGATGTAATCTGAACCAAAAATACGGTACCAACCTACAGTCTAATAAGTTAAAATGTCTCGTCAGTGCAACGAACAAATGAAAAATATTATATTAAAAGTAAGAGCGTACTTTCAACAAGAGAAAGACAACGGTTTGGAAAATATTTTGATTGAGCAAGTGGTTAAAAGAACAGCAGATTGCCTGGGTATAGTGAAAGCACCGTTAAACGTGTTACTGCGGAAGAAAAAGTTCCGGTATTATTATACCATCAAAAGGGAGAAGTGGAAGGCCCCGACTGGAATGTGATGAGATTTTGCAGGGCGCCATAAGGAGAAAAATATTAAATTTTTACCTGGAGCGCCGGTTCCCTTCTATAAAAGAAGTTTACCAGAAATTGAAAGAAGATGTCGATTATTTACCAGAATTTTCAGAAATGACTTTGTACCGATGGATTAAAGAACTTGGGTTTTCCTATAAAAAACTAATTAATAAACAAATTTTAATGGAACAAAACACAATTGCTGCCAGAAGAGCGGAATTCTTATACGCCATAAAGAGATATCGTGAAGATTCTTGGCAAATATTTTATACAGATGAAACATGGTGCGGTACAAATCATTCAAGGAAGTTTGGCTGGGTTGAAAGAGTTAATCCCACAAAACGGGATAATTTTGATGAATACAGAGGTGGTATATACAGGAAATTAATGGCTTTAGAGGTGGAATAAAACGGCCATCAGGATCAGCACAACGGGATATTTTCTTACATATTGGTAGTAAAAATGGGTTTTTGGATGGCTGCCTGAAGTGTTTCGTTGGGAAAAAAGTGCGGCGTCAGTGGATTACCATAACGAGATGAATAAACAACATTACGAAGAATGGTTTAGAACAGTGCTTTCCGTAATACCTGACAAATCAGTAATCGTAATTGACCAAGCACCGTATCATACAATGTTGGATCCTAATTTTCGAAATCCTACAACTGCCTGGACAAAACAAAAAATAATAGAATGGATGTCCCAGCGAAAAGCAACATTGCCCAATGGATTTACAACTTTTAATGAATTAACCAAACCAATGCTTTTAGACCTATGCAAGAACTATCACTTTCCAAAAACGTATCTTTTAGATACAATTGCAAAGGAGTTACGTAATGATAATGTAAAGCTTCTATGGTTGCCAGTTGCACACTGTGAATTCAACGCAATTGAATTAATTTGGGCATATGTGAAAAATAAAGTGGCAAAATTGAATACTACGTTTAAAATCACAAATGTACTAAATTTGTGTCTTGAAACGATGCAGAACGTGCCAAATTCTGTTTGGGAAAATTGCGTTGGACACGCTAATAAAATTGAGGAATCCTACAGAGAAAAAGACCACTTAGTTGATGTTGTTGTAGAACCATTAATTATCAATTTAGATGAAGGTGATGATTCAAATGAAGACTTTATTAATGATAAAGAAGGAGAAAACGATCCATAAGTGTAGGTATTCTTCGGTAAAAAAGAGTGGTGTAATCCAATCAGGATATTTTTAGTTTTAGGTTTAACTAAATTTTATCAGGGCTTTGTACCTTAAAAGTTAAATCAGATGTGATTCTACGTAAACAGGCCACTTTCACATATTTCTTTTATTATTAAGCAAAGGCACATGCAGACAAACTTACCACAGCATTTGTTACAATTTTCCAAATATGCGAATCATAAAAATAATGGAACATCAAAAATATTGTTTTTCTTTTAGGTGAATTATAAATAAATAAAGATAATTGGCCTATTTACGTTACTCACTTTGAAGTAATATTTTTAAATTACTATTGTTCGACTACACACGTTTTGCCTATTTTATAGATCTTAATGAAATAATCGAAAATCGTTAAATACAACTAAATGTAAATATTTACCAATGCATATACTTATTTTTTCTTAATTTTACCAGTTACCTAATTTATCATATAGACCACAAAAAAAACCGTCACTACATTGCATTACTTTAATGATTATTACCTTAACACCCATACTATTGCACCTTCGACGCCCCGCTCCATCCCGCAAGCACAATGCTGCTATCCTTTACACAAATTAATTGTTTGTATTTACGTTTATGACAACTGCCAAAACAAAATTGTCGTTAAACGTAAAGTTACATCTCTTTATATGTAATACAAAAAAACAAAAATTTTTGCTGTAAGATTACTGGTAGTAATTACATAACCACAATCATTTTTTGAATATTACTACCAAACCTAAGAAAAAAAAATAAAACTAATATTTTTTGGGACTAATGTAAGGTTCACTTTATCGCCTGTAAAAAATTAGTTAGGCCTGGAAGTACCAGTAAGGCACAATAAATTTTTAAACTTGAGTAATTGATGAAATAGGGAAAAAATGGTGACAATTTTACACTTACCTTCCCATTAGAAAAGCACCAAGGCATCTACGGTTACAAAGTTTTACATGTGTAATAGAGGCAAGTAACTTGACCGAAATATGTGAAAATTATATTTTTTAAAATTGTACTTTTTACTTTACAAGCTTCCAAACTGAGGGGTCAAAACTTTAGAAATGGATAGTAGTGTTAAACTTGGCCAACGAGTGGAGCTGTTTTGGATCTTGGACAAAAACCAAAAAACAACCAATATATAGTCGGAAATAACGAATAATTCGCTATCATTTTATTATTTGAGGTGATCGCGTATTAATGTAATTTATTGTTGTTTGCGTTTTAGCAAATACATCGATGAAATTATGGCCAAAAACATTTATTTTAATCATCATAAATTTTAATAATATATTGATATATAGCTATCCATTCGATATTAAATACCAATTAAACAAAAATTGGTTCTAAAAAAAACCTTTAATATTTTTGTGTTATATTGGAATATTCAATGTGTTAATTCCATTTGGCCTACATTTATTATTCTAAAAACCATTTAAATAAGGTATTAAAATAATTTATGTGGCAGGTAAAGTGCTCACGTAATTTAAAATCATAAATATAAAATAAATTTTAGAGGGTAAGTATAAATTTTAATATAAATATTTTATATCTGCATATTAATGCTAATCGCATGCAAAAGCTAACGCAAATTAATAAATCGTTTAGTTGTACGTAAAATCAGTAATTAATAATTCATAATATTTTTTGTGAAAAATAATTGACTTAGTAGTTTAACCCAATTAACATGTGAAAAAACATCCCTCTCATAATTCCCTAATCATAATAACAGAAAAAATATGTATCCCGCCTTAAAAATATATATTTTGATTTATATTTGAGAAAAGGTAAGAATAATATCTCCAAAGAAACATTTCAAAAATTGACAATGAAGTTATACTTGGCTTTAATTCAAAAATCACTACTTTTTATGACCAAGCAGCATTTTACAGAAATCCTTTTGTTGAGATCAGGTCTGTTTTGTAAATATGCCTTGTACTTTTTTTTAACTATTTTGTTGTGTTATGTTTCGGTGTGTTTCGACTCTCGACTTCCTAGGTTCTGCAACTTGGACATCCACCACGCATAATCGCATAACCTTTTTTTTCCAAATTTTGTTTTGGAAAAGTCAGGTTCTAGTTGATAAACAGACCTAATTCGCTTATATGATTCATTTCAGTAACATATGAAGTTTGCGTTCACATGTCCTCAAGAAATATTAAACAAAACAATTTAAAAAAAGCATGACAGATTGTTTATACAAAACAAAGTCTTGATTTTTAGATTTTTCCTTTTGTTTGTGTTCTAAACACTATTAGTGTGCTAAACATTATCATCCCGTAATAAAAATATGATTATTCTTGTTGAAAAATTGGTAACATGGGGACATCCATCAAAAATTATGATTCAGCAATCTATTTATGACCCTTTACCTTTCAGCTTTAGTGTAAAACTATAGTATACAAAAGATATTAATAATTCATATTATTTTCGGTAACAGCTGTAATCAATGTTTGTGTTAAATTTATTATTGGCCGTTTAGAAGTAAATATTTGCCTTTATCATCAAAAAAGTCAATCGATTAAACTTAGTTCTGTTCAGGGTTGCATGATGAGGTAAACGGTTAGAAAAATAGGGTTTTCACGTCGCTTACAAGGTATAGAGATTCAAAGTATGGGTAAAGTTATAATGCACCGCTACATTTTGGTTGCCTAACTAAGACTAATATAGAACAATCTAAAATTTAATTTTAATAGGCTCTCCTAAGACAACACGTATGAGACATGACAGGAGAAGACTGAGTAGACTGCCTATTCCACAAGAGGTTGCGAAATAAAAAGCAGCTTCCCTGGAACACATGGCCCCAAGAAAGACATTGATTTTTGACCCAGACAAACTGCGGAGGATTTAAATTCAAAAAGTTGTTATACCTTCTTAGGATTTCAGACATATCGTGTTTTATTTGATTCCAATAAGGTGCCTATATAAATATCCAAAATTCGTCAATTATTTCCAGTTGTTGCAATTTTTATGGTAAGTAGTTCATTTTCATTTCCTAAATCAATAGAATAATTTTGTAACTACCTCTAGTTTTGAAAAATTTCACTTTCCATACCAAAATTAATAAAAAACATATTTTGGTTTTTTAAAATAAGCTTATTTTAACTAACACCTATTTTACTTTCTGCTGTATGTACATGTACCTACCTCTATTGGAATTTTTCGCCATCAAAAAAACTTACACTAAAGAACTGAAATATCAAATATGAAAAAATACAGCAACACAACAAAACTATTGTTTTGTTAAAAAAAGTTTAAAAAGCGTTTCCTAAAAGATCAAGAACTAAAATACTATTGTTTATTTTTCCTAAAAGCTTTAAAATATTCTAACTTCTAATTTTAGTTTCCTCAGGTTTATTGTTATTATATTGTTAAAGGAAGAAGCAAATAATAATTATATCTGTCTTTTATCTTTTACGGGCAGAAGATCCAAAAACCCTCGAACAGTGATTCCGTCACAATAAACCCAAGGTTTTGATTGCAGTAAGTACATTATCTTTTCGAAACTGAATGGGTAAACTTTATATAAAACAATTTATTGAACGTTAGAGCATGTTTACATGGAGCCGTGAAGTTGGACTGTGCGATACTTTTGATACTTTAGGGACTATTCTTATTATAGGTCAACCAACGATCAAGTCACAGTGCAGTCACGGTCCGATCAAAAATGATTGACGAGTATTTCAATGCTTTTTAAATAGAATTTCATTTTCAGCATTCACACATGCCGGTCACCAAACAAACAAGGCACGGGAAAATCAAAATCAAAATCATTTCAAACAATCTTTGACCGTGCCGTGATCGTCCGGCGCTGAATGTGGTATAATTTTTTTAAAATTTTATCTTTAATTACTAAAAATATGTTTTGAAATTCTTCAATTTTCATTCAGCAGTAAGCAAAAAATTTGGATTCATCATCTAGAAGTTCTTTATATAATGTAAAAAATTGGCCTTCGATTTTCTTTTTTTCAGCATTGGATGTACCCAAAATCTTCTTCTCTTTCTTGTGTTATTGATATTCTTTTGTTCTTCTTCCTCTCCATCCAAAGTAAGTGCGATTTTAATTACGGAAGTTTTAGAAAACATTTAAAAGTATCCGCATCCGCGGCAAGCTAAACTAAAATTGAATTGAAAAGTAAAGCACGCATGCGCGCTGTACGTTGGTAGGCTTAACGATGACTGGATAGTGTGAATGCTTTCGAAAAGCTTTGATTTTGACTGGATTGTGACTTGACCGTGCCTTGCCCGGCTGCGTCTTTACTAAATATACTTAACACCAGCACAAGACACGCCCCATTTAATAAGTCATAATGTAGCCGCCATAACTACACTTGGCAACAGCATAGTGTACTAATATACTGCAAATTAGCACAACCCGAGACAAGCGTCGACGCGATAAGCGTCTTGAGTAGTACATATGAGAGTACCAATAATATAAAGAAACTTAACATCTTATGAAGTGCTAATCCGTTTCCAATACACCTTCTAGAGTCGATCTAATGTTTAAATGACAAAAATTTTAAAAAAAAGCTACCCGAGCACGGTGTCGAACCTACCACCTCTCGGTCCATAAGCGGATACTCTACTTCTGGACCACGTTACTGATGGAAAAATACCAGTAAACGTATTACTAGAGTTCAATATTATATTATGACGTATTAAATAGGGCGTGTTTTGTGCTGATGTTAAAGTATATTTAGTAAAGACGCTGCCCGGCTAGTGAGAATAGACGTTATCCGCTAATCAAGACAGGGCACAACCGTATGCTGTCACCGCTTCGTCTCAATGTGTCATTACCGGAACTCGCAAAAATCATCTATTGTCATCACAACGCATCGAACACGATGTTAATTTGTCATTACCTATGTTATTTAACGCTTACATCTCTCTCGAACCGATGTAGTCATATGTTGATTCCTTTTTTTGTCGCCCCATGTGTATCTATTATAGTTTTATTATTGACACTCCATTTATTTTAATCTATTACTACTTTCTAGCACGGCACTGCTGGTAGAATCAAAAGCGACTCGGGAATTACCGATAATAGGAGGGCTCTACAAAAGCCTTTTGGGGATTCGCCCCAACAAGCAAATTTTTGGCTTGCCAGCTAACAACGGCATAGATTCCTTTCTATTTAACTTTAACAAATAGATTTACTTGCACTATATCCTTTTATCTTATGAAAATCTTGCACAAACTACGTAAATATATTATCTTATTTAAAGGGATAATGGGCAATCTGATATCTTAATAATACGGTTTGTATGGCCTGGATTTATAATTTAGCAGTTGGGTAGACTAATCTAATGAGAATATTAGAACTTTATCTTTGTGTGTATAGTTTTTGTGGTAAGTACTAAACTAAAATTTAATGGGATAAACTTAAACATATAGAACAGGGTAGGGTCCAAAGATAACTATTATATTATATTATATTACATTATCGAAAAATGCAATTTTATCACTAGGACCTAGATGACCTTTATACTAAATTTGAAATCTTTAGGATCAGGGTATTAGAAGATATTATGAAGTAAAAAAGTAGTATTATAGGTAATACGGAAATAACAAAAATGTTGGTCTTTAGCGCAAGCGACTTCGTCCGCGGTATAACAATTTTACTCCATTACACACTTTGAACCCCCATTTCACCCCGTTATTCATTAAGAACAGTAAAACACGTGTTTAAACATTTATTTTTTAGAGTACTTCTATGAAGTTTGGAGTTAATGGGACCATCTAATATTTATTCTCCACACAAAATTTGAACCCTCCCTTAGTGCATGCCCACGTTATATAAGAAACCTCTTGCACAATTTCAAGTTTCTGGGCCAACAAAAATAGTGTGGGCTGTGAGTTGATACGTCAGTTAATCAGTCAGTTAGTCAGTTTCTTATATATATATATATATATATATATATATATATATATATATATATATATATATAGAGAGAGAGAGAGAGAGAGAGAGAGAGAGACTTGCCTACAGAGAGGAATAAAGTAGTAATGTAGATTCTAGAAAGTTAAGTACGTTAAATTTATACCAACGTTGGTAAGTAGGTAACTTGGGCAGCTTCCCTACATCAAGATGAAGTCAATGCTTATGTGTTCAGTTATTGTGCATCAAAATTAGTTAAATAACATTTCTGGGAGTTGCTCTACTTCATGAAATATTCGAAGGGAACAAGTCTAGAATAACAATAACTGTCTTTTTTTTATTGTTAAATATTTTGTTTTCTATTAAAATTTATAATTAAAACTAATAACAGACAGTTTGGCGTTCGTAATAAATTAAAACAAAAACAGTGCGTTGCCTTCCTCTATTAAGGACCGGGAAATCTAAAAACAATGAACAATCCCAGATCGTGATCTTTGACCTTTATTCGGGTTCATCAGACTACCGCAAGCCATAAGTAAATGTGTACAAAATATACAATGTATTTACTGCCCAGTAGCTTTGTTTTAGAGCACCGCCACAGTAACAAGAAATATTTAAACATTTAATTTGCTGTTTTCTCGGTTATTTCTGATAGTTTGTCTCTGGAAGTTCTAAATCTGACCAAATATTATATTTTATGAACATATGCATATTTAAATGTATGTAATCCATAAATAGCAATATATAACCTTTGTGCCATTTTTTTATACAGGGTGTTATGAAATTCACTGCATAATATATTGAAACCGGCAAATTCAGGTAAGAATTCAGATTGAATAAAAATATTCACAAATGTCGCTTTACGATAATAAGATAGACATCGTCTTCAAGTAATTTGTTTTCAGCTCTGTCCACCACTGGTAATAAACATATGCCCATACTAACAATAGTGAGCAATGTCAGTAGCAAAAAAAGGTTTGTTTTGACGTCAGTACCGTATTCGCTGTGGCGTTGCCAAGTCTCTCCATAATATTCCTATGTAACCACAAGTTTGAACAAAATAATATTTTTGTTACATTTAAAGAAAGAAATCCTATTAACTCTTTCAAAACACTCAATTTCAAAAAGGTAAAATACTATAACACAAATAAAACAATCCAGAGAACAGCTGTTCAAACCAAGAGTAAAATAATAATGCACAACACTCAGCGCGTAAGATACTTTGTTATTACTAATATCAAATAATAGCACTATTTTCTTTTCACTAAATAATAAAGAGAATGAGACAATTTTGAAAGTTTCTCATAAAATTCGCAGACGCGTCACTCGTCATATGATTGGAGTCACTGACTTCACTTCTGTCACCTAAAGTGAAGGCCGGTGGCTAGGGATGGCAACGATATATCGATATTTACAAAACATCGATATCCTGATATTCCGATTAATAATAAACATATAAAATGTATATAATCACATTTAAGGACACAAAAGGTCAGATTACATTTATGCAAAAATTTGCTGAAGAATAAGTACGCATCCCAAAGCCGGTTTTTAAATTGGCATACAATTTACCATGACCGTTTACCATTCGAAATCGGTTCATTCTGTGCCATTCGAGTTGGCTCGAAACGTGTTAATCACATGTTGCCGATTCTGCGCAAATCGATTTAGTGTTGACTGCATTAAAAAAAGATATTATGAAACGAGAGATTCTTCTCATTTTTAATGTAATAAAAGAGGACGAATGTATTTTCTTACATCGATATTCATGTGGCCCATTCAGTGCTGTATTTCTTCTGCACTTCTCAGTGGCGGCGCTAAGGATGGGTAGGGTTGGGCGCGCGTCCAACTAAAATTCTGCTCGACCAACCATTTGCCCAACCAATATTTTAAATAAGAACTTACGACTTACGATACCAAACATAAAGGTATGCAGGTACTGCCCAATCTTTAGATGCTACCGCCGGCATTCGCCAAACCAAGAAATTAGGGCTAGCGCCGCCACTGGCACTTCTTCTATAATTTGGCAACTGCGCTGACCAAGAAGTTCGCTAAGGTGACGCTTTTCACTAGTATTTTTGCTGAGTTTCGGATAGAGATTTTTAACCGATTTTTAATCTGTTCTTAATCCAAAATGCCGAGAACTCCTGCTGAGCTTACGTATATCGTTTTGTGCTACGGAACAACTAACGAAAACCACAAGTGCGACTTTTGTACATTGGAAGATGTCCTAACTGCGAACCTCCCAGTGAAAGAACATTTTGTGTCAGTTGAACAGCAGCTAAGAGACCATAGAACCTTTCACGGTCAATCTCAATGACTTCTTGTGTGGTACGATGAAGGAAATAGTGTATAGTAATGTGCCAACTGAAAAAGTGAAACAACTGCGAAATCATGTGGAAATGGCAGCCCCAGAAATAAGAAATATCTTTCAACGGGTTCGGAACAATATGCTGCGAAGAGTGCATGCTTGTTTGGAAGCAAATGGGGGACATTTTCAACATATTTCCTGCTAGGTAAGATCATTTTTCGCAACTTCTATTTATTTATTAGTTTTACTTATTGCTATTTAAATTATGTTCGGCAAATATTAGTTCAAACTAAGGCTACTGCCGAAAAGGAGTGATTTCGCAGTGGCGTTTTTTACTAATTTTTTTTTTGTTTTTCTTAGAAAAAGGTTTAATTTTTTCTCAACTTTATCTTAAATTACGCTAAAAAAATGTCTGGCAACGTTGCAACAAATTTAGCTGTTTTTAGCTTTTTTGCGCGCAATTTTCCGTCAATCGAACAGGAGGTCAGCCAGGTGCGACGAATTTCGACGGGCTTTAGGGTATTTTTGAAAATTTATAAAATGTTCGATTTAAGAAAAAAAGTATTGGGTGTATGTGTGAAGCCTACCCTAGGAGTCGCCCATTTCAATATATGCAGTGAATTTCATAACACCCTGTAGTTTATGAAACCCTTGTTAAATATAAGCGACCCGAAACCAATATTTTCATGTGTCGGGGGTACACAAGTTTTTACTGTGTCTCTCTCAAGTCATCTTAAAATAATATTTCATAATTTTTTTTAACTTTGTCATAATAATATAAAAAGAAGCACAATCTTATTCTCATAGGGATTTTGGAACTAATACTATCAAACTCATGCAGTTTTGTTAACAATTCATAAAGTTTACCAACAACACACACAGTACGGCTAAGCGTTATAGCCATTTTGAATTAATGATAGTATTTTTCAAAGAATTTCGTTAACTGATTAAAAATGAAACCCAACATTTTTATTTTCACATAACACATAGCAGACAACGTAAACAAATCATACAAAACAGAAAGTAAAATGTGTAATCTCAATGTGTAAGTAGCTCTACTGAAAGAGTCAGCGAACGAACAAAAATAGTCCTACGTTTTATTTTCTAATGTTAGTTTAGATGCCTTTTCTTTTATCTAATGTAGTATTTTAGTTTATTCCTTTATTTTTAATTTCCTACCGGTAGAAATGCTAAGCAGTAACCGTATAATTGAATTCCTCAAGTCACCCTTAGACTCAAGTCTAAACCTCAATGGTCACCCCAACGAGCAAATCGAAATAGTCTGGCCCGTAGATTAAACCGCAGTAGCTCTCAGGTAACAGGTTTAAATACGTCGGAATGTCAGCTTGCTTTTGAGCAAAATTAATTAATCCCTAAATTTATTGTTACCTCTAAGGAAAAACAAGAGATGTCTGGGACTCACTACTATCTGTGACTAGCTAAATTATTCACTGAGTTTCGTGATAAGTTAATTTTTCAGTATTTTTTAATACTTATTGACAGAAACTCAAAACATAAATTCTGAAAAACAGCCTCATAATAATATAAAATAAAATAAGTACATTTTATTATTTTTGTGTAGCCATTTAGGTTATAACATAACTTAATAATATACCAAATATCTTCGTGAAGAAGCACAAACAACATCGCTAATGCTAGCTCTCTACATTATTTATTGCAAAACTAAGAAATTGTTACCTATGTAATGGATTTGCTCGTTGTGGTTACATTATTCCTAGAAAATATGCCCATCTAATACATCAATGCGTATTAAAGAATATAACATTTTAGAATGAATTTAAACTAATTGAAACTAATTTATATAAAAAACAAATATGAGCATTTCATATTACTAAAGTTTAACTAAGATATAGACAAGTCTGTTACCTGGTAGCCAAGTGTGGGTAGGTAATTACTAATTACACTACCGAGACTTTTTCCAGTTGTTCAATAAGGTGTTGCTTTTGGCTTACACTTTACTAAATTTAGGAATTTAAATAGGTATAGAGTTCAAATAGTAGGAATAAAATGGCAACATGTTTCGTTGGTACAACTAAATTTTTCGTGATTTTAGTTTCGCGAATTACATTTTTAAAATTGCCATGTGTGGCTCAGAGGCGTAACAAAACCCTAACCTTGAGTAACAACTAAAAAAAATCCATTTCTTTTAGGATGTATATCAGCTTTTACAATTTTATGCCCAAATCATGCTACTGCGCCGTTCACGATTTAATTAAACGCCGCTCCCGGTCTGATCAAATCTAGCGAAATCTATGGGGCCTATAGGGTCACGGTCCTCTTTCAATCGGATTATATCTATTTTCAATTTTATAGTCAAATCAAATAGATTATATGCGTTTTTTCCCACCAGATACAGGAAACTAGATTAATCAAGAATCGACGAAACTGCGAAAAACACTATTTATACAATCATTCAAGACGCAACATGTCCTCGCTTAGTCAGATATTTTATCCGAGAGAACACGATCAGAGCGAGATTGAGCCTAAATGGGACCAGAGAGTGACTAGACCTAAACTTGAGCGTAGCACAAACCAGGCGCGTCCATAAGGTCATTTGGTCAATGACCCACTTAAATTTATTTCTAATGACGTACCTAATAATTTATTTTTTTAAACCAAAAAATAATCTTATCTCTTCTTTCAAAAAAGAATCAAGCCAAGCTTGCTCCGGACACGCCGTATTTTAAATTGACCTCATAGGTGTATATCGACTATGTAAAATGCATTAAAGCTGAGAGAGAAACAGACATACGTGCTTTAGGAAATTAAAAAGAGATAAAATTTGTCAACGCCCCACCAATAATATCGCTTTCGGGGCGCGCGTGGGCGTCAACGCCGCCACGCCGTTTGTCGCAAATTCTGGCTCACTAATCTGACCAATTTATTATTAGAACAATATTCGCGATAAATTTATACATTTAATACAAGCTTACCTAAGCTTAGGTAATTACTAATAATAATTATAAGGAAGTGACGCCGCAGCCGGCGCCGGTTCCCAAAATGTTGATGCATGGATACCGGCGCCGGCAGCCGGGTACAAAATTTCTCGGGTGCCGGCGCCGGTTCAGATACGGCCAAAACGGAATGCCGGCAGTTCTAACCTAAAATATTTATAGTTACCTATTTTAAATGATATGTGTTAATGCAACTCTTACTTGTAAATTCAAAGTATTTCATTTTCGCGCTAAAAGCATACAGAATCTTTTCTACTGGCACAGGGGAGTGCGCGTAGTACTGTCGCGCACGGAACCAGAGAAGAAAGAGAAGAACAGGAGATCGACAAGTACAATAGAATCGCCACGCGTGTTCTGGTGAGGCAGTTTTGACGCTGTTTTGTGCTAATTGTTCCATTTTCTACCGAGAAATTCAACCCCCCTAACCAAGGTATGTGCCATTTCATATATTTCGATTTTGTATGTTGTCGTTTTTCTTAGTTTTCTAAAATCCTTAAATGTCAGTGCATTTCGTTCAAATACAGTCCACTAATTCTTCCTAACTTGCATTGACATTTTTTGGTCCTTCGAGCCGGATACATTCCAGCTAATTTCAATTAATTCCTAAAATTAAATTAATCGTTTTCATTTCATACACATTTGGGTTGAATATTCAAGTAACGAAATTCTAAATTCCATTTATTTTTTGCGATTCAGTCTGCCGGACCATAACAAAAAATTCTAGTTTTGCAGCACGTATTTCGATAGTGTTTTTATCGTCGATAGATGTTTATTTACATTATTTACTTTAAATCTTTGACAGATTGGTGTTTATATTGTTTATAGACTAAAACAGTTAATTTTCACAGTTTTTAACTTTGTGTTTAATAAAACTTAATTATTTCCGGTTTACCGTTATCGATTTTAAACAAAATATCGTGCATTTTTCCAAATTTATCAATTTTCTAGTTCTCGCCAGTGGTTTAAACAAAAGTGTTAGTTGTAAACAAGCCGATTTATTTTTTAAAAGTGATATATATCGAGATTTTCGTAATTTAACTGAGCAATTCGTTTTATACCCATTATGTCCAAGGTAAAAAGGCTTGAAGAAAGAAGGAAAATTCCAATAAACAGAATTTCAGAAATTTATACAATTGCAATTCAAGCGAAAACAAATCAGGCTTCCCATTCTCAACTTAAAACTAGGTATGATGATTTAGATAATATTTATAGTGATTTCGAATCTGTTCACAATAAAGTTATTGATGAATTGGATGACGATAGTGACTTTCAAGCGCAAGATGCGGTTCGTAAAGATGTTGATAATTTTTATTACACAACTAAAGCCATTTATTATGATCTTTTTAACAATAGTTCAAATACCAATCTGGTATTAAATCCAAATAGTAATAGTCAAAAAGACAATGTCAAACTTCCTAAAATTAGCATACCGACATTTGATGGTAACTATAGATTATGGCAAACCTTTATTGATTTATTTAAAAGCCTTATTCATGACAATTCGTCACTTAGTGATATAGAAAAATTCCAGTATTTACTTTCATTTGTTGATAAAGAACCGCTCATTTTGTTAAAATCAATTCATATTACTTCTGTAAATTATAAAATTGCCTTTGATACACTATACAAAATGCCTTTCTATTCCCATTGTTGGTTTAAATCAAATGTGTTCTACTTCTTCTAATGGACTAACAGAGTGCGTTATAAAGCCCCAAGGTCAAGAAGAACCCTTTCTCACTTTTGAAGCTATAGTGTTGCCAAAACTATGCTCAGATATGCCCTCCATAAAAATTGATGCCAAATGTTGGAGACACATAAAAAACCTACCTCTTTCTGATAAAAAATTTAATCTTCCTAGTCCTGTGGATATTCTTTTGGGTGGTGAATTGTTTCCTGGAGAGGCCGGTCAGGCTAGTGCGGTTAACACAATCTTTGGATTTATTTTAATTGGAAAAATCAAAAATTCCAGCTCTGCTTCTGATTCAGTTTCTACCTACTGCACGTATTTAGATCCTTCTCTTGATGTTTGTTTACAGAAGTTTTGGGAAACTGAACAGGTTTTTGCCGAGCCTCCGATGATGAAAAGTGTGAGAAGATTTTCTCTGAAACTGTTTCTCGGGATGAGTCTGGTAGATTTATCGTATCGCTTCCCTTTAAAAATTCTGAACCTAATTTAGGTAATACTTATCCTATGGCAATCCGTCGTTTCAATTTGTTAGAATCTCGTTTGTTGAAAAATCCAGACCATCACCGGGCCTATTCAGAATTTATGAAAGACTACTTGGAATGTAATCATATGACGTTGATTCCTACTCCCAAGTCAAAATGGGATATGGATTCTTCGTATTTTATTCCACACCATAGTGTATTGAAGCCTAAGATGAGAGTAGTATTTGATGGTTCGGCTAAAGGTCCGAGAGGCCTGTCCTTAAATGATACCTTGTTTGCGGGTCCAAAACTTCAAAATGATATTCGGGCAGTTCTTCTTAATTTTCGTATCCATGCTGTGGTGTTTATAGCAGACATTAAACAAATGTTTAGACAAATCCTTATCACTCCTTCGTAAACTCGTTTTGAAAATATTCTTTGGCGGTTTTCCGCAGATGATCCTATTGAAACATATTCGCTAACAACTGTTACATATGGTTTAAAATCTTTTCCCTATCTTGCAATCCGAACGTTGCAAGAATTGGCGCGTCTAGAATCGGACCGATTTCCGATGGCTTCTAAGGTATTATTGAAAGACATCTACGTGGATGATATTTTGTCAGGTAGTAATTCCGTTGACTCTGCTCTTAAACTTCAAAATGAATTAATTTCACTACTTGATTGCGCTGGGTTTGAGCTTAAGAAATGGGCAAGTAACAAATCTGATTTGTTGCGTTTGTTTCCAATATCGGATGTCCAAATTCCGCTGTCGTTTGACAGAACTGAACCAAATTTTGTAAAAGTGTTGGGGTTACAGTGGAATCCCATTTCGGATACGTTTTCATACCTTTATAGTCCTGACGAAACCCCATGTACGAAACGTACTATTTTATCACAAATAGCACGTATTTTTGATCCCTTGGGTTATTGTTCGCCAATTCTTCTCTTCGCCAAGCATCTGATGCAGCAGCTTTGGGCTTCTAACACAGATTGGAATGATGTTCCTCCACAGTCGGTATTTCATTCATGGACTCAATTCAAAAGTGAGCTCCCTGAACTTTCAAAATTGAGCTTGCCCAGGCGCATCATACCTGACAATGTTAGTCGCTGTGAGCTGCATGGTTTCTGCGATGCGTCGCAAATAGGTTACGCAGCGGCTATTTATTTCAGAATAGAGACATCTCTTGGCGAAATATTAACTTTTCTTGTATTTGCAAAGGCTAGAGTTGCACCTTTGAAAATTTTGTTAATACCAAGGCTAGAACTCTGTGGAGCTAAGCTTTTAGCTGATTTAGTTACGTTTGTAAAACAAGGTTATTCGGGAATATTGACCTTTGATGAGAGTTCGGCTTGGACAGATTCGCAAATAGTTTTAGCTTGGTTGTCTTCGTCACCACATAGGTGGAAGACTTTCGTGGCCAACAGGGTAGCATATATCCAGGAATCTTTACAGTCAAATTTATGGCATTACATCCCTTCTGCTGAGAACCCCGCCGACTGTGCTTGTCGAGGTCTAACTCCTAGTCACTTTTTAAGCCACGACCTTTGGTGGAACGGGCCTGCTTTCTTAAAATTGCCTCGAGAGACTTGGGCTTCTTTCCCCAACTATTCACTCCTCAAACAAGAGGATGAAAATTTGCTTGAAGAGCGAAAAACAGTTCTAACCCTTTTGGTTGAAGAAAATCTTCTTCATAAACTATTAGAAAGGTTTTCTTCTTTGGTAAAAATTCAACGAATTTTATCGTATTGTCTTAGATTTCTTCCTAAATTTCGTAAACTTTCTGATGGTTCTGTTGTCATTTCGGATCAGGAGATGCAAAACTCTATGATCGTTCTTGTTAGGCATGTTCAGAATGCGTCATTTCCAGATATTATTTCGAAGTTGAAAAATAATCAACTTGTTCCCAAACCCTTTCGCAAGCTAGCTTTATTTCTTGATGGGGACAACTGCATTAGAGTTGGAGGTCGTCTTCAACACTCAGAGTTGTCATATAGTGCTAAGCATCCCTTGTTACTCCCTCGTTCACATTGCTTAACTGAGCTCATTGTTGAGTTTACACATAAAAATTATGCTCATCCAGGTCTAGAAACTCTGCACTATCTTTTGAGGCAACAGTTCTGGATATTATCTGCGCGCCGTGTAAT
The DNA here is from genome assembly GCA_963971165.1 of Philopedon plagiatum. Taxonomy (NCBI): domain Eukaryota; kingdom Metazoa; phylum Arthropoda; class Insecta; order Coleoptera; family Curculionidae; genus Philopedon; species Philopedon plagiatum. Next base: position 81,389,605 of record OZ020192.1, on the reverse strand, counting down.
TCAGCAGACTGTATCACGGTGTATTCGCTGTTTTCATATTATGGCCAAGATATTGGTCCCGTACATGGGAGACTTACCCTCTCACAGAATATCTCAATTAAAGGCATTCTCACATGTCGCAATCGATTATTGTGGGCCATTTTTCATAACGATGGGAAAGCATAGAGGTGCTAAAGTTTCCAAAGCATACATTTGTGTCTTCGTTTGTACAGCAACGAAGGCAATTCACTTGGAGTTGGTTTCAGATTTATCATCGGAGACGTTTCTTGCTTGTTTCAAAAGGTTTGTAGCTAGACGAGGTAGAGTTTCGGACGTTTATACCGACTGTGGCACTAATTTCGTTGGAGCGAGCAGGTTACTCTCGGAGTACGCTCAAAATGCGTGCGAAAATCTATGTATAAACTGGCATTTCTCACCACCGGCAGCACCTCATTTCAATGGCTTAAGTGAGGCTGGAGTTAAGTCTGTAAAGACTCACCTTTTACGTGTAGTTGGCGAGCAAAGGCTAACTTATGAGGAATTTCATACGTTCTTGTGTCAGATCGAGTCAATTCTTAATTCCAGACCTTTATATTCTCAGAGTCTTGATCCCAATGACTTTCTTCTCCTTACTCCCGGCCACTTTCTTACGTTAGAACCCTTGAACTCTCTACCAGAACCGGAACTATCACATTTAAAGTTAAACTCCTTAACCAGATGGTAGTGGTTGCAGAGGCTTCAGAGTGATTTCTGGAAAAGGTGGCATTTAGAGTACCTCAACACCCTACAACAGCGTTCTAAGTGGACCGCACCTTCCACAAAAATTCAAGAAAATACGCTTGTCGTTCTAAAAAATGAACTTAAACCACCAATGCAGTGGTCATTAGGCAGAGTTATAAAACTACATCCCGGATCGGATGGGCATGTTCGTGTAGTCACTGTTAAAACAGCTACAGGTACGTTTCGTCGACCTGTGGTTAAATTGTGCCCTCTGCCAATTTCCTAAAACAATATATATTTTTTTTATTTTTCGATTATTCATAATTAGTCACTTTAGTTTAAGAGAATCTATTTTTTTGTTTCTGTTTTTTTCTCACTTGGATTACAGTCCGTTGTGATGGGTGTAAATTGTATGAAAAGTATATATTTTTTGAATATCATAATTTTTCTTTAGTTTCAATTGGAATTCTTCTTCTTCTTCGCTTACGGTATAATTTAATATAGTGAAAACACAGTGTGTTTTGGCGGCCGGAAAATGTTAATGCAACTCTTACTTGTAAATTCAAAGTATTTCATTTTCGCGCTAAAAGCATACAGAATCTTTTCTACTGGCACAGGGGAGTGCGCGTAGTACTGTCGCGCACGGAACCAGAGAAGAGAGAGAAGAACAGGAGATCGACAAGTACAATAGAATCGCCACGCGTGTTCTGGTGAGGCAGTTTTGAGGCTGTTTTGTGCTAATTGTTCCATTTTCTACCGAGAAATTCAACCCCCCTAACCAAGGTATGTGCCATTTCATATATTTCGATTTTGTGTTATCGTTTTTCTTAGTTTTCTAAAATCCTTAAATGTCGGTGCATTTCGTTCAAATGCAGTCCACTAATTCTTCCTAACTTGCATTGACAATATGTAAACGTTGTGTTGTTGTAATTTTGCGTAAAAATTATAAAATATGAGTATGTGATAAATTTTCTTCATATGAAAATTTTAATTGTGATTTGGTGGAATACAAGAAAGCCACAAACAATGAGTTTTGGTTGCGTGATAGCAGAACAAATGACAATCAAAGACAACGAAATCCTAATAGTGTGGTGGATATTAATCCGGCCGTGAAATACTATTACCTGCGGTTAGCCTGTGTTAAAGGTGGAAGACCATTCAAGACAAAAAATAAAAAGTCAACAAGGAAGTGATCCATGTGTAAGAAAGGCTGCCAGGCTAGCATTTTCTTGAAAGTAAGTGAGTGTAAACAATTTCTATGCATCCTGGGGATTGAACAAAGTCACAATCATACTTCATCCAAAACTTATTTCAATTTTCTAGCAAAACAGAGACACAGAGTTACAGATCCATATGCTCTGCTAGTTATTTCTAACTCAAAAATATGCAAACGTTGAAGTTCAGAAATGGGAAAAAAGGTATAAAGAACAGCCTAAGTTTGAATTACGAGACATACACATACCAGGAAAGGTCAAAAAACGTGGACGTCCGAAGAGACTTGGAAATACAGTATTAATAAGGTTGAATCGCAAAAGGACTAAGAAAGCGAAGGCTTAATTTTAGGAAAAGTTTGATGTGTATTTTTCTTATTTCTACCCTTAAATTCGCAGAATAATAACAATTGTTATATTTTTGTAGGAAGAGTTTCGTTAAAGTTTACACTATAATAAATTATTATTTTTTGATTGAATTAAGGTATTTTGATTCTCATCTTATTTTGACACTAATTTTCTAATGCTGCCGGCGCCGGCATTGATGGCTGCCGGCGCCGGCTGCGGAGTCACTTCCCCGGCACCAAAGAAAATAATAGCTACGCACTAGAAGTCTCATGCAAGACTATTCGGTAGACCGCGAGAGGCGCTGGCCAAATATGCAGACCGGCAGATTTACAGCAAAATTTGATTTCGGCGCTCGAAGGCTCGACGATTTAAAGGACAGCGTTGTCGGATTCTTGAATTTTACGTTCGTATAAGAACTACAACAGGTTCTATTATACATAGCGCGTTAATAAACTACGCTAATATAAAAGGGGTAGATATATCTGTTGATTTGTTAGGTTTAGGTAACTAAAAATTAATGGTCTAATTTATTCCACGAAAATGATGACAATTTCATTTAGTTGTGTTTTTACAGGGTGTTTTTACTTTCTCCTTTTTAAGTGTAGCCGAAATTAATAATAAAAACTGAACAATTTTTTTTTATTACGAATAGAGAAAAGAAAATTTAAATTACAAATATATTACATAGTATGTTTATTTATATTCTATTGGTAAATATAAAATTTTACATACATTTTTTTACGGTATACCAGAATAATATAATCTAAGTACCTAATATTGCTTGTTTTATAAAACCACGCTGTTAGGTATACATTGAGCCATTTCTATTATTGTCTGCCCAATATATCTGCAACCGGCAAAAGAATTTCAAGCATGCAAGGGAAGGCTTAAACAACGTTGCCCATTTGTTTGCAGACCAATTTTGAAAAACTTTTTCATTTTCCGTTAAGATTTAAACGTTTCTTACCACATCTGGTTTACAAACAAATTGGTAACGTTTTTAAGCCTTTGATTGCATTCTTTAAATTCTTTTTCCGGTTGCAGATATCTTGGGCAGAATATATAAGCTTTTTAATAAAAAATTGTAATTCCTAAACACATTTAAGATTTTAGAAAAGGGATCGATAAGCTATTGTTTATACAACTTTTAGAACATTACAGGGAACCTTAAGAATGCAACATGTTTTTAAACTAAATTTTGATTTTTATTACTAACGATCTTTAACTCTTATGTCAGTAAAATTAATGAACTGGTTTTAGTGGATACATCGTTTCTAAAATTAAACTTGAAATTAATATTATACAAGTCTCCATAATTTTTTGTATGTAATAATTTTGGAAATATAAGGGGGACAAGATTCTCAAAAAATTATTTTCAGTTTTTATTCTGTTTGTTTATTACACTAATTGAATTTTTCAATTATAATAACAGGGCTGACACGACTAACGTCGACTGACAACTTAATTTAAATATTTTAATTTTACGGGCTTATAGTAAATAGTACACACATTAAGTTTTGGAGTTCATCAGTTTTCGAGATATGCTGAAGACAGATTGACACAAATGCTGAGCTTTTTTTCGTTTTGACGAACACCGAAAATATAAAATGTAAATGGTAGGCATGCTGCGCTATTCACCCAAAAGAAAAAAAGATTGTGCTTTAATAATTAAACTGGCATTGATCTTAACAAGAAGGCCTATGCCCAGAAATTTCGGTCACAGATAGCATGAGTAAAAAATTTGGAAATAGGAAAACGTTAATTAATGCTGTTCCGTATTAATAAAACTAGTCCCATTAAAATAGTAGGTTTGACACTGATAAATTTCAGATAAAGTATTCCGTGTGCCAAAAATGAAAAAAAAAAAAAATAAGTGTGTTAAATGAAAAATATTTTAAACCAAAATTTTTGACACAATGGAACTGAACCGCATTAAAGTAAAAACAGAAGTGGAATGTAATTATTTGAAAAGTTTTGTTGGAGCCTAAACTATTTCAGTCTTAGCTGTTTATAAAATTTTGTACTAAACTTTTTAGTTTTATGCTCTTTGTTTAAAAATTTACTTTTAATATATTTTTAGAGGCATATCTTGCTAGATTTAAGGCTCCCGATCTACTCGTATTGTACTGTCGTGGTTAAAAAAATGCAAGTATTTCTTAATAGTTTTTCTAAGAGAACTGGAACATGGACTGTGAAGTAGATGTACCATTTTGTTGTTCACTGGTGTACATTAAATCTGTTGAGATCAAAACTTGTTTTGGTTCATGCACCATTTCTTATCATGAGTGACATTTTATGGACAAGCAATGGTATTATAAAACATTTTATTGTGCAGTTTTTTTGTACCTACATTGCATGACCCTTCAAGGAGCACTAAGCAATAATAAAAAATTATGATTTGAAAAAAAGAAAAATATATAAATTATACGCTAGTCTCTAAAACGAGGGAGTCCGTTTTTCAAAATTTTTAATTTGTTACAAGCAGTATCGTTACATGTATACCAAAGAGTAGTTATCAGCTAACATTCCTACTATTAGTACTATTTCCGTTTTTTTTTAACATCTTGCTGCTATTTTGCTATGAGATAGGTACAAATGACTTTCCTAAATAAACACGGAAAAAAGACGCATAATGTAGTAAAGAAATTAAAATTTTATTTTGTACCTAATGCAAAAATTCGGTACCCCTGTCGAATTTTCGCGTGGCGCGGTTTTAAGGATAAAGTACAGGCCAATGTTTTTATTTTTTTTGACGAATTATATGTATTTCTTATATGCCGATTTGGGAAAGTCAAAGTTGGGTCAAGGTCAAAGGGAAAGTCAAAGTCAAAGGAAAGTTGGTGCTCAGTTTCAGCATATAACTGAGCAGCAATAATGTTAAAATACAAAACAAAATGGGGATGTTACCTGATGGCAACTCATAAGCTATGAAAAGTAAGAAATGGCTTCGCAACTGCAAACCGGGTCTATACTCGGTGATGACGTATAGACTTTATAGAATTTTCTGGACTTAGTCAGTAGTTCTGTTCACACGACTGGTTGATTCGTATAAGACAAGGATGGTTTATTTTATCTAAAATAAAAATTAAAAAAAATAATAGTATACTTGAAATCGCACAAATTTGTTGAAAATTGTTGACTATTTGTTTTGTAAATTTTTAATCTTTTGAGTAAATTTCTTCCTAGTATCTCTGGACCACTTGCAGAATTTGGATATGTTTGTTAAAACCAAATGTTCTATTAAAAACGCTCGATGTTCATAGCAGTGATCTTCTTTATTCCCCAACCAACCCACATTTTCTGCTAAGAGGATATTTTTTAGTTTTGACCCAACAGATTCCTCATGTTTGATAATCTCAAAATAATTTTTAAACGACAAAAATGTTTTATGGACCAAAGATGCAACTTCGTCGGTAGGCATAACTAAAGACATTTTATCGTGTCCACCATAATTTTTTTGTAACAAAAATAATTGTTTAGCATTAAATAAGTTATTATCTAGTGCGGAATCATGAAACAAATCAGAACATACTAAGCAGTGAAACCTATCCTTTAGTTTTTTGACCAGATATCCTGCATAATAATTTGTGGCACATTCTTCTAATGAGCCTATTTGAATATTATTCACAGAAGATTCTGGACTTTGGACTAATTTTAAAGGAAGATTGTGTTCTTTATCGTCTAAAACAATGTGAGTTTTGTGGATATTTTCATTCTTTTGTGAACTATTCAATGGAAGTAAGATTGAACTATCTGAGTCCTCCTGGCGGTTTGAATATTTTGATCGTTTTAAAAGTCCGGTTATGGTCTGAATTCTAAAAGACAAGCGAAATGATTTTGCAGAAGGATTTGAATTCCAGCCACCACGCTGTCTAATTACAGAAAACATATTTTCCAAAAAATCTTGATTCAACCTTATTGTTAATAAAAATTTATTTTTGTCATTTTTCTCTTCCTCAAACAGTCCAAATATACCATTAATTGTTTGAACAATTCCATCAAAATATGGAGGTCTGGTCTCTGCTAAGTTCGGCAGGGAATCGGTTTTGTCTTTGTTAGTTTTAATGGTAACTTTAGTTAGTAAGCTAAAAATGTCTTTACCTTTTTTAAGAATGTCAATTATTTCGGTATTTTTATCACTTACGCCGCATCGGAATGGGTTTTTGTCAAAAGTCTGTCACTGTTTAATGCATCAAAGGGATTGTTCATAAATAAAATAAAATCGGCCGTGTCTGATCCTTCTGTACTATTAATTAAGTTATTTTTGACGCACGTGCTAATAGCTGCCGCCATTGTTTTTGAAAATATTTGAAGTGCCAGTCTTCGGGACATCTTTTCAAATGCATTGGGATTAATATGCTTTTCTGTAATTTTTGGAAGAAAACCCCCCAAGTAAGTACCAGTGAAATAGAAAAAGCGACAGGCATTGAATGCACGAGCATTAAAAGGATTTTAAACAAACACAAATATCATGCATATCATATGGAATTACACCAGACACTTTACGATCGAGACTATGCTTGCAGAAAATAATTTTCAGTTTTAGTTCTAAGTAAAAAGAATTTGGAATAATATTTAAAGTATTGTTTTCCGACGAGGCAACTTTTAAAAGTAATGGTTTGTCCACACTGGATGTGCCAAATTAAATGGTCAATAAATGTCTGGGGTGGAATAATTGGGTCTCATGTTATAGGACCATCTTTTTTTGAAGAACAGTTGACAGGTGAAGTTTACTTAAATTCTTTCAGAAATAAGCTACCAAAACTTCTCGAAAACTTAAATTTCACAGAACGGGAATCCTTTTGGTTTCAACACGATGGAGCTCCGCCACACCGGAAAATAAATCAATGGATTGAACGTGGAGTTTTTTTTTGTGGTAACCACTAATAATACCACTGTTGATTGGTTTTGTTCATTGGTTAGCTGTTTTACATAATGTAAAGCTTTGTAAATGCAACATTTCATGTTTGTTCAAATATTTTCAATAACTTTAAAATGCTTGAGGCCTTGGCTTTTTTTCTTATTCTGGATATCGAGCCACTCTACTAACGCAAAATTATTAGTAGTTAAACACCAATCAATAACTGACATTGAAATTTTAAGTTTTAACTAGTGTGTCAAATAATTTGCTCAAAAAGTTTTGCTCAGAAGAGTAACTTGTATGGTATTTTTTAAAAGCTGGTTAAGTTGCCTTTAACATGGGAATATAATATACAGGGTGTCCCATTTAAAAAAGTTGAATCAGAAGTCGATATGCAAAACTCGAACACCCTCTATAATGGTACATAATTTTAAACCAATCGTTGGTCAATATTTATCTCTATGAGATAGTACATTTTCTGGCACATTTAATTTTTCAGTATCCGATTCAGGTTTTTAGACCCAACAAACCTTATATTAAATTCTTAGTACCCACCAGCCGTATCGATTGAGACATTCAAATATAGGGTGTCTCATTTAAAAAAACATATATTTGGTTCGCCACCGACTTTTGCGACAACCCTGTATAACGAAAGTATTTTCAAAACATAGCCTATATAGCGATCCATCATATACCAATTTATTTTTCCAAAATTCCTTGCCGGTTAGGTGCAATCGTCCACCCCATCTTGGTTGCACCACCCTGTATTGCGTAGGTCTGCCTGGCACCAGAGGTCGATTACCGGTTGCCGATGTATGCCCCGCCCGGATCGTAAAATTGCGTGACATTTTGACCTTTTTAATGTATGTTGCATGTACGAATACTCCAGAGAAAAAATCTTCAAAATTACGGCATGCTGCCGCGCCGTGCGGCACGCCGAACTGTCTATAAGCCAGTCAAACTCGCACTTACCGTTTTTTTTTTATTTCACATGAATTAAATTCTTTTTGTCATATACCGTATACGTACGTATTTAATTTTCGGCATCGACGCCTCTGGTAACAGATCAAAAGTGGCCAAGTTTAGTAATAAAATAATACCTCTTGTAGTGGAGTTACGAAAATAAACCAGTTTATAAAATTGATCTGACTGATAGAAAAGTGGTATGCACAATAATGGATATTTACCCATATTTGTCTATATACTACAGAAAATAATATGTATTTAATATACTCGTATAAAACACTACAGAAAATATATATTTCGTATACTCTTATAAAAGATGGCGAATGGAAATATCATTCTGTGACCATACCTAATTATTTATTTACCTATTTACCTATTTATCTCAAAAAAAATTTCAGTTATTTTATGAAGGGAATATATCATAATTTAGTACGATTTTATATTAGGACCTTTTTAGTTTTGGGGTATTAAGTATATTTATTTATACCGCTTACGTACGTCACAATTTTTGATTCTGTTTTTAGTTTCAACATGGCGGTTATATGGGGTTTTAAACAAAAATTACAGGGTATGGGTACAATATGTACGAATGTATAGCACGAGATCCAGTTCACCTGAGCAATTGACACATTGTGAAGCAACATCATGCACGTAAGCCATTGAAGTTGTCACTCCTTTCATGTAAGTAAGGACGTTTTTACGTTTTTGTTATACTAAATGTGTTACCAACCCTGGTAACTCACCTTATACAAGTCGAAAGACACATTTCACTCTTGAACGTGTGTATATTACCTTTAATGAATTAAATATGTTTTGTTTGTTTTGAGGTAATAACCCAAGACCCATCGCCTAACATTATGATACACCCTGTAGACACTTTTCAAGTCTAACGTATCATGTACATGTTATAAAATTTTAATCAGTCACCGCCGGCGCCACTATAAAAAATTCGGTAGGATTAAAAAATACTTATTCTTTTAGATGTCCAATTAATTTTATATCTACATCCACCGTTTTTTTGCAAAACTGAAAAAGTATACCTATGTTTTTCCATAATATGATTATCGCATGAACGCAAAATTTTGATGGTGTACGTACATAAAAATAATTTACAATTATTTTTTGGGTATTAATTTTATTTTTGTATTCATGAAGTACATAATATATCCCTATAGATCAAATATCTTCTCGAGCCCAACATATATTTAAAATGCTCTAAACAACGCATATTACCACTTTTACATCTCTTTAGGATTCGAATATCACAAAAGCCCGTCCGAGAGTCAAACAAGCAGCGAAACGAGGCAACAACGGATAGCATTTCGGCTGCACGCGGCCGCCGATGAAATTCCGATGGATTTTCTCTCCGAAAGAGAAAATCCATCGAGGGGTATATGGCGTTTATATGAGCATGAGCGTTCTAATGCGTAGCTATTATTTTCTTTGCCGGCATCCAGCTCGACTGCCGGCGCCGGTATCCATAATGGCTGCCGGCGCCGGCATCCATGACGGCTGCCGGCGCCGGCAGCGGAGTCACTTCCTATAATAATAATTGTAACTGTGCCTTTAAATATTAAAACCTAGAGTAATTACGACTTTGACAATACTTGGCAACGCAGCATGTAATCCGTCTATCGATTTAAAGCCGCGGGCATGCGGTCTAGGTTGTGTTTTTGCTTTCTTGTCGATATGTCAAAATTCGTTGCGTACATAACCATAAAATATAGATTTGATTTGAATTTTTATGTTCATTTGTTCCCAAACTTTGGTATAAATAGGTACCAAAACTACTGTTTAGTTTTGCTTTGGTGTTTTGTGTTATTTGTAAAATACTTTCATTTGTGTATGTGGTAGTACTGTTCTGTTAGAGAGTCGTTAATCCACAAGAAGTGTTGAGGATGAGAATCTAAAATGGCACAATATGGGGAATGTAAATTGGATTTCTGTAATCTCTCTAACTGGAGAGCTCACGTTAAAAGGAAACATCCTGGTACCTACGAGTACATTTATATTATGCAGTAACTAGTGTTTGTAGAGTAAATAATTTATGTATCAGATAAATTGGATATAATTGCATCAATAACTAGAAATCCATTTGGTTCTGGTAATTATTCATGTAGAAAATGTAATAAATGCTTGGTAATCTAAGGTTTCATGTTAAACAAAATCATTTCGGTGAGTGAACCATATTCAAAATTCATTAACGAGTTCAATAATCACAAGTAAACAAATAGTTTCGTGCCATTATAAATTAATTTTCGTGCAAAAATAAAAAAAAACTTAAGTTTCGGTGAATTCGGTTTTTATGTGTAGGTAAATAATCTCTTGGCAGAACTAGGCAAATTATTAAAAAAGCCTTCCTTAATTAAAAAAGTGTATTTTGGTTGTTACATTGATATCACTAGTTGCCCACAAAATTTGCCCCACCTGTAAAAAAACTGACGGGCCGCGCCTGGTACAAACCGATGCACCGATTAAAAAGTATTTTGTCGGATCAGGATTGTACCGTGATTGCACCATGAGCGACGCTATAGTGTAATTGGGCCTCTGATAAAAGACTAAAACAGAGAAATCATGTCATTTATAAATTCGTAATATTCCTGCTAATCTGACCGTGATTACATTTTCGCCTACTTTCAAGACAAGTAAAATCCTGTTTCCCTGGAAAGGGTAACAATTTGGTGTACGTGGGTAGCAGAATAACGCATTGGGAATGCCACATACTGAACGGAATCCTAAAATTCTATATAATTGAGAGAAATTTAATTGGATAGATCAGAATATCATTAGCATGGCTGGTGTAGCGAGTAACTTTCGTTCATTCATAAAAAAATTTAAGGTTGCCAAGCCTATCAGACATCTTAAGATTTTAGTTATGATCTGTGCCATTTATAAAAATATAATAGGTAATTTTTTATTTGTTCCTACTGAAATATTTACAAACAATAAACCTCGCTTTTGTTTCATTACACAAGTCTTACACACTTCTCACACTTACAACTAGTGAGCCGGTAGATACTGTTCTACAGGATCAGAAAAAGTAACAACTAATACTATTTGCTTTTGTCAATTTTAGCCCTACTTCAACAAGAAATTATTTTTATTTGTTTACTCTTTTTTGTTAAGATATATGTATTATACTTACCCAATTATAATAAATAAGTGAGGTTAACTCGAGGGGTTAACCACTTCGCGCAATACTGTCACAAATCAGCCGCAATCCTGCGAAATCTCAGCGCAATCCGTGGAAATCCCAAAAATCTGCGAAATCAATGCGCAATCCCGCGAAATCTGCGAAATCACTGCGCAATCCCGCGCAATCATCGTGCAATCCCGCGAAATCGGAGCCGATATAACGCGACGGATGACGTCATCATGGCGTTAACCAATCACAGTGCGTTACATAGCTCAAGGTTTTTCGAGAATTTTCTAACGTATACGACTACGACATCAGCGCGGTTTAATTGACGGAGACGGACGGCAGCAAAACTCGCCTGTTATACTGAATAAATTAGTGTTCTTTAAATATTGGATTTAGTTATAGATATTAGCAGGTAAGTGTAACATATGAGTTATTATACTACTCTGGTTTTTAAATAAATAATACCCTCAAACAGAATAAAAATAAATATGCCTAGCAACAAACAAGAAAAAAGGTCGCCTTTCTAGTGATCGATTACTAAGATGCAAAAGTATGGGTGCACCTAAAAACCTAAAAACTAGTGAGGCCACTAAGAAACTAAATTTGAATTCTTTACGAAAAAATCGAGGAAAAAATAAAACTTTGGACAAAAAATCTTTAAATTCAGACAACTCTTTAAGTAGTGGTAACTCAAGCGATGACTATTCTGTTCACAGTGAGTTCGAAAATGAAAGCTTCTCCGAAGGAGAAGAAACAAAGGATCATATTAGTAAAATTCCTATAAATCCCGAAGCCTATTATGCAGTTTGTTACAAGACCTGGTATATTGGGCGGGTTGTAAAAAAAATAGATGAAGAAACTTGCGAAATAAAATTTTTAAAATGTGATTTAGATAAGTATGTTTGGCCTAGAGAGCAGGGGCGTGCGGTCCATGGAAGCATTGCTTCCCCTAAAATATAGAGGAATAAAAGTCAAATAAAATCGTCATAATTTCTTTAATTTTTGATTTCATAAGAAATTCATCTCATCCTAAATAAATAGAGGTCAAGCAAGCCTCCAAAAAATAGTGGGCCTTGAGCGTTACCCACCAAGTTAAATATGCGGCAGAAAAGTTGAGAAAAGACAATAACACATTACTCTGTCTTTGTCGTACTAACAACAGTGCAGCCAGTGAGCCAGTGTCTTCTTCATACGTCTCCCGTCTTTCTCCCCTCATCAGAGATGATCGCGCTATCGCGCACTGCACCGTGATCTCGCCGCCTTCCATATGCGTGTATTTGAATCTTGAATTGCTGTTGCTTATTGCCGTAGATAAACAAATTTCGGGGTCAAATGCAAACGTGGAGAGTTCAAGTTGCGGGCGGTTTGCTACCGAATAAGCAGTTACTCCGATTGATTAAATCCATTTTTTAGGTGGCGATTCCGTCTCGATCAGCTGATTTCCAGGAAAATCATGTTTCGGCGGTTGAAAGTGTTCAAACTGTTCAGTTGTGTAGATGGTTGGTATGATATTTGTTGGACAAACAGTTTTCTTCGCAGAGTTTTATTGAAAAATTAAAAGCAATGCCTGCAATGAAAAACATGACTACCAAAATTAACACTTGCACGCGACATTTCAATGCTAATAAATCTTTGAGCAGTATGAGTTCCTAAAAGGTTGTGAGATCAAAAATAAACTTTTTTTTGGCTTTGTTTACTTTTTGTGAATGAGGAAAACGGTGTTTGGACTAAAAGTGGTTTTGGGAATTTAAATAATTTGCATAAAGTAGTGAAACGGCATATTATGTCTAAAACCCACTTGTAGGCCGTTATCAAAGAAAAAGTTTTCACACAAAATGATAGAAGAATCCAATTACACTATAAATAGGTAAGTTTTTAAAAATTGCTTCCCTTCTCCCAAATTTCACCGCACGCCCCTGCTAGAGAGGAGGAGAAACAAATAGTTCAAAATAAGTTTATATTTTATGGTCCCATATCACTACTAGGTAATGAACCTTTTCAGCTAAACAGAAGCGACAAAATTAAAATAGAAGCAAAATTTAAAATTATAAAAAGGACTTGAAGGACCTTCTTTAGAATTTTTTTTAATTATAAAATACCAGTGTTATTTTTGATATTTGACTTACCTACTCTATGTTTGATTTTTGTAAACATATATTTTTTTTTGCTAAATAAATATTTTGATATTTTTCTGTATAAAATTAAAAGTCTGTTAATCCAATGACTCCCTATAAAAGTGTTAATGATCATAATTTTTATTAATTATTTCTAATAATTATATCTCATTATTATTCCCCCATACAAGTGTTCCTAATTTGGAAAACCTCAGGGGTCTTTCATAGGCTTGTTAAAATGATTTAAATCTTATTTTTTGTGGCTCATACAAATAATAATATAAAATTAACAAAGAAAAACCCAAATAAAATATCAAGTAAAATAATGATACTAGCAATAAATATTACTAAAAAAAAATTATTAAACCTACTGGTAAGTTCTCCAGGCAATCATGAGAAATACCCGCGAAATCTTACGCAATCACGCGAAATCCCGTACAATCATGCGAAATCATTGGAAATCGCGCGAAATCTTGCGCAATCACGCGAAATCCCGTGCAATCATGCGAAATCCTTGGAAATCGCGCGAAATCACTGATTTGTGCAATACTGTCACAATTTTTACCCTAGTGGTTAACCCCTCGGGTTAACTACATAGAATAACTACTTCGTATACTCCGATACGGCGCGGCGCGGCGTCCTAATTTGCATAAAATTTCATCGCTAAGCCACCTAATTCGTAATATAAAGCCCCATACCTTACAGCTTACTATTCACAACTAAATATATTCATGATTTCAACGTTAAATGCTTAGAATGAACAGAGATGCTGGCTTCTAATTAAAGGATAAATTTACGGTATGACAAAAGTAATTTTACGCCTGATAGGTTACCCTATTAATAGTAACGTAAAGACATTAGAACGGTAGGTCCAGAGAAATGGTCCTATTCAGAATATACAGGGTGGTCTGTAATGAATGCGCCAAAAAGCAATCCTAGATTAATCTCGTGAAAATAATGATATTGAGCCAAATATGCCTTAATAAAATGCCGCTCATTAATGAGATACAGGGTGTTAAAGTTCAGTTCTCAGAATTGTTATTTCTTTATAGCTCAAGTCGTTTTTGAGATATCGACATGAAAACTGGGAATCGGGGGTTTTCAGGGATGGGGAATACGATGGTATTCTATTTATTGACATAGTATGTAGAGGGCGCTATTCACACCTTGTACACTCATTATTTCATGCCATAACTTTCATATTAGTACCGTTCTTTTATTTTTTATTGAAAATTTTGAAAGAGTGACGTTTTTTAAGAAAAGAAGGTATACTACATTTATTTCGATTAAATAAGCCGTTTTCGAAATATTTGCATTTATTCGTTCTATTGCATAGTCAAAAAATATGAAACATTAAAACTGATATAACAGACTTGACTAACGAATAATGAATTGATCATGAACAAATAACAAAAAATCACTTCAACAAATGCGAAAAATGTTCACCATTCACTTCTATGCATTTTCTTAATCCCTTCACCAAATAGCGTCATACTTGGAATAAAGTTCCTTGCTTATTCCTGATAACATTAGTGGAACCATGAATTTTTTGCAAAAGTTGCTCACGGGTACGGATTTCTTCTGTGTACACTAAAGATTTGATAAAACCCCAAAGGAAGAAATCCAAAGGATTAAGATCCGGGCTACGCGGCGGCCATGGAATTTCACGGCCACGACCAAATCATCTATGAGGCAGTCATTCATCTAGATAGTTGCGAACTGCAACTGGATAATGTGGTAGAGCACCATCGTGCATAAACCACATGTTTTGTCGTAACTTTAAGGGTATATCTTCGAGTAGATCCCGCAAACCATTTTCAGGAAACTGCAAGTACTGGTTACCATTAAATTTTGCGGGCAACTCATAAGGCCCAATAATAAAATCACCGATTATGCCACACCAAATATTGATAGAAAATTCCTGCTGAAAATGTCGTTCTCTCGTTAAGTGTGGATTTTCCACTTCCCATGTATGGTTATTTCGCCAACTAAACACACCTCGTCTGGTGAAGGTCGCCTCGCCCGTGAAAAGGATTCTATTGATAAAAGTTGGATCGTGATTGTGATTGTTAAGCAATAATTGACAAAACTGAAGTCGGGTTGGTAAATCGGTTGGTAGTAGAGGTTGAACGGGGTTATAATGATATGGGTGTAGTTTTTCGGTGTGTAAAACTTGTAAAACCTGTATTCTTTTCACATCACTAGCATTCGCCAAAAGTCTTGTACTTGTATTTGGATTTTCACCCACTCGTACTAAAATCTCTTCTTCTTGTTCTACAGATACTTTTTTAGGACGCCCAACATGATTCTGGGGACGAAAAGACCCTGTTTCTCCTATTCAGATTTAAATTAACATCAAAAGACCTTTTATTCAATTTAATAAATTTTCAACACTTAAGTATCCATGATTCATTTTTTGGCCAAAGCCTACTACTGTCCTAACGAACAGGTTTTGAGTTCTCGATTTGACTGTGCAATAGAACGAATAAATGCAAATATTGCGAAAACGGCTTATTTAATCGAAATAAACGTAGTATACCTTTTTTTCTTAAAAAACGTCACTCTTTCAAAATTTTCAATAAAAAATAAAAGGACGGTACTAATAAGAACGTTATGGCATGAAATAATGAGTGTATAAGGTGTAAATAGCGCCCTCTACATATTATGTCAACAAATGGAATACTATCGTATTCCCCATCCCTGAAAACCCCCGATTCCCAGTTTTCATGTAGATATCTCAAAAACGACTTGAGCTATAAAGAAATAACAATTCTGAGAACTGAACTTTAACACCCTGTATCTCATTAATGAGCGACATTTTATTAAGGCATATTTGGCTCAATATCATTATTTTCAAGAGATTAATCTAGGATTGCTTTTTGGCGCATTCATTACAGACCACCCTGTATTGAGAAATAACAAGGTTGGAGAACTATATTGGACGTCACTGGAAATAACCCCATTCTGTTAGACCTATTCCAATCAAGAGAGTGTACAATTGGCAAAATTAACATTAAATTAAACAATGCAGTTTGGCTAAAACATGGATTCCAGTTTCAGTTTCCAAGGAACAACAAAGCGATTTGCTTTCTTCACAAGAATGTTTTAACAGAGAACAGTGTCGATTTACATGGAAAACTTCCAACGTTATTATTCTGCTGTTAATTTAAGCTAAAAATATTATTGCCTAGTCACACTAATAGCAAAATTATAAATCTTGGTGTTTTGTTGCGAAGTAAGTGTAAGCTAAAAATATACCAAGCCAACTACCAGCTCAA
Organism: Philopedon plagiatum; assembly: GCA_963971165.1. Taxonomy (NCBI): domain Eukaryota; kingdom Metazoa; phylum Arthropoda; class Insecta; order Coleoptera; family Curculionidae; genus Philopedon; species Philopedon plagiatum. The sequence goes on along the minus strand of OZ020192.1, from coordinate 81,372,986 downwards.
CTATGTACAGGATTGGTAGTAGGAGTGGGTCGTCATTGTAAACAAGAAATAGATTTATTAGATTATATGGCCTGTAGGGTGACCTCTTCTACGATAGACATAAGTGACAGAAAAGCTATAGACCCCGGCAGCCTTTTGGAACTAGAGATACTTTGAGGGCTTATTGAGGAGTATAGAATAAATAGGTCTCAGAAAGCCAACCATAGCTTTTTGTATAATAATACAGCGAAAAATGCTCTTCAATTCATTGTCATTTTTCTTATGCATGGCGGCATAAAAACAATTTGAGAGAATCTGTTATGCTTGGATACTGACCAACTTTCTATTTTCTTAGGGGAACAATTATATGTGAAATAATAAAACCTTATAGATATATAGAATCTAACATGAAACCACTGATTTTATATGAAAGTGCTTTTGAAATAACCGAGGGCCAGTCGGGCAATAAGTTGAAAAATCAATACAGAGGAGATGAAAAGATACATAATGCTAAATAGCAATTCTATGATGATATTCATATTTGAATACCAGTACCTATACAGGGTGTCTAAAATAGGTGATACCACTATTGCTATCTCCGAAACGGTAAAAGATACGAGGTCGGTTAAATTAGAGAAAATGTGCCATTTCTAGTCCCTATTCATATTCCGTTTACGGAGTTGCCAAATTCTCTATAGTTTCTTATCTACAGGGGATGTTTTAAAAATAGTCAAAAATTTAATTCTTAAATATCTCGAAAATTATTATAGTTAGAAAAAAATTGTTTTAACAAAAATCACACGATTTTTTACCTTCTCTAAAGTAACGTTATTGTTTTGTTTATACCATTTGTTTTTATTGAGTTACTGATACTAACTCGTTTTTTTCAAATACGGACCTGGACTTTTTGCTTCATTTTTTGTAAGAATACTTTATACCCTTTACAACTGTGTATAACTTGTTTATGTTTTCCGACGTTTTGATTAAGAATAGCAACATCATCAGGATTTTCTAACAATACGGACCTGGGATCTTCCATGTTAAGGCACAATTCATAACCTATCGCTATGGCTTGTGGTTTTTGTGGTTGTGAAAGGGCGCATTTACCTGAAAAAGTCCAGGTCCGTACTGGTAGACTATCCTGATGATGCTATTCTTCACCAAAACGTCGAAAAACATAATCAAGTGATACACAGTTGTAAAGGGTATGAAGTATTATTTCAAAAAATGCAACAAAAAGTCCAGGTCCGTATTTGAAAAAAACAAGTTAGTATCAGTAACTCAATAAAAACAAATGATATAAACAAAACAATAACGTTACTTTAGAGAAGCTAAAAAATCGTGATATTTTTGTTAAAAGAATTTTTTCTAACTATAATAGTTTTCGAGATATTTAAGAATTAATTTTTTGACTATTTTTAAAAAATCCTCTGTAGATAAGAAACCATAGAGAATTTGGCAACGTCGTAAACGAAATATGAGTAGGGACTAAAAATGGCACATTTTCTCTAATTTAACCGACCTCGTATCTTTTACCGTTTCGGAGATAGCAATAGTGGTATCACCTATTTTAGACACCCTGTATATGTTAAGAGTTATATGCAGACGAGATTTATTTGGTAAAAACGTGAACGATGTTGAGGATAGGGTTAAAAGCCGAGGAACAACTAAAAAGCATCATAAAATCACTGTAAAATGATTTTGAAAAAATAATCCATTAAAATTACATGCGGCAATAAAACCTTTAAAAAAGGAAGTAGTCACTACAATTACAACAATAAAAGAGCGACTATGAAAAAGTAACATCTATGGGAGCATAGTAATTCAAAAATCGAGTGGAGTCGATCGAGATTCTGTCATTTTTTTACAAGCTTTTATTTAACTGCACCTGTTAGTTGGTTTGCATGTTTGTTAGTATGTTTAGGTCATATATTACAACCAAAATTTCGACTAGTTCTAATTAAGCTTTGAAACTTTTCACACGCGCACAAGTCCGGTGACAATGCAATATGGTTTATCTAATATTGTTCTAAATCCAACATGGCGGACGCTCCAAAGATGGCGATTGCCTTTTTCTTCACTTCCTGACGTGGGTATCAAATAAAAGGGTTTAACGAGTAGAATACGATAAGCTATGTGACGTCATTCTAACACCAATATGGCGGACGCCACAAGATGGCGGATTACCTTTTTTCATAGCCCCCTTGACATGGACATCAAATGAAAGGGTTTGACGAGTAGAATATGATAAGCTACGTGACGTCATTCTAAACCAAATATGGCGGACGCCACAAGATGGCGGATTCCCTTGTTCTGCACAATCCTCTTGATATGTGTATCAAATGACAGGGTTTGACGAGTATAACAGGATAAGCTATGTGACGTCATTTTAAACCCAATGACGGACGCCACAAGATGGCGGATAGCTAGCGGATGGCTAGATAGCCCAAACCTAACAGGCAAATGTCCTTGTAATAATGATGCATTATTATCAGGAATGCATAGGTTAAGACGTAAGTAATAATTTAAAAATAAAATCTTATGTAAAAAAATACTTTTTAAAAACAAGCTTTTATTATTTAGATGTATTAAAAGATAAACGATAAGAATAGTTTGCCAAACAAAATTAATGCCTGTATGAACTTTTCGCGTACGACAAGCTTTTAAGGCAATAAATTTAACTCAATATATTATATCTGTTTCAGTGATAACTCTGATACTACTTTTATTAGGATCCACCCACGCAAACTACGGCCACTTATATAAATAGCATTCAGCATTGCCCCAATGAAAAAACTATACCTATTTTTTTGTTTTGGTACATCTAAATAATAAAAGCTTGTTTTTAAAAAGTATTTTTTTTTACAGACAGATTTTATTGGTATTCCTATAAAACGAGCTGGAATATGAAAGTCCATTGGTTCAGTGCATGTACTGTCGAGATCAAAAACACCGTGCATCTAATTCACAGCCTAAACATTTCTTATTCCACTGTCTTAGGGGGCTGGTACTTAGACTGTGAATTCGCTGTAAAAAAATTTGTCCACCGGTGTACGTTCGGAAGACCTATAGGTACTGGGCTCAGAAACTTGTATAAAATTAGATCAAACGTTGAGTTTTAAGTATAATAATAATTTTACTTCTTTAAAATAATGATTTTGCTAAACCCATGCTCTTGTTAATTATAATATTCATTATCATGACACAAGCATAATTTGTGAAAAACAATGATGACCTATACCAAATTTTTACCAGATGCCAGTTTAAAAAAGAAATTCAGTGAGCTAAATCACCAAGCTTATCTCGATTAAACAAACTATAAAGCATTTTCTGCAAACCGGTTACAATATTGTGGTGTTTGGTGTTTTATTTCCAAAATGACTATTTGGAGATATACAAATGCGGAAATAATATGGAAATGTATATTTGAATCGACATTTCGAAATGGCGCGGTGCTGTTCACCGACACACATTTGCAGCAGTCATGGGCGACACGTTTGTCTGTCGTTTTTATTAATGGCACAAGTGCGGTATATTTGCAATTAGGGACCCCCATAAATAATCCAAGTGGCTTAATTTGAAAAGCGTACAGCGGCACTGTTACCTTTTGTGTCACTTTATTAATAAGAGGTCAAATTACACGTAGACATATTTTGTTGATTCGTTTAACTGCATTTTCATTTATATGTACATTGTACATAGACAGGTTGGGTTATTAACATACAGTGTGTAATAAACATATGGAAACCTCGAAATATCTTGCAAGCCGTTTATCCGATTTTTATGAAATATTGTACACTTAGGTACGAAATTACGCCCGATTCAATGGTGAGTTCCGCATTGTTGTCAAGCTTACCGTTTTTCTGATATCGACAGGAAGTTATTTTTTTATATGGAACGCTCTATATTTTATTTTTATTTCCGAATTCAGCTTAAAATTTTGAATACTTCTTATTGGAAACATTTTATCCTAAAGTTGAGAGTTTTTAAAAAAATGGTGGTCAAAACTCGATATTTTATTGTATTTTACCTTGAAATACCTGTACACGAAAGTTTGCCTGAAATCTTTGACATTATCAGTTTCGTTTATGTACAAAAAACGGATCATTTAACAGAAACCCAAACAATTGACATTTTAATAATACTGGGTTATGGGGACAGAATGCTCTGCTCTATGTATTGCAATCCAAAATGATTCGCATCGCCCTATTTTGAAACAACTGTAATCAATTAATTTCTTATTTTTTACAAGACAACAACAGAGAACTACAGTAATTGAAGGGTGGAACAATTGTATAATAAATCAATAATTTTGCCCAGTGACTGAGATTTTGCGAAATTCTACAGAAGAAGTCTATTTTTTGCCAGATTTTTGCATATATAGTCAATGTGAGCTAAAAACACTAATTAGGGATCCAGGATCACTCCTAAGTATTTCATTTGATTTACTCTATCAATCTTAGAATTTTTTGTTTTAGAAAAATAAAAAGTTTTTCTGAAATTTTGGATTATCACTAAAAACGGCGGGAGAACTTTCGACACCAAATTATGTTCTTACCTAGGGTAATCGAAGGGTGAAATTATCTTACAGGAAATTTCGACACCACGTCGTAAGGCAGGTAGGTACGGATAGGTAGAACTTTCGGAACAGGCTCTTTTGGGGTTTGATTGAACTTACAAACATTTATTTTCTTCACTAAAGTCTAAAATTTTTGAAATATGTCAAATATCATTAGAGCCATCTGAAATATTTGTGGACTTTGAAATGGCAATTCATAATGCTTTGTTGGATACTTGGACTAATGTAAAAATTAGCGGTTGCCATTTCACTTGCATCAAAACTGGTTCAAAAAAACTCAGTCTTTAGGTCTGATACAAGAATATAAGGATACAAATTCAGAAAAAGGTTAAAACATACGTTTGGTTTAACTTGTTTGAATCCAGTGGAAGTTGAAGAATGCTTTATTTATGATTTAATGTCATATAAACCTGAAAACAAAACATTTGATATATATGCAGATTACTTACTAGAAAATTACATAATTCATAACGCTCTTTTTCCACCAAACATATGGGCTGATCAGAATCCGTCTATTACGAGGACTACGAATGCCTATGAATCCTTTCATTCGAGGTTCAATTGTTCTTTTTATTCAACACGTCCCTCTATTTTTATTTTCATTGAAAAGTTAGAAGAATTTCAAGTGGAAACCTATGTGAAAATAAATAGTTTACAAATACCAGCAAAAATAAAAGATACTGCTGTTAAAGCTAAATTGGCATTTTTGGAGAAAATGGTAGATAAACTACAATCACAACAAATAAGTCGGTTATATTTTATAAAAGCTGTATCCTATCATTCCTATAATAATAACAATTAATAAATCGTTGTGTATGTATATTAATTATTGTAAAATGTATATAAATTTGGAGTTGTATCACATTATTTCTATTGCAACAAATAAAATGTTTTGTATGAATATATTTTGATATTTTTATTAGCGGCCTTATACATCCATAATCGCTGCAACCATCAGTACCAGCATTTATTATTTAATGTCCGACTTAGTCGAAGGCATCATAACTACATAATAGGTATATTGATTTGGTGTCGAAAATTGGTCAAAACTAAGGTCAAAGGCATTACAAAGATATAAAAAAAAATCGTAGCGACGATAATATAAACAACTACGTAATCAAACGGTGACACTGGTAAGGAGGGCAAAAAGGCATTACCTTGAAAACATCGTTGCTGAAAATAATAGTTTTAAAACTTGGAATACTCTTAATATACGCACTAGAAGAAATTATAGTTTGCCCCACAATTTATCTAACCCGGAAAATATTACAATGTTTTCGGTTCATTTTTACCAAATGTGCCAAGCAGCGGCGCGGCGCGGCGCGGCGCGGCAGTGAGAGGATAGAGTTTTATAATAATAACATTTACAGGCAAAATATTGCTTTTAATTTTCAACTTACTACTGTCGAGCATATTAATAAAGCCACAGCACATAAAATAACCGGCAGTATTACTCCCTCATTATTAACCAACTGCGCATATTTTCGCGCAAGACAGTGTTTGGTGTAGAAGCCTTCAAATGCCGCCAGTAAGAAACAGGTTCGGTTTAGAGTTTAGTTGTTGTTGCGTCTTTGTCTGTATACGGTGGTGTTGCTTGAGTTTTAAGTCATAGACACTCGTACCCAATTTATTTGACAAGTAAACGCGATTTCTTCTTATATCTATTGTTTGGACCGTTATATAATTTTTTTTTATTCATAATGGATAAACCAAAACGGGGTTGTGTATGTGCTGTGAAAAACTGTTCAAATAAGAGCTACTCTTCTTGCGACAAGAGTTTCTTTAGATTTCCTGCTGATTCGAGAAGGTAAGTACGGTATATCACAAATGTTTTTAAAAAATATGCTTTCATTAATGGTTCGCGAGAATACATTTTTTTGGGAAGATTTTCTGCTAATATTTTCGCCGGAAAATTACTTTCCAACCCCTTCCTTTCCAACATAACACACAAACGTCTTCAAGACGTCATATAAACATTTTTTGGGACTTAGTCTACGTTCTAGGAACGTCTTCGGACGTCCTAGAACGTATTGGAAGGTTTTCTGAAAGGTTTTTGTCAGCAAAAAGTATGTATCGGTAACGTTTTATAAGAACCTTAATAAAACGTACATATACATACCACTCATACCAGAGATGTCAGTTATACATTACACCTTTTTCCGAGAGAAAACAGCAACCAGTAATTTTTTTGTTCACAATCGGTAAAAAAAGCGCCAAATTTAAAATTGCCATGCACCTCAGGGGGTATTCACAAATAATTTAAAGAGCTCCATGAAAACCAAAATCTTGAATTTAAATGAAATCACAGTATATTGTATTAACTTTTTATCAATTATATTATATTAACGCAAATAATAATTATTCAGTTCCTTTGTCCTAGAGAATCATTTTATGTACGTTCTAAACCGTCTTTGGAAGTTAGAACCTAAAGAGTACGTTCATAGAACGTAGGTACTGTATTATTAGGTTAGTACTTACTCAAATTATTTTTGCTGTTTTAGGAAAGAACTTTTTTGTTTTGAATGATATCTATGCATGTATTTGGCGTTCAGAATTTTAACATTTTTTGTTTTTCTTAAGTCAAGTGTTCTATTAGGTGGTACACTAAGATTTTCAATTTTTTTTAAGAGCTACAATATGGGCAATGGCAAGCGGCAGGGAAGATTTGATGGAAAAGTTGGACAGTCTTTATGGAAGTTATAGGGTGTGTAGCGACCATTTTGAATATAAAATGTTTGCAAACAAAGCCCGCAACCGACTTATTTCAGACGCTATCCCAACTCTTTTTCCAACATTGGAGGGCCCATCCGGATACTCATCGGCCATGTCTGTAGAACACAGTTACAGTCGTCCACGGCAGATATATTTTGATGGTTCAGTAGAGCACGTAGACCCCGAAGAATCACCTAAGAAAATTCGTATCTTGTAAAACATTGTAATTCGTCCAGCAGGTTATTATTTTTATTATTTTTTAGATATTTCATAGATTTAATTATTATCTATTGGTTTTGTTAGTAGTAGAGGGCGCAAATAATGCAGACTAAATTATCCATTATGAAATGTTAGCATTATTTTACCCTTACGGACAAATTTGCATTATTTTGGTACCTAGTGCAATAATTAATTTGCATAATTTGACCATTTTATATCTTTATTTATACAATTGGAACCGTAACAAAAATATATAATCCCTGGTTATCTATTATGTAAATGATTATGAAAATGAGAAAGTAATAGCAATAGCTATACCCATAGACATTCCATATAGGTATCTACCATACCACAATAACTTACATTTTTTAAGAAAATGTCTGCATTTTTTTCAAAAATATGGCGCATTATAATGCGCATTTTTTCAAAATTTTTCGTGCATTATTGCCGCCCTTCAGTTATTAGTATACGCATATTGGGGATGTTCTGGTGCTATCACAAATTGTATAAATATTGGAATCAATTTCTTTTTTCAGATATGTGACAATTAGAAAGGCCTTTTTCTTTAGAAAATGATGATTCTCTGTCCCAAGGACGCTTGGAGTCTGGTCTTTTGTCTCCGCAGTGCCCAGACCTTCTCTCGCCTCGGTCTTCGTGTTCAACTCAGATATCTAAGTCATTGTCTTCTCATTCACCCACAAAACGAAAAAACCGTCAGACTATCAAGGATGTGATCACCGAAAATAAGAGATTGAAAAGGGGGATGGAGTGTTTAGAAAATAAATGTGAAAATATTGTGGACAATGTGTCATTAGATCAGTACCTTGCATTTACATATAAGTTTTGTAGTTCTTCGGAAACTGCCAGTTTTATAAATTTACAAGTAAGTCAGTGTCAAAAAGAAAAAAAGGTCGGCGGTACTCGAATAAGTTTAAACGGGAATGTTTAGCAATGTATTATTCTGGACCTAAGCTGTATAAAACCTTTTTAATAAAAAAATGTTGATTCCCAAGTCCGCAAAGTCTTTTTAAACACATTCGTGGGATTACAATACGCCCAGGATTAAATAATACTCAATTATTTGATATGCTAAAACTTAAAATTAATGGCTTTCAGGGTCAAAATCAATACTGTATTTTATGTGTAGCTGAAATGAGCATTAAAGCCAACTGTTTTTATAATCGGGCAAATGATGAAGTAATTGGCTTAGCTCAGGTTGGGTTGGGTCCCAAATTTGTTGTTGAAAATGAAATCTTATTTTATATTTTTGATATTCCTCATATCATAAAGGCTATTCGTAACATGCTTCTGAAGTATGATTTTTTTATTGATGGTAAAATTATATCTTGGTGTTTTATAGAAATGATTTACAATCATGACAAGCAGTATTCTGTTAGAGCAGCTCCAAAATTAACCGACTCACATATAGATCCTTCAGGGTTTGACAAAATGAAGGTAAAATTCGCCACACAGTTGTTTAGTGCCACAGTTTCTGCAGGTATGAATTTATATATTCGATTTGGATATCTTCCTGCAGCGGCTGTTACAACTTCTGAGTTTGTTGACAGAATGGAGAAGTTATTTGACCTACTGAACTCATCCAATACAACTGCAGCAAAAAAATTTAATATGGCATTTAAAGGGATGGATTTTCAAATGGAGTTTTTATGTGAATCTTTAAATTGTTTCATTAATTTAGAAGTTCGTGATAAAAATAATACAGTAATAACCAATACAATTAAATCTTTAAAATGTTTAAAAATGTCCATTCGTAGTATTATAAATCTCTGGAATCATCTAAAAGCCACAACAAAAATAAACTTCCTGTTCATTAGAAGATTAAATCAAGATTGTCTAGAAAATTTATTTGGCAATATAAGACAACAAAACGGCAATTGTGTGAACCCAACACCAATTCAGTTTCAAAGAACATTCAAAAAGTTGATAGTTTTAAATTTATTTCATTCCGGGGCTGAAAATGGTGAAGCAGATATAGACTCCATTTTATTAAATCTTACAGAAATACCTCCGTTGGAGGATCCATCGCTTACCGTGGCAGAACTACCAGAAAAAGACATATCAGTTAATACAGATTATCAGACAAGCGATGTCCTACATAAAAATTGTATGCGATATAAACTGCTGGCCAATTCAAGCGGGACAAACTAAATTTTTGATAAAATTTAGAGTGGAATATTTTCGAAACGAAAAAAAATTTTGATTTAACTTTTTCAGTATGTAATTGAATAGTTCTTCTAGTTTTTATACTTTAAGGCACTATTGCTAGCAGTCGCTGCAACTCTATTTTACAGGGTGTTAAGTGAAACCCTGACTTTTTTGGAAAAGTTTTCCAGTTCCGAGAATCTAGGAAGAATTTTTTTTGAATTTTCTTTTCATACTAAAATGATCCATGGTCAAATACAAAAAAACAATTTCTCCGGATTTTCTCTATTTTCATTTGTTTTCCGTATACAGGGGTTAGTCGAAATTATCGACTTCTTCTTACAAAGGAACCCCTAATTTGGCCGTTTATTCACAAAAAGCGAAAGACCAAGTAAATTTGTAGTTTGAAGTAGTCCAGCTAACAAAATTAATACAAATTTTTGTACAGGGTGTAGCAAGTTTGGATCACGGGCTAGTAAATTATTATTTTTTAATTTCTACTACTTTTTCCTAAGTTAACTATTAATTATCACGTGCTACGTTAAAGGGTTAAAATTTGTTAGGTCCGATAACAGTACTGGTTAGAAAGATCCTTTTTGCCCAAACGGATTTTTCATTTTTTGTCTAGTCCCATTTTTAGTGATTAAACGGCTCGCATTTTGAACCTAACTTTTTGCAATTGCATCCATGAACGATTGAAGTGAGAGTGCTTTTTTGGTGGTACATAATGAATGTTTTATCCAACCAAAAAACATGTAGTGGCCAAACAGCTAATGATGCTTATTCGAAGAATTTTTTAGCATTATACAGGGTTGCAAAAAATATACCACCTATACTTTATATGGAAGTCATGTGATTTTCAAATTAATTGAATATAGTCCCAATTTTCTTGGAACTTTTTGCCGAAACTGTTTTTGAATTTTTTTGTCTGGTCCCATTTTTAGTGATACAAATGGCTTGCGTTTAAAACTTAACTTTTTGCGATTGCATTCATGAACTATTGAAGTGGACATCGTTTATTGGTTTAACCAACCAATAAAAAAGTGTCGTGGCCATAGAGCTAAAGATGCTTATTCGCTGCTTTTGTCCGCGTTTGCCCAAAACATATCACCTACATTTTATATGAAAATCATGTGATTTTAGAGTCCTTTAGGTATTCATAAAGTTCCTTTTTGCTATATTAATAATTATTAAAGAAAATGTCCTACTTATTATTAATAAAATCTAGTAACGATACAGATAAAAAGAATAATATTCATTCGGAACTTTTTCACATTATACAGGATTGTGCAGAAGTTACTACTTATAATAGAAGCCACGTGTTTCTCGATATCTTTGGATTTTCGTAAACTTCGATTATTCATTATAAAAGAAAAATATTTTACAACTGCTCTAAAAAGTCAGTACATGGCATTGAGAAATTTTAATTAATAAGAAGTGTCTTAAATTAATAGTCACGGAGTACATTTTTCTCGTCAAAAATTGGAGATGGATAGTGAATTCAACTGAACAAGTTATAAAATTCTGTATAGCGTAGTTTTTAGAAGGTATAGAAATTTCAGAAGATTTAATTACTTTTGAAAGTACTCGAAAAGATACGTAATTTTCAAATTTAGTAGTTATTTTTCCCGGCATTACTTTAGGAGATCCAAAATGTAAATTTTGGTTGTTACTTTTATAGGTAAACAGAAAACGTTTTAAATTATAGAACATTTTTTTTACTTGAAGGTATTATAAAAACTTGCAACTAACGAAAACAAAACAAATCTTAATACCTAGTAGGACCTCCCCTTACATTTATTATCTCTTGGCATCTTCGAGGCATGCTTATTACCAAATTATTGACAAATTCTTGCTGAATATTTTCCCACTCCTGAACAATGGCGTCTGCAAGTTGTTCTAGAGTCTGAGGAGGATCTTCCCTAGAACTTACCAATAATTTCAATTTAGACCAGACGTGTTCGATAATATTCATGTCTGGTGATTTTGCAGGCCAGACCATCCTGGTAATATTATTAGCTTCCAAAAACTCTTGCACAATGCGTGCTCTATGAGGTCTGGCGTTATCGTCAATTAGCACAAAATCGTTCCCAAAATTGTTTGCAAATGGTAGAACGATATTGCTTAAAATTTCGTCCCTATATACCTGACCGTTAATGGGCTCCAATGTTAAAAAAAGTTCCGTTTTGCCATTAAACATTACACCACCCCAAACAGTAACGCCTCCACCACCAAAAGGTTCCTGAGGAGCCATATTCTCCTCCATATACCGTTCGCCACGTTCACGCCAAACTAATATTCTGCCGTCCGAGGTCCGAGTGAATTAAATTAAATCTTGACTCGTCTACAAACATGCAGTTTTCCCAGTTATCTAATGGCCAATTGCGATGTTCATATGCCCACTGGAGACGTCTTCGCCTATGCTGTGGTAGAAGTCGCACACATTTAGCACGTCGCCGAGCTCTAAAATTAAAATTTTGGCTTAAAAATCTGTAGTATAGGTGTAGGGAATGAACCAATAAATAAGCCAACAGTAGCTTTTATTATACTAAAATGCAAAATTAGGTCAATTTTCATAACGTTAGTTCTAGGGAAGAACTAAGGAACATTACGCTGCAAGCACAAATAATGTGTTTAGGGTCGCCTATCAAAACTTTAATTTATGAACAACTTAGTTCAAGTTTACATTTATAATATCGGTGCGCAAAATCCAAGATTCACGCCTCAGCTGATGTCGATATTATAATAGCCGACTTACTAAAATGAAACACTAAAAATATTGGTACAAAAAATAAGATCTCATTTGAAGTAACTCACCTTAAGTTATTATTGTTTAAAGTTCTTCTAATGGTCCTATTGCTCACACGAATGTGTGTTCTTGCTCTGAACTCCTGGTTAATTTTCTCTGATGAAATTTTTCGCCTTCGACGAGCCTCTCTAACCAACCATCTTTCATCTGCAATGCCGACTTTCTTTTGGCGACCTCCCCCATAACGATAGTTTGCACTTCCCGTTTCGTGGAAGCGTTGACGCAGTCGAGATATTGTACTTCGCCCAACCCCGTACATATCCGCAATAATACTAATTTTTACCCCATCTTGTAGTAAACGCAAACAATTAGCTTGTTCTTTTGCACTTAATCGAGCCATTATAAAGGATAATAACGCACCAATTCAAAGAAGAATACTTTGTTGCCTTGGTAACTGTCAATAGCAAAGAAAATGTTTTATTTTTTGGCCTACTAGATCTTTTGACTAAGAAATAGAAACGCCGCTAAATTAACAGAAATCCACCTGCAAAGTATAGGTGGTATATTTTTTGCAACCCTGTATAATGCTAAAAAATTCTTCGAATAAGCATCATTAGCTGTTTGGCCACTACATGTTTTTTGGTTGGATAAAACATTCATTATGTACCACCAAAAAAGCACTCTCACTTCAATCGTTCATGGATGCAATTGCAAAAAGTTAGGTTCAAAATGCGAGCCGTTTAATCACTAAAAATGGGACTAGACAAAAAATGAAAAACCCGTTTGGGCAAAAAGGATCTTTCTATCCAGTACTGTTATCGGACCTAACAAATTTTAACCCTTTAACGTAGCACGTGATAATTAATAGTTAACTTAGGAAAAAGTAGTAGAAATTAAAAAATAATAATTTACTAGCCCGTGATCCAAACTTGCTACACCCTGTACAAAAATTTGTATTAATTTTGTTAGCTGGACTACTTCAAACTACAAATTTACTTGGTCTTTCGCTTTTTGTGAATAAACGGCCAAATTAGGGGTTCCTTTGTAAGAAGAAGTCGATAATTTCGACTAACCCCTGTATACGGAAAACAAATGAAAATAGAGAAAATTCGGAGAAATTGTTTTTTTGTATTTGACCATGGATCATTTTAGTATGAAAAGAAAATTCAAAAAAAATTCTTCCTAGATTCTCGGAACTGGAAAACTTTTCCAAAAAAGTCAGGGTTTCACTTAACACCCTGTAAAATAGAGTTGCAGCGACTGCTAGCAATAGTGCCTTGAAGTATAAAAACTAGAAGAACTATTCAATTACATACTGAAAAAGTTAAATCAAAATCTTTTTTCGTTTCGAAAATATTCCACTCTAAATTTTATCAAAAATTTAGTTTGTCCCGCTTGAATTGGCCAGCAGTTTATATGCGGATATTTATTAAAAAAGGCGTTAGAGATTCATTATAACTGTCTAATTTGCGAACAATACTCAAGAGCACATGAAGAATTAGACGACTCTTCTCTTTTTATTTTTTTTTAAAGCAGGTGAAGATGCTCATAATGACACCTTCGGTAATTTAAGAAATCCGCACGATGACTTCGTAAATCTTATTACAGATGTTGAAATAATATTTCAACACGCCACTTTGAGGATTTTATTCTGCAAACGAATATTTGTAGCAAATAGCAAATCTTTGTAGTACTCTTTCTTATGACACCAATGTGCAGAATTTCCAAAACTATTTATAATTAAGCTTTATATACGAATAAGACTATTATACCCTTAAAAATATTAAGAGAAACTTTAATTATGTGGAAGCATTTATAAGGCACAAAAAATACTATTTTATTATTGTTAAAATATTCGGAAAAACTCTGTACCTATTAAAATATTCCATTAATAATAATTATATTTAAATTATATTTATGGTTTCAATAAAATGTATACTTTAAATTCAATAATAGTTTCATTTTTTTCCTTTTAGACCACAAAGTACAAAAAAGTTGCCCATTTTTTACACTTTCTATAACACACCCTCCTTTTATATCCCCAATCGGTATTATTTTCCTGAATTAAGTAAGTACCTAAAAACTTTTAAGCTTCCCTGTATAAAAAATTATATATTTTTAAATTATTCTAAATCCACCCAACTGACGTTAGAGAGGTCAAATTATTATTTTCAAGGACAGCGTCGAGTAATACTGCTGTGCTGTGATAAAGCAATATATTCTATTAAAACAAACTGCTGTGGAACTGACAATATTTCAATTAGTATGATAAAACATTGTAGTCTTTTTATAGCTATTTATATTCTTCACAATATTAACAGCCATATAGAGCGGAACTATGTTCCTGACGCTTGGAAATTCGCCATTCTTACGCCAGTGATCGTAACTCATGTCTCTATCGAAAATTTTGGGAGTTTTAAAACTTTCTATACCTTATTTTCCTTCTTCATGTCAAAACTTAAGTTTCCCCTGTATCAACGGTATGTTCGCTGAAATTCTGGTATTCAGTCACAGCCGATTGAGCAATTCGTTAATTTTTTATACATCTTTTATGTTTCTTATTTCTTAGCTTAATTTCTTCAGAGCGTTTCGTTTTTCCTATAATATATAAACACTTTACCATATTGTCACGTAGGGGTTGTTAAATTATGCTGCGGTTTACCAAAAATACTTATATTGTTATCAGGTACAAACAATTCACTTACGTTGTTAGGTTGGGTAGCGTAGGGTGCAGCTCCTGACGCGGTACTTAGTCAGCCTAAAGGGCTGGCGCTATCGGTACTGCTAGTGCGACATCACAGTGACGCCTCCTTTTGCACCTCGCTGGTACGCTTTTTATATGAATCCCTCAAGAACAGTTTATACAAACAGTATACAAACTGGTCAGGGTTCATAAAATAAAGGCGAGGCCAGCGATATGCAATTGCAACACGTAGAGTGGTTTCCGAAATGTTAAATAAATAAAATATAATAAAATGCATAGAAATTTGGAAAAATGATGAATATATGGGGAAATATGACAATATTAACAAGGAATCTCAGATATTCCCTATTTTTAAAATGGCATGCAGCCTTTGGGTGACCTAAGGCATTCTCCAATTTTCTTATACAAAAAGCAAACGTTTAAATAACTTAATAACCCATTTCCAAACGAAATTTTGGGGATTTCGTCATGCTCATCAATACTGATCCAGAAAATCTACAAAAGTTTTGCATGAAGCCTCCCTCACAAATAAAATTGGAAATAGCTATTCAGTCTTCAGTCAACAGTAACACGTTGGTTTGGTTACACTACCCAGTCAGTATTAACAGCGAGTCTAAATTGTAGTAATATTCCTTCTTATTACTTCCAGCCAGTAAAGTTAAAAATATTAAATAATTAAAAGTTGTTATTAAATAAAAGTTGCAATATATTGCAACTTTATTTCCAACGCTTTCTGAGTTAAAAATGCAGCAGCTGGTACCATCCGCAAAGCTTTATTTTGCTCTTCAAAAACTGCTCCAGAATCGTTTTTCATAAATAAAAAAAGTAAAAATGTAACAAGGATTGTGTCTTTCATTTTATCTGCTTATGTAGGTACAATTTTGTCTTAAAGAATGCCTAATTTTATACTGAAGCGCGCTAACCAATAATTTGTTATTTTGAATTTAATTTTGAATGCATTTTCCATTCTAAAACAGAATTCATCCAACCGAAATTTAGTTTAAATAACTTATGCCTGTACAAATATAAAGAATTACCGAGCTAAAATTAAAATTTGGCCGAAAAGATCACGCATACGCAACTCCTCAAAATCTCTTACTAATTGAGATGTTATGGTAACATATTACTGTGGTTCTAACGCTGGCCTATAGAAATTTTCTCACTGACCAATAAGGAATTTTAAAAGTGCTAATGTAGCCACTGACATTTAAGAGTTTATGAGTCCACGCTGATTGGAACCGCCCTCCCAGAATAATATCACAGATCCATATAGCTTTGCGTAGCTATATGGATCTGTGATAATATCGAAGTAAAAAGTGTTTAGTTAAAGTATTAAATGTAAAATGAAATATATGTTTAGTGATTGATGAATGATTTATTTGCATTTGTATTAGGTTTGATCGATTGAAACATCTATTTTTTCTTATTTGTCAAGATTTTTGACCTCTAAATATTTATAGGCCTTATTCTTATCGCCGTAGCTTCATTTTATAATAAGGCTGGTTGACCTAGCTCCTGCGCTGCAACTTATAATAATTATAAATATGTAGTAAATATAGCACGTATTTTGAAACAAATATATTACTTAAATTAGACTTGAAATAGAAATCTGCTATATAAAATACATTTATGTTTATAAAAACGTTTATGCGTCGTTTTCACGCAACATCTTATAGTTCGATTTGTTAGCGTCGACAAAACGTTGCGAGCAAAACGTTGCGTATGAACAGCAAGTTTGAACAAATTTTAGAACTGCACAAACACGAAAGACGGAGTTGAAAGACTGAGCTTTCGAGCATAGATTTAGGAAGTTTGCACAGACAAGTCGTATCGTGTGAACACTTTTGCTCGATTTGTCTGCCGATGCAATTATTATAATTATTGTAAACTAGAAGCAGAGTAGTTGTGTGGATGTTTATTTGTTTACAGTTATTTTTATCAAGGAATGTCAGACCTTTGGCAGTATTTGCTAGCACATGAGTTTCTCTCCGAGTTTATTGAAATTTGCAAGAGCTTTCCGTGCCAGTGGCGAGTAAAGTCAAAAGAATACGGTGACCGAGATAAAAAAAATCAAGCTTACGAAATTTTAATTGGCAAATTCAAAGAGGTAGACTCTACTGCGACAAGAGTCTTGATAATTAAAAAAATAAATTCGCTAAGAACTATCTACAGAAAAGAATTGGCCAATGTACATAAATCATTTCGTTCGGGTGCTGGGGACGAAGGCATTACCTGTAAACCAACACTTTGGTATTTTGATTTGCTTAACTTTTTGGACGACCAGGAGACTCCAAGAAACTCTAGAAACACCACAGGTGATGATGACACAATCGGCGGTGCGGAAGAAACAGAGGAGGTAGAATTGTGCTGCAAGTGGCTAAACAAGGTGAGGAATTTGAAAAATAAAGAAAAATGCAAACATTTAAATTTTTATAAAATTTAATTGTTTGGTAAATGATTGAATGTGAGTTAAGACTAACTAATTCCAGTAAATAATTCAACTTCCATCCTCAAGTAATTTCTCCAATCTTCAGGTTCACTTCGAAGTTCCTTCAGCAATTGCACATGAGAAATACTATGTCTTTTTAGTAGTCATGCTCTGGATCATCTCGATCGTTGTTTATACTTTAAACGTTTAATTTGCCGTTTTCTTATTAAACAAACAGCGAAAATTGACCATAATAGTATTTCCTCCATGATGGATCACGCCGGCTAGAAAAATTAAAACTAAAAACAAATCGTTGCAGTGCAGATACGCTTGGTTTGCAACATTTTGTTTCCGACGATTTGTCGACGCAAACAAATCGAACTATAAGATGTTGCGTGTAAACGACGCTTTAAGGTAGATCATGCAATTAGCAGTTACGGTAGGTAAGCATACGAACCTTGCGAATAGCTCATTACGAAGAGGGATCATGTGTCGAACGGCGGTGAATTCTAAGCCAAAGGACACACTCACCTGAAAAAAAATATAATGGCATTAGGGAACACTAAAATATAGCAATCACTGTTTTCCGTGGGCTTTAACTTCTGGATAAGTAGAACGATAAAATTATTATACCGTATTAAAACATATAAAATAAAATATTTTTGATGGTACACTGACCACTTATAAAATAAGTACTTGAGTAACATGTTGCAGTCGCTTTAAAAATTTTGAAGGAAAATAATTTATTTAGATATTATTATTGCTAATGTTGTTTTGATGTTTTGTCTCCGGTATGGGCGGAAAATTAACAATATATATTTGCACTCAATCTGCACCTACTTTCTTAATAATGGTCAAGAAAATGTAGAAGATCTCTGGAGTCCTATTTACTTTTATTATAATGATTGTATATTAAAAGTTACACAATTTCATTTATGAGAAACACAACAACCGTATTAAAATTTAGTAAGTAGTGCAATATATTTAAAGTCGTACCTACACTTTTTGCATTAAGTTTAGTTAAAGAATACTAGTTATCGTTAGTAAGGCTGTCTAGAGTTATATAAAGATGCAAAAAGGCTCTAATTAACCTTATACTGCATTTTGCTCGGGTTTGCTCTGAAACTTCCAAATATTGTAAAATTAAGGACTAAATACATTTTAGTATGTGACTTCCCATTACACATACATTTTGAAACGTAGATACACTACCATTATAAAATTTGTAATTTTACCTAACTTTTACAATTTAACGCTACTATCCCATTGTCGGTTTTTTTTGTAAAAGCCGTTAGTTCATCATTCTCCTAAACGGCAACGTTTAGTGAGGATGGGTGCTTTGCATGTCATTGCGATTGTGCTTTTGTGGAAAAGACAGGTAATGCTATTTTTGTCATGTTGATATATAAAAATAAATCAGTTAAAATCTATTTTTTAGTAACGTTTACTTATACAAATTGGCAGCACACAACTGGCTATAGGTATTTAACCGACATACTTTAACCTGCTCCCACCTCACAAACTATGTGGTCGTAGAGTAACTACTAGCCTCTCACTACGGGTAGATAGACATAAGGAATAAGTAAAGTAAGTAACGAGTACCTACTTTTTGTTAAGATTTCAGGCATAAAACTCTAATTTAAGTGGTTACTTTAATACCGCAATGCCAACATTTTAAGTCAACTAAGAAAAATCATTATTAAATTGTAAAATAATTTTGTATACAATATTCGTTAATTCCGTGAGAGATGAGACCTAACAATTTTTAAGATTTTGTTCAATGTTGACTTCAGCTAATTTCCGGAGAAAAGTTGTATCGATAATCTACGAGTATTTTTTTTTAACGATCGTCTTTTTTGTCTCTTCCTAAACAAGGAGGAAACGAACATAGCATATAATAATATGTTGAACTATTTTTATGTTAAAGATATAGCAAAAACTTCTTGGACATTCTAGTAGGTACCTATGTTGGAAAGCCACTGTCACCATTTCTGCCAGGTAAGGTGACAGTTGTAAAACAATTTAAACTAACAAACCCTCAGAACTCTGTGTTTGTTATATGTTTTCGTTGATTTTGAAAGAAAATTTATTCGTTTGTATAAGTGTTTCCACCATCAGTGATAGCTTATTCAGTGAAAAATGGATGAAGGCTTTAAAAAAGCTCATTCGGGCAATTTGCCCAAGGTTACTATCGACATAATACACTTATGGACAAATTTAACGCAACACATTAAAAGTTTCCTTATATTAAATGAAAAACAAGTTATTTTATATTTTGTGTATCTCCTCTTATAATTCACTCAATAAAACCATTTAAAAAGTGAAATGTTAAAAAAGGATGATACTAAAGTGTAATTTTAATTTGAAATTGATGGCACTGCTAATGCACTCCACAGGGTGTGTTGAATTTCCAGCTTAAAATGCTTCACCATATTGTGACACCCCATCCAGGGTTTACTGCAAATGATAGTAAGACCTTTAAACACAAAAAAGTTATTTTTTTCTGAATCATCGGTATTCCGTAACAGAGCAAACAAATGAACATTGGAAGGTGTAAAAAGAACACCAATCTCACATTTTTATAAATGAAATGCACTACGTTCATTAAAAAAAAATGATCTAAATGCCTGATTCAAACTACATATAACCTGGTATATATTTCGTTCAGCTGTTTTTAAAATATTTGTAGTTCAAATATTTAGGATGCGACTAATTAAGGTCGATACCACAAATATGGCGTGTGACTGTCTATGCTAAGGTAATTTACCTTGTCACGTTATGGCAATTTATCTTTCATGGTATTACCTAAGGTTCCTTACGTTTACCTTAATGGACGGCAGCATTTTAATTGCAAATATTCACAAAACCACTGAACGAAGCAAACATAGATATAATATATTATTTGGAATCGGGAAAACAAATACTTTCAGAATTTTTAAAGAAAAATACTATTACCTAACTATTTAAAGTTAAATTCTGTCTGTTACAGTAATCCCTATAGGGGGTGTCAAAATATGGTGAATAATGAAACTAAGCAAACCCGCAGGTCGACCTGTATAAAATGACAGCAAAGTTAACGCTATTATTTACAGTAACAGATTAAAAATCAGTAATTATAAATTTATTAATGGTTAAATCACACTTGTTACCTTTCTTAAACCAGTCGAAAAATTGGATTTTTACAAAAGCATTCCTATGGCAAATACAAAATCAAGGATAAAAAAGCTTAATTTTGCCTGAAAAGTAAAGTAATGGGTCAGCAATTATAAAACTCTTAATTTACTAGCCAAGTAATATAATTTCACAAAATTACTTTTCGAACTGTTTTACAGTTGAATTACAAAATTACATTTAGTTGTAAAAAATACATTTTCGCTCGTTGGCATTTCGTAAGCAACTTTATTCGTTGTAAATTTCCTATACCTCGTTTTTCAGTGTTTAACTACCACTTTTAGAGTACCTTTCCGCAATAGGGCACCAAAACATACACTGTAAAAAAAAAATGATTAAATTTTAAATCAAATTCAACCCAATTTTGACTAAATCCAGGTCCACGCCAGATTGATTGAAAAAATTAACACTGCATATTGATTAAATCGAAGGATCTGTGATTAAATTTTCTTATTCAAAATTGATTAACCTAACAATTAATTCTGATTACATCTAAATCAATTTTTATTAAAATTTTCTTCCATAATGATTAAATTTCCATAATACTCTAATCATTTTTTATTAAATCTTAAATCCAATGTGATTGATATGCAATCATCAGTAGCACCGCCCTTCCCCTCTCCGCCCTATAAAGTACCTGATTAGGGCGTCGATTTTATTTATTAAATGACAATACTATAATACATAAGAAAAGGGAACACATTAAAGAACAAACAGATGAAATTATATAAAAGATAGGTAATGCAAATTTCCAAAGCATGGGAATTGTTTGTCCCATATCATAAACAAAAATCCGGGGAGGTGAGGCGTGGACCTGGATTTAGTCAAAATTGGGTTGAATTTGATTTAAAATTTAATAAATTTTTTTTACAGTGTAAAAGTTGAAAATAATTATATGAAGTAAAAACACGAAAATTATTTACGCATCTGTAAATAAATACATAAAACACTAATGAAGACCTGGCATGACAAATCTTTTCTTTGAAAATAC
Source organism: Philopedon plagiatum (assembly GCA_963971165.1). Lineage (NCBI taxonomy): Eukaryota > Metazoa > Arthropoda > Insecta > Coleoptera > Curculionidae > Philopedon > Philopedon plagiatum. Next base: position 81,351,291 of record OZ020192.1, on the reverse strand, counting down.
ATGGAAAATAACTTACATTGGTGCATGAGTTCCTCCAAGGGATTGGATTCAAGATCTTAGATTTTTGCGTATTTCTTTTGTTTTTGAAACATAATTTCACCAACATAATGTAACAACAAAGTTTTTAAAAGAATATTCGTAAAATTTTAGAACAGGTTGACCACTTCATTCGTTATAACCTCACATTGCACATTGCACGACCACAGAAACCGCCATACCTACTGCCGATTAAATGGACTTTTTGCAGATTGCAGCGGGGTGGATGGATATCGGTACTCCCTTGTGATTAAAAGGTTGCGTACTGCGCATGTGTTGGCGGCTTGGTTTAGAAGTTTGAGTATTTTTTAGTCAGTAGGTGATTGATACTGATTATTGTGATTATTTTAACAAGGAAATATGATTTAAAATGTTTGTCTTTTTTATGCATTTGATCAGTATCGATTTAAAGTAATCGAGAATGAGTAATTTGTTTGAATCATAACGAAGATTATGAAACTGATTTAGAAAATAATTACAAATTAAATCAAAAAATTTAATCCGGCCAATAAAATCAGACATCTCTTGTGGTTAATCAACTGGATTTTTTACTGTGTATCTTTCTTTTAATTGGTGTTATATTGTATAAATAATTAAAATGTAAATATAACAAAACATATAACATCAACCAAGTTGTTTAAGGAAAAACGGTTTTGGCTAATTTTCCTTGGCGTAATTGCATAAATTTTTGTTCTAGTCTTTTTGTAGTAGGCTTCCGTGATTGTTGTCAGTTCTATTTCGACATAATAATATGAGCTCGACAACTTTGTAGAAACTGTACCGATTACTACTTATCCAGACAGTTTCGCTTTTGTTCGCAAATCCATCAGCCTAATTGTCGTTAAATTTTAACAAAACTGCCCTATGAAATTTCTAAGTTCACTATTTGTTACTTTCTATTTCTGTATTTTAGGCAATGTTTAAAACCAACCGTCTAATCAATTTCCATTTAAGAGCTAACTTAGCACCTTTACGACAAAAAGCATTCCATTTAAACAAATCCCCCACAGAAAGTCGGGCCCTTTTGAAAAATCAAACACAAGAAGGGATTCTAGATTTCCCAAGTGGCTAACACGCAGGATTTTGTCGGATACAACTTCTAAAGTTTGGGAGTTGCAGCAAACTTACGTGTAACTTACAGGATCAAGATAATGAAAATACGCATTGTATTGTTGGGGAAAGTTGTGAAATAATGGTGTCTGTCTACCGGAGAAAATTATGGTTATTTTAGAAACTTCTACTTATCTTCAAGGTTAGACCTAAAGGACCAAAACTTTAACTATTATACGTGATTTTGAATCATCATTCATTATTTTCAAAACATTAATTGCAATTATCGAAACAGATTTTTAAAACTACAGTAACAAGGCAATTTGTGAATGAAATAAATTTAAAGGAACTGAAAATACACATAATTTAATTTATTTAAACTGCCTTATTATTAATTAGGTATTCTAGTCACATCAAAAAATTAGGTAAGCCAAGATCGCCAAATTCCGAATCACATTTTGTTTTTAGCTACAATATGGATAATTCTGGATTTTTATGGTAAAAAGAACAACCGCAGTATACATTGCTGCTCCCTTTATCAAAAACATATCAAATTTAACATTTTTAAAATCCAACCTTCACAACGTTAATTTTTATAAACAGGCAACTTTCTGAATTCTTGGAATATTAATACAACTTTGCTCTAGTTATTCTCAGCTTTAATTTATAGATACAGCTATAGTTTTGCTGAACCTAATTTGAAAAAAGCATTAAACTACTGACCATGAGCGTCGTATCTACCAAATAATTAAAATGCGTATTGTTTTAAATTTTTAATATGATTAAATAGTATATATTACAGCTTGTTCATTACAGTTTACATTGATAAGGGGTTTTTACCCATGACAACAACAGTTTAAAAAACTTGTCTGTCTAGCAAGGACCGCGAGGAGGTATGGGTTTTCCTTGCCAGGAAAGGATAGGGTCGGGTATGTTAGTTGGAATATACAGTTAGTAGTTAGAATACATTGTATACATTTTAACAACAAATTGATCGCAGGAGACTCACAGTAAGCGTTCTGTAAAATGCCATCTAAAATGACAAAAAAATGAAAGAAAAAAAGGCTCCCTATTCCCCGAAAACTTTTCCATATCCATGCTCTAATAAGTGTTTTAGTCCCTCCCTTCCTACACTTTACTACACTGTTTTGCTCCCTAACTTCCGACACTTTAAGTATTTTATTTGAACGCAAGAATAAATTTTCAAACGGACGCAAAAAAGGGCTCCCTACTCCCCTACACCCTTTCCATTCCCATACTCTAATAAGTGTTTTAGTCGAGCGTAAAAGTGAAACATAATGAGAGCAAAAAAGGCTCCCTACCTTCCTCCACTTTAAGTATTTTATTCGAACGCAAGTAGAAATTTTAAAACGGACGCAAAAACGTCTCCCTACTCCCCTATACCCTTTCCAGTCCCATGCTCTAATTAGTGTTTTAGTCGGGCGCAGAAGTAAAATATTATAATGAGCGCAAAAAATGCTCCCTACCTTCCTACACTTTAAGTATTTTATTTGAACGCAAGTATAAATTTTAAAACAGACGCAAAAAGGGCTCCCTACTCCCCTTCACCCTTTCCAACCCCATACTCCTAATCAAAATAATATGTATAGCTAGCTAAATTAATTTCTAAAAACCTTACAATTTACGTTTTAAATGTTAAAATAATGTGCTAGGTAGTTATAGGTAACACATTTTTAAGATACGTTTTAAATGAACATGATTGATTTAAAATGCAAAAGTAATGACTGGAATCGTCAGAATTTTCAGAAGTAAAATCTTTTCCAGGTTGGATCACTATTGCCGCTATAGGCGGTAAGACAGGATATTCATTTTCTGTTTTTATACCATGAGCTACGCAAGTTTTTCATAAATCTCTACTCATTTCGCTAATTATTTACCTGCCGAATATTATCAAGGACAGCTGTGCTTAAAGTTGGTGACTGATTTTTCGTAAACGTTTTTTTATGGTACCCCAAACCATTTCGATAGAATTAAAGACACAATAATATGGGGGTAATCGCAAAAGGGTATGACCGCGCCTAGTGCAAAGAATATCAATCACGTATTCATTTTTAAGTTCTGACTTTTGACGATTTTAATTAATTCCATTTTTACTGGAATCCTTTCAGGAATATCCATATTTTTATTTCTCATAAATTTTAGAATATTTTCTTTTTTAGTGTTGATGTTAGGTATTTTATTTAATATTCGCGAATGATAGGACGCATTGTCGATAACAATTACCGAGTTCGAGGGAATGTTAGGTAAAAGCTGGTCGGTAAACCATTTTTCAAACAAATCTGAGGTCATATCTTTATGATAATCGGCGGAAGATTGAGTGATATTTTTTGTCGACAAGAGCAACGCATTAGGTACAAAGCCATCTTTACTTCGGGCATGAAGAATAATAACGCCAGTGACAGATCCTGGAAATTCAGATTGTCGTATCTCAGTTTCTACGCATGGGACCCACACCAGATTATAAAATGTTACTGTTGGGTACTCTACAATCATTTTCGTGAAAAAATATTTAAGTTTGAAATTTGCGAAAAAAAATTAATTTTTTTGGGCCGCTTCACCTGAGATCTGAGAAAGCTTTGAAGAAAATTTTACTCACCATAGTTTTTCATAAAGTATATAAAATTTTATCGACAAATTCCAAATTTGGTTAAAAAAATTCTAATTTTCCTTAAAGAAATGACATTTTCAATTATTTCTTAGACCAAATATTTTAGGGTAAAAATTTTAAAAACTAATTAATTTCAAGATATTAGAGGTAATTCAATGAAATTTGAACTGTATCGATAAAATCTGATAAAATTTATGAAAAAAACTTGGAAGAAAAATTCCCTTCAGAACTTTCTTAGATCTCAGGTGAAGCGACCCAAAAAATAAACTTTTTTTTCGCAAATCTTAAAATTAAATATTTTTCCACGAAAATGATTCTAGAGTATCCAATAGTAACATCCTGTAATTTGGTGTGGGTCCCATGCGTACGAACTGAAATACGACACATCTTAAATTTCAGGAGCCGCCACTGAATAACGCGCCTTATCCTCGAACACGATGTATTTAAAGTACAATTTTTTGTTTTGTCTACCCAACCATACTTAACATCATGCCTAGCAAACCAAGTTTCGTCTAAATAAATTATTCGTGTATCTGATTCACGGTACTCCTTTATTTTGCGCAAATACTAATATCGTAGTTCAACGATACAAAAGTTCCGCTCTAGGGCGTCAGGAGTACGGGTGCGGAATTTAGCGACTTTACCTTACTGGTTAGCATTTAAAAAATATATTTGGATATGTAATTTAACTATCTATTCAAAATTTAATAGTTATTCCATCACTGCCTGGCTTATTCGCCACAGAATTATTTTCAATATTTTTATGTTTACGTTGTGGGTAAATACTTGTGTCCCCCGGTATGTGCATTTTTTCCTCCTCTCAATATACTAGGTATGTATAATTTTTGCCCACGAGTGGGATAAATAAAGCGCTTTGACAGCGACAGGTATTCAGGTTAATTGGTTATTTGGAAATTAATCTGATAGGTTTGTTTAACTCATGCAACTGCAGAGATTAGCTTGCTGAAATCCGGTGACCTAAACAAACTAATAACTATAACCCCCAATTAGTCCAGTAAATCCAATATCCATTGCAGTGAAAGCTCCCTATAATATGCATGTTTATAGAAATGCAAATGATACGTCAGAATCTTAGCTCTCTATATAGAAATATATGACCCCCATAAGACCCGTTGTTAATAAAATGGCCACATATGCAAAGGACGGCTATCTGGGGGATTCAAGTTTAGATACTGGCATGTCGCGTCGGCAGCTTTATTACTTGAAATACGTCAACAACAAACAATATAATCGAGTTGATTATCTCGTGGGTGCGTTCGGATTTGTGCATTGCTTCTAACCCAACATTTTTTACGGTTTGTATTAAGTACCTGGATTGCAAAATAACTCTAAAACAATGACCTTAAGTAGCCAAACATTTGGAGTTATTTTACATTATAAAATATTAAGATCCATATTTTATCCCTTTGTTTTTAAAATTACCGCCCATCAACTTCCACGAAGTTATCGGCTGCTGCCAACACAATTTCTTAGTAACAAACCTAATAAAACGAAATTCTCCATGTAGCCGTCCACGCATAATAATATTTGTGCCATTTTTGGAACCCAGTGGGCTGTGGTCAGAATCAAATTTTTAGCATCAACAATACGTTATCAACAATTTCAGCTGCCATTTTTGTGGTATGTTTATTTAATTAAAAGAAAGTTTTCACTCAAAACCGCATAGAAACGCAATTTTAATAAACTTTTATGCACACTAAAGAGAAGCACGCCATTAGCAAGGGTAAAATATAAAACCCTGAAAGTTAAATGTATGCAACGTCTGAAATATATCAGCTTGGAAACTGCGGAAAATACTTTGTGTTTTGTGGAGCTCTCTGACATCAAAAACCGTCTTACTTTACGGCCGGATGTAGCATCTGATATCCTGTGTGTGATATTTCAATAACTCTAAGTAACGTCCCGTATCATGCAATGCCTGTAGATGCTTTACGAAGTAACACAGAGATTTCGTTACTTTTCCGTATTTATAAAGAGTTTAAAATACTCGTCAACTAATGTTAGGTCTTTTGCCAGCCTTGAGTAATTGTTCCTAAATTTTTATTTGTATTGTTAACTAGACACAATAAAACGGCAAATGTAGTGTTTAATTCGGGAATCAACTATTTGGATCAAATCTGGATTGTTTTATGTGAGTAACAAGCAGTGCATTGTACTGAAATAAAATATTTAGCTCGCTTAAACAAGTTGATGAATAAGTGATTGATTGTTATTCTTTAAATTTTCGGCATCTTTTTAATAAAAACAATATGTAGAAATTTGCTTGGATTGGCTTAGGTTTTTAGTTAGTCTTGTAGGAAATTCTTTTTATAACATATCTCAATTCGCTAACCAACCTCAAATTTGAGAATGGAACCGTGATTTCGTATGCTGATGACACTGCGATGGCGATTTCTGGAGATAGTTCGACCGATGTAGAGAATTCGACCAAATTAGGTATAACTTGCATAAAAAACTCACTTGACCAGTTTAAACCTACACTACCTAAATGTTGCTATGACTAACTATATTTCCTTTTCGCTTACTACCACTAACAGACCAAATTTCGAAAGCATTAAAGTTGATAATATTAATAGCTGTATTAATGAGGTAGATTTATCCTAAATATTTGGGTAGATAGATATTAGGAGATCGGAATCTAAAGTGGGACCAATATGTGTTAAAACTCACTGGTAACATAAGACGTCCAATACATAAGTTTTATATTTTGAGAGAAATTTTAGGTAAAAAACTTTATAATATATAAGTATATTATATAAAACGTTTATAAAACCCTAACTGAGTCAATGTTACGATATGAACTTATCATATGGGGTAGCCTATATATGCGAGTTCTTTGCGACAATTATATGTTGTACAAAATCACATCCTAAATATTATTTTCGAAACAACTTAGATATTTCCACATATTCACATTCCACATATTCACATATTTCCACATTTCCACATATTCCAGAGAGATTATGAATGTTCGTTCTCCTCATGCCTTGGATGCATGTTTATATGTACCTACATAAAAGAAGTCATTTAAAGACCTTCGTCGAGTATCCATACAGCATTCGAAACAAAACAAATAAACACTTGAAAATACCTAATAGCAATAAAAATATTAACTTAAGATTTATAAATTATCTTGCCCCTAAAATATACAATATATTACCACCAAACTTAAGAAATATCATCACTAACAAAAAACGATTTAACAACAAGTGCAGGGCATAGTTGCGGCAAGTTGGTCAAGGTTTGGAGCACTGTTTTAGTTTTTCTCTATTTTAGCTTTGAACAGGGCTGATTTTTGTGTTTTTTTAACATTTAGTTTTTAGTTTTAAGTTTTTAGTTTTCAATTGACTGCAGGATTTTATTGTAGTATTATATCTTGTTTATTGTAGTATTTAAAAAATTCAATAACTACAATAAAAAAGGTTTTATAATTTGCATATATAGTTCAGTCACAGATCAGTACTTAATCTGTGGTTCAGTCATCTAGGTGCATAAAATTTCGTTTTTAGAGCTTCCATATTATGTCTTAATGTATACTTAAGCTTATAATAATGTTTAATGTTTTTTAGTAAATGAGTAAACGAGTAAAATGAGTAAATGAGAGTAAATAATATTTAAATTTGGTAACATTTGAAAGATTAGAAGTGATTTAATGGCAAAGGTTTATTTATTTCCAAATAACCAGCTGCCGTACAGAAAGAAATAAAAGCTATTTTTTACTCACTTACGTAATTTCCCAAATGAGTGATTCTAATTAGATGATTAAATACACAGTTCACCAGGGAAGCAGGAGAAACCTTAAGACATTTTTTTTGTAAACGAGTTGTTATTAACACAGGCGTATCCATGGGTTGGTGGGAGCGCCCCCCCCCCCCCTATCGGGTATGTATGGAAAATTACTTAAGTTTCATTTTATTTTTTTAAATTATAGGGAAACAGACAACTGCAACTAAAATTTCCTCTTCTGCAACCAAACTATTTTGGTTGCGGGGTCGTCCTCTATCAGCATTAAAACCATGAGAATTTCCATGGTTCCCCTTAGCTGCTGTACTACTGACACAAATGTTCTTTCATTTGGAGATTCGCGATTAGGAAATCTTTCAATGTACAAAAGCCGCGCTTGTCGAGAGTTTCTGTTAGCTGCTCCGTAACACGAAACGATATCAGTAGAGGGATATGATGCTCCCCGAGTCTCCGCATGCGCAGTAGGGTCGACCTTGAACGCCCAGGTGTGCTATTGTTATTTGGCCTTGATATGCGCAGGTGTTATTCCAAGGTCAAGGTCAAGAACTTGGCCTTGAACGCGAGCAGATGTTTCTTTGTTTGGTGATGACCAGGTGTACGATGCTTATTTCAAGGTTACATTTGCGGTGCATATTTTCAATGAATGCGAGCAGCTGTTTCTTTGTTTGGTGATGACCAGGTGTACGACGCTTATTTCAAGGTTACATTTGCTTGGCCTTGAACGCGAGCAGATGTTTCTTTGTTTGGTGATGACCAGGTGGACGACGCTTATTTCAAGGTTACATTTGTTTTGTATTTTTCGAGGTCGTCGGATGTATTCCTCCCACCATAAATAAATACTTGACCTTGGATTACTTCCTAATAAATATGGCTCATTTCGAAAATAGCTTTCATTGTCACTCATACATCGTATGCGTTAACTGTTGCTTTGGCATATAAAGTATTGTGTTTGTGGTGTGTTCTACAAGTGTTTATTCAAGGTACTTGACAGTAATTGTTTTTATTGTATTTTAAATCATGAGCATTTCAAAGCAGACCATAGCCGAAATTAATAATATGATAAACCAAGATATTCAATTTCTGGAACGTAGAAAATTCTCTACATTAACGGTGGGCAAAATTTATATGATAAAAAAAATTAATTCTTTGACTTCACGTTTTGGAAAAGCCATTATCGTCACATTGTTTGATCCAACACATCAAGCAACATTTGAAACATTTTTACCATCACGCGTAGCTGAAATTCTGACAGAGGATACTATTGAAATGATGAATAACTCCGGTGATCAGTACACCTTAACTTATTTGGGGCAAAGCTCACATGTATTCTCTGGAGGTAATACTAGAGCGTTGTTAAATTTTGGTTGTTTGTAATATATTGTTGATTAGGCTATTTTAATGTTGATTTAAAATGTAATAAAATAGTTCTTGTTAAGTATATATCGAAAAACACACAGTCACACACAATCACATATCCATTATTTTCTATTTAAGATGTGTGACTGCCCTACTGTCATTGAAAATCGAGATATGTACATTAATTGGTTATCATGTAAATTAAGAGAGCTGGCTGAAGAAATAGTACACTTTGCAAATTATGGTAAATCCGATGTGGGTTTTAGTGAAAGTCAGTATAGGAAGTATATGAAAGACGCCGTAAATTTCACGGCTGGAGCACATACTTGCGAGAAATACCTATATGGAACCATTGATCTGGACGAATTTTGCGCTGGAATGATAAATGAAGAATTGGGAAGCTACCTATTCGAAGTGCCCCATTTACCCGATGAATTAGCTACAAAATATGGTTTGGCTCCCGCAGATGATACCACTATTCTTGATGACCTTGGAAATAAAGCAGTCACCAATGAAGTTGATAGTAAAGCATTGGCTACTGTTAGCGATGACGAAATGGAGTGTGTTCAAGAAGATGAAGAAAATCTTTAATTCACTGTATAATATAATAACATGAGATGTTAAATAAATGATTATGTACCTAAATTATTGTTTAATTTTTTATAAATAGGCAACCTTCACAAAAATCACATCAGTTTAAGCTAAAAATGGGTCGTGTTAACAACACAATTGATAAATTTGGGCGCCAAAAATTTAATGACCAAAATCACATTGTTCTTGTTGGACAACCAGGAGTTGGATTTAGATTGACCGATGATGGTCAATATGATATACAAGGGAAATCTTTAACTAATGTAGCACCACCAAAGAATCCTGGGGATGCCGCTAATCAGGAATATGTTCTTGAACAAAGGCGTGAAATTATTAAAAAACTTAGTGAATTAGTGAATAATGATGTTTTGGAATATGTTAGAAAAGAACTTAATGAAATGAATAAAAAGCTTGCTGAAGAGGCGAATGAAGATTTTTTGCAATCTGTTACAAAAAGACTTAAGGAAATCGATTCAAAATTGTTGAATCAAGAAAAAGCTATTCAGCGTATACGTATTACGCGCATGTAGATAAAGAAACAAGTCTATTCTGTGTATGGTGACCTCGATTTTACATGGGATATGAGAGTGGAGGGGTTTGAAGGTCACCTAACAGATACAAATAGAGGCACAAAACTTTCTTGTTTCAGTCTGCATTTCAGTACTTCCAGAATACTACATAGTAATTTATTTTCTCAAAATGCAGTCACCAAAAAGTGAACGTCAAATTGCAGTTGTTCGCCCATTCTCTGTAAACGGTCGTCAGATGTGTGCCAATTGCGAAAATTGGGAATTTATTAGTGGAATAATGGGTTTCTGTGAATGGTGTCAAAATGAGTACCATAAGAAACATGGGATGAAATCACCGCAACAAATATCTCGTGAAAATTCTAGTGAATCTCTGCAAAGTCTCGCTGTCTCAGTGGGAGGTTCATCAGAACATAATAATCACGATACGCCGGAATTCAGTCAAGAAGGGCAGCGCTGGACTTCTTCAAGCAATTTTGAAGATCTCGAAATAATTAACGAATCACCGCAAAGTCCTGTTTTCTTAGAAGGAGGAGGAGGAGGAGTAGGGGGAGGAGGTTCATCAGAACGTAATAATAGTGAGACCATGGAATTCGACCAAGAAGGGCAGCGCTGGTAATTCCGAAAAATAGAGACAATTTAGATATAGTGTAAAAGTTTCTTATGATAGTCATGTAATTTTAAATTTATGTGAAAAAGTGCGTTTTTCTAATGATAGTGTGTATGTATTATTTAAATCTTAATAAAAATCTTTTTGTACTAAATATGTTTATTATTCACCATACATTTGAATTAACAAATCGCTCTTGATATATATTATTTCTGTGGTTCCGTTCTAAAATCCTCGCTAGCATTACATCCATTTTTCCAATTCTCCTTTGAAAACGATATCTATCAAGTATTAGTTGCTGAAAATTACTTTGTCTGGCTTGTCTATATGCAAAACACCAAACAGACATACGGTGGATAATATTTCTTTCTTCGTCAAATCTTACTTGCTTCATGGTGTATTGTAAAATGAATTTTTATTAGTTATGTCATTTATATATAGGCTGAACATAAAGAGAGTGAATTAGTTTTACTTTAAAATGGGTCGTGTTAACAACACAATTGATAAATTTGGTCGACAGAAAACTCCTGTTTGTAACAACTTATCGCGAGGGTTGCCCGGAATCGGATTTAAACTTACTTCAGATGGACATTTTGATATAGAGGGAAAATTATTAAGGAATGTTGCCCAACCGATAAATGATAATGATGCTGCTACCAAAGAATATGTCCTTACGGAAGTTCATCAACTTGGTTCGCAGATAAATACCATACTTAGTAATGTGCTAGTACCGGTTTTTCAAAAAATGTTTGAAGATGATGAGACCAAAATTACGTACCTTAAGGAAAAAATGTATCAAATTCACTCACATGCTGCACGGTATACTACAACGAAGATAAAGGATCCAAAAAAACCAAAATGGAAACCAACCTAGATAAAGTTCTATTTAAAAACATAATTATACTGTTAAATTGAAAATAAAACGAATAATTATGAAAAGCAATATTTATTTTTATTATTTATAATGCATACATACGTAACGTAAAACCTATTTGATAATATTTATACAATATCTGATTTGTCTATCCAAGAATTAAATTGATTTGGAAAACCTAACCATTTTACAAACAATTGATCGTTTTGATTGTTCTTGCGTTTTCTAAGAATTTTCTCAACTAAATAAACACCAGGGCTAGCTGTCTTTTGCAGTTCTGCTTCGTAAAAACATCCTTTAATAGGTTGACCTTCCAATGATTGCAGCAAGTAGGTGGGTGGATTTGTAATATTAACTTTTGCTATTTCAAACAGTTCCGTGGACCAGGAAGGCGTATATCCTTTGTCAAATACACCTTTGTACTTGCTAATGCGAACAACGTCACCCAAATGAAATTTTTTTTTCTTCGGAGCAATTTTCAAATAGTCATATGCTTTAATAGGGGTATCCTCTTTTACACTGTTAGGCTTCATTCCAATGGTGCGGTGTTTAGTGTTATTATAGGTCTTCGTTATAGCTGGTAATATTTGTAACCATCTGTAAGAACCTCTAGCCGAGAATTGTTTATATAACTTATTTTTCAAAGTTCTTATAACACGCTCAACAATTGCCGCTTTTTTCGTGCTATATGTGGAATAATGGTTTATATTATATTTTTTCATGAGGGCTTGAAAGGTGCTATTATAAAATTCCTTTCCTTGATCACTCTGTAAATTGTTTGGTGCATATGATGCTTCTTCAATGATGCTTTTCATGGCATTCGTAACTTCAACACCGGTCTTATTCTTAACTGCTTTGGTGTACACGAATTTGGAGTAACAGTTTATACATACAACAATGTAACGGTAACCATCATTGTCAGTAGCATATTGCTGCATTTCCGCCAAATCAATTTGCCACAAATCTCGATATCCTTTTATGACTGTACGTCTTCTAACAAAATTTTTCCTTGCTGTCCTATGTAATTCATTTACGACTTTAATTTTTTCTCGGCTAGGATCCATATTATAAGGTTCCACGTCTTATCAGACACTGAGGATGGCAACTACGTGCAAAACTTAATATATTATTCCTTCTTCTCGAAGCTCTTCCATAATTGACATAATCTCATTATCATGTCCGGTATGTCCAGCTACTTTTGACCCCCACAATAATCGTAATCTATCCACTAACTCCTTAGGTTTATTCCAATAAACATATTCAGATGATTTCGACGATAGGCGCTTTTTTGCTGGTAGTTGGATTTTGTTGTCGCCTTTTTTTCTTCCTACACCACCACCACCCAGTTTGGTTCCCATAATTAGCGGTTTTATGATTCGTAAATATTTTCTCCATCGGGTTTCCCTTAAACCACGTTTCTTGTCATAACCGTCGTAGGCCGCATCCGTCAATTTCAAAATGGTTTGGTATTTTCGAAGTACATCTAGACTAATTTCGTCTTCATTATCTAAGCATGCTGGATTTTTTAGAAAAATCAAATCGTAAAGCTCAGCCGTTCCATCGAATTCAGCAATGTTTGTTTTGTTCTTGTATAACACCATCTTTCCGTTTGTTAGAAAACGAACCACCAAGTTGCCAATATATTTTGTTGATTTATTGTCTTTTTTACCAAAGCGTACACCATACACGGTATCATAACGGGACGGTTCGAATTTTAATCCATTTAAATAATCTTGAATAGTTTTTGCGGCTGAACTGCTACCACTTGATGTGTGTGGTGATGTGTAAGATGATGTTATCGTTGATGGGGAAGGGGTTTCGAACAGTGACTCACGATTTCCACGTTTTGGTGTAGGAATTTGTGTTTTTTGCGAAATCGGTGTAGATGTTTCAAAATCCGCTTCTGTTGGATGTTCTTCAAACATTTTCGCCATTCCCACCGAGCTGCTGCTGCTACTCCGACTTTGTGGTTTAGTCGTAGTACTTGATTTTTTAGTTGCGTACTGTTGCTGCTGCTGCTTTACGGCTTTAGATATAGATTCTAGTGGTTTAGAAACTGGTTCATAAAACTTTTCCAAATCATGTTCATTCTGCACTTTAGCTGCTTTAATTTGTTTAAATTTTTTTCTAACCGCATTTGTAGTTTCCAGTAGCTTTCGTTTTAATTCGATTTCTTCATTCATGATGCTTTCAAAGCACCGTTCAACGATGAAATGATTATCCAAGTTATTATTATAGGAATATATAACTATCGAATCCCTTGCGGTATCTGCCCGAATTTACATCACTGTCCTTGTCAATAACTAAAAAACCATATTTATTATCCCAACATTTAGCACACATCTCTTGAAATTGTGTAAACGTCAGGTCGGGTGAAACGTGATCGGAAAATATATGTTTCATATTCATCTCATCTTGTTTAAACATAATAATGAAGTTGGCATTATCCCGGACGAGCTGCTTAGGAACACGAGAATACGTTTGCGCCAAGTAAAAGGCATCCACATTTTTGTGACGTCCCATGCTAAAATACGATCTTATAACGTCCTGTTTCTCACACATAACGTCATCAAAAATAAATATTGAATTAGGTTTAGCATCTGACGGTTCCACAATGTTATTTGCGTCGCTAAAAGCGTAGTAGCCAAGACCTTTGATTGGTGATAAAATTTTCTTTAAATATTCATATTTCGGTTGATAGAGCGACTTTGAGTAGATATAAACATTTTCGAAACGCAGTCCCGAGGGGTGAGTAAGCAGCGAAATCATAACATTTGTTTTTCCACAGTTTGAAGGTCCTATTAATAATCCACGAATAGATGACGGTAGCAAAGGACCATGTCTTTTAAATAATTTTTGTTCTAGTCCAGATCCGACCTTTACATCGAGATTATCGACGGGAAGTTTTTGTTTAAGATTGACGACACGCATCTTAACAAAATCTATATTTTATACTGAACTTTCACGTAAACTATCATTCAGATGTCGCTCGTCAGACGAAGTAGACGGTCTCGTTTATCAAGTAAGACTGGAAGCGGTATTGTTAATTCAGTAATTAATAGGCTACCGTTTGAGTTACACATTCCCGGCTATCAGTATTGCGGGCCCGGGACGAAAGTAGTAAAACGTGTGGCAAGAGGAGATCAAGGAATTAATTCTTTGGATGTCGCATGCAAAAAACACGATTTAGCCTATTTGCGTAATAGTGAAAATTTAAGTGCTCGCCACCAAGCAGATCAGGAACTCGAGCAAAGCGCGTGGAAAAGAGTAAAATCTAAAGACTCTAGCGCTGGTGAAAAAGCTGCAGCTTGGTTGGTAACCAACATTATGAAAGCGAAACAACGTTTTGGTATGGGTGTATCATCATCATCAAAATCGAGAAAAGCATCCACTAGAGGTAAACGTCGCTTCCAGCGCCGCCGCCGCCACACTAAAGGTAAAGGCGTTGGTAAACATAAGCGACTACACAAAGTAGCTTTTGGATCATCTATTAGACGACCCGTTCGATCAGAATTGTTAAAAGCTGGTGGGAAAAAACTTGTCGAGAAAAATATCATGAAAGCATCGAAAATAGCTGCAGTAGCTGCACGTAAATCCCTAAGAATAGCCGGTGGCAAACGAAAAATTCGCACGCCTAGAATCATTCCAATTCCGAAGACTGGGGGGATATTACCGTTAATACCAATATTTGCAGGACTATCGGCCTTAGGTTCATTAGCAGGTGGTGCAGCAGGCATCGTGCGTGCCGTAAAAGCAGTAAAAAAGTCTACTGCAGAAAAAATAGGTACCGGCTTACATCTAAGTTCAAGAGGAAATGGATTATACTTGAAACCATATCGCACAGGTTTGGGATTATATATAAACAACGGCAAAAATAAGAAATCAAAAAACTAATAGAATCCCTACCTCAAAGACCACTATCCAATATTGATATAGAAAAGTACGCCTTAAAAATGAAAATACCACACTTTCGAGGCGTATATATGAGAGATTCATTACCTGTACGCGGTCCCAAACGTTATGAGGCCGCCATTATAAATTTGGATAGTATGTCGGGTGTAGGGACTCATTGGGTAGCATATAGAAAAAGCAATTCTGATGTAACATACTACGATAGTTTCGGTGATTTACCCCCACCTATGGAATTGGTACGATATCTGCAGATGGGTTCCGAAGCGACGAAGAAAATTTACTATACATACGACCGTCAACAAGAATTCGGAACAGTCTGGTGTGGACATTTGTGTTTGAAGTTTCTTTTACAATCGTAAAAAGTATGTCTTTGACACCCCAAATGGAACGTGACAACTACACCAAAATGTTGCTATCACTTAAAGCATATCGTGAAGTCGGAGGATTACAAAAAATGACTGCCGAACAGTTAGAAAATACGCCCAAAGAAGTGTTGATCGCATTAGCTCCAAATGAAATAGCACTAGTTTGGGATAGGTTACCTAATCACCTAAAAAGTGACGTCGATATATTGAAATATCAATACTGTTTCGAACATTATAATAGCAATAATTCAGATTCGGACGAGGGCGATGGACCGATACCAAAAAAAATATTTTGTTGTTATTGCAAAATTAACGATGTGAATATAAAGGCAGAAAACAGTTTAAAAACGTCCAAAGGAATAAAGCAACGCTTCAGCTTAAATCCATTTAACTGTTGCAAACAGCAATAAAATAGCTACACAAATAGTTTCGTGGTCAGTCATGTCTTACACATTCACTCTAACAGGACATACAAGTGTCTTAAGTGCGGATTTTTACCCACCCATCGAGTTAAATACAACAGACAAATATGGAGTTGCACTGCTGGGATTTTACACATATAATTCGATTTTTAATATCGACGAAAGCAATAATTCATTCAGCCATTTGAAAACAGCGATACCAAAGTATGTAAGGATTCCACCAGGAGCTTACGAAATTAATGAAATAGCAAAAGCCATGTACACCGCTTTAAAAGAGTCATGCAATGAAGTTGGTACCGATTTATTTTCATTAACAGCCAATAATAATACGTTAAAATGTGAGCTAAAGTCAAAATATAGCATCGATTTTCGAGGTAGCAATAGTATCGGCAAAGTGCTCGGATTTGGCTCTGTGCTGCTGCAAGGTGGACAACGACACGAATCAAGTACCATCGTGGACATAATGAAAGTGCGCATCGTACGTGTGGATTGTAATATAATTTCCGGAGCATACCTGAATTCTTTGGAAAGTCATACGTTATTTGAATTTGATATTGACGTCGAACCCGGTTACAAAATCTCTAAAGAACCGCAAAATAATATTTATATGCCGATAATGCCGGATGGTCGTCAGTTTATCGACAACATTACTCTACGCATCTTGGACGATAGCGGTGATTTGATCGATTTTCGAGGTGAGAAAATAATAGTTAAACTAGAGTTGAAAAAAATCGTATAATGGGTTTTTGCTTTAACCGTCAACTGCATAAGCTGTCAACAATTCAAGATTCAGTTAAACGACATAAAAGTAAGCAGACAACACAGTCAAGGTTCATTCGCAAGTCAGACGGACGATCGAAAACACATCCGCACAGCAATCGCCAGCTCTCCGCGAAAGATTGCAAATTTCTACAATCGATCGGTTTGAAAGTGAGAAAAATTAGAAAATGATGGCCGCTAGCAGTGACAAAATCGAAGTTTTTACCGAACCCATTTTTGATAACTCCATTATTAGTTTTCAAGAACACACATATAAACCTTACGGTTCTCCAACATTCCGCAATTCCGATGAAATTCGTATACCTGTACACTTTCAAGATATCATTTTGGATATATCGGATAGTTACATTTACATCGAAGGAACATTTAAACCCAAAGATGTTAGTAAAAAATGTTATCTATCAAATAATGCCATCGCCTTTCTATTCGACGAATGTCGTTATGAAATGGGAGGGGAGCAAGTTGCCGTCGTTCGGAAACCCGGAATTACCACAACGATGAAAACTATGGTGTCATTGGGTGCCGCACAAAATAGAGCTCTCATGGCATGCGGATGGGGTCTAGACGAAGCAAATCAAGGGATACTAGATTCCACAAGTAACATGTTCTCCGGCAAGCTTCCTCTAAAATATCTCATGGGTTTCGCAGAGGATTATTCAAAGGGTATTTTTAACGTCAAGCAAGAGTTGATTTTAATTATCGCCCGCACTTTCAACAATTGCTATATCGGCGAAGTAGATGCAGACATTTCAATTGAAAAAATTGAATGGAAAATTCGTCACATTATTCCAGACGATCGACAGAAGTTAAAGATATTATCACGCATGAATAAAGGTGGCAGTAACGCAAACGTTCCAATGGCTTACCGTAAATGGGATCTTTACGAGCTACCTTCTTTGAGAGAAACATCGTCAGACGTTTGGGCCTTAAGAACTAGCACGAGTCTCGAAAAACCGAGATATTTGATTATCGGTTTTCAACCAACTAGCTCGTCCGACAACAGAGCAAAAGATAGCACACAATTTACAACGGCCGATATAAGTGATATTAGGCTCTATCTGAACTCTGCCGTATTTCCGTACGAAAGATGGAATTTAGATTTTTCAAAGAAACTGTATGCCGCAGCCTATTATAATTATGAGAATTTTCAAGCTAGCTACTACCAGCGAGAACTGAGCGATCCTATGATGAGTTTTGCCGACTATCTGAAAAATCCGTTATTCGTAATCGATTGCAGTCACCAACCAGAAGCCGTGAGGACGTCCACAGTGGACGTGAAATTGGAGTTTGAAACACGCAAAAGTAAATTTCCTAAAGACATTAAAGTGTACGCGTTAGTTATTCACGATGCATTTTTTAGCTACAATATACTTAATGGTTCTGTTACTAACAAATCAATACATTAGTTTGAAGTTATGTAATTCTCCAAATTATATATTTTTACATATTTAAAATAAACTTATAAAGGACATATTTGCGTTTTATTTTTACTATTGCCTTATTTTAATACTTCAAATGTGGGGCTTTGGTAAATAAGGTTATGAGGCGAAAAATAGAGAGAAATTTAGGAGAGGGGTGGGGAAAAGAAAGTATATAAGACGGGATTTAGAAAATTAAATTCACTCGAAGCCACAATGTCGTCAAGCTCGGATAATGGTTATTCTAGTGACGACGAGCAGGCAGTCGCACCAAATGTGCAACATAGGCTCGTACGCAGACCGCGTAGGCTTAGACCTAGGTATTGCATCATGCAATCCTACGTCTCATGGGGGTCTAGAGATTTGTGTATGAACTGCTACACGAGAGGATTTGGAGCTGCGATTATGGATGTTCATTTCGTCACAACCCATTTTACAGTGGGTTCGCGAGGTGATCAAAGGCGGAACCACTCGAGGTGTGCTTTGTGTAGGGAGAGACTGTTTACCGTCGTTCATCAGCAGTCTTGCCTTATTTGCAATAGAATGTAAATTCTATTACAAATAAAGCTCCTCATACGACAACCCTGCCTGTCCCCTGACAAAATCAGTCCTTTTCAGGACTACAGAATATTTGATCGTAGTTTGTAGTTAAACACTATGTTTCCTAAGGAAGATATTTCTCGAAGGAAAAATTGTGTTAGTTTGGGTGAGAGATGCATTATGTGTTTAAATCATACATAGATGGCGAGAGAAAGAGCATTTGCAAGATTTAGCTTGTAGTTTTTATGTATGATAAGAACGCATATGCCTCTAGTTATTCAAAGTGACATAACTTTCTATCAAGAAACATATTTTAAACAATAAATTCACTCTGGGTTGATACGCTCAAAAAGATACATCTGAATTTGTGTCGTTTCACATAGAACGTTGGCAAACCTGCTCTTAAGTATGACAAAAACAGACGTATCCTTTCAGTGTAACAAAATATTTCGAACAAGAAATCTATTCTATAGGAAATATTTTGTTACTCTGAAAGGATATGTTACAACTGTTTAGCCCCACTCTCACCCCCACTCTCACCCCCACTCTCACCCCCCACCATCCTAAATGCTTTTAAAAGCGGGAGCAGCCATCACAATTTTCATTTCTCAACCAGCCATGAAGTGGGACAGGCTGATGTTAAGGACGACAAGGGAGTCCAAAATAAGCGAGTTTTGGGAGGCTTGGCGTTTAAAAAACGCGAATAAGCCAACGGCTATCGTACAGCCGATCCCAAGACCGCAACCACCACCGGAGCCGGCTCCAACAGAGCCCGTGGAAGTGGTGGAAGGACCACAGATGCTGCTGGGTCCTGAAGAAAGGGCGGCTCTGTTAGAAGAGCTCACGGAGCGTCGCCGGAGCCGTCGCAGCACTCGGCTGGAGGTGCGAAGACGGCGAGCTGCACCGCGATCGGTGCAGATCGCGAGAGGGGAACAACCACTCTAGGTTTCCCTCTCCAACCCACCGTGAAAACGGCCCTTTTCAGGGCCACAAAAGATTTGATCGTAGTTTAGATATTCTTAGTCACTTTGTGTTTGACACTGAATCGGTGAAAAATGCAAAGATGACCAAGGATGACATTTTCAGGACGTTTAAAAATAGACGTTGGCATTTTTGCATAACTCTTTTCGATAATTTACCTAGAAGTGTCTAAAACTTATTTTAAGTTAAAGGTCCAAGATCCGTTAAAATTGTTATTTTTCTAACTTAAAAATTGTATCCATTTAGTTATTTCCGAGACGTATATTTTTGGAACTAAAAATCGATATTTGTCGACCCACTAAGATTTTTATTTTTGTATATTTTTAACAAAAAAAGCAACCACATTAACCCTTATATAACAAAAATATTTTTATTTCGGATCAAAGCAATGACAACAAGCACATAACTTGTGGGTTTGCTCAGGTTTGCTTGGGTTTGTTTAGCCAATACAAATAATAAGAATTTTGTTATTAATATTATTATTATTATTTGATAGTTCTAGGACATTTCAGAACATTTGACATAAAACTTTTTATGATCAAAATGATCAGACTAATCAAAATTTCAAGAATTATGGGGTTTGATTGGGTTTGCTCATGAATAACGGGAGAAGTGTAGCTCAGATCGAAAAAAGTTATAGGAAAATATTTTAGAGTCAACTTTTTGTGATTGGAAATGACATTTCAATTTTTAATTTGGAAAAATTGAAAAAGACATTTTTCAGATTTCTAATTAATTCAAAGGGGTAGTATAGGGAAGCTGTGGGGAATAGGGCGAAGGCATGAGGGATGGGTGGCATAATCGTTTTTAAATAAGACCCGAGTGACTTGAGTCATTAAAAGTAATAAGAGGTCGGTCAAAAAAAGACCTAGGGAGTAGGTATGTATTTTAGGGAAAACAGGGAACTATGAAAAGATAGTCAGGTCCAAACTAATGTGAATTGTACAATTTGACTGTTATTCCGGGGTTCGGGGGCGAGGCCCCCAAACCCCCGCCAGGGGCTACCGCCCCTGGACCCCGTTTGGCTTTTGCGCAACGGAGGCGGGCCAGCGGGTGGGCGGTGGGGGCGGCCGGGGGGGCGGGGGCGGCGCTAGCTGCGTAGCAGCGTCGTTAGGTCGCGAAGCGACCTAACCTCCGCGCCGCCCCCGCCCCCCCCCGGCCGCCCCCACCGCCCACCCGCTGGCCCGCCTCCGTTGCGCAAAAGCCAAACGGGGTCCAGGGGCGGTAGCCCCTGGCGGGGGTTTGGGGGCGGAGCCCCCGATCTGGGGGGGGCCCGGGGGGGCACGAAGTGGCCACCCCGGGATTTTTCGAGGTTTTTGGGGGTCTTTGGGGGTCTTTGGTGCAATTTTAGACCTTCCAAAACTGAATTTTATATATTTCTTTTTCTTATATCTTTGCACGTAAAACACCCTTCAGCGTTTAAGTTTGTCATCTCCTAAGGGTTCTATCATATCTTGGTAGTCGTCATAGAATCGCACCATCATCCCCTCCTGTATTTTTAGCAAGGGTGGGGGAAGCTGAGGTCTTTAAAAGCAGCTCGAGTCGACTGCTTACTTCATTACATTCGCTCATCTCAACATGGCATCATCAGATGATGATGGATACTTAAGCGATGATACTCCTAGGAATTTGGATAATTGGGCACTTAGACAGAGGAAAGTTTTCCCCGTCCGATCCCGCCGGGTGTGCAAGATCTTAAACCTGGTGAAGGTGGGTGATGACGGCTGGTGTATTGGCTGCTATGCCGACTTGGAAAACAAGTCGGCTGGTGACCAATTCTTCAGTGGTCATGTAACCCAAGATTTCGGTAGTCGCGCGCACATACCGAACTGTAAAGGTTGTGGAGTAGCTCTTGGTACTCTACAACATAAGAGTGCGTGCCTTATTTGTAATCGAGCCTGATTACAAATAAGATTTTATCCCTTGAAAAACGGTCCTTTTCAGGGCCACAGAATGTTTCATCGTAGTTTTAGTTACCTAATGCCATAGTACATGTGGTGTTAGGTAGAAAATTATATAAGTCCAGTCGGATCGACTATAATTTTCCTTGCAAAATCCGTCCTTTTCAGGATGACAGGATATTTTGATCTTACTTGTATTTATCTAATGCCACGGCATCTGTACAGGATATTTTGATCTTACTTGTATTTATCTAATGCCACGGCATCTGTGACATTAGATAGAAATTATGTAAGTCCAGACGGATCGAGCATAAGTTTCTTTGTCGGTCACCTTTCCACAACACAATTACACCATTTTTGAGAACTAAAAGCAGTTTTCGACAGTGAAGTCCGCCAGTATCATTTTTGGATGGAGGGCATTTGTATAATAAACTCTAGTTTGTTGGCGGTGGAAAGGTGGGGATGGAGTGGTGGAGGGGGTAGATTATCTCTATTTAAACGGTTACGAGCGGGTCACAGAATCACTTCATTTTTAAATCTTAAAGTACGAAGATATAACTATGGATTTCGAAAGACCATTGAGTCGCGGTTCATCGGTTTTTAGCGATGATACCGTTGACATGAATGATGTCGATATGGATGACCTACTCTTGGACATCGAACGACTTCTAGACATCGAGGCAGAAGATATGTTTAATGCCTGGGAAGATGAGCGGGCGGTCGAAGAAGCAGATGTGGGTCTGGAATTGCCAAACATGGATTGGCAAAATGGGGAGTTGTCGGCTGAAGACATGGAGCCAGACTCCAGCACTGATTGGGTGCCACCACCGCCGCCGGAAGGTCATGACGGTCCGGCCGATTCATCCACTTGGTGGATCACGGACCATCAGGATGATGATGGTCCAGCTGATTCCACCAACTGATCCCGGAACCATGCCCTCCCCGACCTACCCCGACAAAATCAGCCCTTTTCAGGGCTACAAAATATTTGATCGTAGTTTGTAGTTGATTCATGTCACATCCCAAGTAACATGATATTTCTCAAGAATTAATTTCTTTTGGAAAATATTGTGTTACTCTATAAAGACATGTACGTTCTTACCATACGTTAGAACTAGCTAAATTTCTAGTAAGTTCTCTACGAAAATGCCGAGAGTTTGGTCTATTATCTTACTTGCAATAAAATTCACATTTTATTACAAATAAGATGCATGTTCTCAGGCATTGTAACGGGTAGCCTCTCTTCACAGACATAACACTTTATCGCATACTTAAGTTGTGTGCATCTAATGATTACACACCTAAAGTTACGGCCCTACATTTTTTCGTCTATTCTTTTTTCTATTTTGCATTTTTATTTTATTTTGTGTAACTTTCGCATACTTATTTTAGAAATAAAAAATATTGTTTCATTTAACTTTTTATTATCATATATACAAAAACATTTTATTTTACTTATATATACAACACTATTACAAAAATAACTTAACTCTATATTTACAATAAAATTCTAAAATTAATTATATGGAAAATTGTCCAATAACTTAAGTCTTTTTCTACACACTTCCCCTTCACTTTTACACTGTTCAATTTTCGCCTGCAGTTCCTTAATCTGTCTCTCGTATTGCGCCACATCACTATCGTTCTTTTTTAGTTCATCAACTAGTTTTTGCCTCGCACTAAAAGCCACGGAGAAGGCACACTTCTGGCTTGGAGAAAACTCTTCCATCCAGTCCGGTATCGGCACTTCTGCAGAAGAAGCAGCAGCAGGTTGACGGGGTTGACTAACCGCCTCGAATAGCCGCTTGCACCGCTTCTTTAATGGTTTGCGGCACATTCCACGCCCAACTATTGGCGATATCGGCGCACTCGCGATCGGCGATTTTTCGTCAGCGTCGGCCACCAACACAATCGGAGGCATGGACTTCGGCGGCTCGGGCGTTGTCGAGTTTGGGCCTTCATTAATGATGACGACCGGTGACAGAGGCTTCGGTGGTTGTGACGTCTCCAAAAAATCGGGGTATTGAACTGGCACTGTTGGTCGCTTGAACACGAATTTCTTCTTCTTCTTCTGTTCACCCTCCATAGCTGCATAAAATTGACTTTTATTGTTGCCGGCTGTCTTTGGCAATTTCAGCAGCTTTTCCAACTTCGTAGTGGGTTGCCGCCTCGCCTTCTTTACCACCACATCACTTATGATATTGATGCGCCCGCCGTCCTTCTCCGTCCAGTTGTTGACGTAATCAACCGCCGAAGATACTTTTTTTTCACCCACATTCTCTTCTTCCACAAACGCAGTGTTTAGCACGTCGTCATTGTGCCACTCGTCAAACACACCCGGGGTCAGCAGGTCAATAACGTCCTGCCCCATCAACTCTGCTTGGATACTTCCATCCAAGTTAAACGCATTTAACAACGACTCACTACCGGAATTCATTTTTCTAACTAACTCACTGCACTTAACTGACGAATGTATTTACTTGGCGAACTGTTCTAGCGAACTATGAAATGCTCTGCCTAGCAAACCAAATTTATACTTATCACCCCACCATAAACTCCCCCACCCTATCTGACGGTTGATGCTTTAGAGGCCAAACAAGTTAATTCAACTTACAAGGTTGCGTTCTACGGCTAAACAGCGATTCAAGGACATATTTTCAAGGTAATCGTGTGTCCTTACTTCTGTTATTGTTTGTGCTCTCAAGGTTATATGACCCAGACAACCCATATTTATAGACACTCTCTTTCCTTCGATGCCTATTATCAGAAACTATAATGTTGCCCGCAGATCAAGATAACAGTCGTCCAGCTGAGACTTTTTCGGGAGCACAAATAATAATTTCTGCTGTTTGCTATAATTGTAAAAGAGAAGTATATATTTGGACTGACCACATGCAATCTTACAGTTACATTGAATTGTTGAGAGTAAGGATTGTTAAGTGTCATTACTGTGGAACGCTGATGTGTCGACGAGGGCCGATTAGCAGATCTGATATGTTGAGAAGACAATGGATGCTACGAGAAGTTTACAAGCCAGACATTAATTAATTTTTATTTTTGTAACTTTATTACTATATTGTAAAATAAAACAACATATTATTGAAACAATTATCTATGTATTTTCCTATCCTGCGTTATAAAATTTCAACTATTGCTATTACTATAGTGGTTAATAAAACTACGTGACATTGGAGTTAATATTTTTTTATTTTTCTAAAACATAGACTTTCCAACATTTTTCTAATTATAACTAATATTTTCGGGTAAAAAACTTTGCATAGCTTGTATTAACATATTTAGGTTATCTTCAGGGTTTGTTTCGTAAAACTTTATGTCTGGGTGCCCCCAAGGTAGAGTTTTTGTTGTTGATGGTATAATATAACGTTTATCGTCGTGGTGACATAAAGCAACTTTATTAATTATTTCGGTATAAACGTCGTGTTTATAACTTCGAAAGGTTTTCATTTTTCGAAATATCTGACCACCACGTTCTACGATATTCCGATAATCTTCCAGGTGAAGCTGTTTTTCAATTACACGTTTTTTTATACCTTTCGCTTTTTTAATTTCGCTACTGATTGAGTTTATGTAATAAGCTTTGGCTCCGGTACCATAAAAACTTATTATTGGATCACCTGGAAATTCATCCTTCATTCTACCTACTACTGACTGACTTTTTTTTATGTTAAAAATATTTCCTTCGGTATAATTGGATGTATCGAATTTATCCGGATTTTCTGCAATTATACGATAAAAATTTTCGGTGTAAACTTTTAATATTAACGAATCTGTGTCGGTATACAGTAAAGAAGCATTTTTGCCAAATTTTGCTTTAATGAATGAGTAGAAAAAATCATAAATTACTGTTTTCGACATGTCCAGTATGGAAAATCCGATATAAATTGGTTTATTATAAGTTACCTTTAATCGATCCATATGAATGGCAACGAATTCTTTATTAAAAACCGTTGAACTTTTAAAATAAGGACGAGAAATTAATGCTCGTGCCCCAATTTTATTCCTGTCATTTTCCCATCGGGTGACTAGTTTTATATCATTACGATTCTCCACATTTTCCATGGTCTTGCCGAAAACAGCATTAATGATTAATTTAAAAGTGTCTTTACCAAACTTTGTTGTTGCCCTATTGCGCAAATCTGTATTTAAGTCGATATATGTCTTTAACCAGGGGGATTGATTAAATTTTAAAATTCTGTGTGTTTGCATTACCATTAGGCCGTTATTGATTGCTTGTTTTAATGTTCGGTAATGAATGATGTATTTCTTTTTATCGTTTAAATTCGGAATTAACTTTGAAAATTTTGCCGATTCCGTGGGTGGTACAATATTTTCAACTAAAAAGGGTAAGTCGGAATGATCATCATATAGCGTATCCGGATAATGAACGTCAACTTCCAAAACGTATCCTTCTGGACCATTATCGTCCACATCCATAATATTTAAATTTAAAATTTCATGCTCTGATAACCATCTAAAGCCGCCAAATGGTAATGCTTGCGACATACTATGACCGTACAGATTTGTTGCATCAAGATAAACAATGAAAGATGATGGCTCGTTAGGATCGTAGTTTGGTACATATATGTTGTTGGCAGCGTGCATCCTTTCTGAACACTGACTTATACCGCCTCGAATACCTTTTTTGAAAAAATGAACCGTGTCGATATCGGTCAATAGCTCTAACTCTACCTTAGAAATACGCAACATACAATCAAACGAATAACTTGGAAGGGTATGGTACTGTGCTGGATCCAGTTTATACGTTTCTAAACAAGTATCGCGAAACTGTTCAAAAACATCGGTTAATAATAAAACATCAGATTTCAAATATAAATCCGAATAGTCCCCCAAATTCTTACAATTAAATGTGTCCCACACCTTTTTAGCTCTATCATAATCTTCATCGCTAATGTGCTCCTCTGACAAACTATCATAAAACTGATTTTTTGTGGGTAAAGTTGGATGGTTCATTTTGTCTATTGAATCGACAAAACTATAGGGAAAAACACCTTTTTTACGCATTAAATTAAACTGCTCATTATCAGAAAAATATTTTCCTGTTTCCCTGAAACTACCCACAGCTAATCCATTACCCAAATTTTCCAGTGACGTTGATAGAAATTTAAAACTATCGATGAACCGCAATTTCAAATATTTTTTCTTTATTGTCCCACTTTTATTATCGACATAATCGTGAACGTAAATACTTTTCGTAAACGAAATATACTTTTCCTTGCTTTGAGCTAAAACATCGATCTTGTCTCCGTGACGACACAACTCTTTAATAAACATGTGGCAATCGTACCCGCTCAAGTTATGAAATATAATTGGAATAAAATTGGGTAACTTATAATTTAAATTGCAAATCGAATGAGCAGCACCAGGTCTTTTTTTCCCAGTTATGTGACAGTGGTCCTTTACTTTACAATTATTATTTTCAAAAGGTCGTTCACATATACCACATTTTGTGGCATTATTGAACTCCGCTATTTGGTCAGCCGTTAAAGTTTCCATTGCTTTTATATCTCTTAAGTATGTATTGTAAAGAGATCTTAAATCACTTTCAAGTCGAGAAACGAAAACCTGGGCTGCGTCGTTTCCCCGGTAGAGCTCAAATTTTGAAATCGAATCGTCAAAGGAGCACTTAATTAAATACGCAAAAGAATACGGTTCATGTTTGATGCTTTTGACTAAGTAAGAATTTGTGGGATTCGGTTCCACTGTATCCAGTGGTTTAAGCACCGATTCAAAATCCGCGTAAACGACAAACGGTACACGCATTTGCTTTTCTATGTTGTCAAATTTTAATATATTTTCACTTACACTCCTTCCAAATTTATCTATTTTTAAATTTAGTGATGGTGTTAATGAATATTTGTGGTTACAGTCATTTTTTTGGTGTGATATCAAAGATGATGGTGAACTAAAATATATCAAACAACCATCACAAAAATACATTTTATCTCTACGTGATGTAATTTGACTGGAACATAATTTCGATAAGTCTTTTATCCAACAATAATGACTTTTAGAACAACGCGTATCACAAATATGTTCATCATCATCTTTAATACTACAATCCTTTGTTATTAACAACAAGTTGACATGTCTGTTAAGTTTTCTACCCGAATACCTTAATGGACCGACAACTTCGTACTTTAACATATTATTTTCGAAATTTTTTTGCAAACCATAAACGTTAACTGAAATATTATTCATTTCTTCAAATTTTGATATATCACGCAACTTTACTGGAAAGTCTATACCTGTAAAACTCAGCACTCTTGAATAGTGTGGATAAGATTGAATCTGTGATGCCATTCTAGTGGTGGGGCACAAAGCAGACACGATTGACCACGCAAAACAACACTCATCTTGATTAAACACATTGATGATGGCTTTTTTCAATTCGATGAATCGGGGTAACTTTATATATGAAGATCCACCAAAAGGTTTATACTCGTTGACATTTACTTCCAGGTATAGAATTTTTTCCAGAGCCCAACCTACGAAAACAAAAAGGAATGACATAAGTATTTATTTTATTTTTAGTCGTTAATTTATAACATACCTGAATCTTTTTCCTGAAACTCAGTCGATTGAGTCTTCATGGCTTCCACTAATGATTGATATATTTCTTCCAAATCGCTTCCTGAAGTGACAATTTCATTGCGTGTATTAAATGACTTGTCACTGTACATATTATCTTGTGTTGGTAAAAGATACCGACCAACAACCACCATATTAACTTTCAAAGCACAACGCACTCTTACTAGGTCACTTACTACCTCTAACACTCTTGCTTTAATTTCATCAAAAAATAATGAATAGTCAGTATGTTCATTATCACTTGATATACGGTATGTGGCAATCCTATTTCTAAAAGCACTGGACACTAGCTCAACACCAGCTGATATTGGTGAACATGCATTACTTTTATGGTGTATTGTTCTTTGATGACCTGCCATTCGATTTGCTGGTATGGTTATATTGCAGCAAGTGCAAGTACGCACCTCGGATGTTGATGCCCCATCGTCAACTTTTCGCTGTTTTCCACCATGCATATTTTCAAATCGTGCTACGCACGATTCTCGTTTATGTCGTAACATATTATAACTCCGAGTAAATGATTTACCACAATTTTCACACACGTACGCCATGACTTTCAAATTAACTTGCTTGAACCGTTTTACTCAACACAATGTTCTATACTAAAATTTAACCCCCCCTACCCTCATATATACCGATCCACATTTAGACCCAACCCACTCGACCGTCATACCAAAACATGTTACACCCCAGTAATAACTCAAGGTAAACTAACATCATAAATGTAACCTTGAAATAAGCGTCGTCCACTTGGTCATCACCAAACAAAGAAACATCTGCTCGCGTTCAAGGCCAAGCAAATGTAACCTTGAAATAAGCGTCGTACACCTGGTCATCACCAAACAAAGAAACAGCTGCTCGCATTCATTGAAAATATGCACCGCAAATGTAACCTTGAAATAAGCATCGTACACCTGGTCATCACCAAACAAAGAAACATCTGCTCGCGTTCAAGGCCAAGTTCTTGACCTTGACCTTGGAATAACACCTGCGCATATCAAGGCCAAATAACAATAGCACACCTGGGCGTTCAAGGTCGACCCTACTGCGCATGCGGAGACTCGGGGAGCATCATATCCCTCTACTGATATCCGTAAACTCAGCTGAAGTTCTCAGCATCTTGGATTAAGAAACAGACTAAAAATCGGTTAATAATCTCTAACCAACACTACGTGATGATTCTTGTACAAATCTATAATTTTTCAAATTTAAATATTTTTGTCTTCAAAGAAAAAAGTTATCTATTGGTTCAAATATAATCAATATCCCTGCACTTATTAAACCTAAATTATTTTTTGTCCAAACTTTTCTTTAACATTTTAATATCTCATAAGAATCAATCAAATATCTTTGGCCATTGCATGTAATTTAAAAAAAAGTCTAACCAGCAAGACTTTCAGACAAAACCTTTGGTGTAGACCGGGCTTTAAAGGACCAAAATAATAAAAATACACATTTGTTAGGAAGGTTGTGAGATGTCTTTTTAGGGCAAAAAATAATTAAATTTAATATTTTCGCTTAGGTTCCTGTGCTGCGCTGTGCTAGTAAGCTACACATGTTACATGGGAAATAATATATGTGTTAAATAATATCTTTTTTAAACCCACCTGATGCCTAATTTGTTCTAAATATTTGGGAAAATTAAATTCCACCGCGTTTAAGTATTTGCACTTGCCAACTTATCAACCAATGATTAAGGTGAAATCGAAAGTTGCTAGGAAATTATTTATTACTATATCGTATTGTAAAAAAAAATTACAATAGGCAATCCAAATAAATCTGAAATAATATTTTTTGCATTCTCTACATAAATTATATATTTATGATGGCTATTGTTAACCACTTATTTTGGTTTTTATTAAGAAGAAAAACAAAGATTAAAATGACGGCAAGGATAAAATCGAATCATTTGCGGGCTAACAAACCCATTCTATTTTCTTCGTTGCCGACAGTTGATTCATTTATGATGACTGGTTAGTTTTCTATAGATCTTGACTTTACCAATATCTGCAGAAATTACAGGAGTAAAAGCTTAAAAGTATTTGTTGAGGCCAATAAGCTCTAAATAAGTTTTCTTATTTATCTCACGCGACACTTTGATAGTGGTACATCATAACCTCAAAATTTGCCTTCAAACTTTCTTTAGGATTTATACCATAAAAATTAGTGAAGAGAAAAATATCTTTACTTGAGTTTGGCGACACTAACATTTAATAATATCCATGTAAAATGTTTGATTGACTTTGCACTGCTTTCTTCTAGCGTCGGCTATTCTTAGCAAAAGAAGAAAAAAAGTATTCGAGGTACTTTTAGTGGTATTTTTGTATATTGGGACAATAGAACACTTATATGGTAGTTTTAAAGAAACTTAATTGTTTAATAAGAAGAATTACACACAAATTACACTTAAATCAAAAAATGAACTTGATGCAAACAAAAAATATTTTCTATTTACATCAAAATCGAAAAAAATTATAGGTATTTTAGTTAAATTATCCTGGTAATTCTCTTCAAAATATCATTTTTGCATTTGTATTGACTTGCTTAAATAACTTACAGAATAAAAAAAAGACATGCATATTTCCCTATTGTGTGGATGTGTGTGGATGACATCTTGTGTAACGATTTATCAAAGCAGTTTTTATGCGTTCTTGTATTTCAATATCACGTAATTTTACAAGCGTTTGGCCATGCGACGGTATACATATAAATGCATTTGATGATAGATATCAGAAAGAAAAATTATGGGTGGCGACAAGTAAATTTTCTCTCTATTACTTGTAAAATATTCTTAAAATAACTTTTAAAAACAAAAAAAATTCCATCGCTTACCTCTAACCAAAACATCCCAGCTGATGCCATTTGTCATTGATATCATTTAAACCTTACGAGGAAAGAAGATTTAAACACTTGCAGACGAATAGCCGAATTCGCTCGTGATGGCAAAGAGTAACTTATTCGGTTATAATAATTTACGTTATAAGTCCTGTAGGTGACTTACTGTACGTGTTGTTTTACGGACGAGGCGACGCAGGAGCCAAATCCGAAATATAAAGTACTGTAATAAGACCAAACGTACGAGTATCGTATAATATTTTATTTCATACTGTCTTTATAATCCTTTTCAAAATGGATAAAAAGGAATAATTATTGAAATTAAAAAAAATATATTAGTTGGCAATCTAACAATCGCACCACCTTAACGATGTTATAGCCATTGTTTTCCATAGCTAATTATGATCATATTTTGCTTGGTACTGTTAAATAAACAAATAAATATCTTTTGCATTATTTTCCCGGACTCATTTGTGTCTGTTGCCAAGTAACACATTACGGTATCAGATCTTGTAACGTTCGATTTACCGACCGCAAATAAGTCCGGGAAATAGTCATTTACCGGAGAGTACGAAATAAAAATAGTTTCAAAAGACCTCAGCGTAGAATAAAGGTCAAATTAGTTATCACTTGACCCCTAAATTCAATCTTAAGTTTTAACATCACTGCAATCGCCATTTTAAAATACTAAGATATCATTTAATATTGATGTACCGATAACCAATTGTCAATTCATCGGTAATTTATTGACATACGGATTATTTTCGAAATATCCATCACAATCAGAAATGTTGTAGTAAAATTGTAGATTTTCCAGAGGATTTACTTTCGCTACGGTTGGGACACCAGCGAAAATAATATAGTCTTAAATTAAATCAGGAAGTGTCTACAAAATCGAGACTATTTCAATCTCAATTAATATACGATATAACCAAATTTACATAAGTCATAGTGGGCATTCTGCTGAGAGCACAGCTCGACGTAGTCTTTCAGATTATTAATCGATTTTTAAAAGCATTATTTAATGAAGTAATAAAATTAAATAACATTTGGAATTACCTTTGGCAATGACAATGACAATATTTGCTGTCACATTGCAAGAGTTCAGTTTTATAATTAATTATTGATTAAATTGCTTTGAGAAATCGACCATAAATATATTAGTTATAGGAGCAGACAAAATAGCCATAAGCTAATTTGTGGTTATGGATAGGTCTCTTAAATTTTGGAGGCGAGTTCTGAAGAATTATGATATAGAGATAAAGAAGTCAAAATAGTCCAGAATAGTATCGATCCATTCAGCAATACTGACGTGGAAATTAAGAGAAAATGGCATGATCTGGCACTACGCCCTTTTAATTCTTAGCTTTTAACTCAAGTACCACTAAATATTTTTGGTATTGCATCGCTTTTTGCTATTGAAGTAAGCCATCAGAATCGATTACAGCATGTAGAGACGTTTAAATACGTTTGATCTACAGCAGATCAGAAAAATTTAGCTAGTGTGGTTGCATTGTACAGAACAGAGTTTTATTTCAACAAGCTGTCCGGGGCAGTATCTGTTTAGATATAGAGTCGTCCAGGTAATATATCACATGTTCAGGATGGCCACCTTCTGGAAAACCGGGAAAGGAAGGGAATTAAAGTAGTCAGGGAAAAGTCAGGGAATTTTTATTAAAATCAGGGAATTCGTTCAACCATAATATTCAAATTATTTTCTGATGCTAGTCCCATGCTAGCACGTGAAGTCTGAATCGTATTTTACATCGACTGCATTCGCTTTTCCACTGTAGTAGGGAAATGTAGGATCCCCACTGTCTTTTCTTAGTTTCTCTCTCTCTTTTTTCTCAGTGTGTTTTATTGTCTTGCACATCGCTTTTACCATCAGAAAGTATGCGTAAAATGACAAAGATAGAGTAGATAGACAAAAAGGATTATATAGAAACAGAAGCGTGTAAATCACGTATTAATTGGAAATAGATTTTACGTACTCTTTTGTTTAAATTTGAAGTAGTAAATGTTTATACCAAACAAGGTAAAAAATGATACCGTAAAATTGATAGATAATAAAATTCAGTACATTTTATTTGATATAAATGTAATTTCAAAAAAAAATCACTGTATGGAATAAATTCTCATGTTTCTATTATTTAATTATTACATATTTATAATTATCAATCCATCTCTTATCTGTTACGTTATTTACACAATATAAAAGCATAAACAGCTTTTTTGGTTAAAGTCTTTACATAGTTTTATGATACAACGTAAAGTCAGGGAAAAAATTCAAATATTGTCTGGAAAATCGGGAAAAGTCAGGGAAATTTGGTCTTGAGAAAAAGTGGTCACCCTGCATGTTATATAGCATCGAAATCAAAATAAATCTAACAGTCTCATTGTTTCTGATGGTTAGACGTTAGACCCCAGATAAAACCAGACGTTAGACCGTCAGATTTACTAGCTAGAAGTGCGCTAGCTTTGTGGAATTAAGATTAGTTTACTCACTATCATAATTCCACAGATCTAGTTTACTTTCAGCTAGTAAACTAGTTCAGTACATTCCATGCTTTGTAAACTAAGCTTAATCTATCTTAATTTGACATAAAACGAAATTTTTCCTAATATTCTCCATAACTAGCAATATGCATGATTTAGTATCCATTAAAAAATCAACAATGTTACTGCTTTAAAAAAAATTCTAGCAATTGAAATTTACCAAAACACAAAAAATTTTAAAAATTCTGACAAAAAATATGTTCTGCCCTTATACATACCGTTTCTTGGCAGCCTAAGAAATTTAGATTATGATTTAAATTTAAAATTAAGTCTAAATTGAATTATAAAATTTATTCCTTTACTTATCTATTTTTACTAGATGAAACTTTCTTTCAACATTCTTTTAATAGTGTGTTCTAAAGATAAAACAAACCGGTAGTGTTTTCACAACTGTGGTAATTCGGATCGTTGTGACGTCTTATTTATGTGGGATAAAAGTGTTTTGACAGACAGAAGTTTACCGTAAAATAAATCACGTTAACTAGCTCATTCTGTTAGAACCATCGACCATTATTTTAACTAAAGTACTAACATGGATTATCTTAATGGTATATCGAGGTCAAATACCTTAAAATATCAGTTTAATTTAAAAAAAATAGTTTAATTATGTTACGAAATCTTTTTTTTAAAAGAAAGTGTAATAACTAAATATTTTCACAAAAAGAACTACTGCTTATGTAAATTTTTTAAGAAGGCGATTATGCTAACTGAACATGTCTTTCTTCACCAAAGCTCTTCTTGTACAATACTAACCATCTAATAGTCCGGTCTTCATAGCACCTAAACTTGTTGGTTCGTCCGTTTCAAATAGTCAGAAATTTGTTTTTATACATTATTGACCTAAAACATTTATCACCTTTCGTGTTTTCTTTGCTTATAGTGCTGTGCAACTACAAGTAATTCCAGTGGCGTTACCGTTTTATTTATTGGTTTGCGGTGATATAAATAAATTAAATATATAGGGTTTATTTGTTGGAAAGCTAGACAACGGGAAGTCAGTTTAGCAGAGGCGCTACGGCGCTAGTAGTTTCCTTTGTAGTTGATCAGTTTATGTTTAGTATTGCGTCGAACTAATGATAAAACAGCACCGTGACTGGGGCCTATTGTTGGCTACTTGCGTTAGAACGGTTATTTCGTGATTCCCAGATTTAAAGTATGACGTTATAAAGATATTTAATGGTATGTTAGCGTAATTTAATTGGATGATCTTCGTATAACTCTAAAAGATTCGTTTCGTAATGTAATAATTATTGAAACAGTTTGTACTTGTCTTTATTTGCGTAAGTGTATTTTGAACAATTGTCAAAAGTGCAGAACGGTATCCGCCACTGTCAAGAAACACAGGACACCGAAAATGTTGTCAATTTTGTCCATAGTTTATTCTATGCAGGTAAAGGATCATAAATAATGTTTTTGTTGCCTCTAAAGTAATATTTCTTTAAAGCCCGCTTCTCTTGAAAAGGTTTAACATTAAGAACTACTAGCACACCAAACAATACTATTAATAAAATGGTAAAAATTATTAATGAAAGAACCAACGCCAGACTAATCAATATAAGTTCCATCGACAAATTTCTAAAACACAATACTTAAAAGAATCCACCATATTTATCCGCACTATTGAAAAACTGAAAACTAAAAATTCTTTATTTATTAACAAATACAAGAAAAGTTTTAGGGCAACGCCGAGGTTTAAGCACATAACATTTCTCTAGGGTTAGGTGAGAGGGGCTTAAGGCAGAAATTCCTGTTTTCCAGAAAATTAAATTAAAGATTGCATTATTGTTTGTAAATCTGATTATTACTTTTAGAAACTAATATTTGGACATAATTATTAACAAATAAACAGGCTTAAAGTCTCAGTACATATTTTACAAATAAATGAGCACTGGCCTGGATTTTGCTAAGACTTTGGGACCAATCACTTAGTAAATTTACCTTTAATAAACCCTTTACCCTTAATAAAAAACCATGCAGTGAATACAAACACAATTAAATTGTGTTAAGTTTCTAAAATTAATAACCAGATTTACAAACAGTAATGCGATCTTTAACTTCACTTTCTGGAAAACAAGAATTTCTGACTTAAGTCCCTCTTACCTAACACTAGAGATTTGACACTGGCGTTTTCCGTCGTCTCTTTTCAAATATAGGAAATTCCTTCCTATTTTTTTGAGACATCCCGCTGATCTAGCGTCACTAGCATGATCGCGTGGATCAACCGGATCTCGCGAATATCTCCCTGAAACGTAGAGCCTACATGGACTACAGGTAAGAAGTAGGCAACTAATGAAACTTATTGGAAAGCGAGAGATTATTTTCTAGATTTCTAATAAGAATTTACAAATTAATAGACAAATATGTCGTCATTATTCACTTAGTAATTAAATGTGCCATAACAGTGACGAAAACGATATTTTATGCGAATGACCTATAACGCCGATAAAAGAAACCTAGTAAAAAATAGGTATTAACGTTCAGTCACTAAGAAGATTGAAAATTCAGTACTGGTTTAAATTAAAATCTTATAGTTGATCAATTAGGTTTTGAAAGGTTTTTGACCTGCCATTATTAATAAATCATCATTAAAAACTTATTAGTTATTGCAATATTTCAGCGATATGCTTGGTTTCAAAATAATTTTCATCTTGGAACGTGTTGCTAGAATGAACCTAGTTCTATTATCGTGTAGAGTGCGTAGGCGTAAATTGCATTTTTCTTTATACATTTGCAAGAAGATTCTGTAACAAATTCATTGTATAAACCATGGATTTATTATTAAGAAGGATTCGACGTCCGTATACTGTGAGCGTATCGAACGTGAAGCCTTATATTTGTTATTTGTTACGAAATCATTGACCGTAGTGGTAGAGTTTACGAACTTTAAGGAAATACGTAATTGAATCAAGAATGGTAATAGAAAGTGATAAAATAGCATTGGAGTGTTGGACCTCAGAAGTGTTGCAGTCTCTGCTGGTTGTTTAGGAAAACGGCTTAACCTCGGTCTGAACACTCGGTTACACGTACGTCTTTGTCTAATGAACTAGAAAAGAAAAAGTGCGACTTATAGATTTATAAATGACTCGGAGCGACTTTAAATAAACACCTTTAGAAACAACATAACCTATAAATAATAAAACCTGTTTAACTTAAATTTATTATTATTTAGCAGAAAATAAAATATATTAGGGCTTTTATTACTTTTAGTAAATCTTGTGATGCTTCTAACGTAATGTTTGTACAAAAATACAATGTAAAATAAGATGTGGCCAATGTTTACAAATCGTGTTTACAGTGTCGTTTAGAATGGTTTGTTTTGGCTTCAAATAATGTTAAATCATCCCGTATCCAGTCCTAATAAATCCATGGTATAAACCGTTGTCTTATTCTTATACTTGTCAGTTTAAAACCTTTGGTTGTCAAATAAGACCAGTCTAGCGTTGGAGTTGGAGAATCAGGCTGAATGTGTTTTTATGAGATATGGTCAACTTTTAAAGCTTTGTTAAGTGTGTGTTTTAAACTTGGTTTTGACCAG
Source organism: Philopedon plagiatum (assembly GCA_963971165.1). Taxonomy (NCBI): domain Eukaryota; kingdom Metazoa; phylum Arthropoda; class Insecta; order Coleoptera; family Curculionidae; genus Philopedon; species Philopedon plagiatum. Next base: position 81,313,978 of record OZ020192.1, on the reverse strand, counting down.
TTTTTCAAAAATATAACGAGATCTAAGATATTAAAAAAGAATCGTAAACATAGAATTTATGGTGCTTGCAAAAATATATCCTGTTCAAAGGAAGTTACTTAATATCTTATTTCATGTAAGTAAATTTGATTTTTTGAGTCTTCTAAGTTAATAGTTATTGTTGAATTATTTTAACGATATTTATTGTTCCCCTTATACAACAAAAATTTAAATATATTTTTCTCAAAAATTAGGTTTTGGCAACGTCGTAGCTTGTCCTACGGGAACAAGGCTTCCGGGAGTGCGTATGGCATGGTTTTTGGGTGTTTGAGACAACTGTACAGATGTTCAATTTAAAAAAAAATATTGAGTGTGTCTAGAGACGATCCATTTTAATATACAGGGTGTTATGAAATTCACTGCATATGTTGAAACTGGTAAATTCTGATTTGAATACAGATTGGGGAAAAATTATCATAAATGGCGCACATAGGGGTATTTGGTCTGTAAACCTGGCCAAAACTGATATCTTTTATTTTTATTCTTTAGCCTATCTGAATAGGAATTTATAAATACTGAATGTAAACACGTCTTTCAGCTTGTTTTTTCGAGTCCTAAGTTGACTACCAAATAATATATCTCAGTTATAAGTTAGGCTTGTCTTGAGTGCATACTGAATATTTCTAAGATTCTAAAATAGTGGAATTGTTTGAAGTTCTTTATGTTTGGTGCAGCTTGCTTATAATAACTTTCATGATGAATATAGGGCCAGCTGGTAAGTCATTTTTTATGTACCTATATTTTTATTTTGAAAAGTGTTGTTATTCACGATTTCTGGCGGCTAATTCGAACCTTTGCTAAATTCCTTTATAATGTTTTAAATTTAAACAAACAGCGGCATATAAGTAAGACTATTCTGCAATATCTCTCATGGAAATTAGAATCCGTTCGATGCTTAAACTATCTAGTTTTGGAATATGTAAAGAAAAATTGCCAATATTTGCCATTGGAAATAATAATAATGATAATAATATTAAATAACATTGATTTAAATAAATTCTTAAAAGAAAAAGTATTTAGGTTCTAGCCCATCCTCGCTCAAATTCGCTTATAAAATACAAAGTATACGTTTTTGTTCTAGCATCTTCAACTAACTTTTCAGTTAGATGAAGATGCTAGAACAAAAACGTACTTTGTACTTTATAAGCGAATTTGAGCGAGGATGGGCTAGAACCTAAATACTTTTTCTTTTAAGAATTTATTTAAATCAATGTTCTTTAATATTATTATTATTATCATTATTATTATTTCCAATGGCAAATATTGGCAATTTTTCTTTACATATTCCAAAACTAGATAGTTTAAGCATCGAACGGATTCAAATTTCCATGAGGGATATTGCGGAATAGTCTTACTTATATGCCGCTGTTTGTTTAAATTTAAAACATTATAAAGGAATTTAGCAAAGGTTCGAATTAGCCGCCAGAAATCGTGAATACCAACACTTTTCAAAATAAAAATATTGGTACATAAAAAATGACTTACCAGCTGGCCCTATATTCATCATGAAAGTTATTATAAGCAAGCTGCACCAAACATAAAGAACTTCAAACAATTCCACTATTTCAGAATCTTAGAAATATTCAGTATGCACTCAAGACAAGCCTAACTTATAACTGAGATATATTAGGCTAAAGAATAAAAATAAAAGATATGAGTTTTGGCCAGGTTTACAGACCAAATACCCCTATGTGTGGCGCTTTTGAAAATACTTTGGATTATTTTCGGTTTTCACTAAAACTGATAAAAAATGAGATGTCACGATAATATTTAATCCCAGGAGTCACCCATTCAAATATATGCAGTGAATTTCATAACACTCTGTATTAAAATATTTCCATAACACCCTGTATATAAATATTCTTGTGTGAAATGCAGTGATTGTTGCAGTTATAAATATATGCGAATATATGTGTCCTAGGGGCGTACATTATTCCCTCATCCCAATATATTATGTATGTATAATTTATACCAACAAATATCACAGGTAGTAATATGTATGCCAAATTAGAAATGCAAATAATACGCCAGAATAGTCTAGAAAGAGGAAGTATGAAATGTTGCTTCGTTTTATAAAACGAAAATCCAAACATTTTTGCGAGGTTGGTTGTCACCGTCATTACCTTGTTATCAACATTTTTTAATTTAAGAATTTTAAAATAGGGTTTGATTTACAAGGTGACGTAAAGCATCGATAATTTTGTAAATTGACTTGCTAATCTGTATTTTTGTCATTCCTTCATTGTAGGTAAAGTTTCCATTATCATGAACCCACCCTTATATAGATACATCCAAATGCTGTCGTCACTCTTGCACTACCGAGTAATTATTCTACATACTATAGTAAAATTGAATAGGACCCACTGGTAATAAAAAGTAAAATTCCTCATCGATCCCTTCGAATTTTCATCTATTGGTCAATTACCATGGATTAACTGGATTAACATATCACATTATGGCCCCTATGATGCCGATAAATCAACATTTTACACGAGTGACTAGTCACACTTGCTGGTGGCTTAAATCAAGGCGACAGATGTCTAAATTGAATTGCCATAGGATACAGTCCATGTCGGCTCATTACTGGGAGATATTGGAGATTAAATTTGATGCTGGGTCATTTACCGATTGTTTTTAAAGAGAGAAAGAAGTAGATAAGGAATAGAGTTTAGGGTCAACTTTATTTTTTTTTTAAAAAACCATGTCATTAAAGAAGCAAATGCACATTATATTAGTGTTTACAATATAACTACATACCTAGCAATAATATTGTTGGTATTGAAATTTCGACGTTATTGAACATGCAACCCTCTCAACATTGCGATTTTGCGGCTAGATTTTTAAAAATTAAATACACCTTCCAGCTTCAAAGCTTATAGCGAAACGAGGGATTCCAAGCAGAAACGCCAAGGATGGAGAGTTGCGTCCAACCACTGATTTCGAATCAAGTATAGATAGCATTATTTTCATTTTAGTGCAATCAGGAATTCCCAAGTTATTTATAACTAAACGATATGGTCTCCCGCCTGATTTTTGAGAACGGCTGTTGCCACGCTTTCAGTTATGTAGAATATTTACAGATTGCTGGATTCTACTAAAATAACGCAATTACTGGGACTTACTACTTATCTATAATCATAAATATCACAGGCTAAAGCAAATGAATAAGGTTTAATAAAATATACTAATATATTTTTCGTGATAATAAATTTTTAGTAATTTATTTTCATTGCATGGTGCCGAAATTTAGAGTGAGAGTGGCAACATTGCTTCACGGGGCGTCGCACACAGGTGAACTTTTCAAAATACCTGGCCAAAACTTATGTTTTTATTTTTTTGCATTATAATGGTGTATAAAGTAAAAAGTATTGTTAGTAATATAAATCCACCCCAACTTTAATTAATATATCCACACTCCCAGTTCTCTTTTTAATTTCATTGCATAAATATCTGCATGTTTCTTTAAAGTTATGGAAAGGGCAGCTTCCAAGTATCTCAAATAGTTCGCGGCTGGTAAATGCAACGTAACTTGCTCTTGACCCTATAAAAGAAATACAAATACCTATAGCTTATAATAAAAATAAAATACTCATTTTCTTCCATTGTGACTTGTTTTACGTGATTTAACTTTTCTCTTAAGTTCGCATATTCTAGCAAGGTAATTTTAATTTGGTAAATATGTAATATGTAAGCTTTTTTATTTCTACAAATATTGGGTGGGATTGCGTGGTAGCAGTTACTAAACCTTTAAGCAAAAATTAAAAACCTGTTTTTGGGATAGATTATTCTAAATATCTAAGTTTTAAAGTGCAACAATAAAAATTTGCTAATATTTTTCATCAATAATATATTATATACAGGATCCATAATGCCACACACAAATTTGATAGCACACAAAGTACGCACGCAGCACAGAAAACGCACGTCGGTAACGCTTACTCGCAACAAGAGTAACAAGCGACTGACAAATTTAAACTAGCGCCATATAAACAATTTGAATTTCTCGAACTTTCTAGGGCCGATTTAGTACGCCCAGGTACTACTAGTTACATCTAAAAGTTTTGGGAAATTTTTTACCTGAGTTCAGAGATTTTGACCAGAAAATATGAAAAATTTACTTGTGTGCGTCGTCTGCTTTATTGCGAAATCTGAAAGGCGTAATTTTGTTTGTACTTTCCAGGCGGGTCTGAATATACGTGTGTAGTGATATCTTACGTGATTTTTGTTTTTTCCTGACAGAACTTAATCCATAAACTTTGCGGAATGAGGCGTCATCGTCAGTGCCAACTGTGTGGAAAAACGGATTCTGTCATCCGGAAGAGTGTTTTGAGAGGTTTGCTTGGTGGAATACAGAATACAGAAAAGTCATTACGGTGACGCGCCGAGACGGAATTATAGTGGTTGGTCTTTGTCCTACATACGCACAAGATATGAAGCAAACAAATGGCTAGCGATGAATGAATGCTGTTGTCTCCTCTTGCTGAAGGTCAATGCGTCCAACCAATCTCAGGATTGGAGACTCCAGAAAGAAGAATACAGAATACAGAACGCTACAAATTTCCATCCATTGTGCAAGTGGCGACAAAACAAAAACGCTTTCCGTTGTTAGCTTTGTCCAGCGTTCTTTAGTTTTTTGTGTTGAGTTGTGACTATATGAACAGTTTGTAAGATTAGTTAACAATTAGTAGAATAAAAGGCTTACATGTACAGGGTGTCCAGTTTTCGACACTTTTCCACTGTATCTCGGTTATCTTTAACGATAGAGAGCTGCGGTTTTCACAATTCCGTGCTACTCTTTCGTAAAACGTATGATGCTACAAACAGAATTTTCATAGCCCCCTTCGTTTCTGAGATACAGGGCGATTTTGAAAATGTGTCATTTTTAAGCACCCGTCGTATCTTAGTTGCCTTTTAACTTATCGGTAAGGTAAAAACTGACTATGATATAGTTTTTTGCGTAGAATCGAGTGGCGTAGTCATTTTTTTAAGAGCAAATTTGAAGATAAAAGAGAAAGTTGCATTTTTTTAAATGGGGCACTCTGTATATTTTCTTAAGTAAGCTTTTCAAAAAGATAAAACTTTTGGAATAACTAATGATTTCAAACAAATGAAGGTAATAGTATCATATATATACCTATATATATATATATATATATATATATATATATATATATATATATATATATATATATATATATATATATATATATACATATATATATATATATATATATATATATATATATATATATATATATATATATATATATACATGTATATATATATATATATATATATATATATATATATATATATATATATATATATATATATATATATATATATATATATATATATATATATATATATATATATATATATAGATATACAACGTGTCTTCGGAAGTTCTCACCAGGAAAAAATGTATTATTGATTTTATGAAAACAGTGCCTCTTCATAAAAAGTTCTGCACATAACTAATCATAAAAAAATAGCATTGTCATTCCAAAATTTGATTTGATTGATTGATCTAGGACATACAGGGTGGCTCAAAAGCTGAAAGTCACAATTTAAATTTTTTAGCCACCCTGTACCTATATTATGTCCTAGATAAAAATTTTGAATAACCATGATCTTTTTCCAGAAAGTAGAACTTTTTACACAGATATGCTTTCTATTTAAAGTCGATAATAAAAAAAAATTGTATTTTTGGACCTCCTGTATGTTTCAAACCTAATTCACTAACATAAAAAGTTAACTCTAGCACATTCCCAGTGGCAGTTTACCTTTAAATAGCGATTTTATGTCCTTTTAGCTTCATGTGGATTAGGATTTTTACATTTTTAAGCCACCCAGTATGTACCAGATAAAATTTTTGACTGGCAGGGCTATGATGTAGAACTTTTTATAAAGAGGCACTTTTTTGTAAAATGAATAATTTAAATGTTTCCATATGGTAAGAGCACCTGACGACACAAATATATATGTATATTTTTTTAATACTAAACATATTATTGGATTCTCACCAGAATTGCATAAGTCTGCAAAGTTTCAAATCGCTACGACAATAATAATTAGAAGTGGGTGAAAAGTGAGTTGTAAGATTCCCTTACAATGTTAGGAAGATACAGGTCAAGCTCACGATACAGCTAATAAAAGCGTGTTAAAAATAGGGTTTGTCGTTATTTAGAATAAAATTCTGATAATATTTTTTCTGTATTTTTTACTTCCTTATAGAGTTCTTTTTTCTGTCGATGTATATGGACTTATAAATTTATACTTACCACGGCCCTGATGTCCTCCATGTCTCGCACAGAGCTTGCCTTTAAAAACACGCAGTAGACAAACCTTAAAAAAATTGACTTTTAAGATAGTAAAATATTTTGGGTTTGTTAAAAAAAGTGTATGTATGGGTCTGGAATAAAAATTTATTTTTATGATAATTTCCTTTTAAAAAATTATTGGACACTCCTAGGTGTTAAATGCCCGTATTCTCTGTAGTATTTTAAGTTGGCTTATGCGTAAAGATGGCCTAATTTCTTGCTTTCATAATAGAAATTTTAGCCGACTTTACTTATAAGTCAACTTTAAATACTACGGAGCTGCTGGTAAGTCGTTTCTCAAGAATTTAAAAAAATTCACATGGGTCTAAAGAGTTTTTAATGACGGACTCTGTATGCAGTAATGAAATAGGATTAGAAGAGTGTTTAAAAGTTTTAATTATATCTACTATTTTAAAATCATCCGCCACTGGCGTAATATACTCGCCAACCATCGGACTTCGACGTGGATTTACAGAATTTATAACGGATTCCCCAGAGGTGCATTATTTATGTCCCTCTGGGGTAGCTTGACGCGATTCCGTGCCAATCAATGGCGGCGGGCGCCGCATCCCCGGCTTCCCCGCGACCACGAGGGGCTTAAATGGGGATAAATTATCGTTTTGCCGCCGTTAGGGATGCTACGGGGCTGACCGAACGACTGTACAGTGTCCTGTTTTGTGTTAACTGGGCCAAATTTGGCTTTGATGAAAATCTACATGTGGATATTTTAATTTTTTTATTTAGCGGTTGAATAAAAATTTGCGACTGTGAATTTACAAATATTTTATTTTAGATTGAGTGTACAATAAGTACGTCAGATTTATCTGTATTCTGTATTACAATGATTTTGGTTGAAGCGTTGTGGATTTTAAAAGTATTTCCGATACATCCTTAGTAGATAATATGTCATAAAATAATCTGCACCTAAAGAAGAAAAGGGAGAGATGTCGGCAATTATTTCACTCATGTGTTAAAAGTCCCGTAAGATCGGTAAAGATTTTTAAAATTACAGCGATAATTTTTTGACGTTACGTCAATTAAAAAAAATTACACCGATAATTTTCTCCAGAATGTTATTCACAATTACCACGGCTGTAATTTCCATTATACAATAAATAATAAATAAATTTTAGTTTAATTTAAAAGTCAGGTTTGTTGTTTAAGTTGTTTAATAAATATTCAATTCATATTTTTTGTGTTTTCATTCGTGACTGTGGACTCGTGAAATTATAGAAAACACGCAATCGTGAAAAATTATCGGTAATTTTTAAGCTCTCGTGGTATTATCCCCGATTATCTCACCATCTGGTATGTCACATTTTGCTATATTGACGTAAAATTTGGACATTTATTACTCTTGTGGACCAGCATATTTAATACACCTGCCTTTATTTAAAAAAATATATTTTTACTTCCCTCACTAGAGCAAGCAATGTGTTCGTAAAAAAATCGCTTCTCGACATTTTTTCAGATCTTCATGTTTTAGGGTCCCCAGATAACGAACAACAAGGTTTCGGTTTCTTTGTTTTTTTTTCTATAAACGTATACACAGTTCTCGATAAAAGAAACAGAAAAAAGGTTACACCTCTCGTTAAAATCTCTAGTTCTAAAAACCATGTATTATGACTTAATTAAGTTCCTGGAACATTACTTTGGCTTTTATTCAACAGCTTAAATCGTCAGTGAAAAGCGAAGACTACATTCCTCTATTTCGAAACTCACTGAAAGAAATCGGCACATACTGATAAGTGAGATACCTTCTAAAGCATAAGGCATGGTAGTGCTCACTTCATCATTCGTAGGTAATCATTTCTGCTGCCAAAAAGCCTCAGCAAGATAGGCTCTATGCATTCTAACTAGACAGTGAAATTTCTTTAAAAATAAGGCATGAAATGTTGGAATTATTTACAAAGAGTTTACAATACATTAATCTAAAAAAGTCGGATGTGATTCGTTTAAAATAGGGCTGGTCCAAATTGTTACGGACTTCACAAAAGTTTCATAGACTTTTTAGCTTTACTTTATATTCGTATATTTTGAGATTTTAGCTTAATTTTCTGTTAGTTTCAAATTTAATACCTTGGTTAATTCACATGTTATGCCTATCAAAGGTTGCAATTTTTGTAGAATATTCAACTTCATTATGATCTGCAAGAAATGCCTATGATAGAAAGCCTAGAATTTACTACAGTCTTCTATTTTCTTCTTTTAATGCTTTTCATGTATCCTTCTAGAATGTTTTGGAATTCTTCAGAACCAGCAAAAGGGTATGTACATAAATTATCCAGACCGGCTTTCGTTGTTGATTTTCAGTTTGATCTCAAAAACGTGCTGATTTGTTGTCGGTTAAGAGGTTATTTTGACATTAACACTAAATAAAGGTGTAAATCAGTGTGTTCAGTATTTCGTCCCTCCAGTACAATATTACGCCAAACACTTTCAGGACACTGGTTAAAAATTCCTCTTTTTTATCAGTGGTCCCACTTCCCCCGGTGCACTAGACGAGATGACGCAGTTAACGCTTCGGTTTATACTAATGTGGTAAATCGGCTATTACTGCACGATGGCTTTCTCTCTTTTATGAGCGTATCTAGATATTTATTTCAGCGATCTTCAAAATTTTTGCACCGTCCAGATTCAGATAGCGTACAGGTATATTAAAGTGTATTTTTATTGTGTTTTATTGCTTTTTATTGTAGCCAACATGCTCTTAAGTGTTTCTACTCTCAAGTTACCATATTCCTGTAAACAGATGATTACAATAGATAAGCCATTTAGCCTGGTAAAGTAAGACGAGTTGACACACTAGTTTACTTCATCAAAATTTTTATTAATTGATGTATTTTATAGGCATTCCCTTAAAATGCAACAGAAAAGGATAAAATGAATGAATGAACAATAGAGCCCGGAAATGGGAGAAAATCCAAAAAGAATTTCATTCAAATATTTTCTTTGTTCTTCAGAATGTATGTTTTTGGTTAATATGTTTAATTAGAATCTTTGTGTTTGTTTATATTAATACTGTTTGTTAAAATATATTCAAATGAACTTCACGAAGTCCCTTGTGTGAGTCTATGGTATAAAAATACACAGCGTCATCTCTCCTGAAGTGTGATGACGCAGTGATGAGAAAAAAAATAAAGTTAGTTTTTGAGACGGTGAGCTACAATAAGTTGTATCTCTGACGTAATTTTCACCGCACATAGAGCGTACCTGCTACTGCCTACTTATAGGCCTTTACTTACAGTCTAAAAAGCTAGAGGAACTCACCTGCAAAGACGTATAACTGCTGTCACAGTTGCAGGAATCATAGCTAGGCAGCGCTAAAGAAGTCGTTTACCCCCGACCCGATATCCGATATATAAATAAAGATATATTCAGAATTGGAAAAAGTTTAAAATTCTGGTTGTTACATATTACTTTCCCTCTGCGGGTATATCCTTGGACGCACTTCGCCGCGTCATGCGTCAGCCGTCCTCCGTAAGTCTACCAATATTCAACTAGCTATTAATAATGTTCGAAACATTTATTCTAGACTCAAAGACGTGTTAATATTTTTACAATGTTGTTAAAGGATCAGTTAGCATGTATATATTTAATACCGATAAAACCATTAATAAACAATATTCTGATTAATAACAACTTAATAATTTATTAATGATCAAAACTAACCCTTTAATTTTATTGACTTCATGTAACTCATTACGTTATTACATTCATTAAATTGTCAACAGACACGTGCAAACAACCTATGATATTATTAAGGGTGGAAAACGTGCCGCTCGTGTGGGATAAACTACCCTCCAACTTTTCCGACCAACACTAACTAGTGACGCTTAAAAAGTTTTAATTAATATAGGCAAATATTTCGTAATTGCGCAATTTATCTTCTGTAATTTGTAATTATGTTTTCGGAGCACTTTGGAATTTAGAATGAAAGTTAACAGTAAATTTATTAAGAGGACCTTTCTGTCTAGGATTATAAACGAGCGCTTGAAGGGCCGGAAAAAATGTTGTAATTATAGTAAAACTTATGATTGTGGAGTATATAATTGTTTTTTTTTGTGTTCACCACCACAAAAATATTAGTCCTAAATGGTAGATACAGGGCGAAGGTAAATGGATACACGCCTATAAAGGCAGAGATGTATTCGTGGGGGAGGGGGGATCGTCACCCCATGGATGCCTTAGAGGTTACGAGTTGGTTATTAGGATCTCGTACCAAAAACGTCGACATTTAAATTTTGGGAAAATTCGCAATAAGTCGACAGTTTAATTCCAGTAAACTTAAAAAACAATTCGACCTGTTATAAAAAACGTAGTGGCTATATGTCCGCCGGCGGTAGGTTACAGTCAGACTTAGAATTCCGCCGGAAGGCGGACTCCTGCAAATAATAAGAACTTATCCGCCGTAAAAATTATAGTGCGGCGGAACGCAATGGTTGATAATTCATTTTCCGCCTTTCGACGGAGTTTACTGCATCGTAGCTAAGATCCGCCGACAAAATTTTGGCAAGCTTTATAATTTGTATATCTATATAAATAACACTCCAAATTTACAAGTTGTTTTTCCCACAAATTTTTAGATCAGCGTTAAAAGGTGAGGTGAGGAGTTGTGAAATACGTTCTCGGACAGGTTTGCTCAGTTTTAGGTTTCAGCAGTATTTTTTCAAAATTTTTTATCTATCTTTGTTGAGATTTTTACTGTCAGGTAGTAATAACACAGATGGTCTACTTCCCTATCAGGTAGTAATAACGTTCTCGGGCAGGTTTGCTCAGTTTTCGGTTTCATCAGTATCTTATTTAATAAAACGTCAGTTGGATGCGGTGTTGATAAAATTTTATACCAACATGAATCGTGCAGTCGCAGTAAAAAACTCAACAAAGATAGATAAAAAATTTTGAAAAAATACTGCTGAAACCTAAAACTGAGCAAACCTGTCCGAGAACGCATTTCACAACTCCTCACCTCACCGTTTAACGCCGATCTAAAAATTTGTGGGAAAAACAACTTGTAAATTTGGAGTGTTATTTGTTTATATAGATAAATAGGTATAAATTATAAAGCCAAAATTTTGTCGGCGGATCTTAGCTACTATGCAGTAAAATCCGTCGAAAGGCGGAAAATGAATTATCAACCATTGCGTTCCGCCGCACTATAATTGCGCACTACTATTTGCATGAGTCCGCCTTGCGGCGGAATTCCAAGCCTAACTGTAACCTACCGCCGCGCCGCACACAGGCGAAAAATCGATAAAAGTCGGACAGAACCCTATTTTCAAAAAGTTCCTAGAATACAAAAATTAGGCCTTGGACCTCTACCTTAATGACCAATCTATGGTACCTGTGCGCGCGAGCACTGCGAGACCCCCCGTTACTTCGCTACGTTAGTGCGAAGAACGGTTTCTTGGAGAGCGTATGAGTTACGGAAGATAAAGTGCTATTTTGTTTATTATGCATGTTGGTGTTTTTCGTGGATTCTTTTATTAAAACTTTTGGGATAATTTGTACGTTTACAATGAATTTCGTTTTTTGTTTATAAAATTAATAGGAGGATAACGGTTATGGTAACTGGCCAAGTAGCACAGTTGTTTGTATTTTTATCTTATTATTTACCTTTACATGGGGATAAAGTTAACAATACGGTCAGATTACAGTTTAAAACTTTGATTAGACGTAAGCCTGAAGTCTTGTTTTGCAAATACAACAATGATTTTATGCGACCAAGTGCGACCCTTAACAAAAATGGCGCATTTATACAGTTACGTTTGCTCTAATCTGTACTATTAATAAAGTTGTTCAAAATGAAAAATCTGTACATAAAGCAGAATTGTGAAAAAGGGGTTTCTATCGTCTATTTAAGGTGTTCTGAACCAAAAGCAACAGTTTTTAGAATGTTTGTCTGTCTGTTTGTGCCTTTGTTCGGCATCACTTAAAACTACTAAAAATAGATTTTAATTGGACTTTTACCAAAAGATAGGTCTTATAGCCAGTTAAATATTGGGGTATATTTAACTGGCTTATATATATTATAGGTCAAGTTGACGAATAAAATGTTTAAACCAGTATTGCCTTTTTATTACAATACTTATTTTTTTTACTACAATTAATTTTAATTTAAAAATGATTTAATAGACTAATGGTCGTTTGTACCACCAAACTTAAGGCAAGTATAGTTATAAATACGTTTATTTTGAATCAGTAATAAATTACGTAATAGCATTTAAAACTATACTTAGCTTAAGTAAGCCTTAAATTTGGTTGTGCAAATGACCACACGTCTAATTACTCGCGCAAAGGGGTAGAATGAATAATAATCAGGAACTGGCTACTTAATAAAATACTTACCTATAGTCTGTACACCGAACGTACGGAGTAACAAAACTACCTGATATTCAGTAACAAAACTACCTGATATTAGGTTTAAATTGTTTTGGGTCATAATGGGAAACTAACATTATTATTGTTTTTTCCGAAAATTCTATCCTTAATAAAAGTAGAAAAATCATTTTAACGTAGCACTAGATTGTGATATACACATGGAGACGCAAAAATAAAAAAAAATAGCTACTAAAAACCAATAATATTTAAAATCGAACAAGAAAATACAAAGAAGTAATCTAATTCTGCTTTCTAAAAAAATACTTATTTTATTGATTTTTAGAGCTACAGTTTTTAATCTTTTGGCTTCCTTGTATATTTTACATAAAATTTACCTATCAAAATTTATTTTTTCTTATACACTAACTTTTATCAAGAATCGCACTTTCTGAGAAATCAATATTAGAAAAGTTTTTTCGTTGGCGCCGACTTTTTTGCACTGTTCTTGGTACATAATCCTAATAATGTCATTACCATGAGATATGGTTCAATTTAATTAGGCTTAAAATATTTTTTTTTAGTCAAATAGGGTTTAAAGGTAATATTAAAAATATTTTGTTCAACAATTAATAACGTGTAGGTTTTGTCCGACTTTCATCGATTTTTCGCCTATGTGCGCCGCGATGGCGGAAATATAGCCACTACGTATAAAAAAACGTCGAAAATTTTTCTCCGAGAAACTTGCCCAAACATAGTGCTTTCGATACGTCCCTGTATAAAGGATTCCCTGTTCACTTCATTAATAAACGCTTGGACCAGTCAATATGCTTTTTATATTTTTATAATTGTTTCAAAACCTTCATATACAGGGTGGCTAAAAAAACTGGACATGTATGTATATATAGATACCAACCAAATATTTTATCGAGATTGCCTTTGAGGAGGTTCTCTTATGGGTTACTACAGTGAGATGAGCCCCAATCGGGGCAAGAGCTCACTATCCGATTAACCGTACTAACTTCTCATTACGCAATGATTATATTATTACTCTTTTCTATATTTTACCACTAGCTTGCGCCCGCGACTTCGTACGCGGTATAAGAATTTTAGTCCATTACAAACTTTGAACCCCCATTTTACCCCCTTAGGGATTGAGTTATTAAAAACTGTAAAACACGTGTGTAATCATTTATATGAAGCTTCAAGTTAATAGGACCAACTAATATTTTTTCTAGGAGTTGAATTTTAAAAAATCCCTCTTAGTGAGTCTCTACATTATAAAATAAAACTACTGACCAAATTTCATATTTATAGCTTCAGCGGTTTCGGCTCGGCGATGATGAATTAGTCAGTCAGTAAGTCAGTTAGGACATGTTATTCTATATATATATATATATATATATATATATATATATATATATATATATATATATATATATATATATATATATATATATATATATATATATATATACATATATATATATATATATATAAAATATTACTACTACAGAAAATTTTCAAATTTCTGGGGTACACTGTATTCCTAACTCAAATTACTATAATTTGATGATATGGAACATGAATGAACATTTTTTAGTTTAGGTTTTGTTTCCTTTAATGTTTAAAAATGTTATAAATCATATGTTAAACAATTCAGAAACTAACCCTATCTTTTGCAACAAAAAATCTGAAGTCATTTTCCAGCGCTAATAGGGGACGGACTGACTCTAGCCAATTTATTTTACCGAAGGGTCCGAACGTAATGACTTTTCCCTTTAGAGGACTAATAATGCCATAAAAGCCATTCTATATTTGGTAGGCATATTGGTGTAAAGATTTCACTTGGGATGAGTTTAAAAATCAATTATTGTTTCTAAGGTAAAGCAACGGAAATTAAACCGGTGTAACACGCCTAACAACGAAACGTTTTCGTTTTTGTTTGAGAACTGTATAAGTTTTTCAAAATATATGCTTCAATTTCGTTATTTCAGAAATTATCTATTTTGTAGTGTCGCGATTCGTGACCTTTGCTGCACCTTCTAAAGTTCACTTTAAATAAATCTGTAAAAAATCCATCTATGCAATAACTTCCATCATGAAGAATGGAATCTTCTAAAAATTACAGTAAGTTCTGTCAGATGGGTTATTTATAGCATTAAGGTGTAATTTATCATTGATTTTTCTCAAATAAATACATAAAAAGAACGTTATCATTTAAAAAGTAATCAACGTAAATGTAAGAAATAGTGCCTACACCTATGTTATTTTACCCAAGTATTAAAAAATCGTTGGAGAATTTAACGTCTTCAATTGAAGTAAATATAATCTAATTAATTAACATTATTTAATTTACATAATTAACTAATTTAAATAATTAAGTTCGTTTATTTCATTTATTTTATTAATGTTATTTATAACTAACGTGACAATTTATTTTTTTCCTCAGAACGGGTTTTTCGCCAAGAAAGGTATATAAAAGAAAAACACATTATCCATAATAAATTTTATTAGTAACTTTAATGAACAATGCACGAGATGCAAGTATCTGCTATTTATGTAGTGTTATATTTTTCTGAGGAACCAATTTTCTTTAATATATCAAGTGCTGATTTCAAGTAAGTGTGAAATTCTGGGCACGTTTTATCAATATTTCACAAGTTTTGCTTTCAAATTGTTGTCGCGTTTGCAAGCATTCTGGAAATGGGATATTTTGGCGCCCCGAAGCTTTCCTTGGGGACTACGGAACAGAGTACCGAAAACGGAACAGTCCCGTTCAAAACGGGACCTATGGTTACGCTATTTATAACCAATACAATATAATTATTACAGACTGGTCTACCTGACCCACGGGTACGAGCTACATGGAAAACTCTGTTAATAGGAACCTCAGATGAAGTACAGAAGCTACGTAACGTAAAAAACCCAAGCACGGCAATTGTTTGTCCCATACCATAAACAAAAATCCGGGGAGGAGAGGCAAGAAATCAACGTTGTTTGTAAACAGACGACGCGACGCTCCGACGATATAAACATAAGCCAGTGGCAGCGGGAAATTTTAATAATAAAAAATAAATACGTAGATGATGTTTAAAACAAGCAGGTCATTTATTTTTAGGACTAGCTGAAAAATGAGCTGTCCAGGTTTGATTTTTTTAAAATTGTTTTTCATCGCTAGTCAAGTCTCAGGTTGGGTTGGGTTGGGTACGTGAACTGACTCCAGTATATGTAAATAAGAATGTCTGTTACATGTATTATCAAAAAAAAATGTTATAATCCCATAATAGGAAATCGCGCACCAAACATTTACTTTTTTAAAATACTGAGAGCAGTCCGCAAATCTAGACTCTGAATTTTTCCTACCTCAGTATCGCACATGCTGAGAAGCTACAGTGCCGTTTGTACCGAAGGTTGGCTCATCTGAGAACATTATCAGCTTATGTTCACGTTGTTACTAGAATTTCATCACAGACCCACAAACAAAAATCCAAGCGTTTATAACTGTTCCCAACCAAGTTTGGTTAAAAATTGGTTTAAAAGACGGAATTTTATTTTTCTTAAAAAAATTTTGAATATGACTTTTTTACACAATTGTAAACTTCGTGCTCGTTTTCCTAAAGACATAATAGGATTTTCATCAACAGATTGCAAAATTTATACTGCAGAAGCATCATTTTTGTCGTATCTTTTCTTGGTCCTCTTTAAATCACTACCGGATCCAGTTTTTTTAGTTTTTTTTTAATTTGTTTACTAACTTATGTGATGAACTTCTACATAATTGTACATTTGGAAACTTTTCTTGAAACTTCTCAATAACGCAGCGATAACAATTCTCGCCCTTTCAGTAATTTTGGAATATAAATCTTCTTTGCTCTAAAGACATCTTTATTATTTTAACAAATACATCACAGTTATCAAAGGTGTAATCACATTATAAAAAGGCGACAATGTTCATTTTAAAAGAGTAGTTAAGAAATTTCAAATTTTTACTTAAAAATGTGAAGTAAGAATTCTTTTAAAATTTAAAACAACTTTTTATTTAACGTTTTGCATTAAAATTTAAAAAACGCAACTTTACTCCTAACCAAATTTTACGTATTAGTATTTTTTGTATACCTTGTACAAAAAATAAATTTTTGGCATCGTGGATCTTACTTTTAAAGCAAGCAAGAACTTTTATAAATAATGACCTTCTTTCATATATTCCACTTTTTGGTCCATTTGTCCACTTGTCTACCCCATCCGTGGACATACTATACTATTATACGAAGTTAGCAAGAGATTCAACGAAAAGTATGGATAATAAAATTTACTCTGTTACTTTTGAAACATAAAAATGAGGTTTCGGATTTAGAAAGGTACGGCATTATAGTAAACTTCAAATTTTTTTTCGTTTTCCGAAAATTGATAAACCAATAATGTTCCTCTTAGTAGTAACATTAATTCTCCATGGCATACTTTTGCTAAATATTTATTAGACATACCAGTAGATAACACTTTTACTATTATCCGTAATAGCTTAGAAAATAATAATAATTTACACGAGAGAACTTAGTTAACTATTAATAAAATATTAGAGTTATGAGTTATTGAGAGAGATATGTTATCGATATTCTTGCTACATGGCAACATGAGGCCAATTATCTGGATGATTTCCTTGACTATATTAATTCCCGAAAACCGACTGCTAAATTTACTACAGAGATGGAGATTGATAACACTTTGCCTTTCTTAGGTATTCTAATTTTTAAAGAAAATAATGGAATTAGATCGTCAGTATATAGACAACCAACGCATACTAATACGTATTTAAACTTTAATTCAAATCGTGCTTCTTCAGGAAAAATAGATGTAGTAGAAAGTTTATATGATAAAGCTAAAATAATTTGTTCTGTTAGAGATATCTTAAAAAATGAAAATGTTCTTATTATAAAAGATATAAATGAAAATAATTACACTTACTTATATGATTTTTTAGATAGATCTTTTAATAAATGTAATAATAATGATAATTTAGATATAATAAACACGCAATATATTCCAGGTATTTCACAACAAATCAAAAAAAAATAGATAAATCAATGTCAGAACAATTTCCAAAACATGTACATACTACCTTGGAACTCTTGTAACTCACGTTAAACCTTTTAATGGAGTTCAAGCTGTCTAATGGTGTTAATAAAATACCATGAAAGTGGAGTAAATTTTATATAGGTAATACATCTAAGTGTGTTATATAAAGAACATCAAGATTTAATAAGGAGTTACGGATTTTTTAAAAGTAAATTAGGTGAGGACGTTTGGGAAACAGGTCATTAGAGAGAGTGGAATAATTCTTAAATTACATCTAAAAATTTGGCTACCAATATTTAAGCAGGGTTATTAATAATAATTTTGTTATTCAATAAATCTGTAGTTATATATTTTTTGTCCTACGGTATATGGTCATGCTCCTGCATTACCATAAGACATCATTTCAACTACTCTCAAGCTTCTGGTCACAGAAAAGCAAAAAACTGATATCAAGAGAAACTGAGAAACTGAAAAACACTGAAGAATTCAGGCAGAAATTTCATATAACCCCATTAAGTTATTTTTATAATTATTATTTAGTTCATTTTTTAAAAATTTAGTGAGTTGGAATTTATTGGATTCTTTGATAATGAGACTAGAGATCCAGCAGAAAAAAAATTGTTTTGATTAGATCAGGTATTAGGTAGAATATATACTACGTTAGTAACTCCATTAGTAATAGATTAGGGTCAGATATCCTTTTTATGACTAAAAGTCATTGACAGTGCTCAGAAAATTTTCTTTGCAGGACGTGTTTTATTTTTGCACTTCAAAACGCAGTGACTTTTATTATTTTTAAATATTACTTGTTCCTTAACTGTGGAGTAGCTTAATACCCAACTAATGGATCTCTTCACTAAGAATCCGTCTCAGTCATATAGACATTATAAATCATTAACACTATATCATAAAAGATGACAAGAGGGAGCTGCGGTTCTCTTAAATTTCTGCCAAAAATATCTCATATATTATAATCTATTAAGTTGAGACCTGGGCTATGCCATGGCCAATGCATGGTTTGAATATTTACTTCAGCTCTCCCCTCCTGGCACCCTTTAAGACATATATAAGTAACGTTTGTTAAGATCTGGTATACAATTGATTAAAACTAAGTTACTAATTTAACTTGAAGTATGCCATGTCGATGTAAAGAAGTAATAAGAAGAAGCTGGATTACTGATTAGTTAATTTATTAGTGTTTCAGTCTTCACAGAAATATGCATAATATGTATGCTAATAAAGTTAATTAAAGTGGTGGTTGGTGGTTTCGCTAACTCGCTGGTTCAACTCTCCTAACAAAACTTTGCCATTTATTGTCACCTTCTGTCAGAATATTATCTTATGTGACAAAACATTAATAATAACATTAATAAGCGAAATAATATTTCGAAGAAGTTTTGAAATATTTTGAAGACTAGAATAAAATATCACGTAAGAGGATCCTTAGCTGGGTATCGGTTTCAACATATAGTTAGGTTATAAACCATTAACAACGATAAATTAATGATAAGCACTAGTTTACATTATCAGACACAACGATACGTGAGGAACCCCCAAAGAAATGACAAAACATTCTTTTACCTAAATAAACATTGATGTACAAACATTAACCGACACAGCACTGCAAAGACATGTAACAGCAACGACAGAGCTGACTGACATTCTTTGGAGGAATGTTTTTCGTGTCTGTGGTGATCGGAGTCGTAAGTGACGGGTAGTTAACGCACGAAACACAAACCTGAATTGATATTTTTTATGTAAACTCTTTGACGTGGTAGTGTTAATAAAATAGACAGCGAAAAGTTGATTGAGTTTGCATGGTATGCACCCACAATCGTTTTCATTTCTTAGTTTCGGCTTCATCTTCATTAAGCAATATACCTATTACACCTTTTCTTACTAAAATTTCTGAACACTACAACATAAGCCCCTAAAATATTTTTTCGTGTATATCTTCTTTTAAGCGACATTATATGCTCGAAAGGATCTAAATGTTCTGAAAAATGACCTAAATATTTTGAAAATTTAAAGTTTATTGGTGAAGTCTTACAAATAATGTATTTAGTAATTAGGAAAATATGGTAACCCTAAAAGGTTTTAACAAATTTAGAAGTCATAGAAAGTTTTAAATGTTATGTTTTTTAAGATGACTGATAAAAGCATATTTTTTTTAAAGCAACTACTTTTTGCAAAAAAAAATATATCACTAGAGTTGTAATAGTAAGCTACTAAATTAGTCAGATCCGTAGTATAAATCTCCCGAGAATATGTTACTTGCTAATACAAAACTACGCTTTTCCTACGCAAAATACGTGAGGTGCTATTATTGTATTTAACGTGCATTATGTTGAATAATCTGTTAGTGATCTGTGATTAATTTAATCGTAGCTACAGCTACCAAAATAATGTTTCCGTAAATATTGCAAGAAATTTATGTGTACCCATATGTCTTCATTATGATTAATTTGGCATTACCAGAATAACAAATTTTAAGACACATTTTCAGAATTGAAATAATGACTACAATTAATTAAGTTTGGTAATTTTTGGCTTTGTTCAAGCTTCAACTATTTTCAGAGAATTAAAAAGAACGTTACACTGTGGAGAAATTTTTATGCGATTCGCTATACTTTGATGTTTTCAAGTAAGTACATCGTTAAAATTTTCAGTTGCTGATTAGAGAAACACGAAATCGGAAAACAGCGCTGTAAAGACTGAATGAATTGCACGCTTAAATCCGATTTAAATTAAAGGAAACATTTTTCTTGGTACATTTTTTACAGATTATCCATGTGTAAGTAATTATTAGGTTCGATTATGGTAATCTCCATTGTTCGTGGCCATCGTTAGGATTTCTGTTGACATTGTTATATTTATTTTGTAGTAGTTAGATAAATTATCATATTATAAATTTTAGGTATGAAAGACCCTTTTCTTCGTTTGAAAAGAATATTTCAGAAAGATGTTAAAGAATATAGATTTAAGCTGTGGTACAAAAAAAAAATTGTTAAAAGAAAAGTTATTTTTTATAACTGTTTACCAAAAGAACTTTGTTGGTGTAATAAACACACATATTCTTAAATAAGTAATTTGTTCTTCACAGAATAGGTGAGGTCAAAATAGGCGTGTTTAAATTTCAGTACGTAAGTTAAAAACTTTCATGTAATTCATCATTCTTTTTAAAGGATGAACACTATTTTTTTGGTCGAAAACGCTTTAAAACATTTTCGTGAAATTTTGGTGAGTTAACAGGGAGACGGGGGACATATTTACACATATTTCTGACATTTACCCTCTCTCTCTATTTTGAAGGGTGGGGTAACTTTGGAATTTTAAATGAGACGATATACTTTTGTTTATAAAAGTCGAACCTACGTAAAAAACTACGTATGTATACAAATTGTTTTCTGATTTTCTCTTTCGGTTATGGAATTATGATTTATTAGGTTATAAAATAAAAAAGAATTCTATTTAATTTCAACTTATTTATCGTCTGTCATGTTTGAGAAGTTGTTCGAAATGTCCCCCTTCAACTTCCAAACACTTTCTCACTCTTTTTCTAAATGAATTTCCTACCCGCTGTAACATTTCAGGCTTCACTAATAAGCAGGCCAAGCTGATTCGGTTTTTAATATCATCTAAAGTTGTAGGTGCAGTCGCCATCACTTTGTATTTTATAAAACCCCACAAGAAAAAGCCAAGAGGGGTCAATCCGGGAACCTAGCAGGCCAGTTGACCGGACCAGCTCGTCCAATCCACCTGTTATCAAATATTTCATTCAAATGATTACGGGCCTGTATTGCATAATGCGGTGGAGCTCCATTAAAATTCGCTTCCATGTCCAATTGAGAAATAAACTGAGAAATAATCGTTAAAACGTTAAAATTCTCAACTGAGTTAAGTAAAAAAACGAAAACAAATAATAATTCTGAAATAAGTGAACTTGATTTATTCGTAAAATTTATTTATTTTCCAAATTCAATCAAAATTTCGTTAACCATAATTCCGTAGCCGAAAGAGCAAATCAGAAAAAAAATCGCACACAAATGTAGTTTTTACGTAGTTTCGAATTTTATAAACAAAAGTAGGTATTCATCCCATTTAAAATTCCAAAGTTACCCCCATCCCTCAAAATAGGAAGAGGGAGTAAATGTTAAAAATACGTTTAAATAAGTATGCGTCCCCAATCTCCCTATTAACTCATCAAAATTTCATAAAAATATTTTAAACCGTTTTTGGAGATATTGCTTTGTAACACTTTAAAAAACCCACCCTGTATATTAATTTCAAAAGTAGATCTGGTTACTTAAATGCATATAACGATATTGACAACTTTTTGCTAACCATAGACACTAACTTTAGGGCTAAGCGGTTGCAAAAACTCCCTTTTCTACCGCTACTGCCACGGATTTTGCTCTGAAGAACTAGCCGGTATTATTCCCCCCTTGAGTGTCCCTAACAGAACAACAAGAGGCACGTTACGTATGCATCCCTTTACTGTCCAGCTACAAAAGCCTAGAACAGACCACTTCTCTCGCTTATTCATACCTAGGGTCACCAGATTATGGAACAAATTGCCTGCAGATGTTTTCCCTTCCCGTCCCAACCTCCAATCCTTCAAATCCCGTGTCAGTAGACTACATTTCCCTTCTCTTCAGACACTCACGGTACGTAGTCCTTAGGCTTGAAGTCTACGTGGGATGTCTTAGATAAAAACAAATTAAATTATGATATTTTAACTAGAGTATATTATTCTTTGGTCAAGGTTTATTTACTAGGATTAAGAAAATGGTTAGTTAAATATGGAACTTACGCATATTCGTATGGACAAATTGTTGAATATTGGCAGTCATTTTACTTTTACAGTGCTTATTTTGATTTTCGGGTGGCATAGCACTCACGATGCAGCTCTAGTAGCGACTCATGGCCCTTGGTAAACGTTTGTAATACCATTTCCTTATTAGGGATATGATTACGTACGTCCGAGTGGTTTTTTAACGCTCGATATATTCGATTATTATATAAATATAGTGTAATTAAATATACCAACAATTATACAAGGTACATAAAATTACAATTTCTGGTTGTAATTGGAGATAACATCAAATAAAATGACTGTTTTACCAAATAATATATAATGATTCGATTGTTGTGATTTTACAAAGCGCAAAATGCTGGCAGTAAGCATAGTTAAGTTTTATTGAAGCGCGATGTGATTTAATATAAATTCGGTTTTGTCAGCTCTACGAGGGTACAAATAACCATTTAATTCATAATTTAGATTGGAAAACAGAGTTTTAGTGCACCTAAACCGATTGCAATTTGGCCTCCATTGTTTTTGCCCTATCAATTATATTATTTTAAATGCGTCGTTCACTCATTTTGCGTTTATTTTGCCGCATAAAGCCTTAATCCCCGATAAATTTCCTATGCTTAGCAAAAACGAAATTGAGTTTCATGCATTAGTGGAAAATTGTTGCATAGTAAGTTTTTAATCATGTAAAAAATTACCAAAGTGCTGCAGTACGCGGTTTGTCTTCATTTTGTGATTTAATATACAGGGTTTTTCTAAGGTGACCTATGTCTATTTAATTAGTGTTATTTTTATTTAAACTACGCAATGTCAATTTTTTGTTATATACCCAGAAGTCCTTACTAGATGAGATTTACAAAAAAAACCCTAAGGCGCACTTTTTTGTAAACGATCATTCTTACGTACTCGGCCCTAAGCTCAGGGCTGAGATTCTGTATCAAAAATAAGAAAAGAAGTCGCTCAATCATTCACTTTTCGGTTCAGTGACTTCTGAATGTTCACGGAGCTGTTTTGGTATTTAAGTGTCATGAAATCGAAACCGAAATCAAAAGCAAAATTTAACAAAGGGAACAACAAACTGTACAAAAATCAGAAGCGGATTTTATTAAATTATATCTCCACTTGGTGAGAACCCCAGTACTGAAGTTTCAGCAGACAACGAAAACATGCTGATAGAAAAGTCGTTGGAATGCCAAAGTCTAAAGGGCTAAGGTACTTCGTCTTTCCAAATTTTCTATACCCCTCTTTTAGCTGCCCACACATTAAAAAATTTTACCTACCATACCATACCATAGGCCTACCATATAAAGACAAGTAACAGAGACAAAATAAACGTCCAGACGAGGGACGATGTTAGTAAACAATATTTGTTGTGTTGTACCGTATTGTTTACTTAGTTAACGATAAACCGGTAATCAAGTGAACTCCAAGACCAACGGATACCGGTTATCCTTTTTTATTTGCAACACCTAGAGAAAGATAAGTTATCAGCTGATGTCTGATGTAATTCTTGGGTTATAATAGAATAGTTTCACCTAACAAACTTTTTGTTCTGTGTTTTCGCTAGACACATGTCATTTGTTGTTGTCATTTACTTGTGTTTGTTGTCTTAGCAGGTGTTTAAAATGTGTAAAATTTTCGGTACATAACCCATGATTATCAATGTTTTGTATCCAATTTTTTAAAGGTCTATTAAGTTCAGAATAAAATTTGTGTTCTTGTTCACTCAGAGCCGTTAAATTTACAAGCATCTTGGTAGCTTATCAAATAATTAATTCTAATTACAAATCGAACATTGTAGGTTGATTAGTCTCAATGGCCGAAACTCGGTATATTGACCTCGACAAAATTAGTTTTTATTCATTTGAGGTTCTATGATAAATTGTGGACGCCATAAAACGCATGTATTTTTAAAACACTTTTTTAAACTATGCAATGTTTCAGCTAAAAATTGGTTCATCCAAATGGTAAT
Source organism: Philopedon plagiatum (assembly GCA_963971165.1). Taxonomy (NCBI): domain Eukaryota; kingdom Metazoa; phylum Arthropoda; class Insecta; order Coleoptera; family Curculionidae; genus Philopedon; species Philopedon plagiatum. Next base: position 81,289,437 of record OZ020192.1, on the reverse strand, counting down.
TTAGTTCTATTTAAAAGTTACTTGAAAACATAGACGCCAGGTTTATACAAATTTAGGGAGAGCAGGAATTCGCCGAAGAGAAATAGTAAAATTTATTTAAGATATATTTTATTATAAAAAATTCATTTTTATGACTGACTTAAGAGTATGAAGAAACGTAGTGCACCTTTAAATGCAAGAATGACGAGAATGATAGATATATGCGTAAGATGCGTGACTGGGCGTACTGTCGCAATAAATGTCGCAAACGCCGCACAGAGGGGTTCAAAGCATCCAAACTTGGCAAAAAATCCTAACTTAAAATTCCGCCCTATTGTAATGAATGAAGAAATAAACCAGGTATCTAGCGTGCCTTGTACTTTGTACTTATGTATTTTTGTAAAACACTGTGTATTGCTTGTATTAAGAAAAAATAAATACCTTTAAAAGTAGGTACCTAGAACCGCTTTTAGTTTTACAGGCCAGTACCTATATGTTGTACTTCGTGCGAGTTATATGCTTTTGGTTATTTAATAGCATTGCTGAATAGTTGTGTTTGTGTGATTTTTACATTGTGATACCTAGGTGTAGAAGTTTCAAATTAATATGTCGTTATGAGCAACAGGTAAGCTCTAATATGTTTAAGTGTAAATTTTATTTTACACATGGATATATTTAATTCTTGAAAATTGCTATTATAAATTATCTCTTTTGGTATTTATTTTTGAGAACGCATAGCTATTTAGTTTAGCTAGGTATCCATAGGTGCTTCAAAACTAGTTTTGTGTTGCTGGTTATAATGTCGCCTTTCATGCCCACCAAAAAAAGGTTGCACATATTTGCACTCTTTTGTATAAATGGATCGCAATCCAGGCAATTTAGCCTTTTTTTAATTAACACGCTTTTATTATAGCTTGACCTGTATATTCCTAACCTTGTAAGGGAATCAACAACTCACGTACTTCTAATTGTCGTATCGATTTGAAACTTTGCAAACTTATGTAAATCTGGTGACAATACAATAATATGTTTTTTTATGTTCCAAACCTAATTCACTAATATAAAAAAAAAGTTAACTCTAGTACATTTACAGTGGCAGTTTACCTTTAAATAACGATTTTGTGTCTTTTTAGCAGATACGTCAAGCACTATTACAGGGTCGATGTGGAAATAATTGAAAGATTTCGTACCATACTAAAAACAATGCTTAGTGGCTATACTATAAACATGGCACCGTTTAAAGATTATGCTTTGAAGACAGCCCATCTGCTTGTTGAAGAATATTCATGCGTACCATGGATCTATTATAATAAGGATTCGATATTCCGTATACTGTGACCGTATCGAACGTGAAGCCTTATATTTGTTATTTGTTGTGAAAACATTTACCGTAGTGGTAGAGTTTACGAATTTTAAGGAAATACCACAGGAAATACGTAATTGAATCAAGAATGGTAGTAGCAAGAGATAAAATAGCATTGGAGTGTTTGACCTCACACACCGGTGTGTCACCCGGCGATGATATCGAACGCAGCCCAGAAATTGCTGTCTCTGCTGCTTGTTTAGGAAAACGGCTGAACCTCTGGTTACACGTACGTCTTTGGCTAATGAACTAGAAAAGAAAAAGCACGACTCAAAGATTTATAAAGGACTCGGAGCGACTTTAAATAAACACCTTTAGAAATAACATAACCTAGAAATAATAAAACCTTTTTAAATCAAATTTATTATTATTTCGCAGAAAATAAAGTATTTTAGGGCTTTTATTACTTTTAGTAAATATTGTGATGCTTCTAACGTATTTCTTGTACAAAAATATAAAGTAAAATCATATGTGGCCAATGTTTACAAATTGTGTTTACAGTGTCCCTTAGAATGGTTTGTTTTGGCTTCAAAGAATGTTACATCATCCCGTATCCATATTATAATAGATCCATGATGCGTACCCTATGCCTCCTACCGTACATAAGGTACAAATTCATGGTTCCATTGTTATACACAAGACAATATTGCCTATTGGACAATTAAGTGAGGAAGCCCAGGAAGCTAATAATAAGATGATTAAAAGGTACAGGGAGAGATTTTCTCGCAAATTCTCTCGTGAAAAAACCAACGAGGGCATACTTTGTCGTCGACCTCTTTCATCAGATCCGCTAATCACCAGTATGCATCAGCCACTACCAAGAAAACTCAAGATCAAGCTGTTATGCAGTTGTTACGAGAATCCGATTTTGAGTCCATCTTCAACAGATCAAGACTTATCAGACGAAAGTGAGGAGTCAAGTTAATACATGTATGTACCAAACAATCAAATAATAATTGTAATTAGAATCTACTTTAATAACCATTTTAAATTTTGTCTTTTTCGTATTGTGGTGTTTTCGCCTACCTTTCTGCGAAACCTGCGAATTTAAGGTCCATAACTTACCTTTTATTTCAAAACATAAATAAATAATAACAATAAAATTTTATCGCCATTCGATGTCTCAAATAATTTTTGCCAACTTTCGAAGTTTGTGGCCCCTCTGTGCGCCGATACTAGGGTACACACACAGACACTCGATGTAAAGTACATTTGTAGTGTATGTGTTACCGGTAAAGTCCGTTTCATCGTCATACTTAAGTCTGCCTACGTAAACCGCACATTGACGGGACGTTTTGGGCAAAGTCCGAAATTATTCTCTATATCGGAGTTTGCCTAGAATGTAACCCGGCACACTTAGGTTTGCCAAACACGTTTTAGGAAAAGTCCGAAATAATAAATTTGTGACCGTTACGTCACTGTTCATTTTCTAGTCGTAACTAGTTATAGCCTGTTTGTAATACGTCGCAGGTACACACGCACTGCGTTGATTGTTTAAGGTGGCATTTTCCGATGGCGCCCATGGTGGCCAACTTAATTTCATTTTGACATGGCTTTTCGGCTTTAAAATTTTTAAATATAGATTAATATCCTGCAAGCAATTTTTAGTTAAGTATTTAAAGTTTCAAGATCTAGGGTGACTTTTTTTCTGACACTAGGACCTCAATATTCTTTTTAAATATTATTTTCCTAAAATAAATCATAAAATATCTTGAGACTTTTATTAATACATCAAAAAATACCTATAGAATATGAATCTATGGTTAATATTGTGACAATATTCATACAAAAGAAAAATAAAGCAAAACATTGTACTAAAATAAAATTAAGTTGGCAATACATGGGTGTGGTCGGCAAAAGCAGCCTTAAGCAGGGCGCGCATTGAATCGACTCGTCTCGGCTCGGCTCGGCACGGCACGGCACAGTCAAATGGTTTGGTATACATGCAATTATATGAAGAGGAGAGCATTGAATCGGTTTCGCCCGCTCGGAACGACCAAATCGGAATCAGAGGAAAAATTGCCGAAATGTCCGACATGCCTGCGACTATACTTCTCGTATTGAGACGCAAGCGGAAGAGATAGGTGTGCAATGGCGGACGAAGTTTTGATAGAAGACGTTCGTTTTTATGTTTTTTTGTACGACCCGAAGAACCACGACAATGTGCGGAAGGAGAATGTTTAGGAGGAAATAGCGAAAAAACGTCTGATACGATACTACGTCTATGCATCACAATAGTTGCAGCGATCAAAACCGATAGCCGAATCAATGCGCTTTGACTGTCGACATTCCGAACGAAACTTACCGAGTCGAGTCAATTCAATGCGCGCCCTGCTTTGAGGGTTTGTCTATTCGTCTAACTGGACCAGGTTTGCTCAAGTTTGTTATTATCATTTAATAAAAAAAGTTTAATAAGTATTTTATGTAGGTATATTTAACTTAAAATGAAATACGACGAAATCATGTTATTTACAGGCTTAACATCACTAGTATACCAATTATCATGATATGATACAACACAAAGGTAGCAACTTATTTCGGACTTTTCCTAAAACATCACTGGCAAACCTAAGTTTGCCGGGTTACATTCTCGGCAACCTCCGAAATAGAGAACAATTTCGGAGTGCGGTTTACCTAGGCAAACTTAAGTATGACGATGAAACGGACTTTACCGGTAACATATGCACCAAAGCGTCGCAGTCTGTGCGTGCCTTTAGGCACTTGCTTAGACATACGACCAGTGCTGTAGCTAGGCTAGATTTGACTGACGGCAAGCTAGGATTTTGGCGTCCCTTGTAGTATAACGCTTTTTTGGACATTGTTTAAATATATCAATTTTTTTTCTGATAAAAAAAATCACTATTACACGAATGGCGCTGTTATTTATAGTAATGTGGCTTAATTTCTATGCTAAAATAATTCTACATTATTTATTACATATCGGAACCTTTATTTGTAGTAATTTATATGTTAAAACTTCAGATAATTATAGAGGTGAAAATTTCATATATAGTAAAGGGACGTCTTTAAAAACTGTAGTTGACTGCGATGTGGGTGGAATAAACTTTATAAAATTATATACGTGTGCATGTAAACTCTCTGTAAAGGCGGTTTTAAAAAATGAGCAAAAGCGGAAATCCAATGTGGGCGTTTTAATAATGACAAACATGGTTTTGTTGCAAAATAAATGAGTGTTTTATTTAGAAGAAAAACAATAGAATACGTACTCTCATGTGTACGGAGTATACCCACACAGAAAATAGTAGTGAACATCTTTATACTTTATTTAAGAAATGAAGAACAGGATAAATATGATTTGTTAATCGGCTCGGTAGAAAAAAGGACAAACAAAAAACAAATACTGATATATAGGTACAGGGGCTTATCGAAAGCACTATATTGGGGGGGGGGGGGGGGAGTGAAAGAAAATATACAACTATGTTAAGATGAAAATCCAAAATTGTCGACCTTTTTCTGCAAACTCTCTCCGAGCAAAACTGTCGCCGTTTTTTTGATAAGAGGACCTAATTGCCAACTCGTACTCTAAATTACCCAACTCTACACAGTAAAAAATCCAGTTGATTAACCACAAGAGATGTCTGATTTTATTGGCCGGATTAAATTTTTTGATTTAATTTGTAATTATTTTCTAAATCAGTTTCATAATCTTCGTTATGATTCAAACAAATTACTCATTCTCGATTACTTTAAATCGATACTGATCAAATGCATAAAAAAGACAAACATTTTAAATCATATTTCCTTGTTAAAATAATCACAATAATCAGTATCAATCACCTACTGACTAAAAAATACTCAAACTTCTAAACCAATCCGCCAACACATGCGCAGTACGCAACCTTTTAATCACAAGGGAGTACCGATATCCATCCACCCCGCTGCAATCTGCAAAAATTCCATTTAATCGGCAGTAGGTATGGCGGTTTCTGTGGTAGTGCAATGTGCAATGTGAGGTTATAACGAATGAAGTGGTCAACCTGTTCTAAAATTTTACGAATATTCTTTTAAAAACTTTGTTGTTACATCATGTTGGTGAAATTATGTTTCAAAAACAAAAGAAATACGCAAAAATCTCAGATCTTGAATCCAATCCCTTGGAGGAACTCATGCACCAATGTAAGTTATTTTCCATGTATTTTCAAAGAAAAGATTTGTCATGCCAGGTCTTCATTAGTGTTTCATGTATTTATTTACAGATGAGTAAATAATTTTCGTGTTTTTACTTCATATAATTATTTTCAACTTTTACACTGTAAAAAAAATTATTAAATTTTAAATCAAATTCAACCCAATTTTGACTAAATCCAGGTCCACGCCTCACCTCCCCGGATTTTTGTTTATGATATGGGACAAAGAATTCCCATGCTTTGGGAATTTGCATTACCTATCTTTTATATAATTTCATCTGTTTGTTCTTTAATGTGTTCCCTTTTCTTATGTATTATAGTATTGTCGTTTAATAAATAAAATCGACGCCCTAATCAGGTACTTTATAGGGCGGAGAGGGGAAGGGCGGTGCTACTGATGATTGCATATCAATCACATTGGATTTAAGATTTAATAAAAAATGATTAGAGTATTATGGAAATTTAATCATTATGGAAGAAAATTTTAATAAAAATTGATTTAGATGTAATCAGAATTAATTGTTAGGTTAATCAATTTTGAATAAGAAAATTTAATCACAGATCCTTCGATTTAATCAATATGCAGTGTTAATTTTTTTAATCAATCTGGCGTAGACCTGGATTTAGTCAAAATTGGGTTGAATTTGATTTAAAATTTAATCATTTTTTTTTACAGTGTAACATTCATGGGAGAGGAGCACGCTCACCCCTCCCATCTCCCATAAATACGCCCCTGCATGGGTACAATATATGATTAGTTCTTGTGTTTTACAGCATATTTGGAACATTTTAAAAGCATATCTTATTTATTTTTATTTATGTAACAACTAACGGGCATCAACTGACCTAGGGTTCAAAGTAATGCCTCAAAATGCAATAATCGTGCACAAGCTAAAGCGCCGTTCGAAATAGTGTATTAAAACATAGCGGTTTTTTAAATTCTGTCAAGGCCCAGCATTCTCTAAATAGGTGAATTTCTTCCAGAGTTTATTCGAAAAAAGTGCTCAAACAGTAAATCGGCAAATATTTTGACTTAGTGTACTATCGGCACAATTTGCTACTGCTTTCTAACTTTCATTTATTTTTTACTTGCTCTAGCCAGTCGCTGTTACTGAATGCGCATGCAAGCGAGTGAATCAGGTAGTTCTCAATTGGTCTTAGCCTTAGATTTGGTCAAACAATAAGCAACCGATTTTACCTTGGATTGTGTGATCTAAAGATCGGATCGAAAGCACTATTCACTTATACGATCAGCAGTGTCGGACGCAGTGCGCTTGCATCCGAGTCGGAAGACTGATTTCGAGTCGGACAACTATATAATATGTGTGATGACGCGCTATAACGCATAGAAATGTGGCCTTCCGATAGTCGACCCCGACAGTCAGAACCGATAGTCCAAAGAAAAAATCAGAGGTATAAAAAAATATATATTCCCAGTCTACGTAGTACTAGATTCCTTGTCTAGGTCGCCGAGACAAGAAATCTCACTCAAAGATGTATGCATTTTGTGATTCTGATATCGAAGCTTATTAGGTTTGTTACCGGTAAATCCGTTTAAGGCTGTTAATGAAAGTTGTTGTGTTCTCCTGTAGTTTAATAGTTTTAGGGAACTCAGTTTCAGTTATTGTTGTATGGTTGGTGGCCGATCTCTATGCATGTGACCCTACGTGGTACCGGTTCCGAACTAAATTGAAGCTCCTTCTAAATGAACAAATTTTTCTTGGTAAGCAGATTTTAGGTTTGCGTGCCGACAAGGTGACGAAGACAGGGAGTCACTATACCTGGGAAAAATCACAGAAAAATTAAGGAAATCTGTTTAAAAGGAATTTAACATTAAACAGATTATGATTTTCTTACTAAAACCATCGCTTGACCGTAATTTTAAAATCTCCACTGTATGCCTTTAAATGAAAAGAGGATTTTTGATTATTAGTAAAACTGACGTTTAACAGTCAGTAGTTTAAAGTCTCCACTGTACATAGCCTTCTGGATGCGCAACAAATTCACAAAATATTTGGAGAACAAACCGAATTACCATTTTTAAAACTTTTTTAATCTTTTTATACCTAGAAACTTTTTGAAACTTTTAGGCTTCTTGATTGTGGATGCTGCCGCGTTATTTAATTTGGAATGTATATGTAAGCGCTGTCAAAACTTAGGAAAACGCTCGCTAAGTGTATTTAAATAAGCTCGAGGAATCCTTAATTACAATTAATTTGCATAAAGCACCAAAAGTTTATATAGCTTCCAAGGCAAAATACTTGTGGTATACTAAATGCTTGGTAAAAGTTTGTTGTTAGGTAGTTCGCTGAAATATTATTTCTCGCATAATTTATGTTTGATGCTTACTTTCATTTATTTTCCACTGAAAATTTTAGATATCACAAGAACAGCAATTCTGACGACCAATCTATGAAAGCAGTTTAGAAAACTCTCCTCGTCGCTAAACACATTTTGTACTTGTTTTTCTTAAGTCTTAATCATAAGTTTTTAGGTAGCTAATTAAATACGCACTCATTTATTCTTCTCGGCATACTTTGCACCAAGCGACTTAGGTATATCTTCCTGGGGAATAGCTGTCCATTGCTCGGAAAGTGCTCTATGCAGTTCATCCATGGTTCCAGGAGCCGGTAGTAGGTTTCGAATTCTCCTACCGAGCATATCCCAGCCATACTTGATAGGGTTCAAATCTGGACTGTGTGGTGGCCAGGGCTAGTCCATTTGTGGGATGTTAGCATTACTTAGGTAATCTCTAACTATCCCGGCTGTATGGGTCGCCCGTTATCTTGCATAAGGAGAAAGTCATTCCCTACCAACTATGCATGTGGAGCAACATAATCTGCATCTTATAGATGTACTTTTCAGCCCTGATAGCTCTCCTAGGAAACAAGATATAAATCGGTGCGTGATTCCATAGAAATTCCGGCCCAAACCATGACTGAGCCCCCTTAAAAACTTATTTTGGGACTGAATATGCATTCGGCATAACGTTCACCTGCTCGTCCATACCCCTTCCTCTTCCGTACGGGGATCTTAAACAAAATCTTGATTCGTCGTGTAATAATACACGACTCCACTCATTTGCATCATCGCATCCCAGTTCTGGTGTTCTCAGACAAAGCGCATCCGGGTGAGCGTATGTCCCCTATTCTCGGGTCCCGTAGTGGATCTTCTTGATGGGAGATTTGCTTTATTTAGCCTTCTAACAGTTCGTTCACTTGCGTTTACGTACCTTACATGGTGTAATTCATTTCGTACTTGTACTGCTGGTAAAAGTCGATTCCTTAGCGACAAAGTTACAATGAAGCGATCGTCTCTGTTAGCAGTTCTTCTATGAGGATTTGTCCCTGGACGCCTGCTATAGGAACCTGTCTCGAGTAAGCGGTTGGAAACACGTTGCACTGTACTTCGCGCACACCTAAATCTACTGGCTCCATAACTTTGGTATCTACCATCTTGTATCAAAGCTACAATAGCCGATACCACTTCTGGACTTAAAACCATGTTTGCCAGAGTAATTATTGGCAACACACAATAATTATGTTTTTCGAATGACATTTGCAAAATCATTTCATGGAAACAAAAACAGTAGTCCACGGATGTGTTGATTAAGATTAGGAGCGGAGGTTTGCCTGGAATTAAAATGACTGTGAATTATTAGTGTTTTCTTAAACATCTCTGACAAAAATAAAACTAGAGATGAATCAGAAAACGAATTGTTGAAAAAGTCAAACCTTGACAACCTTGATCACTTTCGAAATTTACAGGCTGTCGAATATCTCCACAGGGTGTTTAAAATTCAAGTTTAAAAAATATATTGTTTTTCCTATAATATGACATAGACAATATTTTCTGTTAAATTTAAAATGAGTGATTTAAAGTCGATAAAATTACCTATCAATTTCTTAAAAGATCATTAAAATCAGTTTAAAAACAAAAAAGTTAAAGTGCCCGTTTTGGTGTCGGCCAGTGTATAAATGCTGACGTACCCCAAGTTTCCGTCCTGGCACCAACTCTCTTTCTTCTTCACATTAACGACCTGCCTTCTGCAACTACCACATCCACAGTTACGCTAACGATAGTCTTCACTCCATCATTCACTTTTCCAAAGAAGTATTGAATTAAGAGCTGGATAATAGACGTAGATCTATGCATCTCTCCATTTCGCAAGACCTCCAATTAGACTTAGGCTGGGGTGCCAAAAACCTTGTTGAGTTCAACGCCTTCAAAACCTAGACTTGCTCCCTGTCACACAAAAAATCCAGCAACCCTTATCTTATCCACATGAATGGCCAAGCCCTATAGAACAAAGAAACTTCGATCTGGTTGGCATCGCTTGTAAACATGCTCTCAGCAGGCACAAATCCATTACTTCTATCATTAGCAGCTGAAAAGCTTGGTTTTCTCTTCCGAGCCAGGAATTACTTCTCCCCTTTCAACTTACACTCTCTCTTTGTTTTCCAAATAAGACCTAACTTAGAATACTGTTCCCAAATCTTGTTAACATCCTTGATTCTATCCAAAAAGAGCCATTGGACTTATCAATGATTCAGTCCTCACAAGAAGGCTCCATTTTCTTGCTCATCGCTCTTCCCGAGATTTTGCGCAGAAGATTAACCTCTATCATTCCTCCCATTGACTGGTACTCACAGAACAACAAAAAGCACGTTATATATTCATCCCTTTACTGTTCAGCTGCTATAACCTGGAACATCTCGCACTCCTCTCGCTCATTCATACCTAGGGTCTCCAAATTGTGGAACAAATTGCTTGCAGATGTTTTCCCTTCCCCTCTTAACTCCCAATATTTTAAATTCCATGCCAGTAGATTACACTTCCCTTCTCTTCAGACGCCCACTGTACTTGGGCAGCTTGGGCTTGAAATCTACGTGGGCTGTTCAAGATAAAAAAGAACACTGCAGGTTCTGTCAAGACGCGGACGAAACAAAACGAACACTTGCTCTGTGGATGCAGCGTAATAACTTGCCAAAGGCTACAGTACCTCGAAGTATAGTATATAACGATAAAACAAAAAGCGTCCTCAAAAATATCCTAAATTTCGTAAAAAGTTTATGAGTTAATTAGTAGTATTGGTTTCTTGACCGTTTTTGATTAAATAGTTTTATTGTACTTCTTGGGCTTTCGGTCAGTTTAAATTAAAGTCTTGAAATGGTTTTGACGTTTCGGTTTATTTCATCTCTAAACCATCATCAGAATCCTAATAACAAAGGTGTAATAGTAATATATTTTTCTATGTAAGATTTATATAAACAAGAGATAGTAGAATAGGACATACCTTTTAAATTGATTTCACTTAAACACTACATTTTAACAAAATGACTTATTGCAACAGGGTTTTAAACTAGACTGATTTGTGGATGTTTACAGTAAAGAGCTTTGGTTTTATTCATGGATCTATTATAATATGGATTCGATATCCGTACACTGTGAGCGTATCGAACGTGAAGCCTTATATAATATAAATATTTTGTTGTTTGTTATTCTCTTGAGAGAGCAGTTTACGAACTACGAACATAGACAACAGCGTTTTAAACTAGACTGATTTGTGGATGTTTACAGTAAAGAGCTTTGGTTTTATTATTCCAGATGTTTAAGGGTAGGGACACAGAAATTTTGCTTTTATTTTTGTTTTACTTTTTTATGATAAGGTTGTTGTAAATGGTACTTAAATTATCCGTATCTGTTCTATAGTTTAGGGTGTTATGGGTTTTTTTAAAATGTATCATTTCCTTTATGTTTCGTTTTTTGTAGTTTGATTCATAATCTAAGATTTCTACGTTATTAAAATTAAAGTTGTGTAAATATTCTAGTGAATGATTTGATAGAGCTGTTGAACTGTGACTAACATTTCTAATACTGTTTTGATGTTCCTTAATTCTGTTTTTAAGATATTGCTTTGTTTGCCCAATATAGGTTTTTGGGCAATCAAAGCAATTTATTTTGTAAATGAGTTGAGACTGGTTTGTTTTTGGAATATTTGGTTTTAGATTTGTGAATAGTTTTCTTGAATTATTAATTGGTTTTTCTGCTATTTTGATTTTATGTGGGTGAAGTACTTTTTTAATTTTCTGGTTTATTTCTTTTATGTATGGAGTAGATACGTAATGGTTTTCATTCTTATTTTTGGGGTTATTTTTCTGTGGGTTGTATATTTATATATTTATCTATATATAAAATTTATATATAAAATATACAACCCACAGAAAAATAACCCCAAAAATAAGAATGAAAACCATTACGTATCTACTCCATAGATAAAAGAAATAAACCAGGAAATTAAAAAAGTACTTCACCCACATAAAATCAAAATAGCAGAAAAACCAATTAATAATTCAAGAAAACTATTCACAAATCTAAAACCAAATATTCCAAAAACAAACCAGTCTCAACTCATTTACAAAATAAATTGCCTTGATTGCCCAAAAACCTATATTGGGCAAACAAAGCAATATCTTAAAAACAGAATTAAGGAACATCAAAACAGTATTAGAAATGTTAGTCACAGTTCAACAGCTCTATCAAATCATTCACTAGAATATTTACACAACTTTAATTTTAATAACGTAGAAATCTTAGATTATGAATCAAACTACAAAAAACGAAACATAAAGGAAATGATACATATTAAAAAAACCCATAACACCCTAAACTATAGAACAGATACGGATAATTTAAGTACCATTTACAACAACCTTATCATAAAAAAGTAAAACGAAAATAAAAGCAAAATTTTTGTGTCCCTACCCTTAAACATCTGGAATAATAAAACCATGGATTTATTAGGACTGGATACGGGATGATTTCACATTCTTTGAAGCCAAAACAAACCATTCTAAACGACACTGTACACACAATTTGTAAACATTGGCCACATCTTATTTTACCTTGTATTTTTGTACAAAAATACGTTAGAAGCATCATAAGATTTACTAAAAGTAATAAAAGCCCCAAAATATTGTATTTTTCTGCTAAATAGTAATAAATTTAAGTTAAATAGGTTTTATTATTTATAGGTTATGTTATGTTAGGTTATTTCTAAAGGCGTTTATTTAAAGTCGCTCTGAGTCATTTATAAATCTATATAAATCTATACGTCGCACTTTTTCTTTTCTAGTTCATTAGACAAAGACGTACGTGTAACCGAGCGTTCGCAGACGTTTTTCCTAAGCACCCAGCAGACAACAACACTTCTGAGCTCCAACACTCCAATGCTATTTTATCTCTTTCTACTACCATTCTTGATTCAATTACGTAGTAATTCGTAGTCTTGTCTATGTTCGTAGTTCGTAAACTGCTCTCTCAAGAGAATAACAAACAACAAAATATTTATATTATATAAGGCTTCACGTTCGATACGCTCACAGTGTACGGATATCGAATCCATATTATAATAGATCCATGAATAAAACCAAAGCTCTTTACTGTAAACATCCACAAATCAGTCTAGTTTAAAACCCTGTTGCAATAAGTCATTTTGTTAAAATGTAGTGTTTAAGTGAAATCAATTTAAAAGGTATGTCCTATTCTACTATCTCTTGTTTATATAAATCTTACATAGAAAAATATATTACTATTACACCTTTGTTATTAGGATTCTGATGATGGTTTAGAGATGAAATAAACCGAAACGTCAAAACCATTTCAAGACTTTAATTTAAACTGACCGAAAGCCCAAGAAGTACAATAAAACTATTTTATGAGTTAATGGATAGATAATGTAGAGTATTCACAAAAGATTTAATTTAGTTGAAGTGATGAAAGGCTACCGGAGCCGAACGGCACCATGCCGCATTAGATGCAATATAATAGTTTTGATATAAAGTAGCAAGAGCAGGATCGATCTGCTTCACCATTTGTGACCCAGTAAGAAGAGAAGCAAACATTATAATAAATAATTTGTGAATTAAAATCCGTAGGTAAATAAAACAGATTGTTGTTTACCTGGTCCGAGTTATAATAAAATGAATTGACTGAATATCACTTCTACTCGAGTTCATAGGGCCAAGAAGTTTAAGATATAATAATTTTTATTTAAATATTGCCTTTATCTATACCTAATACCTTCCAACTACATATTTCATATATTTTTAAATACACCCCTGGGCAATAAAAAGCCAAAATCGAGAAGGACATATTTTAATAAATATGATTTTATTGTATTCCCAAACCATAAAATCCTGATGTGTTTTTATGATATTAAACGTGATTCATTCGATAAAATATTGGAATATCAGAAGGAAAGAAACGTCATATTTATGCAAATTTCGTTGCGGTGAACTGTTCTGGTAACAGATGCACGTAGTTTTAACATTCATCATGGCGATATGTAACTATCTTCTTATCTTCGCTTTCGTTTTGGCTGGTTACGAATAAGTAAATATTTTTTTCCTGAATTTAGTGTCTCCAAAGAATTACAATATCCTTTTGAAAACGGGTCTCGCTCCCCAGAGAGCAAAAATCCAGTGGGGATTAAGGATCCACTTTTAGGAAATAACAATAGAAACCAGTCGCGACGTTTCTTTAAAACAAAATTTGGAACAATCTTATACAGGCTAATATATAAACTTGAAAATTGAAAACCTTTAAGCAATGCGTATTTACTAGTATTTTTTTTGTAATACTTAGTCGATTTTTAAATTTTTATTCAACGTAGAAATAATTCTCGAAAATACTGTAAATAAGTAGCCTGATTCACAAAACAGTGGCGGGTTTAGCCCCCCCCCCCACCTCTAGAGCCTTGAACAAAAAGGATATCAATAGCGAATTTTATAACAATAAATATTGTAACATAAACATTAACCATTTCTACATATTCTACAAAATAATTTTTATAAACAAAAACAAACATTTTTCCGTCTATCTAAGGTCTTTGAAATTAATTATACCAAAAAAATATGAATAATAGATCAATTCTAAAATAAAATATAAAAAATGCAAGTCTTTTTTGGCATTTTTGATTTACGTGCTCTTAGATTGTTTCTGAAAACATTCCTTACACATCTTACTGCGATCTTATCAAAGTTTGCCCCTAATAGTTTTGGCTTCTAAACGAAACAAATAATCCAATTATTTTTTTTTTCAAAAAACATCTCTTTGGAAAGTAAATTTTTTCGAAAAACAGCTTTTCAAAAATGGATTAATGAAATTTTTCAAAAATATTTTCTCGAAAACATATTTCGAATCAACATTTTTTCAAAAATGTCCTGACTGCTTTTTCTAAGATGCTTTTTTGAAAACGGATTTATGAAATATTTTGCAAATATTTTCTCCAAAAACCCATATTTCGACAGTACATTTTTTCAAAAATGTCTTCAAACAAATAATTTACGAGTACATTTTTCAAAAATATATTTTTTTGAAAACAACATTTAGAAAATTAAATTATGAACTTAGTAGCTTGGAAAATGTTAATGAAAAAAGACGAAAAAAGATCCTGAACAAACCCAAACGAACCTTTTTTGGGTTTGATTAGGTTTCCTTAGGTTTGGTACATTACTTTCTCGTAAATTACTTTTGCAAAAAGCAGTTGCTTGAAAAAATTAATAGCATCCGAAAAAATTTAATTTCGAAAAAATGTTTCCTGAAAAAATGTGTGTTTGAAAAGTGCTTTAAAAAAAAATTGAATAATTCTTGTTAGACAAATTGTTCTTTCGTAAGTACTCGTATATCCCGCCAAATGAGCAGAAGGTACAAAAAAAGCTACAATATTTACACTTCCATATTAATCAAACAATTTGTCCTGTCACGTGTAAGCTAAGATGACCAACTCTATTAGCTGTTTCTTTATTCAACAAATACCTATATCTTTTTTGATGTTAAATTAAGTAAAGTTTTTCGAAAAACAGCTTCTTCGAAAATACATGATTTTAAAAAGACCCTTTTAAAAATACATTTCCCAGAAATATATTTTTATAAAACATGGTTTTTCTAAATTTAAATTATGAATAAATGAAATGTCAATGAAAAAATGACCTAAAGATCCTAAACTAACCTAAACGAACCTTTTTTGTGTTTGGTCAGGTTTACGTTTCCTTGTATTTGCTATGTTACTCTGTAGTAAATTAATTTCAAAAAAGTGTTGTTTTTAAAATGAATATTCGAAGTCTTTTTCGAAACAATGTTTAAAAAATATTCTTTCTAAAAAACACGTTCTTGAAAAAATTTAGTTTCAAAAGTGGTTAAAACAATTCGAAGTTGGTTTAAGAAAAAAAATAATTGAAAACATCCCTAGTTTTCGAATATCGGTATACCTATATAAAAATTTCTGATTTCGAGAAAATATATTTTCGAAAAAATGTGTTTTCGAAAAACTTTTCATATATCAGTCAAAATAGACCGAAGGTATAAGTAATTAAAAAATGCTGGAATAGTGGTAAGTTAGGACGACAAACCGTTCTGTTTTCGCAAGAACAGGTTTAGATATTTCGTCCATTATGAAAAAGTGTGCCAAGAACCCTAAACAATAAAAAAGTAAGGTCGCACTCGAGTATGTCCGTTTTTTGTTTTGGTCTGTACTTTTGTGTAGCTAGAGGTACCCCCCCCCCCCCCCCAGGCGAAATTGTAAATCCGCCCCTGTCACAACAGTCCTGATTTAATTAAATTATCCCAGAAAGTTAGACCGGGTTTATTCAATTTCTTAATCCCTAATTTCTAGTTCTTTATTCTTATTTCGTAATGCTAACAAGAAATAAGAATTAACATTAAGAATAAAGTATAAACCCGGCCTTAGTCCTTAGTTTGCCAGTTCAGTTTTGTCAAAAGTTATTATTATTTATGTATTTGAAGCATTCCTTTAATTGTATGGCTTTGTAAATTTTGTGTTTTACAACTTTTTTGCATTGCATATTATTTCAAAAGGTCTACTGAAAACAACATTGCTTGGGTTTTTTTATTAACAACTAATAGGGAAAGACAATAATCATCTAAGAATAGGTTTATTTAATATAGTTTTATCAACAGCCTTTGCTTGATTGTAATTCGTCTGATCGTGATGGCTTTTGTGTTAAAAAGTGTTTAAAATTTAATATTCTCTTTGTTAGAAAATATGAATCTACCAAAAAAAAAAAACTCAGCAACAATGCTGGAGTCATGTTCTACACAAAATAAATAGAGCACCGCTCATCGGAAATATTTATTTTAATCTTGCAAAATACTAGGGACATTCTTTCGGTCTATGGGTAAAATAGTAAAAATGCAAAGAAATAAATTAATCACTAAAACAATAGAAAAACGCAAAAAAACAAGAGGAAGGGGCTATTTTGCAGGATTCTGGTCCAGGTGCAGAATCAAAAATAGTCCTCTTCTCTCGAGTTCTTTGATGGTTTTCTATTGTACTAGCGATGACTTTCTTTGCAGTTTTACAATAGAAAAATGCTAATTATATGTTATTGTTTAGGATATTGTATATTTGTATTAAAATTATAAAATTCAGTTATAGTAAAAGAGCCCATTGCGCTACCGAAAACCGCACTGCGCGATCGATCCCAAAACTGACACTAGTTTACCGCTTAACAGGCGATCAATCTCAGTGCTGTCAAATGCAAAGAATCGCTTGCTACAAAATAAATAGCAAGAGGAAAACGATAACGATACTGGTGCCAGTATAATGCACATGTCCATGTCAAATATTCCGTCTTAACTAAGGAGAGTTGGAAGAAATAACAGCTTTCTGGCTATGTTTAATAGAAATTGGTTATCGTTGTTCTGATGAGGAGTTAAACTAGAGTAAGTATTAGATATAGTCCGCCCAAGGTATCTGTAACCGGCAAAATAATTTAAAGAATGCAAGGGAATGCAAGGGAATGCTTAAACAACGTTACCAATTTTATTATTTGTAAACCAGTTTTGAAAACCTGTTTATTTTTCTTTAATAAGATTTAAACTTTTCTTACCACATCTGGTTTACAAACAAATTTGCAACGTTGTTTAAGCTTTCCCTTGCATTCTTTAAATTATTTTTCCTATTGCAGATATCTTGGGCAGATAATACATATACCAAGAGGAGCAGACCTAAAGCAATAATTATTACTGTTTTAATTATCTCCCAATGATGTTAACATGGTTAGTGTGCAGTCGCGGCTGGTGAAATTTCAAAGTTGTATATCTCTGTTCCTACTTACAGGACCCGTACCAAATTTAGGGGTTTTAATAGTGAGCCTACTGGGAATGTTTTGGTAACAAAAAAAAACATTATGCAATTTGCGAAAAAAAGTAGAATTTTTGGTGTGCCCCTCCTAGGAAACAAATGAACACGTCCAGGCATTTTATTTATTATTTTTCCTAAACAAACTTTACATCATTTTGTCGATAGTTTTTAAATTTTGAGAGAAAAAAGTGTGTTAGTAGAAAGTTATAGTCATTTGAATTTGTTTAACACATTCGCTGCCGGTGGCTCCTATCGGAGTCAGGTGGCTGTGTATGACAGCTGCCGACGACTCCTATAGGAGCCAGACACAAATTAATTTATATACAAGTCGGCAATAAGCCGGCATATTTGAAGGTTGCATTAGCGGTAAGAAGGCATATTTGGCCATAAGGTTTATTGCATGGTTTGCTAAAAAATGTAGGGTTATGGTTACGATTTTAGGCTAAGCATTATCAATGAACTTCTTCCAGAACCTAGTAACCTGCAACCTCTTGTAGCCATACAAAATAAGCACTACATAACACAAATTCAAACAAAAGGACAGGGAACAAACAACACTAAACGAATAAAGCGTAAACGGTGCAGAATGTGCACAAAAAACAGGGTTAGAAAACAGACCACTTTTCACTGTGAACAATGCCCGGATAAGCCTGGATTATGTCCTGAATGTTTTGGTACATACCATGATAATCTTTAAAACTGTATTTTGTATTTTATTGTTCGCATTTTCTTAAATAAAAACAAACTGTTCATATATATTGATATGGCTCCTATGGGAGCCGGTGGTTTTGATGCTTAATATTGATCACATGTGCCACCGACTCCTATTGGAGCCATTTTTTATTTTTGTTTTTCGGCACCATTTTTTGATTTTTTTTCAAAAATAACAACATTTCACTAATTAACTAGTAAAACTAGAACTAAAAAATGCAAATTTAGAATTTGGCATATTTCAGCCTGCAACCTCACTTAAGCCGGCAGCGAATGTGTTAAGCCTAAAATATAATTTTAAAAATCAAATGACTAAAATTTTCTACTAACACATCTTCCTCTCTCAAAATTTAAAAAATGTCGATAAAATGATGTAAAATTTGTTTATAAAAAATAATAAATAAAATACCTAGACGTGCTCATTTTTTTCCTAGGAGGGGCACAAATTAAACTTTTTTTCGCAAATTACAAAATGATTTTTTCTTTACCAAAACATTCCCAGTGGGCTCATTATTAAAACCCCTAAATTTGATACGGGTCCTGTAAGTAGGAACAGAGATATACAACTTTGAAATTTCACCAGCCGCCACTGTTAGTGTGTGTCGAGCGCAAAAATCCTGTTTCGGTGCTTCGTAAAAAACTGTTTAAGAAATATTCTTACCATGCTTCTTTGTCGACTATACTAACTTACCAACTTCAATTGTAATCTGTTTTGATGACATAGTCCAAAGAACTTACCTGAAACAGAAATACAAATTATTTTTTATAAAACCAAATTTACACTACATCTATGTTTTATGTGATTCTATATCAAAAGTACAAATT
Organism: Philopedon plagiatum; assembly: GCA_963971165.1. Classification (NCBI taxonomy): domain Eukaryota; kingdom Metazoa; phylum Arthropoda; class Insecta; order Coleoptera; family Curculionidae; genus Philopedon; species Philopedon plagiatum. The sequence continues at coordinate 81,270,245 of OZ020192.1, read as the reverse complement.
TAAACAAATTATTGGGTATTTTTAACCATTTTCTGTATTTAACCTTAAAACGAACTTAAGTTAGGTGTATCAAAATATTTTCTATTATTGGGGATCCTACTCTAGAAGCCTGATATTTAGGCTATTTTTGCAATTTTCTTTTGGGAAAACTATGAGATTTTTTGGGATGGAGAATTTTTCCACATATTAATAATCATTTCAAGTATCTGTAAAATTTGTATCTGTGTATTTGTAAACCCATCTTAGAAAATGCTTATGAACGTTCGGCCCGATTCGGGCTGTTGTAGTGAGTGATCTGAAATAAGGAAGTTAACTAAAATTATTGTAATATAAAAGTTTGGCTATCGTATGAACTAGGATCATTATAAAATATAAAATTAATAAAATGGTGCACTTTAAAAAAATTAGTCGAATTTTGCAATGTTTTTTTAAACTAAGGTGTCAATCATTATTTTAAAAAGAGCCTAGTTCATGCGATGGTTAAACTTTTGTATGTTTATAATTTTATTCAATTATTTGTTTCAGATCACTACCACAGCCGGAACAGATATTGCCAATTGGATGAAAAATAAATAAATCTCTATATTAAAAAATATTTTCTATTTTAACGCACTTCCATTATTATTAGTTATATTTATATCTACACATTAAAAGTTAAAACATTGAATGCCAAAAATACACACATTTATTATCCGTACATAAAAAGCACAAAAAACAGTTGGCACTGTGTGTGGCGCCGATGCACGGTCTGTTCAGATGTCGCGTCCGTACTAATTGCAGGCATTCCCCTTCGTCAGATGAATTATGGCAGCAGAAGCCAAAAAAACATAATTTGTAGCATTCTTTTCTAATGACGAGACTTTTGCTTTTGTTGCGTCAATTGTCCAATACTCGACTGTCGTTATTATTTATATTCTTTTTGTATTAGTTTCAGAAATTCTTATTACAATTCGCACTTGCTTTAATAGTAAGCCTAACATAAATAGAATTTGGTATTATTGATGAGTATTGGCTTGGTCAATTAACAATAAATAATACAAACAGTGGTTCGGTTATAGCCACTTTATTGTCCATATTTCTTTGTTGTATGAATGAATAAATCATGATACTCTTAAATGTCTATGTTCACTGGACCATTTGCATCCCACCCTTCTGCACAAGTCTACTCCAAAAGTTTTTTTTTAGCCTCTTAAGCCGTCGGCGTCGCTGAAAATGTGGTCCTCTTCCATGTACCATTTGCGTTGTAAATTTAGTTTAATTATTGTTTAACAACAGTCCTTTGAACTGTAATGATGGGCTGAGGCATGTTGTAATCTCTTGCTGACCCCATTGTTGCCAAACGGCCCGCTTCTTCGTTACCCTTGAATCCCTGAAAAGATCAACACAAGTTTTTACGGAATTTCCCCCTTTCCTAGGTTCTAATGGCCATTTTTGTACTCCGACACAATTCGAGACGTAGCAATATCTGACTCCAGTGCCATTACCTTTCTACTCTCCGAACATATTATGTTAATACTACCAACTCTGTCAGCACTGGTCAGACAGGTAACAACACTGAATGATCTGGAGCAGCGGTAGTCAAACTGTGGTACGCGTACCACTGGTGCTAGTGACAGAACCAGGTGGCTTAAAAGAGACAGAAAAACATCTGAAAATCCTGTACCATCGAGTGATGTCACATTACAAGTGTTCAATTGGTTTAATTCTTAATTAAATTGTTTGTACAACTGAACGTTAATCGTGACCCAAATTTGAGCATGAAATTAACTACGATTGAACCTGACATCTCCTCGTTTGTTGCAGCTATGCAGAACCATCTTTCTCACTGAATTTTTGGACTTAAAAATTATTTTGTAACCTTTGTAACTTTTCTTTTTTAATAAATCCAAATGCCTCCAAATACAGTTATTTTATTTTATGAGTTTATCATTCTGCGACATATTTATCAATAATTATAATTTTTTACAACGCTACAAGTGCGGAAGATGTGTTTGCCGCATTGAGGTAAATTAACAAACTTACCTTGGGTTCGTTTTGTAAATATCACGCAAGTGCGGTAAAGAACTACAACACATCGTATCGTACAATATTATATCTGCAACCGTGTTGTTATACAAAAAAAATTAAAAATTTTTATCTTAGTAGGTTAGCAATCACTAACCGCGCGAAATTTGGCAAGCAATTAGGTAAAGTACTACTTACTGCACTTCATCAGTGCAGTAAAGTAGTACTTACCGCACGGTTGTAAATAATGATTTTTTCAAAGTTCAATGATACGCGGTTGATCCACAGTACACGAAAACAGTTTGAGAACCGTTGGTCTGCAGCATAAAAAGCGGAGTTTACACTGATCGTGAATAACGAACGTGACTCACGCTTCAAATTATGCGTGATCTACGCTCGCGTTCCATCGTTTCGTGAATGTGTTTACACTGGTCAAGGCGTTTTCTCTGTTCAGTCGTGAGCGTCAGCATTAATTCAGCATGATCTGTTTATGATATATTCGGAGGACATCAAAAATTTATTAAGAATGTCCGAGGATCATTTCAATTATCTCTTACAACGCATACCTCACCGTATACAAAAATCTGATACCCATCTCAGAGAAGCTTTACCTGCTCACTCTTCGTTATTTAGCTACCGGCGACAGCTTCAAGAGTTTGGAATTTTTGTTTAAAGTCCCAAAAACAACAATAAGTAAATTTCAGCCAGACGTTTTGGATAACATACAAGAATTTATAGAAATAAGTACTTAACAAAATATATTAGTCTAATAATAATTTCCAAATGTGAATTTTATTATTTGAAATATATAAAAAAATTAAAGTGCTATCAAGTAGTAATCAATATCGTTATCATGTTGCGAAAATGAACGGTTCTCATGTTGATACATGTCTGGAAAACCATCTGTAGTTGTATCTGTACCATCTGCATTGGTAGCTGTATCTAGTGGAGGTGGTCTGGGTTGGTAATCATCTGAGAAGCTGTCAGATGTCACATCTTCTATAGTAGTAGGCGTCTCTGGTGGCACTGAATCTGGCATTTGTGCCTCCATTACACGAGAAATCAGCTGTTGTTGCAAAGAGCAGCTTTTGGCGGCAGGAACGTTTCGTAAAAATGACACAAGATATTTCCCAAAATAATCTAAATTATCTTCACTAGTCTCTCCACGACTGGTTACAGGCGTGAAATATTAAACATGTCTAATGTCAGTCGTGGCGTGACGTGGGCTGATCGTGGACCAATCGTTTTTCACGATAATGTGTTTACACTAACCGTGGAACAAGAGTGAACCACGAAAGCGTGGACCACGTTCGTTATTGACGACCAGTGTAAACTCACATTAATACTTCCTGACCTGACGCCAGTTACTTCACTGAAAACTCCTTCAATAGTTCTCCACGAGTTTAAGACTCGCGTCTACGTACACCAAAGTGGCGAGCTTCGGACTGCGCATTTAACCAAATTATCTTCATAGTTTTCTTCTCGTAATCATAATGGCAACAGCGCAAATCGGAAACGACTGTCGAAGTCTTTTGAGCGTGTAGATAAAGAGCGACAAATTAAAATTTAAAAGCTTATTATCTATGCTGGTATTCTTATTTTCTATGTGTTATAACTTGAATATAAAAATATAATAAGTACTAAGGCTTACTAATGTTCCAAGTGATTTATCTTTTCAAAAAAAGATGACAAAACAAAGCAGAACAGCCTAGTACCATATTTTTTTATATAAAAAAATATTGCGTAGTGCGTAACGTATTAAGGAAAAACTTTCTGAAGTTGTGAGGGTCCCCGGATGGCGTAACAGGAATAGGGGTCCCTATAACCAGAAATAGGCTCTGGCTAGCGGCCTAGAGTGTGACAAACGTATTAAATATTTATTACAATAGGTCCTTTTTAAATTAGATATGCGGGAACGAGCTACGTTTGGGGTTTAAATATGTTTATTATAAAAATTAATTTTTAAATAAACTGAGTATATAAATATGTATGTACATATGTATAAAAACTATAGAACAACTATCACTTTTTAATTTTTATTTATGCCTACAACATGTCTGTTTACATAATAAGGAAAAACTTTTGAAATAAGGGAAGTAGGTGTTATGTTTCATCTCTATACTAAAGTCTCCTGTCATTAAAATGATCTTATTTTCTATACAAATAATATTTCATATTTAATGTTACATGTTGAGTTCATTTGTAGATTTCTCTACAGTTAGATTCATTAGAGCTAGAGCAGTTGAATTAGAACAACCAGATTCTAAAAATTTCTTCTTTATAATTTTACAAGTCTTTTTTGTCCGATAAAGGCGTCTCTGTTGGCATATGTTTTTATTGTGAGGAGTTTTGGCTGGTTCCATTAATATGATAGTTTGTGATTTTTTCTGATTTTTAACAGCATCCGATATCGAATCTATAGATGCAATACATTTTTTGAATCTAATTCTTCAAAGGATTCAACTCTCTTTAATTTCTCTGAGAATTCCGCTAGAACTTTTTCCTGATTATTAATTAATAATTAATACAAAATATTAGAAACATTAGATTTATCTGGATGTTTTCTTTTAACAACGTAACACACACACGTAAGTGTGATATTTTTGAAAAAATCACAAGGCATTCTTGGCAGGTTATCATAGTTTGCGATGATGGTGGCATAACAAAACAGCACAAACACACTCCTTAATGGTCAATTTATAAATAATTACAACAAAATACAATAATATTCGCTGACAGCATAAAAAACCAACAAGGACTACGCAACCGATTACATAACCTAATAAAACGAAAACTTTACATTGCGCGCGCAATACTTTTCTTAGCGTTGCTGCCAAATTTATTCGGGAAAGATATAACTCGTCAGATATTAACCAATGAGCATATCCAAATCTTGCCACTTTTGGTGTACGTAGACGCGAGTCTATATCAAGATGAAAAACAATTTTATTGTCGACGTTGTGTTGCGCAATATCTTCAAAATAGGTCGAGCTTACTTACACAAATTATATAAATTGTTTTCTGTTTTAGTGTTGACTTTATGGGGATGACCATAGTTAAAATAGAACGACTCCGCTCACATTGCATTCCTTTCATGCATTCTCTACCTGCTCTCGACTCATTGTTTACATGTGTTAACATTTAGGACTCCATCTTCGAAAGCCCGCTTTAAATTATCTTCATTCCGTAGTTTTTTTGACATAGCCTTCTCATCTCTCCTTAGTCTTACCTTCATTGATTTATATCTATTTTTCGACAATCTTTAAATTTCTCAAACAACTCGGCAAATAGAGACATCAAGAAAATAGGCCTATAATTATTAACTGATGTTGGTGGCTTCCGGACCTGGACAAGGTTTTGCTTAGGTTTATATCTTTTTTTTTAATGGCAGTAGGACAAATGCTTTTTTCCAGAATCTTATTAATTAAATACATAAGTGGTTTAAAGGGATATTTAACATTTTTTTAACGATGGGATTAATTTGATCATGACCCGGGCGTCTAAGTGAGCTTAAGTCTTTCATTTATTTTTAATTTTCTCCTCATATAGCTGTTTTAAGTTGTGACAGGATTTTCAAATCGGCGTTCCAAAACTTGAAACGCGTTCTTCTGAAATCCGTGTTTTTCAAAATTGTTGTTGGTACACGATAGAGCAAATCGATTGTAGTCTATCTGAACTAAACTCTTCAATTAGATTGATTTAGAAGCCTATCTTTTTATGGATATCGCATCGTTTGTTTAACTTTCATTCCGGCACAACACGTTGAGACATAATTTGGCCGAAACAAGTACCGAATCATTTGCCGAAACCTTTGTCTACAAATATAGGTACCATCCATACGCTGACCCACGCGGCACTGTTAGTTAGAACTTAGAAGATGGCAGACGTGGAAATTGCTGCTTCTCCGGAAGGTGGTAGTGGAATTCTTCCACGACCGAGGTGGTACCACCCCACCCATTCTGTTAAAGGGCTGGTGAAATCCCTACGGATGTTTCCAGCTCTGGATGTGTGAGTCGATTCCTCAGTACACCCACGGTACATAGTACTTAGACTTCGGTCTTCGTGGGCTGTCATAAGATAAAAAAAAATGGCAGCTCTAGGTGTCTTTAATTATCTATTATCTTTAATTACAATTTACCTGTATAATATTATTAAATGTATGAATGTAAGTGAAATAATTTTTTACCAACAAATGAAACTCATTCATAAAATTTCAAAAAAACAATTGGAAAGTAACCTAATATTATTGATAAGAAATAATATACATAATCATAATACTAGAAGTAGTGATAATTTTTGTTTTAATAAAACCAAAACTTCAAAAGCAAAGAACGCTTTGGGTCATAATGGTTTAATTTTTTATAATAATTTACCAATTACTCTAAAATCAATAAACAATCTAAAAAAATTTAATATAGAACTTAAAAAATATATTTATAATAATCACATTGTATAAGCCATGATTCGGTTCCAAGAAAAGGAAAATATTGTCTTTTTATAGTAGTTTTTTATATGAACCATATATAAAATCTTTGTATTTTCTTTTGGTTCTGAAATAAAGATATTTGAACTTAATGTTGCTATTAACAAAAAGCCTAGACGAAAAAGAAGATGGTGGGTGACATCGATAACTCAATCTCCATTGTATTTGAAATTCGGATCCAGGTGTCATTAATCTAAAAATCTGTATTATATTAAAAACCTCGAATTAATTTAATATGTTTAATAATTTACCTTAGCCTTATCCTTATATTTATTTTTAGGGACCAATATCGTTGGTTGAGCCTGATAAAATTTTAGGAACTTAAAAATATTCTCGTTGCCCCACGCCATTTTAATTAGTGCAAGCGCGACAGTAAATAACAACCAAAACAACAATAACAGCTGCTACATACTGCAAGCAATAATTGTGTACTGACATGCACCAACGTGTAGACAGTAGATAGGGAATTGCTGATTAGCCCAACGCGCTCGAATCTCTTTGATTCGTGTACCATTTACTGAGAAAGAGGCGAACTCAGGCAAACTTTGCCAAATCACAGTCAACCAAGGCAAACTTAATGCTCACACGTTGGTGTTGGCCGAGATTTGCCATACTTGACCAAACGTCTGGAGCCGGCATTAAACCCTTGCCAATTTTTGCTTTTGTTCTGATTTTTAGTTTACCTACTATCCATTTCTAAAGTTTTGACCCCTCAGTCTGAGGGTCAATAACAAAAAAACCACGGGGCAGAATAAACTGAAGAAATTACAGCTTGTTAGGACGTTATCCAAGAGTTTCTTCCAAAAAATGTATTATTGTGGTGTAAACGATATTGAACTTATTCATAATCAAATAAAAAAAAACAACGATTTTACTGCGTTAATACTGATAAACGATTTTCTCATGTCTATAGATTGGTTAATTTTTTCCCTATTTAAATGCAATTTTGAAGGTAGATAGAAAAATATCTATACTTTCGCAAGAGATTGGTAGTATGTGTCTAAAATTCTTTTTTTTTTATTTTTTACTGATGTTGGTGTATCAGCTGTACTATGGACAATTTAAAACATTAAAAAAATCTTTACACTCGTAGACGTAGTTATTATTATACAAATGTATTTTATTACACAAAATTAAAAAAAGCACCTTTAGTTCTTGTAAAAATTGTAATAAATATTAAAAGCCACATAAGAAAGAGATGCAAAGTGTTAAACGCATTTACCGACATATATCACAGTACGGTGGCGTCGTCGTAAAGGTCGTATGTAGTCCATAGGTCCATGTATTTTTATTTGTTTAGAATTTAATCTATTTGTTATGTATTGAAAAGATGTGTAAAATAATAGTATTTAGTTGATTATGGTTGTTTATATCTACTTATTGTTGATTTAAATTTTTGGTTTTAGTGGTAGATAGTAATTTCAAATTATTATTGTTTTCACACGATTTTTAGGATTATCTTGTTGGAATTTATATAAATACCTGATGTAATCTGAACCAAAAATACGGTACCAACCTACAGTCTAATAAGTTAAAAGGTCTCGTCAGTGCAACGAACAAATGAAAAATATTATATTAAAAGTCAGAGCGTACTTTCAACAAGAGAAAGACAACGGTTTGGAAAATATTTTGATTGAGCAAGTGGTTAAAAGAACAGCAGATTGCCTGGGTATAGTGAAAGCACCGTTAAACGTGTTACTGCGGAAGAAAAAAGTTCCGGTATTATTATACCATCAAAAGGGAGAAGTGGAAGGCCCCGACTGGAATGTGATGAGATTTTGCAGGGTATCATAAGGAGAAAAATATTAAATTTTTACCTGGAGCGCCGGTTTCCTTCTATAAAAGAAGTTTACCAGAAATTTAAAGATGTCGATTATTTACCAGAATTTTCAGAAATGACTTTGTACCGATGGATTAAAGAACTTGGGTTTTCCTATAAAAAACTAATTAATAAACCAATTTTAATGGAACAAAACACAATTGCTGCCAGAAGAGCGGAATTCTTATACGCCATAAAGAGATATCGTGAAGATTCTTGGCAAATATTTTATACAGATGAAACATGGTGCGGTACAAATCATTCAAGGAAGTTTGGCTGGGTTGAAAGAGTTAATCCCACAAAACGGGATAATTTTGATGAATACAGAGGTGGTATATACAGGAAATTAATGGCTTTAGAGGTGGAATAAAACGGCCATCAGGATCAGGACAACGGGTTATTATCTTATTGGTAGTAAAAATGGGTTTTTGGATGGCTGCCTGAAGTGTTTCGTTGGGAAAAAAGTGCGGCGTCAGTGGATTACCATAACGAGATGAATAAACAACATTACGAAGAATGGTTTAGAACAGGGCTTTCCGTAATACCTGACAAATCAGTAATCGTAATTGACCAAGCACCGTATCATACAATGTTGGATCCTCGAAATCCTACAACTGCCTGGACAAAACAAAAAATAATAGAATGGATGTCCCAGCGAAAAGCAACATTGCCCAATGGATTTACAACGTTTAATGAATTAACCAAACCAATGCTTTTAGACCTATGCAAGAACTATCACTTTCCAAAAACGTATCTTTTAGATACAATTGCAAAGGAGTTACGTAATGATAATGTAAAGCTTCTATGGTTGCCAGTTGCACACTGTGAATTCAACGCAATTGAATTAATTTGGGCATATGTGAAAAATAAAGTGGCAAAATTGAATACTACGTTTAAAATCACAAATGTGCTAAATTTGTGTCTTGAAACGATGCAGAACGTGCCAAATTCTGTTTGGGAAAATTGCGTTGGACACGCTAATAAAATTGAGGAATCCTACAGAGAAAAAGACCACTTAGTTGATGTTGTTGTAGAACCATTAATTATCAATTTAGATGAAGGTGATGATTCAAATGAAGACTTTATTAATGATGAAGAAGGAGAAAACGATCCATAAGTGTAGGTATTCTTCGGTAAAAAAGAGTGGTGTAATCCAATCAGGTTATTTTTAGTTTTAGGTTTAACTAAATTTTATCAGGGCTTTGTACCTTAAAAGTTAAATCAGATGTGATTCTACGTAAACAGGCCACTTTCACATATTTCTTTTATGATTAAGCAAAGGCACATGCAGACAAACTTACCACAGCATTTGTTACAATTTTCCAAATATGCGAATCATAAAAATAAGGGAACATCAAAAATATTGTTTTTCTTTTAGGTGAATTATAAATAAATAAAGCTAATTGGCCTATTTACGTTACTCACTTTCAAGTAATATTTTTAAATTACTATTGTTCGACTACACACGTTTTGCCTATTTTATAGATCTTAATGAAACAATCGAAAATCGTTAAATACAACTAAATGTAAATATTTACCAATGCATATACTTATTTTTTCTTAATTTTACCAGTTACCTAATTTATCAAATAGAGCACAAAAAAAACCGTCACTATATTGCATTACTTTAATGATTATTACCTTAACACCCATACTATTGTACCTTCGACGCCCCGCTCCATCCTGCAAGCACAATGCTGCTATCCTTTACACAAATTAATTGTTTGTATTTACGTTTATGACAACTGCCAAAACAAAATTTTCGTTAAACGTAAAGTTACATCTCTTTATATGTAATACAAAAAAACAAAAATTTTTGCTGTAAGATTACTGGTAGTAATTACATAACCACAATCATTTTTTGAATATTACTACCAAACCTAAGAAAAAAAAATAAAATTAATATTTTTTGGGACTAAAGTAAGGTTCACTTTATCGCCTGTAAAAAATTAGTTAGGCCTGGGAGTACCAGTAAGGCACAATAAATTTTTAAACTTGAGTAATTGATGAAATAGGGAAAAAATGGTGACAATTTTACACTTACCTTCCCATTAGAAAAGCACCAAGGCATCTACGGTTACAAAGTTTTACATGTGTAATAGAGACAAGTAACTTGACCGCAATATGTGAAAATTATGTTTTTTAAAATTGTACTTTTTACTTTACAAGCTTCCAAACTGAGGGGTCAAAACTTTAGAAATGGATAGTAGAAGGCAATCTCATGAAATTGAAGAAAAACATTGGATTTCTTGTTAGAGACAAAAATTACGACCGCTAGACTGTACACTGTACACAGTGGAATAACTGCAGCGGCCGACGCGGCGCGGCGTAGAGATGTCAGAATGGCCAGATTCGTTAAACATAAAATTAATAAGTCTTAGTTTAAAAAATAGTTTTGTTCACTTCAAATGTACAATACAACATCCTCAAAGTTTTAAAAAGATTAATTTTATTTTAACTGAGAAAGAATTGTTAGGTAATAAGGCTTTCTTTTTTCGGCCTTCTGAACCAACCTTGAGATGATATTTGTCTGATGTAAGAAAACTGGAAATAAAACAATAACTATTAAACTCATTGATTGAGAAACAAGGGCGACATATTATTATTTACATTTCAGAGCAATTAGGAATTCTCAAGTTGTTTATAAACCAGCCAACTATCTGGTCCCCCACCAACTTCTTGAGACTGGCTATTGCCAGGCGTTCAGTTATGGAGCACATTTCAGATTGACAAACTATATTAAAATAATACAATAACTGTAAGTTAATATCTGCAACTCTGAATACCACAAGTTACAGCATATGACTAAGGATTAATAAGATATAACCATTATTTCTCGTCAGGTGTTAATGAAGTTAAAATATAGTTAAAAGAAGTTAAAAGAGGGAAAAATATTACCTACTTACATTGATAAGCGCTGGCCGCTATTTCATTCTAGACAAGAATACGCGTTTAAGCGAAAAATAGGTATACAAAACTTAACACGAGGCTGTTTAATCGAGTTGAAACTTGATAGATTTTATACATTTGCTTTTGTAATTTTTCAGTTTAAGTTGTACAGGTCATGCATTCTAGCATGAGCCTTGACCTTGGGATGCGCAGTAAACAGGTGGGCGGCGCTATCAGGGATCTCATTATTCCTCATGCCTTTGAACCGCACACATATGTACAGTCTGCGACAAAAGTAGTACCTACGTTTAATCTTTTATAAATTTATAATAATGCGTTTTAAGAGTAAAGTTAAAAACCGAGTGTTAAACGGTCAAAGCAGTAAAATCATTTTTTCTCTGATACAATTTAGGCAACAACAAGCAGATGCAAAAAAACAATAATTGGATTAAGTAAGGTTCATGAACGTATTTCAGTCGCTACAGGAATTAGTCTGAGCTCAATTAAACGAATTAAGGAACGGGCCAAAAATGTCGAATCAGGTGCAATAGGATCTTTTTCGACACACAAAAACAGGAAAATAGAAAAAGCAAAATAGCTTTAGACGACGCTTTTCAAGGTGTTTTGCGCGGAACAATACAGACATAACTTCCACGTAACAGAAAAACAAGTACCGACTCTAGCGAGAAGTCATAAAACGTTTCAAAATTATACAATTACAAGGGATGCTTGAACAGTTTAAGAAAAGAAATAAAAAAATTGGATTCCGTTGGAGAGAAACTAAAAACAATCGAAAAATTTTAATGGAAAAACCTGACGTCAGGCATCTTCGCATTGAATTTTTAAAGAAAATGAATCGTTACCGTACAGAAGGACGGCCGATGGAGCGATGAAGCAGACAAAGGTGTAAGACAACCTGTTTCAAAAGGCACACGTCTAATAATCGTGAACGCTGGTGGGGAAGACGATTTTGTGCCAAATTCATACGTTAGATGGAAGTCACGCTTCAGTACTGGGGACTATCATAGCGAAATGAATTACGAAAATTATGAAAAATGGGTAAAAAATAACCTAGTACCCAATTTGCGACCTAACAGTGTAATCGACAATGCTCCATACCACAGTAAGCAAATCGATAAGTGTCCTACATCTGTAACAAAAAAGATGACATAAAAAACTCGTTACAAGACAGGAATATTAATTTGACGAAAAAATGTTGAAACTGGAGCAATACAGTCTAATTAAAATATAGAAACCGACACAGAAAAATTTAATTATAAAATTGACCAAATATTTTCCGGTGCGGGACACGCCGTGGTTCGACTACCCCCTTACCATCCTGATCTTAACCATATTAAACTAGTGTGGGCAGAGATGAAAGAATTTGTGGTCACAACAAACGTAAATTCTAACTTGGCAGACGTTATAAAATTAACTGATGAGATTTTCGAAAAATTTTCTGATAAACAGTGGAAATCACGTTGTAAAAGAGCAAAAAGATTTGAAGCACAATATATGGAAAACGGACCCATGGTAGACATCGTTGTAGAGGACCCAATAATAAATTTAAGTGAAGATGAAAGCAGTTCAGGCGAAAACTCCAATAAATATCCAAGCGGGAGTCTGTCAGGAATAGAAGAGTTAAATAAACATTGACCATAGTGATCCGTGTTCTTCTACGACTTGGACTGTAACCGACTATAAAGCACAAATTTTAAATGACATGTAAATCTACCTAACTTAATTATATGCAATGTAAGTAAATGTAATATGTCTTTTATATACAGAATTGTTAATAAGTAATTTTTATTTTCACAATCCTAAAAGATATAATGAATATGTTATTATTTATAATATCATACTGCAAAACCTTACTGACTAAAGTTGTTTTATAAATATTTCTGAATATAATAACCAGGTTTTCTTATGGCTGGGTACTTAAATTAAAATAAATTTAACAAAGGGGAGTTGTTAGGATCTACCTGTTTATTAATGATCAGGTAGATATTAGCAGCTACCCTTTGTTAAATTTATTTTATGTACCTAGCCATAACCCTTATTATTACATTTACAAATATTTATAAAACAACTTTAGTCAGTCAATTTGTTGATATATTATATGTACATATTTTGTTGTCAGTATCCAAAACTTAAATGCTTTTTTTAATTAAAATGGGTAACGAATTAAAAATAGAGTTCTATTGACGGTTTCATAGTTTACAAAATAGACTAAAAAACACAAAAACAATTAATTCACATTATTAGTATTACGCGGTATAAAGTCCGTTTCGTTTTTATTGTCTACGCGGAGTGTACTTTGCCGAAAGCTTGTGTCTTTGTCGTCCACTTACTCTCCTGGTCTGTCACCTGCGCATCTCAGAGCTCATACTAGAATGCATGACCGGTAACAGTTAATTACAACTTTCTGCTCTGTTTTATATTAGTAATATTGCACTCTACCAAATTACACTGACGTAACGAACAAACCTAAAAAGAGTTCCATTAAAATTAATTATCTAAGTTGGAAAGAACTGGAAAGTTAGATTTAAAGGAAGTAGAGGTTTAACGGTATGAGCAGTTACATCATTATAGGCCTATATAGGGTATAACTTACAATCCACTATGACAGTTTTAATCGCAACTTTCTTTGAAACTGGCAAGGATAGGGGATACATTGCGCACATTTATATTTTGCTTATACATACTATTACATTTCTGAAAGGAATATCAATTTTGAGAAACATGTAAATTATTATTCCATTTAATATAACGTAAGGTAAAAAAAGGTCATCAAAGCATGCCGTGGAAACAATCACGCATGTCTTGAATTATTACTCTTAAAAGGTAACATAGGTAAAAGGTATAGGTGAATGAAAAATAGAACTGTTAAGTTCTGAAGTTTTTATTTTTAAGATTATTTCACTCATGTCTTAAAAGTCCCATAAGATGAGTAAAGTTTTTTAAAATTACAGCGATAATTTTTTGACGCTACGTCAATTAAAAAAATTACCCCGATAATTTTTTCCTGTCATTTTCTTGGTTGTCATACTAATTTCGATACAAACAAATGGCTTGCAATTGTTATAAACCCGTAGTCACTGTTAGCAACCGTCGGCGAAATAATCCCTAAATACCACTCGAGCATTTTGTGTTTTCATTCGTGAAATAATCCCCTATATACCACTCGAGCTTTAAAATTATTGATAATTTTTCACTCTTACGTGTTTTCTTTGCAAATTTCACTCGTCCTGCGGACTCGCGAAATTATGGAAAACACGCAATCGTGAAAAATTATCGGTAATTTTTAAGCTCTCGTGGTATTATCCCCGAAAATTACATTATTGTCATTTTCATTGCATAATACAGAATTAAAAAAGAAATATACAACAAAGAACCTAAAAATTATAAATTTAAACTAAATGAGAGGTGTCCACCTTCTACTTGCAAACATGTTCTCATTCGTCTTTTTACCGCATCAGGGGAGTTTCTAATCTCCTGAAATTTATTTATAATTCTAAATCTTAACAATATATCCATAAACCACTCTGAAACTTGCATTTGCTGCGGCTTGTCGTTTGGTAACAATTATTGGACTGAGCTTAGACGATAAGCGTGAATAGGCAGGTCACATTTCAGGATTGTATTGCAGGTCCCATATGATACATTTACTTAATGGCTTAAACAACGAAAAATGGTTCATTAACAATTTGCCTCAATTCTTCTACGTTTTGTGCAGTGCGAACTTTGGGTCTCCTACTGCCTTCCTTTCTATTCACACTTCCTGTTTCTCTAAACAAAAGATAAGTCTATCTAGTCTAAACTTGGCGAAACTGGTCGAAATCCATGACTATGTGTGGAAATTCTGTTTGAAAATCCTGAGTCGCGTCCCGTGTTGAATCAACACACTGGTGACCAACCCTTCTACCATTTATTAAGTAACTTTCGACCAAAAGCTTTTTGTTCTGCCGTGATTACCATATTTAATTTTCTTAAATAAAAACTTCAGAACTTGATAGTTCTATTTTTCATTCACCTACACCTTTTACCTATGTTACCTTTCAAGACATGCGTGATTAATTCCACGGCATACTTTGAGGTTTTTTTATCTTACGTTACCTTGCGTTACCTTACGTTACGAAAGTTTATAGCGATTCGAACAGTATGCACCACACAAATGTTTAAGCATCTAGAAGACGAATCAACCAGACAACTTCCCAAAATTTGGCATGAATATCAGACTGCCGTAATATCTCAAGAACTTCCGGTATAAATTTTCTGTGTACACTTCACTTAAATAATAATTATTGGTTAGACACTAGTTTTTTACTTAAATATATTTTTAAGACGCAACCATAAAATTATAACATAAAAAATCAATTTTCTTTTATCCCTTTAAAAACAAGACATCCATTAGTCTGCTATTTTATCATCTTTATTTATGAGACATCGCGCCTTATGATCCCTTTTTCTTCAACACCATAACACTATGCGCTAAAGTAATTTAAAACAAATTTCCTCCCCTGTTCGCCGTTCTCAATCCCGCTGACTTGGCGAAATCGCGCCATAACGCCGTAAACAAAAACACAGCTCTTATAAATCTATAGATCCCATTTTCCAACCAGCGCTCGCTCTTTCCCTTTCGCTGGAATTTATAACTTCATACCGACTCGCACACCAATTATCATTAATCATAGGTTATGAATGGCAAAACTTATCCGCCGCTTGTTCGTTTATTTCTAAGCTTGGTTACTTTTAATTTTCTTGGTGAGAGCTGCTCGTTTCGATACAGGAATTACATCAAGTATGTAAATATGAGTGTTTCTATAGGAGGACTTTATAATAATTCCATATAAAAAGATACAAAGATTTTAAAACTCAATCTAGATTTTTCTTGGATGCTCCAATTGGGATAGTAACCGCTGGTCCTTAGTACTTATTCAGGTGAACTTGGTCGATTTTATTGTCATGTATGTAGACAACTAGAAAACAGTAATGACAAACATGATAGTAATTTTGGAACCGAAAATCTGAGGGTCAAATAAACCAGTCCAACCGAAAAAAAAAAAATTAGTTGTACTCGTATGTTGAAACCCATCGAGGTAATTTACTTGTCGTAAAAATTGTAACACCTAGAAATTACCTTAATGAAATTCTGTTTATTTATGGGTGGCGATTGCTGTAAATAAATCATTGATAACACTTAGTAGTCAAATGAAACATGGAATGTTCTTGATATCCTAATAATGTATAACAGCCTGGAAAATTTTTCCGTTACCAATTTGCTTTGGCATACTTCTGGACCAACAATCAATGCCCTTTTAACGTAACGAGCTCCAGTCAACTTGCATTTCATTCCTTACCTCTGCCAAAGGGCTAAATATTCTTCCGAGTGTCTCCTCATCCTCCCATAGGTATGCATTTTATTGGGAAAAAGAGATGAGAATGAAAGCCAAGAGTCCATTAATATTAAGTACCAGGTATTTATTGTTCTTCACTGATAGTTTTTCAACATGTTTTCAATACAGCTGATAAAATGGTGTAAAAATGTGTTACAACTTTAATGAGCAGGCCTACCTTAAGAGCTAAGTTTTATTTATTTTTTGATTACAGTCCACCTATCCGTTTGCTAAGTGTATTTAGAAAAATACGTGATTTATATTTATAAAATGGCTTTGATTTTGTCTTCTTGTAGTGGCAGAAGGGTATGCAACTGGTTATTCAGAAATAAAAGGTACTTTTCTATTACCCTAAAATGGGAGGAAATCCGAACAGGGTTTTATTTAAGTAGTTCCAATTTGGTTAGCAATAATATATGGTTTTCTTGTTAATGTATGTTTAACTTAAATTATTCTTGTGCTTGTAGCTAATACAGTTTGTTAAAGTACATTCAAATGAGCCTTATGTAGTCTCTTGTGCGTGTATAGTATAAAACTACACTAAGTTATCTCTCCTATACATAAAATGTGGAAGAAACAGCGATAAGGAAAAAAGATAGTTTTTACTAAAATTCAGATTCTTATCGGATATCTTATTTTAAGTAACATGTCGTAACTTGATCCATTAAATTATAACGGTCTGGATTTGTTTCCATTTTTCGTTAATATCAAGTTTATAAAATAGTCATCTATCTTAATTTACCTATTAGAAGGTAAAAAATTCAGTTCAGTCTTACAGTTCCTCAAGGTGGCAAAAAAGGAAACCCTCGGAAAAATCTGAAAATTAGGATAAAAATATGAACAATGTAACAAAATATAAATGTAGTATTTTCTTATTTGTTCAACTGCGTTTCCAGCAAACTTAAAAGGCGTGTTATTACAAAGACGACAGATAAAAGCCAGAAAATATATATGTTTAAAAGCACTTCCATAGATTTGTTTTCGTCATTTTTTATTTTGCTGTCTCTAGATTTTAATTAAGATAATAGCTTTCTTAAGAAAACTGAAAAAGATTCAAAAGCGAACCTGTTCCATCTACGTAGGCGTTTGTTCGTTTACATTAGCTCTTATATGGAAGATCGTATCAGATTTTAGGCTGATATCATTGAATGTGTATACCCAATGGACTAACCAATTTAGAAAATAAAGCTGGTAATATGTGGGTATAGGCTCGGTCAGTGTAGGATTCTGGCCATTGTGTTTAAGTAAAAAACATATTAATTTACTTACAAAAAATAATTGAATAGAATTGAACAGAATTTATTAAATGGACATTTTTGGAATATTTTAACAGTTATTCAATTTTCTAATTTAGTTATTATTTAATTTTCGTATGTTATTGACTTAATAATTAATATATTTTAAAAAAGTGTATACTAATTCAACTTTATTATTTAAATTGCATAGAAATCAAATAACGATTCTCTAACCGTGGATCGATCTAATTTGACATAGTTTTAAACTGACAAGTGTAAGAATAGGACAGCTACTAACAAATTTATAAATAAAAGGGTAACTTTAGTACGTACTTTCCATAACAATAACATTCAGTCTCAGTAGACTTTTTGTCATTTATGGCACCCTGTTGAAGTCCGGTCTACTTTGCGTTTAGAGGTTGGCTGAAAGACAGGACCGGACTTGTACTCACCGTCCAACTTAAATAATAAACACAAAGAAAATCTAGTCTCTGAAATCTATCAAGTCCAAAAGTAAAATGTTTAAAACATACACTGTACAAAAAACACCCACAGAAACACCAACATCACAAACACAAGACACCAGAATCAAACGAAAATAAAAGGACGAGGAACCTGTCGTGTTCATATGGCCCAATCGCCCCCGGTCACTCCTTTTTATCCCCCCCCCCCCCACACATACACA
Source organism: Philopedon plagiatum (assembly GCA_963971165.1). Taxonomy (NCBI): domain Eukaryota; kingdom Metazoa; phylum Arthropoda; class Insecta; order Coleoptera; family Curculionidae; genus Philopedon; species Philopedon plagiatum. Next base: position 81,251,734 of record OZ020192.1, on the reverse strand, counting down.
CAAGTTAATTTTATTAACATCCATTACACAAGATTAGATTTTCTGACGTTCATAACCCCGAAAATGGCATATTATTTCACATTTTTGGAATAAATTGTCAATCGCTCCCTTTTTATCCCCCCTGCCCGTTAATTTTTTTTTACCATTTGATAGACAAAATAAGACTCTTCTCAAAAATAGTTTTAATATTTTCTGTGTACACTGTCTTTCCAACCGAGTCCGCCCCTGGAATGTAATATTCGAATCCGGTCTCTAGATTACAAACTTTTAACTCCCATTTCATCCCCTTAGAGGTTGATGTCTAAAAAGATATAAAACATGCGTTTACTTTTTAGAGTACTTTTGCGTAGTTTAAAGGTAAAAGCGCCTTATAACACTACTCCATTTCAAACTATGAACCCCCATTTCACCCCCTTAGTGGTTGATTTATTAAAAACTGTAAAACACGTGTTTAAACATTTATTTTTTAGAGTACTTTTATGATACGAAGTTTCGAGTTAATAGGACGATCTAATATTTTTCTCCATACAAAGTTTTAACCACCCCCTTAGGGGTTGAATTTTAAAAAACCCTTCATCACATAATTTTACTTTAATAATAAATAACTTTAAAATATCTAAAGAAGTTGTGCAATGAGTTCAAAAACAACAAAACAACACTAGTATTGTAAAAGAGTAATGGAACTGACTAAAACAACCGTAAATGTATAACAATTAAGGAAAATGTAGATAATTATATAGGTACAGTGTGGTCCACTAAGTGTGCAACAAATGGGATTTTTTTTTCATTAGTCACACTACCTAAATATAAATACCATCGAAAGTTGGTACATGGCTAAAAAACATATGTGCTGCACTTGGAGTCACTTAAACTCAAACAGCATACAGATTACAGGGTAGGCCCTAAAAATATGAATGCCATTCAAGAGTAAAGTACTCTTATATAAAAAAATAGGGCAAAATGGTATGAAGAAAAGTTGTTTGAAATTAAAAGGCATATCAAAATTTAAAATCATAGCCTCCTATTTGAATCTTTTTTACAAAAAACTCAAAGTAATGATTATTAATATTAATAAATTGTCCGCATTCCCTCTAATTTTTTTTTCAGATAGGGGGCTATGACTTTAAATCTGAACATAACTTTTAATGTCATAAAACTTTTCTTTATATAATTTTGCCCTATTTTAAATAAGGGTACTTTATTCTTGAACGACTTTAATATTTTTTAGCCTACCCTGTATACCGTTTAATTTTAAGCGACTCCAAGTCATTGACTTTTATATATAGACCCCTACACCTGACAGCGTGCGCAAAACAAAAGCTAAGTTACCAGGGTGAAATATTGTGTTTGTACGCAAGGCCACCGGTCATATTTCTCGAGCCAGATCGGCGACGGGCATGCGCACAACTCGCTTGTTGTCATCTGCTACACGTTTTGCATAACCAGCTGGAAATCAGTCAGAGTCGGATCGACGCGTCCTGCCATCAGAGATGACAAATTTGCAGTGCGCATGCCCATGGCCGATCAGCTTCGTTTACATGCGCAAGGCCAGTTTGCCACTTTCGCGGATCCATGTATTAGAAATCAATGCTCCAAGTACAGCAGAAATGTATTTTAGGCATGCACCAACTTCCGCTAGTGTTTATGTTTAGGTAGTGTCACAATTAAAAAAAACTCCCATTTGTTGCACACTTAGTGGTCCACAATGTATATAGGTCTCCCGATGACCCCGCGTGACTTTTTTTTATGGATCATATAAAAAATTTAGTCTACAAAAATAGGCCACAAGATATCGAAGAGTTCCGACAGAAAATTTTTGGTATTCTTCCCAAGACCCTTTTAGATTCACTGGAAAATTTTGTTCAGCGGGTTCATTCGTCTTCAGATAGTTTAGAGAACTCTGGATTCTCACGCATATTTTAATATATTTTATATGTACCCTTGACAAGTAGGCTTCCATTTATTCATTCATTATTGAAATAATGTTTACCTTACGGTAAATATTTGCTCAGACTGCTTGGAACAGCTAAGGGATGGCGTTACCTATGTCATATGGCTTAAGCAGTTCGATATCGTGGCTTTAAGAATTTACTGTTTCGGAAGGTAGGTAAGCTCACTTATCCTGTTCTGTCTGTAGGTAGCAATGTCCTATAAAAATAAAAAGATTCTGTCTTGCTGGTAGTCTCCTGTGGTTTGAAAAAGTATTTTGTTATCTAACCGTGCTGGAACAAAATATGGAAAGTTCTATGTAATCAACCACTCGTAGGTTTATATAGCCCGGGGAATAACTCTTTCAACATTATTTGTTTAGTCTTTATTGCATAAGGCGTCTTGTGGTTGTCAAGAGGACTTACACATATGACTAGAGGACTAGATTCTTACACATATTTTTATAATTGTTATTTAAATCTGCAATAGCTAACAGAGATAGCCATGGCCACCTTGACTTGAATGTAAGTATTTATTTGACTTACATCGTTTTTTTTTGCTTAGGTTGCGACTTTTACGTTGTTGTTAAAAATTTAGAAATCGATATCTTCTTGCACCGTAGAACCACAAACAAAAAATATTCAGAAGGTGAGTAGGGTTTAAATTTAAAGGTGTGTATTCATCTGAGTACGAACGGGAACGATGCCAAACGAATGCCTCGTTTCTGGCTTTTTATTAACGAACAGAATTGGCCGAGGCCACGAACGGAACAGCGATCCAGTAAATGCGGGAATGATAGCGGACGATGAGCGTTGGATAGTGGTCAGTGCTGCATTCGTAGTTTTAGCTGGACTATTAAAAAAGAAAAAAAGAAACGCTAGTAGAATATCTTCTTCCAAGAGTACACTTATTTCTCGCCAAGCATCCTCTTTTTTAATAATATTGTAATAAAATGTGTCGGTTTATTCTACAAAATAGGACGTTTTTTATAATTTTTGATAAAGTTTTTTCGTTATCCCAACTCATGTTTGGTTGGCTAGTTTATTATTATTATTTAGCTGCAAAAATCTTTACTCAACTTAAACGTAAAAAGATAAATAATAAAATAAATACAAATTAGTACTGAACTGGACTGAAAATTGATGGAGAAACAAATAAGCGAGGCGAGGCAGTTAAAAACCCACTAGTGCCGTCCACGTCAAATTAAATTTTTCTTTGAAGTACCGACTTCCATCGGATAGCATTCGAACTGCCTCAGACCGTTCGTCGTAACGTCCTAGGCAGTTTGCCGCGCCTCCATCACACGTTCACTATGTACGTACATATTATATGCTCGTCTGGCCTCACTTGCCTCGTTCCCGTTCGTGCTCAGATGAATAGGTGCTTTAAGATGCTTACTGAAGTAGTTTAAGTAAGAAAATCAAATCCTACTACATTTTAACCTGGGAGTGGAATAATAATTGCTTTGACAGCGATAGTCAGCATCCCTCAAATAGGTAATAAACTTAAATAACAATATTAGCTTTTTGTTACATTTTCTTCATATAAAAAGGATGTAATGTATTGTTCAGTTTCATCAAAATTTAAAAATTTTACGTTCAGATTCACTAAGAAGGTTTAAGATTGAGTACTGGCTTAAATTAAGATATTCTAGTTGATCACTTTATTTTGACAGGTTTGTGTCCTGCCATTGTTAATAAGTAGTCATTAAAAGTTTATGAATTATTCTGAAATTTTGGCGATTTGCTTTGTTTCCAAATGATTTTCATCTTGGAACGGGTAGCTAGAATGAATTTGGTTCTATTATTATATTATCGAAAGTACATACAAAAATTGCCCATTTCCTTATACATTTGTAAAAACCCTCAGAATCAAATTCATAGTATAAAACTTGTAAAAACCTTGTCTTATTCGTACACTTGTCAGAGTAAAACTTTTGGTTGTCAAATTGGACAGAACTAGCATTGGAGAATCTTACCAATAATGTCTAGAACAGGACGTAATACTCGTACATGTTTTACATTATATTTCTATGTAGAATCTATGACTTGAGGAACCATAAAGCTTCACTAAAAATAAAGAAGTCCTATTAAAATTTCAAAAACAATAACTAAATGCAGCATAAATTTCACTTTCGGTTTAATTATATCCATATCTAGTTTAAACTAGGATTGTTTGTAAGGTTTAAGAGAATGTGAATTATTCGTCCTAATTAATGGACAGAACTTGTGCCCTGCTTTAACAAAGGATAATATATGCGAGTACATTCTTTTGCCATAGCAGGGTTGCGAGTTTGCCATATTTGCGGTTAGAATCGTACCGTAATGTCTAAACTTTAAAAATTTGAAGTTAAATAAACTACATATCTTTACACTAGGTATATAAAATCGGTTTGTATATTTATTTATAACAAAATAGTCTGGCTGGCTAGTAATCTCGTTGGCATTTTCCTTTTATCGGAAAAGATCTGTTGCCTGTCGTATGTGAAGATCGCTCAAGATATCAAAAAATAATTTGATCTAGGGCATATGTCGCACAAATAGAGTCTGCAGAGTTCTACCAGCTAAGTGGATGCTGTATAGACTCGCACTTACCGCTACTTATGAAAATATACGGCTTTAAATAGTCGCATTTCAAATACCATAAAGATATTTTAAACTAATAATATATTCCTGCAAATTTGGTTGTAAAAGTGTTGGAGCAAACCGATTCGCTGCCGCATGCTGTAAAACGACAGCCTCGGGCTCGGTAGAGGAGCGCAAAATTAAACTCATTATTTGCTTTAATCTAGCCAGGCAAATGGCGCAAAGAACAATATAGAATTCGCAGTTGTGCTTTATTAAATACCGGGCGTGACCGGACAATTAGAAATCGCAATATGTGACGCCATTAGGACCCCATTAATGCCGCCTAGTTTGGAATGATAACTAAAACTTTAAGGGATTATATGAGGGTGAAAAGCTTCACAAATTAAAATGGCTGTCATTTTGATATTGTTAATTGGACTACATTGTTTTGTTCAGGTTTACTACTACAGGAGCAGGACACTTTGCTTTTGTTCACTAAAAGAAGATGGAGAAGGAGAGTCATATTATGTTAATTGTAGACTTTAGACATAAGACCATGAACTATTTTTGTTGTCCTCTGTAACAACAGTAACGCGTCAAAATTTCAAACACAACGACTTTGTTTTACAATATATTGTTGATGGACTCACAGTAATTCCAAGGTTTTAAATTCTCTCTTTAAACTGAAACCGGTATAGGAAAAATTTTAGGTGTATCATATCAGAAACCTATCGCCAACGGAAGAATTAGTGGCGCAATGACACCATGGTTTTGGCAGGTGACAAAGGAGAATAATAAGAAATGGCGCAACATAGCGCCAATCCCCCGACATTCCATTATTGTCAGCAAAAGTTTGCTTATTCAAGGTTTTTTGTTTCTTCAATAATTGGTCTGGAAGATTGTGATAAAAAATCGGCTATGATAAAACTTTACAACCTAATTATTTTATTTTAATCTTTTCAGCAAAAAATTAGAAAATTATGACAGCAGCAGAGTGCGTCACATTAAAATCCTAAAATTACACGAGCAGGGCCACACCTATTTATGGAAACCATATGACGTGTATTGAGTATATTAGGACTCAAATATGTAGACGTTAAATAAACTATTGCAACGATTTAGCTCACAACCCTTTCCACCGACGAAAACAGTAGTAACATAACTTTTGTCCCGAAACTGATTTTCTAAAAAATTATCGCGATGTTGCGTGTGAGTGTTTTCCCATGTTAGTAGAGCATATACATTATATTTCATAATACAGCTGCATCCTTTGCATTCGGACAAATAAATATCACTACTTTTACCAAAATAATTAGAATTTTTAATTACTGTTTAAACCATGTTTAAACCGTTTTATTTTCTCTCCCTAGTACCTTTTAATGCTACGCGTGTCCGCTTTTGATGATTTATTAACAATTTGAGCGGCAAATATCGTATGTTTGTGTGCAGTATTTACGGTCTCTGTTACAAAAGGGAAAAGTCACGTTTCTACCTCCCACGTAAACCATTAATACCAATAAAAATGCCTAATAAAAGTGCTCTCGTTTTTGAACTTTTTTCCAACACCCAAACCTTTTTAAAGTGCTATTAAAAAGCTGTTCATGTTTGTTACTAACTTAAACGATTTATTAATTCAGTGAAGGAATGTAATGAAGGCCAATCAACCAGAAAACTTGTTAGAAGCCATTTAGTATTATCTAACATTAAATAAATCTTGTTCATATGTCTTGTAAGAAAACTTCTGATGGTATAAGAGATAAAGGCAAGAAGTGAGATTTTAATGGAATGATAAAGTAAGTTGAAGTTAAAAAAAAAACATTCTCAGAGCCCGTTTTTTTGTATTTTAAGTTTAAATAGACTGTAAAACACATGAACACTTTTTATTTTAAGTTAGATACTTATAACAATTCTTTAGTTGCTCTACTTCAAAATATACATATGTACATATATTTTATACTATGTCTGTTCTTTTAATCTTAAAACATTTTTCAATGCGACAGTATGATTTCTTCAAAATTTGCTTATTTAATTTAAAAGATTTGACAATAAAAAGATTTTTTTTATAAAATATTAACGTTTTTCTGATCTGACTACGAAGAGAAGAAATGTTAACACGCTAGTGAAAATGCCTTAGTGTTGTTAAAAGCTTGAAGGTGTTTAAATTATATAATTTTTTATAGATATATTTCGTTTTGAATCTATCGTAAGAAATCTTCAGATAGCTTCACCTGATTATATTTAATATTATGTTTTTCTTATGAATTTTAACACAGTCCATCGCTGCAGCAAATACTAATACGAAGCCGAGCTAACCTTATTGTTTTTTTTTTGGCTAATTTCCTCGAAATGTGCTCATTTTCCTTAAAATATCTTCCTATTGAAAGACTACAAAATATTACGTTCTTTTACTTTTTGAAGTTACCTAAAAAATTATTTTGTAGCCTGGTTCTGAAGTGAACAGGTGTCAACGCCCTGGCCACTGCATTAGTTATTGGAACAATAGAGCTGTGTAAGGCCCTGTTCTATAAAAATTTGAGAGTCCTAAGAATTTGTTAATTTGCCAAATATTTGGATGCTCTGCCTCTAGATATTAAACACAACTTTTTGTCAATTTTAACAGTCTTTAAGCCGTAGTCTGAGTTCGTTAAAATGGGCTCATTTCCTTTGAAAAATATAGACAATATAAGGACTGTAGCAAAACACCGGCATTTTTGGCTGCTTGACGTCACCGAAAAATTGTATGAATATTGGGCGCGCTGTGCCTTTGGGTGGCATGGCTGTGACGTAAACAAATATCAACGTGATTGGGTTTGCTCAGGTTTGCATCTGCCTTGGTTGCTAATTATTGGAACGTTAGATGAGTTTAAAATATGCAGTTTTAACGACCGATAAAATGTAACTGAAGTGTTAGTAGTTCTTTAAAAAATCCTGTAACAAGAAAAGAGTCAATATTTTTAAATCCGCTCGCGCGATAAGAGGAATAAAAAAGTATGAATACAAGCTGCCAGTATAAAACAAAGACAACCATCTTATCGATCGAGAAAACACCGCCATCTGTTAACCCAAATCTTTGTCACATTTTTCAGTCAAATGAAAAAACACTGTAAATTTGGACTCTACAAGAATTGGCAACTGTTCGAAAGTCATTGTAAATTAAAAAAGTAATAATAATCAATAACCCAAGTCAATAAACTTTAATAATTTTCGCGTTTTCATTGTAAAATTTTTTCTTCTTGAAACTATTTCTACATAAAAATACATCTGCATACCCACATGGACTTTACCCTTTAATTGGGGTTGAAAATTGTTCAGTATTTTGTTTATCTTGTTTATTTAGTGATTTAGTTTAAAATATCCGCTTAGAATGACTAATTTTTAATGAGTTCCAATGGCGTTAAAATAATAATTAAAAAAGCTACTAGGTATACTTTTTTCCATACGTAGCAAGAATCGTTTACCTGAATTTACTAAAAAGTCCAATCAATATCATGTTTATTTTTTTCTTTGTTCATTTGACCTTTGTTGTCAGGCTTTACTTAACATATTAAAAAAGTAAAACTATTGCTGTTTTTTCATAAAAACAATAATTTAAAATGAATTTTAACATGAATTTATACTAGTTACAAGGCGAACATTCCCCTTATTAAATAGATATATTGCATTGAGATTGCTCAGGTTACTACCTTGTGGTATAGGCTCTATTGGGGTCTCACCTAAGAACATTTTTTATAAACTCATCTATATATTATTAAATAGATTTTTTGCAGCAAATAAACACAAATAAATCACAAAAATCAAAAAAAAAAAAACAAAGCAACTACAAAATGTAAGATTATGTTCCCAAACTTCCTAATTTGTAAACTAGTGTTTATTTTGCAGACCTCTAATATCGTTTTGTAATAATTGCTGCTGTGATCAATATTGTGAATAAAGTAACTATAACACGATGTTATCATAGCGCAATGTTTTGAAATATATTTACACTACATATAAAACATCATCAACATTGCAAATAAAAACGGGCATCAAGCCGAAATTTTCTTTATTTCATACTAACTAACGCTCGATCGTTGTTAATGCCGTAAAAGATCGTATTTATTACCTTCCTAGAGAATTTTTAGACCTTGAGGTATGATTTAAGGTGACTCATGCTTGAGGACACTTAACTTCTGAGGAACGACTATAAATACTTACGACCCTAAATTTAGTCACGTTATTACAGTATCAGTGCCGGTAATGCTATCATAAGTAACTTACCGGACTCTCTTGACGAAATGAAAAATTTTAATAAAGGTACTAGCAAAACAGGTGTACTGATGCTCGGGTCTCTGTTAGCAAAAGCAGGTCAGGTAACTTATTAATGGCAACCTATATTTTGTGTGTGGGCTAGGTATTAAATTATAAAAGGTAAATGGCGGAATATAGTATAAAATAACATGTATTCGTTAAATGTTAAGTGATCGTTACACTATTAGAAATTCATCTCCTGCGTCGTCTCATCCGTAAATAATGCCTACTATAATAAGTCACTTGTCCGACTATAACGTAAATAAGTCTTGTATGAGTAACACGCCTTAGAGCGTACTAATTCTTAATTAGTAGAAAGACATTACAGCATTAGTGCGGTAATGGACATATACATTATAGCAGTACTGCAGTAACAACAGACAGATATCAAATTTGTATGTATTGGTTGTTTGAGGTGTAAATGCATCACAGTTGTAGAAAAAATATGTGTGATATGTGTGGTAACTGCACGTCTACCACACTTATATAATAAAAAATTTGCCTTCGACTTGTTCTGCAAGTTTCACATTTATGTGTACTTCCCAGTAACAAGATATTACATAACATATTGCATGTGCTCCCTTGCACTATGACGTAACACACATTTGTTTAAAATATTATTCAGAACGACTTTGTAGCATTTTCCATTGAAAAAAAAAAGGTGCACTTTAAGTGTATTTGTATCCTATTTTATTTTACAGAGTTAGTAGAGGACAGAAATACATTTAGTGCGCACTGACTTGACCAACGGAAAGTGTGCTATTAATTTTATAACGCGATATTTTAAGTAATTTTGGGTTACGTCCTATTGGAAATTTAATAAGACTCTAGAGTCAGCCACAGCAACTTTTTTATGATTAGTATTTTGCTTATATTAAAAATCAACTAAATGAAAAAAATTATATTAATTTTAGGCGGTTACTTTTAAACAATATAAGTTAATTTTTATTATATACTTATTATAAATAAACTGTAAATCACATCTCAAATATAAATAATAAAAACTAGCCACATTTTTTATTGGTATGGCTAAGGGCACTGTTAAAATTTAGATAAAGCAAACTGGCATTAGTTGTTTGTATTCGTGTAGGCGGCGTAGTACCACATGTTTTGCATCTGACTGATTTGTAGAGAACCATACTTCGTTGCTTATGTAATTAATCATACACGCCCTCTATTATATTGTTGCCGTTGCACATGATGATCGATGTACGATATCGAATTTCAATTTATCTTGTTTATTGCCTCTGTTGTCTTAGTCACTGTTGCATACTACATACTAGTGTTCCCGCAAATGTGCATCGGCTAGATTTTAAATTACATGTATCAATGAAATCCTACGTTGTGCCGCCTCAAAACAAAAACTAAAGTAAAATAATAGAATAACTTAATTCATTTCTTGTAAACTGTCCAATTTTCTGCTAGAATGGCCATCTGTCTGAGAAGTAACCAATATTTTTTTAGTTTCCAGCTTCACAACTGCTATAGCGATTTACATTGCCTTGTTTGTAAGTTTCTCTATAAGTTAAACATTTTGAGTATATGTAAACTACATCTTTACCTTACTTCTTTAACTGTGTTAAGTTTTTTTTTTAATTGTCTATCCTATAACTATCATAGGTACCACCAGCATTTTGGTATAGGAGGGGCTGAGCTATACTCATTGAAAAATTATTCAAATGATTTGGGAGGGGGCTGAAGAATAGTCACTGATCACTGTCAGAGGGATTGTGTACTGGCCCAATAATATACAGGGTGTCCGAAAAGTCTTAGTAGGGGCAAATATCTTTGCTGTTAGTAAAGATAGAGACACCAAATTCTAGGTGTATCTTAGTGGCTATTAACCACTAAAATTGTAGATTTATTGAATCTACTAAGTATTTTATGTAATTTAACTTTTACAACTAGGCTAGGGGTATTTTGAGACAGGCGAGGTGTCACATGTATAATATATAGCCATAATTTTAACTTCCATATTAAAGACTAGTACATAAATATTTGCCAACCCAACCTTACACTTACGTTACCATAGTCATAAAATTAAAAATGATCTTTGGAACAACTCGCTTTGGTTTCTTGAGAGATGCTCCACTGGGTGAGGTTAAAACTTCCCAATAAATAAATATCTAAATGGGGTATTTTGGGTATATAGATCATGAAACAAGCATTACACTTAAAATCTGTCTAGAAAAGGAGTATTGTACCCCTAAAGGGGTACGTCTGGCAAGCTTATTTTCAACCCCCTTGCGAGGGGTGACGGTTGAGACTTGAGATAAAAAAATTTAAATGCAACCCTATGCCGTGTGCAGGTGTGTCAATCTCGGGATCCCGAAATCCCGGTTCCGGGATTCCAAAATCCCGGTTCCGGGATCCCGGAGTATAAACCGGACTCGAAAATCCACGGGTTCGATTAATATTTTCGGGATTAATCTCGAAATGCTCTTTAGTGACACCTACAGCAATATCGAAGACACTGAAGGTGGAAGTTTTGGAAAAAAGTGACATTTTGGAAGTAATCATTACCAATAGTCATGACCTCTGTGTATTGGTTGTCTAGAGTTAGACAAATACTTCGAACATTTAGAAAATCGTTAAACTAAACATGATATACAACAAAAGTCTATCAAAAATGATCATGGGAAAGAAGACAAAGAAAAGTTTTATTATATTGCAAAACAAGATAGAGCAGCTTACTTGACATGCTCGAGCGTTTTACACTTATATTAGAGAATTTGAAAAAATCTTATTGATCCAAACATAATACCAATTTTGGATTCAGAAATTGACGCTCTCACAGGCATTGTAAAAGTTCTCCAACCAATAAAAATTTCAGTTTTGAGCCATATGCCTTCGCGATATGGATATATGTAAAGCAGATGTTGCATTAACATTCACGTTGAAGGAATTGTCCAGAATTAAAACACCACTCAGTACGGAACTACAAGAGTCATTGAGAACAATGATTAAGCAACGTAGAACCATTTATTCTGACATTCTCTGTTATCTCAAAAATCCCGACATTCTAAACTCTGAACAAGATGCCTGCTTCAAAACGTCAAATATTTCCCTCATTAAATCTAAATTGGAAACATTTTTAATCAGGCTAGACACACACAACAAAAGTGAAACATAAATCAACGAAGAAGATGACATTCCCATTGCAGAAATTCTGAGAGCAGAAGAGAATGAACCATTTGACGTCAAACTGCAAAAAGCATTGCTAAAATGTTCAAAACCATTACAACAGCAAATCACTAATAAGACCTATGTCCGCAATCCTTACTCAAGAAATTTATTTATTTGCAAATGATGGCAGTCGCAAGCCTAATCTTGAAAACACCTTTGAATTCCTACTAACCATTCAGCCCACAAGCATAGAACTCGAGAGATGTTGGTCTTCCGCGGGAGTTTTCTGCAACAAAATACGTTCTGGCCTGAAACACGAAACTTTGGACGCCCTAATATTTTTGCGGTATTTTTTAAATAATATAAATTTATAATTTTTTTTTTGTACTTGGAGTCGTTTAGGTAGATACTTTTTTGCATGTTTAAACTTGATAAATAAAAATTTTAATATTTGAATCCTTTTAAATTTTTTTCGGGACTAATCCCGGGATTGGACAACAAAAGCTCGAAAATCCCGGGATTATGAAAACCAGTCGGGATTGACACCCCTAGCCCGTGTGGTACCTGATTTTAAAGGTCTTCAAAAAAGAATCATTTTTCCGCAAACCCGAGGTCCGTATCTTTAAAAATTAAAAATCGTAAAAAAAATATTTGAAATACCTTTCTCTTATTATTTTAAAAGTTTTTTTAAAATGACCACCATGAGCTTCTTGGCAGTAATAAAGTCGATTTTGGAGCTCACTTCTCACATTTTCAAGAATGGCAGGTGTTACTTCTTGGCAGAGTTACAAAATCGACTTTATTACTGCCAAGAAGTTTATGGTGGTATTCTTGAACAACTTTTAATGTAATAAGAGAAATAAAGGTACATATTTAATTTTTTTTACGATTTTTAATTTTTAAAAGCTTGCCATATTTAAAGACGAATCAAGATACGGATCTCGGGTACCCAACAATATAGGGTTGCATTTAAAATTTTTGACCTCAACTCCCTAGCGTCAGCCCTCAAGGGAGTTGCAAAAAGGTAAATTACAGTCTTTTGAATCCCCCCCCCCCCTAACCCTGGGTGCACACTTCTTTGCTTTTTAGACCACTTTTTATGTTAGGGTGCGCCTGATATGGCCAATATGTATTTTGTTTTAATCTTTATTTTTAAATGCTTTTACAAAAATACAAACATACCTTTTTTTCCAAACACCTTTAGGCACTCTTCTACTGGCAATTTTTACATACTTGCACCTACCTCTATAGGTCAAATGACTAATACAGACTTTTGAGTTTAAAAATCGAACTACCTACTTGTTTTTTGCAGCACTTTTAAAAAAAAATTAAATACTTTTGTAGACAAGCAAGCACCAAAACATATATTGTAAACTTGTGTCTTTATAATCAAAAGTCATTAATAGGTTATTTGCTAAAATAAATTAGCTGTAGAATATTTTGAATTAAAAAAGGAAACTAAAGGCACGTGTCTATTAAAACTTTTCGTTTTGTCCAAATTCATTTGAGAAAGATATAATGGAAAACCGTGGGGTGCTGCGCCCGACGATAGAATACGGTCCAATTTCATGCGTGAGCGCCTTCGTTACAAAACTAATTGAAAGACACCCAAGTGTGAGATAGCTTGCCTCTTAAATAAAGTGCCTAAAAAACGGACCTAACAAAAATATTAAAATTACAATTGAAAAACGAGGGTAGAGGTAAACAACAATTTTTTGTCAATTATCTCTGCAATTTTGTGCTGTTTTTTTTCTAAACATGGTTATATGTATGTTTATTGTATGTAACATTTTCTGTAAGCTACCAAACTAATCCAGAAGAACACTTACACGGCTTAAGCTATTTAGAACAACATATTTCTTGGTGTTATACATGGTCATGGCGGAATAATATCATGACGATTAGTTTTCGGCTGCACGGCTGCATCCAGTGTAATGGAAAGACTAGATGAGTTCAGAAAAGTGCCGAGGTTTAGCTTCAGAAACCTATTAAAAAACTTGGTTCGTTCTAATACATATTTGTCCTTCTTTAAATCTCGTTGATATAGATCGTCTAATGTCTCTTATAATAATTTCTTATCACACGAACAATATAAGTTTCATCGGTATCTACCGTTTGAAACTGGTAGATCTGCCGATCTAGGGTATTTTCTAAATATTATATCGTCATATCGGTGAAACATTTTTGTAAGAATAGAAGTCTGGATATAAATGGTTAACCAGCAGATTTTCTAGGTGTATATTGGAGGAGATTGTCGAAAACGAAATTTTCAAAATGGCTTAATGACTTTTTAATATCTTTAGTGAAAAAGAAATATGTGCAAAACCCATTACTTCTTAAAGCTATAGTCAGTTGTTTTGTTTCTAATGATGATAAAGTTTTATAATAAGTTATTTGAGCTCGGAATAGTGAATTTATACCCAAATGTTTTTGAGACAGCGGCAGCGGGTGGTGGGAATTGCATCTATCAGAGTTTGTCCTTTTCGGCATTTCAAAACAAGACTTAATTTAAATTAAATCACATGAATTCATTCCGTTTCTTCACATACATACCTACTGATACAATAGAAAAGAAATCGTAACATATAAACGTTTTTTGCTAGATGGGAGCTAGATTGCTCAGCTGCTTTTTTTATACGCAAAAGAATAAAAATTACATTGTTTATTTAAATTATTTTTTCTAATAACGAATTAAAAGTAGAACTGAGTTTATGATTTAATTTCATGCCACAAAACAATTAACGTGTCATTGCTGCAAAGGACGCTTGGACCAATAAAAAATGTCTGCAATACATTTAACAAAAATTTTTAAAAATCCATTTATCTTACTCATTCTGTAAAACTTTTGCGAAAAAGATTCTGAGACCGATTTATATTCCACAAGCAAAATTTATTTCGTTTGCCTATGCTAGAGCACATGCGCCTATTTATTAAACATAAAATCTTGTCATATTTTGTAATAAAAGGCGGTCTAAGCTGTACTAATTAAAAGATAAAAATTTTCTTCACGTATCCAATTAATTATTTTTTCGGGGTGCTGTGTTTATTACTCGGATGCAAAAATTCCACCGGGAGACAAAAGGAGAGATATTTTTTAATAATTTCGTATTAGAATTTAAGATTTTTAAAGATAAGCTTTTAAAAATTCATTATGATTTTTAATTTGACCTTATGTACGAACCTTTTAAGTTCAGATTTTTAATTAATCCCATAAAATTCTACTGGTTGTTTCGGTTTAAAATTATTTTTCCACGATAGATACACTGTTTTGCATCAGCGTGGGTATTCTGTGTACTTTTAACCTCATTTAGCCCAAAACTGATCTTGAAGTTGATATACCATGCACCAGTTTTAAAAGAACGCAGTATAGGAATCGGATCGATTCTGATCAATAGACAGATTTGGCATCACCAATTCGTATCATAACTATACGAGTATTTAATGTCTAAATATAAAAAGAAAATGCTTTCCTTTCGTTAAAGGAAAATTTTCTGCGTATAAGTGGGGTCAAGATTAAAGAGGGATTTTACATTTGACCTCAAATTAGCGAACTTTTTAAAGACATTAACTTTGGAGCAACTTTGAACACTAAAAGAAGGACATGGAATGCATCCAAGAATACTTGTAGCAATTTTTTGTTGAAATTGAAAAACCCAAAAATTACAAGAATAACATAGATGTGCTGTCATCCCACAAAGCTTTGGGTGCTTCCAAGTCATTAAAGCTGCAATTTATTAACTCCTATTTAGAGTTTAACTAAAACAAAAATTCTATAGAATAAATAATAATTAATGAAACTATTTAATAAATACATTATTGAGAAAAACCACCACGAAAACCAATAGTTGAGAGAACACGGAAATAAAAAAATCTATTTCAAATGAGAAACTGATAAGTATCTGGAAAATATTTGGAGAAAATGGTATGGTAGATTTTAAAGTAATAAAAGCAGCAGAGCATCTTACTGCAGATAAAAGAAAAATCCTTCATTTCTAGTCAAATAAAACTATTTAAACAAAGGGCTTTTGCATTAAAATTAAAGTAACAAAAAAATTGACAGTGAATTATTAGATAAATTAAACAACGCAGCTAGCTGTCTTCTCTAAATATAAAAAAGAAACTGACTGACTGACTGGCTGACTGACTGACATATCAACGCACAGTTCACACCGCTGGGTACAGAAACTTGAATTATTTTTTCATGAAAACAGTATTTTCAAAGAATTTTACCTACGAACCCCAGCCCCCCCCCACCCCCCCTCCCCCCGACTGTCTTAACGCCCCCAATTTGCCTCTGGGCTCGCTACCGCCTCCATGGAAGACTCCAGCGCCCTCTGGGTTGGGAGGGGGGCGGTGCCGCCCCCGTTGGGAATCTCTGATTAACACTTTAACACTTATATGCATTTTATGAATTTTTTATGCTCTATGCCAGGATAAATTCTAAAACTGTTTTAAAGATAAAAGGTTTAAACAAAACTATCTGAGTAATGTAAGACGACACTGCATTATAAAGAAATCTCTTCGGGTGTCTAAGTTGAGAGGCAATCGCATTAGCCTCGTTCCCACACAGCTAGATGCCTGAGGGTTAACGCTGGAACTTTTAATATATTTTTAAAGGGAGAAATTTAATGGTATAAAAGTTTTTTTCTAATTTTGACATTTAAAGTGACACTTTGTAAAACTGATTGACGTTATGAAACGTCTTACTTTTTGTAACTAGTTACATAAAGTAAAATTTTATGCAATTGGTGACGAAAAATGTATTTCAAAATTAGTGACAAAAAGAATTATTCTATTTATTAAACTGTTATAATACACGATAACAACATAAATTATAAATTAATTAATTATTATTAATACACGATAACAACATAAATTATAAATTAATTAATTATTATAAATATTGATAACACAATTATTGCAATTATTTAAATTAATTCCCGACGACATACTAGACTTTTTTACAAAATGTCAAACTGACAACTAACATGAAGTAACAGCAACAAACTAGATTTATGTTTTAAAATTTTTATCAATTATATTAAACTTTATTTTTTTATTACTTTCTTCAAAATTAGAAAAAATCTTGTATGCAATACGTTACGAAATGAAATTTTGTGTAACTTGTGAGTTTTTGCGGAACTCACTTCGTTCGTTCCGCAAAAATCTCACGCGTTACACAAAATTAGGCATTTCGTAACTGATGGCATAAATAGCTATTCTCTACAAACGTGTTAAAAATGAATTTTTTAACACACCGCAGAGGCCTTAAAAATGTTACTTTATGGCACTAGTGTTAAAAGTACTTTATAGCACTAGTGTTAAAAGTAATACTATGCCAACTACGACGCCAACAATGGTTGTTAGATTTTTTGACAAATGTCAACTTCATAATTTTATATTATATCTACGATGCTACTTAAAACTATGTATTTCCAATATGTTAAACTTTCTAAAAATTGTAATTGTGTTTTTGTTTTTTATTGGCGTTTGTAGAAAAAATTTTGTATGATATTTGTGTTAAAAGTACTTTTAAGGCACTCATTTGAATTGCAGAATTCGCTTCGCTCATTCTGCAAACTTTCAAATTCGTGTCGTAAAATTGTACTTTTAACACTTATATCATAAATAACTATAATGGTTTCGTTTTGCGACGCAAATTTGGGTTTTCTGAGGTGTCTGCCGAGATTTTTTGCCAGTAAGAGCATTCGTCGTATATATTTATACCTTTTAATATAGAGTAGCAAATACTTAAATTTTAAAAAATCGGTCAAGTGCAAGCTATACTTGCACAATAAGTGTTCCGTGCCATCAGCCACACACTTAACCTCAGCAAACCTCGGCCGCCCGATCTACCGCGCTACCCGCCGCCGACGGCACCAACGCCGTTTCACATCGCGTATGCGCGGAGCTGAGTAGGCCAAATTAAAAATTTTGAAAAACGTGTAAGGACAAAAGTTGCTCCTTTCATCGGGAGAAATATTTTTTGCTGAAAAACTTTTTCACTAAAACCAATGGTTCAGAGTTATAAGGAAATAAACAACTGAATTGTTTACAATAATTGATCGCGCCAGAATATTTCAATCCTGATAATTTTCGTTCAATCTACACCTAATTCTCAATGTTCGTGATTTTTTTCAGATTTTTCTGAGCGATCCTTCTGGTGATATCATACATACTCACTCTTAATGTGTAAACCAAACAATGCTTTCGAGATATATTCCAACTGAAATAAACAAACCTTTGATAAAGCTCACCAAGATGAGCGAAACATCAGGCACATTGTTGTTTTAATTATTTACTGCAAGTATCATACAAACCTATACCCAAGAAAAAATATAACATAAAATAAATGGTTTTAAGAAATAAAAATAAAAAATATATACAGGGTTTTTTACTTAAACCTCCGAGGGTCTATATCTCGAAAACGAATGGATATATTTTGATTTCGTAAAAAGCCGTCGTTAGGTAGGATCAATTAGCATATTTTAAAGATAATATCAATGCGACGCTTTCGACTACCTGGGCGTTGCGACGCTTCAAAAATATAAATCGATTGCAGGGACTTCCAAAGTAGGTCCATTTGAATTTTAAGACTTTTTTGTTATTTACCCTAATTCGATTACTTCACTCGTTTTTAAGTAATACAAGGTTTTAAAAAACTGTAACACCTAATTTCTATTAATTTTAATAGGTACCTATGTCTCGCAAAAGTAAATAATTTACCATCCCTAAGGCACCTTCATGAATTATGACATTAGATTCATTGTACTTGTGATCTTGTCATTTAGACGAATTAATAACATTTTATAAAAATGGTTCAATACACTAATCAAGAGAAAACTGATATGTTACTGATTTACGGTTAATGCAGGTTAAATGCTAAGGACGCACAACGAGTGTATGGGTATCTTATCCTCATAGAAGAATTCCTAATGACAAAACTTTTTCAGCTCTGTGCACGAACTTAAGGGAGTATGGTTGATTTCTAAAACCAAAAACCAAAAATCAAAGTTGTTAAGGATCATTTGCACAGACAGTATCTCAATCGATGGTTTGGAACCAACGGACCAATAAGATGGCCAGCAAGGTCACCAGATATAAAACCTTTAGATTTTTTTCTTTGGGGTCACTTAAAGATATTACCTACGAAACACCAGTTGAAGATATGGCCGATCTAATAACAAAATTACAGCAACATGCACTACTATTACAAGAAGAATGCTCTTAAAAGTTACCCACAGCAAACTTTTAAAAAAGTTTGACGGTTGTGTTCGCGTAGAAGGAACGAATTTTGAAAAAAAATTGACTGATTATTATTAAGTGAGGAATTATTTTAGTTTTACTACTGATGCGTTTCCAAAATTAATAAAAAAATTTAAATAAAACCTTGTATTACTTAAAAACGAGTGAAGTCATCGAATTAGGGTCAATAACAAAAAAGTCTTAAAATTTAAAGTACTTTCAAATGTACAGGGTTATTCATTATATTTTGACTCCCACCTACAGATCTTATTACAAGTTATAGAAAAAAACTTTAAATACAGGTTTTTTCACGTAGTATCTTTTGGTAATAGCGGAAATAAAAAATCGACTTTAGAACATTGAAAAAATTAATTCAGTCATATTTTTTAAAATGGAACACCCTATATATTATTAGCTCAAATGAAAGATCTCTTTGTTCTGATTTCAAATATATATAATTTGTTGGCATTTGGTTCAGCCACTTTTGAAATATTTGAGTTTATAACTTATTTTTTCACAATTGGAGATCATCAGTAATTAAAGTTTGTTGCTTTAATATAATCAAGTTGCTCGAAAACGTCGACGTTTGTATTGTAAATATTTGCTGTAGTTTAAATAAAGTATTTTTTTTTAACTCAAATATTTCAAAAGTGGCTGAACCAAATGCCAACAAATTATATATATTTGAAATCAGAACAAAGACATCTTTCATTTGAGCTAATAATATACAGGGCGTTCTATTTAAAAAAATATGACTCAATTAATTTTTTCAATGTTGTAAAGTCGATTTTTTATTTCCGCTATTACCAAAAGATACTACGTGAAAAAACCTAAAACTTTTGTATTTAAAGTTATTTTCTATAACTTGTAATAAGAGCTGTAGGTGGGAGTCAAAATATAATGAATAACCCTGTACCTACTTTCTAAGTCCCTGCAATCGATTTATATTTTTGAAGCGTCGCGACGCCCAGTGCGTCGAAGGCGTCGCATTGTTAACATAGCGGTAGTACCTAAAAAATTTAATAATAATTAGGGAACTTTTAGCAATATTTTGAAAAGTTTGTTACTTGTTTGTTTTTTTCTCTCAGAGGACGATCCTGCTCTGATGCTTTTAGATTAGAATAGTATTTTTAGCCATAGTTAATAGCTTTTATCCTTTAGCGAATATTTTCAATCTACGGAAATAATCACATTTTTTACAGCTTGGAAATAAATAACATATCGCGGTATGCCTCGACTAAGTTTTACCCAAAGGTCTTGCAACTACCATTTGTTTCAGATTTTGTTAAAATGAAAATCCTAGATCAACAGTTTGAAAAGAAAACTTGGTCTTACTAATTTTTTTTAGGTTACGTGTCATTATTTTAAGAAAAAGAGTAGCATCAAAATTTTTTAAGGCGTATAATCTTCTTTCAAGTCCTGGAAACGGTATCTTCTCAGTGGAAATATTTAATATTTCTAAATTACTTTGATAATACTGAAAAAAGATGAAAAAATTAGATTGTCGTCAGTTTTGGGTACCAGTCTCTGAAATGGTACATTCAAATACGATGGTTTTGAATTCATTTTAAAGATAATACAATTATTTACAAATTAAAAGAATCTGTCTCTCTATCTACATAGTTCAAAATATATATGTAGGTAATAAAAGGTTAAAATATCCGAACAAAAAATTATGGAATCAGAGTGTTGTGATATAGCTCAATAATTTTATTGTACGTTATGGTTAAAAATGGTCATTATTTTTAAAAACTTGACTCAAGTTCAAGCAAAATAAAAAAAAATTCTTTATCTGGAATGAAACCAGATAGGATCGTCGGAAACTGTCTGTCCGTGCCAACAGTGTTGACAGTGCCAACCGTTGCTTTAAAAAAGTGTATCTTACGAGGTTGTTTTGTATTTGCGATGTCGCACTGTGGTCTAGAAAGTATATTTAGCGCGAAAAAAGGTATAAATAAAATAAAGCAATCAGCATCATTCAAATAGTTTATTGTAACATCTAAAGCAAAGGCTGGTAACAAAAGAATTTGCAGAAAAAGGATTGGGCCATAATTATTATTAAATGGTCTCAAATTTGCTTTTGAAAGTGTCTATTATCTTTTATTTACTTTTCGCCTTCTAAGTTTAATACTAAAATAACATAAAACGAAGCTTTATATCACCCAAAAAGGAAAATTTATCCCGTTGTTACAAGTTGATATATGTTTGAAATGTCACTTTTTTCCTAAGACCTATTATTGTCCAGCTTATTTCAAATGTAAGATTTTTATCCGCTCAAATGCGAAACTCTTAAGTTATCGTTTTCAATCAGTAGTAATAAACAATGGCTATTGCATCTTCACAAACATGATCAGCTTAGCTTTAAGCTGATGAACTTCGAAAAAACATGAATGGTCCTTATATCAGTCGAAAACACCGGATTCAACAGTAGTATATCTCTAGTTTAAAACAGGGAACTTCGAACTTCTATAATAAAGCCGATGCATTAGGTTATCTAAAAAAGCGCACTAAAAGCACCCGTTCGTCGTAACTTAGAATCTACTAATATTATGTTAATCTTAAAAACAGTATAAATTTTATTGCATCAACTTCTAAGCAGTGATAATCCATCATCATATGGTTCCTTTTAAGAGGTACTAAACCATTTCCTTAACATTTATTTTTATGGGTGTTAAAATCGTATTATAAATCTTCACTATCTTACTTACTTTATGACTGTAAAGTCTAGACCCATTCACTTAAAAGCATTTTCAATTTTACGATAAGCGTATATGAATGCCCAAAACTTAAAAGCATAAAGGGCATATTTATTTATCTGTAACACATAATCTGTTAAGCCTTTGGTTTAGGGTATTAAAATTTTTCAGTGTGGGTATGGGATGTAAATATTTCATATTCAATGCTTCCCTGTTTCGTATAAATAGAACGATTTCTGAATAACCTGTAAACTTGCGAACTATCGAAAAGTTAAAGTTTCTTCTTTTAATTTAACATTTCAGTTTTAAATCACTTCTGAATAATTGTGGGTGCGCGTTTGGTGAATTGCATAGAAATTGTTCCTATATATCCTTGTTTATTTGTTACATTTGTACAAAAGGAATGGTAAATAGAATACCATTTGTAATATGTACTGAAATTACTATTAATTCTGTTCATCCAGTAGTCACGGAATTCCATCCCTTTAAAATAATCATACGGCAAGAGTTCTTAAACTTTTCAGATTTTATAAGACGTACTTCTTTTGCTTTAGCGCTTTGTAGCGAAAATACAATAAACTAACGATTTTTGACCACCATTTTCGCAAAAACTGTTAACTTTAGGATAAAATGTTCTGAATAAGAAGTATTCGAAAATCGAATAAAAAATAGAGCGTTCCATTAAAAAAAAAGTTCATGTCGCTTTCAGGAAAACGGTAAACTTGACAACAATGCGGAACTCACCATTGGATCGAGTGTAATTTCGTACCTAAGTGTGCAAGATTTCATAAAAATCGAATTAACGGGTTGCAAGATATTTCGAGGTTTTCATATTTTTGTTACACACTGTATAATGCTTATAAAAACATAATTTGTGTATATTTTGCATAGTTAATTAATATATTATTTTTATATTGGCAACTCAAATAATCCTTAAAATTGTTAGATTTTATTTTACAAATTAGTTGACTAAAATAAAAATCCAGGACTACAATTGGCACATTCACACGCAATATCTAACATCACACGCACAGACACACAAATAAACACCTAAACCACTTAAAAACGCAAGAATAATCAACGAAAAACTCCAAAAAGGTGGGTGACAAAATGGTAATTAACGGATGTTTGTATTTTTTATTTTTCAAGTTTGACGCATTGCCTGCTGCAAACCCAAAAATGATATAAAAAAAATTTAATAGGGTTTAATAAATACTGAAGCTAATTTATTCTATGTTATATAACATAACCAAATTTATTTTAAGGGGTTTTAAAAAAGGTGGTGGAAATTCAAATATTTTGTTATATAATATATAAATAATATTTTAACAATGTAGAAGTAAACATTTTATTATGGAATGGAAAAAGCTAGGCAACTTTTTCTTACTAAGCATATTATTGTAGGTACTTTTTGTGTCACCCATTCTACCTTTATTATTTGATCTTTTTGTGTGTAAAAATATTACCGGCTACCTTTCAACTTAGATCTTCTTGGGGGTGGTTTGAACTATAAAACTATTTCCGGGAGTATGATGACTTTTTAGACTTCCTTAATTTTTTTTACTTAATATCTTACTGCGTATTGTCATTCCCATAGAAAATGGTCGTTCACATTGGGATATCCATATTCCATAGCAGCAAAAGAAATTAGATGTAACAGCCCAATCTAAGTTTTTTTCTCTTCATTGAAGGACAGTTAGAGACTTTTGAAATGCGTAAAACCATAAAATTAAATGCTTAAATTGCTTGTAAGTACTCTATATTGGTTGTTGAAAATATACCCAAGTAGAAGTGAGTAATAATAACATTCTCATATTTTTGTTTGTTTATGGGTGATGTACTGGATAATAAATTCTGAATTTTGGCCACCACAAGTATATTATGGTTGTCTACGGACTGGTTCCAGTGTTGATTTTCCTTCTGTGATTGTTAGTGTTCAATCGAAGATTAAGTGGTAAACAATAGACTTTAATCCTACAACTTTTTGTTAAGATATGTGCCACCAAAAAAAGTGAATAATGAACAAGCCAAGTAAATCCTTACAATAGTCCAGATAAACGAGGTTGATAATTGTAATAAATCAACTATAGCCCGGCAAAATTTGTCTTGCACAGTGGATTTCTGACCATAAGTACGATTCATTTGGTTCTGGACTATCATTGATTTCAGTGCTTCAAATTGTGTTATATGCCAAACGATTTGTAACTTTAAACGCCGCCCGAATGCTAAAGAGGGTGAGCTTTTTGGTGTCAATTGTGATGGATGCAAACTCTTTCACTGTAAAGATTGTGCAAACTTGACTACTACGGAAACTGATGCTTTGCTTCTCCAAAACCGAACTGTTATATTTTATTGTAATGATTGCAGAGCGGGTCTACTGGATGCCGAACAGGTATCATTGCACTGTGATCAACTGAAGACCGACTTGATCAAAAAGGATTCATACATAAACAATCTGGAAATTGACCTCGAAGATCTAAAGCTAAGCCTCAAACAGGAGATTGACAGGCTCAAGGAGGACAATATTATGAAAGATAGGCACATCAAGCGTCTCGAACGGTGAACCGAGACCTTGGGGGATGAGGTTCTAGAGGCTGAAATGAACTATGAAATCACCATTAGATCCCAGAAGGAGGAGTTGAATTGTGCCAAAAAGGAAATAATTGATATGCTTAAAATTAATACCAATCTAGCGGATGACATTAGAGTCAGGGAAACCGAAGTTCAGAGTCTTGAAAATGAACTAACGGTACTAAAAAGAGTTAACATTACTCTGCGTGATAATATTTCCTCATTATCTAGGGACAATGATCGGCTTCTGCCGGACTTGATGGAACTGAAGGAAAGGATTAATTTAGGACAGCCTTTTTCAGGCCGTGTGGATGTGAGTACACAGTCTGAATTGTCTATGGTTGCTTCTGAGGACAAGTCTGTGGAGACCAGTGTGCCAAGCAAGAGTGCGTCAAGAGTGAGTGTTTCGTTGTTGATGGAACTGAAGGACAAAATAATTTTAAGTCAGCCTCTTTCAGGCCGAGCGGATGTGAGTGCTCGGTCTGAATCGTCTATGGTTGCTTCAGGGGACAGGTCAGTAGAGACCAGCGTGTCAAAAATGAGTGTGTCAAGAGCGAGTGTTTCGAGTTTGAATGTATCTGACAGCAATGATTTAAATTTAAATGATTTTAATGATAAAAATAAAAAAAATCGCATACTTTTACTCTGCGATCAGATGGGAAGGGGGTTAGACTCTCAATTAAGTGTAAAACTTGGAAGTAAATATATGATTCAAAGTGTAATAAAACCCTTCGCTCTATTTGAGGACGTTGTGGAGTATGTCGACGTGTTAATCGAGAGTTTTGGCAGGGATGATTATTTAATTATTTTTGCAGGTTATAATAATTTTTGTAATGAAAGGTTTCCAAAATATCAGTACGTTTTGAATAAGTTAAAGTTATGCGTCCATACTAATGTTATTGTCCTATCGACACCCATCTGTTTTAGTGTAATGAGTGAGTGTTTTTATTTTAACAATAACTTTGACAGGTTTTCAGCAAATAAAATGTCATTCATTGAGAGTTGTGATGAGATGGGTAGGAAGCGATCTAATTTGAGATTGACCGAGTTGGTTTATAATGTTATTAAGCTACCTTGTATCAAGAGTCTGATTTACATCGACATCATTGATAATGCGTCCGACCAGGCTCATCTTGACAATTCCTTGTTAAATTCTATAAACAGTTCCTCAATGGAGGGTGACTGCGAGGTGTTCTCTATTCATGGTGACCCAAATGGTGCCCCAGCTTCACCTAATGCAACCGGGATAAATTTTTGCCAGCGTCGGGCAGAATTAGTAGTCACCTAATAAATAATATATCGGTTTTTTACCAGAATTGTAGGGGGGTTAAAACCCAGTTGAATGAATTAAAGTGCAATATGGCCATTTTCGACTATGATATAATTGGTATATCCGAAACATGGTTAAATGAAACAATAAATAACGCTGAGCTTGGTCTTGACAATAGGATTGTTTTTAGGAAGGATAGGAATAGGGATGTCACTGAGAAATCTCAGGGTGGTGGTGTCTTGTTGGCTGTTAGGGGCTGCGTTATGGCTTCTGTGGTGAACATTTTTGATGATGATCAGAAAGCAATCTGTGTGAGGCTGAAATTGGGCATTAATTCTAATTTATATATAATAATAGTCTATTTTGTACCCAATAGTGCGAGTGTTTTGTACGAGCATTTTTTTGAGAGGATTGAGGCACACATGAATGGCGAAACTGGATCCGAGTACGTCATAATGGGCGACTTCAATATTCCTAGTTATGTGAATCATCTTTCCTGTAATGACGCTTTGAATACTCTTAAATCTTTCATGTCATTTAATAACCTAGTCCAGTCAAATCGAATTAGAAATGATAACAATGTTATGCTTGATCTCGTGGTTTCTTCCATTGATGATGTACAGGTCGATGAAACGGATGATGCCTTGGTTCCGATTGATAAACACCATCCGTGTCTGAGCTTCAGCCTGAAAACTAAAGAACGTGTGAAACACTGCAAATTTGTATCAACAACCAAACTAAATTTTAAAAAAGCTGATTTCTTGCTAATGTACGGACTTTTCAGGGATCAGGATTGGAGCCATATGGAGGCCTTCACTGACGTCAATTCGGCATTGGAATATTTTTATGATAATCTTTTCATTCTGTTTGAGAAATGTGTGCCAAGGTCTACTCAAATAGATAAAAAATACCCGGTCAGGTTCAATAAAGAAATAATTAAACTTCTTAAACGAAAATACTATTGTTTCCTTAAATCGAAGAAACTTAAATCTCATTACTGGAGACAGAGGTATTCTTCTCTTAGAAGTGTCATTAAGTATAAAATTAAGGTTGCTCATTCTGAATATCAGCGGGATATCCAATTAAGCTTAAAATCGAACCCAAAACTCTTTTGGTCCTTTTTGAGAACGCTAAAGGATTCTCATGACATATTGGATGAAATGTCTTCTGGTGACAGAACTTATTCAGGTTCACGGAATGTAGCTAATGGATTTGCGGACTTCTTTAAGTCAGTTTATGTCAATGACGAGGACATGAACTGTACAGCAACTGAGTCTATGGCATTCTTTTGCGACAGGTTGGTTTCCGCCCAAGAAATAGTGAAGGCTATAAAAAAGATTAAGGCAAATAGGGCGGTCGGCCCTGATGGGATCCCGGCTTATGTCTGGAAAGGTGGTGGTGAGTACTTGTCTAGACCGTTGGAATATCTGTTTAATTTGATACTGAAAACCTCAGTCTATCCTGATAGGTGGAAGGTTGGTACGATAATTCCAATTTACAAGGCTGGAGCAAGGCATGAAATTAATAACTATCGCCCTATAAGCATAGTAAGCGCGGTTTCAAGGATCTTTGAGGTTATTATATTCGAACGGCTGTATGATGAAATCTCTGGTTGCCTCTCGTCATGCCAGCATGGCTTTTTACCTAGAAGGTCCACATTTACTAACCTAGCCTATTTCTGTCAATATGTTCACGATGCTATCAACAACAAATCTCAGGTGGATGTAATATACACTGATATGGAGAAGGCATTTGACAGAATAAGGCATTGTGTGATATTGCGTTCCTTGTCTTGCTTGGGGGTTACTCAGTATCTTCAGAGTCTGATTAAGTCCTACTTAAGTTGTAGGACTCAGTATGTCGAGGTTAAGGGATGTAAGTCAGTTATTTTCAAGAGTACGTCGGGGGTTCCGCAGGGATCCAACGTGGGTCCTCTGTTGTTTTTGGCAGCTATAAATGGAATATCCGGTAATGCAAGTAATACTCTGGGATTGTTATTTGCGGATGATTGTAAATGCTTCTACCGGGTAAATTCTGTTGAGGATTGTGAGACCTTACAGAATGATTTTTCCTCTGTGGCGGGTTGGTGTATGGCAAACAGCTTTAAGTTTAATGTAGGTAAATGCGCGTGTATGTCATTCACTTCAAATCACAATATTATTGGCTATGACTATTCTCTAAACGGGGTCAATTTAAAGCGTGTAAATCACCATAAGGATCTTGGTGTAATCTTTGACCCAACATTAACTTTTTCAAACCATATAATATCTAAAATCGATAGTGCACAGAAAATTGCAGGTTTTATTGTAAGAAATGCCAAGAGTTTCAGCATAGATGTTAGCTGGCATCTTTTTGATAGCCTTGTGTTGCCAGTATTGGAGTATGGTAGCGTAATATGGTGCCCCCAATATAATGTGTGGGTATCACTTGTTGAGAAAGTGCAAAGAAGGTTCTCGAAGTGCATGTATTATAGGAAATTTGGTATATATCCTCAGAAGGGGTGTGACAATGAATACCTGTTGGGTATTTTTGGGAGGCTTTCGTTGAGAAAAAGAAGGATTATAATATTACTATGCACTTTGTTCAGAATATTGAAAGGTAAAATTGACTGCCCTGACATTCTTGGCAAACTGCCATTTGCCATCAATAGAATTAATTCGCGAGCCTCAAATGTTTTTTATCTGACTCATCCTCGAACAAATCTGTACAAGAATTCCCCAATATACAAGATGTGCTACTATTTTAATCTGTACGCGTCTGATGTCGATGTGGATACGACTAGTCCTACCCAATTCAGAATTGTAATCGAAAATAAGTTGAAAGACAGTTAACTACAGATTAATGTAACCACGTAATAATTGTCTGAGTGGGTATTTTAATGTATTGCCGTGTTTCTGTGTATCTGTGTTATAATGTCGATTTTATGTTGCATTTTTTCTGATTATATACTGCATAGATTAAGTTGAATTTGCCTATGATTGTATCTATAATTGGCACCTCTGCTGTTGATACTTGTTCAATAAATAAATAAATAAATAAATATTGTATATTCTATGTAGGTTATACTTATTTGACGAGTAAACGACGAAGAAAGATGGATGTTCTAATGTGCGCGTTTTTTATATTTATGAATTTTTGATCCATGCTCCGCCGATATTGATGAGTTCTACCCTGATTCCGTCTGCGGTTACGGGCAAGACAAATAGATAATGAAAAGTGCACCCTTGTCTAAGCAATTTTGCAGCTGTTACATTTTCTAAGCATACATCACCGACTGGCAGCAGTGGGGTAAAATAATTAACTTTTACTCTTGACTGGGTAAAATTTGGTATGGAAATAACGCCTGTTTATGTTTGAGCTTTTGGTAAAATTGAAATTAAAGATTTTATATCATTAAAATAAGTTTTATATTTATTACAGAGTCCTATTCGTTTCCCATAAATCCTCAATATATTCCCAACATTATTATAATTCCGACCTGTTACACAAAAAAAATGGATAAAGGAAAATCTGGCAAAATTATCATATCCCCTGTTTATTTAACCTCAGTACAGAAATGTAATTGCTGACAATATTAGGCTACATTTTTTTAGCCTTTACGAAAAAAAATACTGAATATCAAATTAGACACAAGAAAGTAAAATTATAATGTATCTTACACAATGCTGCAAACATTTGTTACATACTTATTATTAAAGAAAAATATTTATAAAAATAATATTAAATATATTGTTACGGACTTGACAGAGTTTGAGAGAGTTTCTGTTCGGATATTTTGAGATTTTAGGTTTATTTTCTATCAGTGTTTAGGTTAATACCACGGTTAATATGCACATGTTACGCCCAGGCGCGGCCCGCGAAATTTCAAAGTTGCATATCTCTGTTGCTACTGATGGGACCCATACAAAATTCAGGTTTTTTAATAGTGAGCCTACTAGGAATGTTTTGGTAAAGAAAAAAATATTTTGCAATTTGCGAAAAAAAGTTGATTTTTTGAATTGACCCACCTGGGTAAAAAATTAACACGCTTAGATACTTAATTTATTATTTTTTCTAAACAAATTTTACATCATTTTGTCGACAATTCTTAAATTTTAAGAGAAAACAATGTGTTAGTAGAAAGTTATAGTCATTTGAATATTTTGCAACCAAAAATTTAAATTATTTTTCGGTTGAAAAAATTCAAATGACTATAACTTTCTACTAACACATTTTTTTCTCTTAAAATTTAAGAATTGTAGACAAAATGATGTAAAATTTGTTTAGAAAAAATAATAAATAAAATATCTAAGCGTGTTAATTTTTTACCCAGGTGGGTCAATTCAAAAAATCAACTTTTTTTCGCAAATTGCAAAATATTTTTTTTCTGTGCCAAAACATTCCTAGTAAGCTCACTATTAAAAAACCTGAATTTGGTATGGGTCCCATAAGTAGCAACAGAGATATGCAACTTTGAAATTTCACGGGCCGCGCCTGGTTACGCCTATGAAAGAAACGAACCTTCGATGTGCACGGTGCGTTCGGAGTGCTCCCAAATTTCCCCCTTTTTACTTTCTTCCCTTATCCCCAATCAAACCTAAGGTAAGTCGAATAATCCATAAATTTTATATTCCGATTTCATATACGTTACAAAAGATTACCGGACTGGAAGGGTGATTTCTGTCCTTGAGGAAGTCTGGATAAGAGATCTGTGTATCAGCGTAACCTATGAATTTACAGTGGTTTCATAACACTATCCGGACACCTTTAATGTGTAAAACACAATATTTTAACTTATAATTTTTAAGTTCTTTGTTGTATATGTTTTTTTTAATTCTGTATTATGCAATGACAATGACAATAGTGTAATTTTCTTAAAAATAAAAACTTCTATTTTTCATTCACCGATACCTTTTACCTATGTTACCTTTCAGGAGTAATAATTCTAGACATGCTTGATTGATTCCACGGCATACATTGAGAACGTTTTTTTTATTTTCCTTTATTTCTGAGCTTTCTTCTAAATTTATCAAGAAGGCCATGACACTTTAGGTATTATTTCCACGACAATAATATGGCTAAGATGAAAATCATTTGGGAATCAAGCAAATTGCTGAAACACCAGAACAATTTAAGTTTTTAGTGACGGCTTATTAATATTGGAAGACAAAATTTAAATTTTAATCGTTTTAAGTAAATCTCAGTGTTTATTTTTAATTTATTGTGCTGCATTTTTATACTATGAAACAAATTTACGTTTAACGCAAAATAAAATAGATATACAACCGTTAATAACTGCCATTCCAACGGTTTTCTATTGCAGATTGTTATGCCAAAAATGTGGGCTTTCCGCTAAGCCAATAGAAAAGAAAATAATTTATTAGCTTTCAAGTTAATATCGTGTTTCATAAAACTAAAGCAAGTTTAACCCAACTAAATAACACCATGTTTCTGTACGCTGAAGCGATTGCAATTGCCAGATTTCTTATTAAGCAACACGCGAGTTGACTTCAGCCTTTGTAATCATCTAAGCAGCATGCAAACCCATCTGTCACTCAAGTGGGAAAACAATGCAGATCAATAAGTTGAATGCCCCATTATTTACATAATGGGATTATTTATGGTATTTTGCACTATAACTATTTCAGCTAATTAATCTATATGCCTAATGATAAAACTTTCTCTAAAATGAAAATTGTTCCATTTTTATGCGAGCACATTCCTAGGTCGGTGAATTGTAAATTGTTTTAAATAATTTTTTAGTAATATTATTTAAAACTACAAAATAAACTGAAATCTATTGTAATCAACACTTAGTATAAGTAAAATAGGTAAAAAGAAGCTTGGTAGCTGGTAGCTACTTTATATATATTTTAAATGAGCCGACTTTACAAAAACAAAAGCACTGAAAAAATGTTTTTACGTGGTTATTACTGGATATGATAAGCTTATCAAAATTTGCGCCGGATCGTTTTGACTTCTAAAGGAAAACAAATAACCGAATAGGTTTTTTTTCTCAAAAACACATTCTTTTAAAAGAATTTGTTTTGAAAAACAGCATTTTCGAAAACGGATTAACGAAACTTTTCAAAAATATTTTCTCGAATAAACATATTTGGAACGTACATTTTTTCAAAAATGTGCTTACAGCTTTTTCAAAGATGCTTTTTTGAAAACGAATTTATGAAATGTTTTCTCCAAAAAAGACGTATCACAAGTAATTTTATCAAAAATGTCTTCAAATTAATTTTTTCCAAAAAGGTACATTTTCCGAAAATATATTTTTTCGAAAACAGTATTTATTAAATTAAATTATGAACTCCAGTAGTTTGGAAAATATTAATGAAAAAAAGACGAACAAAGATCCTGCACAAACCTAAACGCACATTTTTGGGTTTGATCAGGTTTCCTAAGGTTTGATATGTTACTTTCCCGTAAATTACTTTTTCAAAAAGTCGCTTCAAAAAATTAATATCTGAAAATATTTAATTTTGAAAAAATGTTCTCATTAAAAAAATTTGAAAAATTGGTTTTAGAAAAATTGTACTGTCGTAAGTACTCGTATATACCCCCAAATGAGCAGAAGGCATAAATAAAAAAATGCTACAATATTTACGCTTTCATAGTCATCAAACAATTTGTCATGTCGCGTGTAAGGTGAGATTGGTCATCAAACCCAACCTGTTCAATTTTTTTTTCAACAAACATCTTTTTTGTTGTTAAATTAAGTAAATTTTGTGGAAAAACAGCTTCTTCAAAAGATGCTTTTTCGGAAATGCATCTACAAATTTTTCCCGAAAATACTTTTTTTAAAAAGAATCTTTCAAAATACGTTTTCCGAAACTATACTTTTTAGAAAACATATTTTTTCTATAAAATCAAAAACCATTGCGTATTTTGCCAGTTATAGTTCCGAGTAAGTCTTAGCCTGTAAATATTTTGAAATCAATGTAAATTATATCGAAAAATCCGATTAATTTATAAAACTTCAAAAAAAAAGTTCAAGTTTATTTTTATTTTCTAACTACACCTCTCACTTTTAGCAAAAGATATTTAGCGTACGCTAGAATCGTACGGTAATAATTTCCAACATTATTCCATAATCAGAGAGCTTATCACTATTTGTCATAGATATAATAGGCGAATACCATTTACATCAAGGGCTATTGGAAGTCTCATATAATCCAAAGCAATAGAAACCCACTGAACCATATACTGTAAACATAATTACGTCAAGAAATTACCAGTCGAAGTAATTTAAACTAGAGCTGTGCATAATATAGCACACAGTTTATTAAGACAGTATTTAATGCTATGCTTAAATCTATACGGGGTGGTCTTTAAGTAGAGTTGAGTTTATTAATCTCTTGAACAAGATTTCAGCTGTTACCCAATTATTACTTTCTACAGTATATAAATCTTATCAAATAAACAGAAAATTATCTTTTTCTAATGTTATTGATAAAATTAAATTAAAACAACCATTCATTGTTTTAACCTGAACAGGATCAAAACAACAAAAAAAAGTATAACAAAATTTAATAGTTTGTGGTAAACTTGGGTAATTCGTTTAGGAATCCAGTTCGTTCAGAATTAAGGTCGTCGCACTATTATCTGTTCCCTATTTTTGGTTCGAGAGTTGACAGTGTACACTTTTGTACTTATTATTAAACTCTACCATTTTCAATACTATTAACATTAGGCTATTTTGCATGCCACACTATTGTCTTTGTGTTGTTGTTTGTCAACCGTTACCTTATAAATAATGTATGTTGTGTATAGGATAATAGTTGAACCACCAGTTGGAAGAAGGAAATGAATCCATACTATTGATTTTGGGAAAATCAAAAAACACTTTTTTACTTTCTTCTTTCATTTTTTCTTGAATGTAACTTGTGGATAAAATATAGTGCAGTGTGTTTTAAGTCCAATAGGATAATTGGACACCATATAGTGGTTTCTATTAGTTAGTTATCATAATAATAAGGGCTTGGATTTATTTCCTTCTTCAAACATATGATTTTTTTAAGAGAATAAACACAATAACCACATGAAATATTGTTATTTACTGGACATGTTAATAATAACTAAAAGGACGTACTTAAACAGCAGGTTACGTTAAGCTAAATTTTTAAAAACATAAATCTACGCGATCCTGAACCCAAATATGACTTTCTAACTTTCGTCTTCCGCGGGAGTTTCAGATGAAGTAGTTGGGATGTCAGCATATTCTCGTAGAATTATTTTTTATCATCTAGTATATACTGAATAATTTTGCGGATATCTTCCATCTTTTTTTGATTTATTGGTACTTTACCCTCGTAAGCTGCAGTGGTCGTTAATGCAGGGTGTACCCCAGCTTTACGGAGCACAAAACTGTTTTTAGCAGTACATCAATGTGTTCTAAGGCTGTTAACAAACCTGAACACACAAGGTCTACTCTCAATAATACCAGAAACAATACTAAATAACTGAATTAATATATGACAGATTACATACAATAGTTTGAAGAAGGGAATAAATCCGGGATATATTTCCTTCTTAAAACTAATGTAATATGTTACCGCCTATCTCTGCGTAACGTGTGAGGTCTTCATGTCCTTCTTAGTACTAAGACATGGGTTTTGCCTTAAAAATGCTAATTTTAATAAAAAGTCATTTTGCCATATTTTGGCGTTTATTTCCTTCTTCTAACTAGTGGTTCAACTATCTGGGTGCAAAACATTTTTAATCGGAATAGCGCCAGCGCTCCTTTACATCTGGTTACATAACATTTTCTAAGATATTCGTGTAGCTCTGTGCAGTAAATCGTTTATCGATTTTCCAGCAAACTTTAAGACAATGAATTCGGAGCCAGTTCCTCATATTGACAGAATCGGCT
Organism: Philopedon plagiatum; assembly: GCA_963971165.1. Lineage (NCBI taxonomy): Eukaryota > Metazoa > Arthropoda > Insecta > Coleoptera > Curculionidae > Philopedon > Philopedon plagiatum. The sequence continues at coordinate 81,217,183 of OZ020192.1, read as the reverse complement.
GAACCTATCATAGAAAAATAGGCATAATGTGGTTCATACTTGGTGTTTCGAGATCTGTAGATCCTAACCCATTAAATGCCAACTGAAAAACTGTTTTTTATCAATAACCTCTACCCTATCTCAATCTTTTCGCAGTGTATTGTTAAGAGTAAGACTAATTCTTCTCTGTTGAGTTTTTAATTCTGCAAGACACCGTTGGTTTCGATGCGGGAAAATTAGTCTTTTCTGCAGCAGTGTGTGCAGTTGAAAATAGATTGTAGTATTTTCACTGGTGCCTATTACAGCTGATACGTCTCAGATAGTTTATTGGTTACCTATAGTTTTTGATTTATTAAAATTTGCATATTTGATCTCGATTTACACAGTTCAAATTTTTAAGAAATCCAGAAACTTTATAGATTATTTTCCAAGTTTAAAATTAAGGCAAACATTGCATGGTCACAAGAGGTTAAATTCTTTAAGAAATTAATGTTTTTTTTATTAATTTCACGCAATGAGAATAAATAAATAATATTATACCAGGGATCATCCAACTACAGGAAGAATAAAGGACACACAAGAGCACCTTTTCCCTTGACACGAAACATATATGGTTAATAAACCTTTTTCGTATCTTAATGAATCTTTTGCTATTCCGTGGAGAAAATTACTTAGTGTCCATATTTTTGTCAGTATCTGTCAACTTTCCCCGCCGTAAAAGCAAATAATATTTTAAAATTGGGAGTATCCTATTCAATTAGGTATTTGTAAAGATATTATTTAAATCAAAAACTAATAATAAGTTTGACCATGGTTTAAATAAAGTTGAAACTATACATAATTTTGTTATGGTTTTATAAATTTTAATTTCTTTGCACTGAAAATTATGTATGTCTATTTCATACTTAAAGAGAAAAAAATTAAACGACTATTCCATGTGAGAAGTATTTATATCATATCCCGCCCTGCTTTAATCTCAAGACGGATGATAATGGATCTTGCGGCAATACACGGCTTTAATTTAAATTACTTTAGTTAAATATTCCTTCGCAAAATTATGTTTACAGAATTTGGCTCACTGGGTTTTAATCGGAATAGATAATAATACATCCAATAGTCCTTGATGAAAATGGATTCTAAGCTTATCATATAAAATCCGCGACAAGTGGTGAGCTTTCTAATTACGAAATGCTATTAATTTATCAATTAATTTTCCGTATATTATGTAAAATTTGACAGAAGATTATAAAAGGCCGAATTAATTTTAACAGTATTAATAGTAAGCAGTGTTTTGAGTAAAATTCTTGAACTAGAAAATTTATACCTTAACTTATTTAACAAAATTATGATTCGCCTTAGTTTAACTTAACGATTTAACATGGTTTTTTTTTAAATCGCCTAAGAAAAACACATCATGTATGCAAGCAAGCAAACTACTGCTGGACGAAACCAACATTGAAGACTTTTTAATAATGCAATTTTATTCCAATTCAGTGGCGGCTCGTGGGAAAATATTATGGGTGTTCTGCAATAAAATTAAATATCCGAAATAAATAGCCTGTAATTTTTTGGGGCGCATTTCTTCAATTTCAACCCTACATAAATTTTACAAAAATGATGAGATTAAGATATTTAAAATTAGTATTGGAATCTTAATTTATTTTTTAAATATCGTGCGATCCTTCTTTGAAGCAAATTTGTCAATAACTCTTTCATTAAAGTCCGTAATTTTTGATATTATGAACTATGGAAATCATTCCTAATGCAGTTAAACGATCTTGAGTCATTTAAATTCGGAGAAAGGTCTTGATTCGTTTAAGGGTAGAAAAACACCTTTCGGCCTCTGGCATGGGAGTTGTTATTAAAATGTCTAATATATTTTTGTCTCTTTTGATGTGATTTGTAAATTATTTTGTATTAAAAATTTCAGAAATGGTATGCTACCGTTTAATCCTCTGCAGTATTCTCTTGAATAAATAACGGATATCTCAGTTTTAAGCCTTTCTATAATAATCACCGGATAAGCTAAGCAAGTAGCAATTAATTGTTCATCAGGAAATTGAGTGCAATTAATTCTTGGCAAAATGTTGTCTTTCCTTGTGATATAAAATGCACTCGAGTTTACCAGTAAGGACTATCGCGAAAACAGCTAAATTACTAGCAGAATCTTTCGTATTAAATTTTATAAACAGCCGACGGTGGAGCCGATTTCTGCCCTATATTCATCAGGTTGAAAAGTGCTGTGCACGAATAAAAGCAGCTCAGCTCCGCACTCGAGTAATGTAGCGAGAAAATTATATAACTTTACTTGGTCAACTGCACGTCGGTGCCGGGCCGCGCGGCGTATATTGACTAGCGCTAGCTTATACTACTAGCATTCTCGGCCGAAAATTCGGTGTTTTAATTTTACTTTTTCTTATTTTAAGGAATCTTTAATTATTTACTGCAAACTATGCAAAAATTAGTCAAAAGGCTTGAAAATTTTGGTGGTTCTGCAGCTCTCCAGCCCTAATGTACGAGCCGCCCCTGTTCCAAATCTATATATCGATCATTAATATTTCACACTACGAGTATGTACAAGGTAAACGCATTTATTATTCTTTACTTTATTGCATTTTTGTTGGCCGCGTTGTCCCGCGATTTCTTCGTCCATCTTTATACTTTTTTGCCACGCTTACAGTTCATTACAGTTAATTCAGCTAGCAGCCGATAATTTTTTGTGGAAAATAACTACGCGTATTTAATGTTTTAAGGAAATACAACTTATTACAAATATTTTAGAAATTTAGGTATATAACATTGAAGGCTGTGGTATAAAAGTTTGCTTTCTATTTAAGTACTAAAAACAATGTTTTCGATGCGTCAAAAATAGTTTTTATCAGTTTTTATCTGTTATAATATGTATGTATGTTTGTGCCCTTTTACAGTTCGAACGGTTCAGTTTAACCAATTTTAACGATCAAGGTCTCAAAGATTCGCCTCAGTCGCGCGAGTGACATAAGCTGCATTAAATTTAAAAAACAAATAGCGGACGCAGGAAGTAATATTGTTCAATTCAAAAATAAAAATTTTTGAAGACCTACTAAATGAGTTGTCAAAAGATTAGGCCCGCAAGTAAGACAGGCTGTATTAAATTAAAAAATGAACAAAATGGCGAACATGGGAAGTCGTATTGTAAAATTTGAAAAGCTAGAATTGTTAAGGACCCATTAAATGAGGTATCAAACATTACCTGCAGGCCTGCGGGTGACAAAAGGGCTATTAAATTAAAAATGCACAAAATGGAGGACGCTCAACGTCAAATTGTCCAAATCCAAAAAATTAAAAAAAATCAAGGTCTATCGAATAAAGGCTGTCTGAGCCGAAATATGATCAAAAGAGGGGTCCTAGCTCTCGAAGCATTTTATTAAAATTTTGGAAATGTTCGAGAGAACATCGTGCTGGATACAGTTTTAATGTAGTAAATCAAAATCTAAAAAAAAATATATGAAAAGTTTAAAATAACCAAGTTATTAAAAAACAAAAAGCCCGACTGCGAAAGGCAAAGTTGAATTAAAAAGAAATAATCAGTATTTTCTAAATTGTGAAAATTTAGTATGATAGAAACGTTATTAAATGGCTGGATGCCGGACAGGCAAGAGGCCATAGGAATCCTCGAACAGAACAGAAACGTTATTAAGATAACATAACAAAACGATTTAACATTCAGTGCAGTCGGAGGTTCATTGAAATAAACCCGCATATAGCAAACGACCAAAAATAAGACAAATTTGATCCAAAAATAATTAATTTAAATATATAGATATTTATTAGATTCACTTAAAAGGTTTAAGATTTAGTATTGGTTTAAATTAAGATCTTCTAGTTGATCAGTTAGGTTTTGACAGGTTTTTGTCCGGTCACTGTTAACATGTCGTCACTAAAAACTTATTAGTTACTCTAATATTTCAGCGATTCGCCTTGGTTTCCAAATGATTTTCATCTTGGAACGTCTTCCTAGAATGAATTTAATTCAACTCAGGAAAGTACGTACTAAAATTGCCCCTTTCTTTATAACCTTGCGAAAAAAAATTCAGATACAAATTTATAGTATAAAACTTAGTTGTCTCATTCCTACACTTGTCAGTATAAAACTTTTGATGGTCAAACTAGACCGGCCTAGTGTTGAAGAATCTGGCCGTAAATGTTTTAGGCGTGCAATCCTAGGCCCATAACACAGATAATTAACGCAGTGTTGTCAGTTAATGGGCCCCGACTGCACTCAATAAATGTAAAGAGCCGTTTCACACACGACTGATGGTCAGTCCTGATGATCGGTCGGAAAAAAATGAACTGACGATCAGTCGATTATTTTGTTCACATGGATGCGATTCATGAGTTTTAAAAATGTGTCTGCAAAGGACGGAGCAACGCGTTGTTGTCGCGTTTTGCATGAAAAGATTATTACAGCGAAGAAAGAAACAGTTCAGAAATATTTGGGTACATCCGTTATGTCTAGAACGGCCCATAAAAGGTGAATTCGTCACCCTGTATTCAAAGTTAAGAGATGATCCAAGCAAACTTTTTAAGTATCTTGTATAAGTATATCAGCAACCTCCACCCAAGCTGCATCTTTTAGATCACGATTTTTGTATTCCTCTGTTGATGTATCCCATATTACTCATCTTTGTTCAATGGCACTAATTAAAAATTCGCGCGATTTTCTATATTTACGGAATCGTGAAGAACGGAAAAAATAACCTAACCCATAAAGTAACACCGTATCAAAAACGCAACTGACAAAACGCACGCATGTGAAACGTCAGGTTTGACCAATGGCTCCGACCAATCCTGACGATAAGAACAAGAACGGGCTCGACCGATGCCCATCGTTTTTCATCGGTGGACTGATGGTATGCGTTGCATATCAAGGGACAATTTAAAATAATGGCCCGGTCTCATCAGGACTGACCATCAGTCGTGTGTGAAACGGCTCTAAATCATCTTGTTATGTTACCTTAACAGCGTTTCTATCATATTAAGTTTTCACAATTCAGAAAATATTGCTTTTTTTAATTTCAACTTTTTCCGTTCGCAGCCGGGTTCTTTGTTTTTCAATAATTTGACTTGTTTGTAAAACAAATACTATCTTCGCTTTGTATTTTTAAAAGAACCGCGTCTCGGTGTCATAACTAACCAATCAGGGTTAAAGACGTCAGACGTAGTTGTCGTTGCACGGCAACCTAACTTCAAAAAAAGAATGTCAACATCAACCTTTTGTTCCGTAAGTAGCGTTTTGCCGATCGTGCTCTTCCGAAGGCGCGCTTCCTAGACTACCACGTCGGTAGAAGTTGTCCGTATAGTTTTATTATACTGCGCGAGTTAAGCGTTTTACCGTTGTCCTTGGCTTTGTCTTGTGGGTATAAACCGTCCTACAAATTTCAAATTTTATCGCCGTGTTTGGCATCTGTCAATGTCTATACAAGGTTAATCTAAAGTTAATGTCGACTTTGCAACCTTTCCTTTTTTGTCAGTTGTAAACTTAGTAAAGTATTAAGTTAGTTTAAGAAGATTAAACGAATATATGGTAAAAAATAAGTTAAAGAGTTTAACTACAACTACAGCAACCTATGAAGATATTCGATGGGGAATTCCTGACTTTTCAGGTGTGGAAACAATAATTTTGTTACCATAGACAGTTACAGCGGGATTGTATCCGAAATCAAACCGTCCCGACTGTACATTTGGTCCTTCGAGCCGGATAGAAAAATTGTAGAAAAGAAAAACAAAGTGGTTTGTAACAAAAAAGTACTCAGAAAATATTGTGTTCCGACAAACTGTAAGTTTGAACTTTTATATTATGTAAGGTCAAAATAAACTTTCCATATCCACATTTTGACAAGAAAAATCCTTTTATAAAGACTTTCTTTAATTTGACGAGAAGCAGTCATTATTAGAAACCTTCCGATTTGTCACGAGAAACATCAATCTTTTAGTAGAGACTTTTAGTTTTAAAATACCTGTGTCTTACAAAAATACCTTAAGATTGTCCTAGTTTACTGATTTTGTCTTAGAAAATTTTGTCTTGTTAAATTTTTAAGATACATTTTTATTATAAAAAATGGATTCTTTGGTCCAGCAAAGAAAAGTTTGCAAACAAAATATTTCACGTATAGTTAATTGGTATAAAGACAAGAGAGATACTGAAAACGACGTTTACCAGTTTCAAATTCACGAAGTTAAATTAAATTCACATTTTGCTAAATACGAGGACATTCAAAATGAGATAGAGGTTTTAGATACTGATTCGACTGATAACGAAATTAGGGAGGAAGTAGAGAAAAAATATTATGACACTTTAGCAGGTTTAATGCGTAAAATTTTTGAATTAAAGCCATCGTCTTCAGCCAATACGTCGCTGCAGCCAATTATAATTCCACAAACTGCACAATCAAATGTCAAACTACCCGATTTAAATATTCCTAATTTTTCTGGCGATTTTACGGAATGGACGTCATTCTTTCAACTCTTTACGGCTTTAATTACAAATAACTCGGACTTGAGTAACATTCAAAAATTTATGTATCTTAAATGTTATTTAAAAAATGAACCACTTAATTTAATTGATAACCTACAACTCTCCGACGCAAATTTTAAAGTCGCAATAGATATTTTAACAAAACGATATTCCGATAATACGTTAATTGTTAACGCTCATATTAAAAAATTATTAGATATTTCTCCAGTTACTAAAATTAATTTTCAAAATTTAAGAGAATTTTTAACTCACATTAAAAGACAAATTGCATCATTGCGCAATTTAAGTTTACCCGTAGATCAATGGGATGTTATTTTAATTCATATTTTCTCTCAAAAGCTTGATCATAACATGCGTAAGTCTTTTGAATATGAGAGAGATAGATCAAAATTACCGACTATGGATGAATTTTATAACTTTTTAGAAAAGAAATGTCAAATTTTAGAAACTGTGGCTACATCCGAGTCTCAGGCTGATAATAAAAGTTTTAATCAATTTCAGAAGAAGTTTCCAAGTAAGCATGGACAAACTTCGGCTCATATGGGTATTATGAACTCACCTCTTCGTTCATCTAGAGATCACTTGGCATGTGCTTATTGCAACCAGGCAAATCATTTCTTAAATAAATGTGAGACATTTTTAAATTTGCCTCATAATGAAAAATTAAAATTTTTACATATAAATCAGAGATGTTCAAATTGTCTTGGTAAACATGCATTTTCGCAATGTCGTAGCGAAAAGCTATGTAATATTTGTCGTAAAAAGCATCATACAATTTTACACATCAATTCTTCCGTACTTAAAATTAAAAATGAAAACAATTCTGGACAAGTCAATGATCAGAATAGAGGTTTTAATAAAAATTATTCCACGTTTAGTAATAATAATAAAACCGAAAACGCTACTGATTTATTGTCAAGTCAAGGGAATACAGAAAAACAAATTTTTCAAAATCAGGGCTCTCAAAATGAAAAATCACATACACTTGTTGGCTCTAATCGTCAAATTTCAAATGATGCTTTTCCAAGTAGTCCTTTAACGTTAATGTCACACACATCATTTTCACAAAATCCAACATTTGTGTTTTTGGCTACTGCTATAGTAAATTTAAAAGCCGAAAATGGTTCTTATGTTATGGCTAGAGCTTTAATTGACCCTGGCAGCCAAAGTTCATTTATTTCACAAAAATTAGTAAATATATTAGGTGTCCGTTCTTATGACATGCAGACTCGTATCTCAGTTATTTCAAACAAAAGTACGATTGCTAATAAAATGGTAGATGTCAGAATATTTTCTAATGTTGAAAAAGAAAAATCTTTTGACGTGTCTTGTCTCATTATAGATGAAATAACTGGAAAGTTGCCTCAAGTTCAGATTAATAAAAATAATTTACATATTCCGTTTACTGTTCCCTTAGCAGATCCTTCATTCCATAGTCCATCAGAAATTGATATTCTTCTAAGTGCGGAAGTACACCGTGAACTTATCAAACCTGAAATAATTGACTTAGGAAAAGGTTTACCTATCTTACAATCTACACATTTAGGATATGTCGTTTCAGGTGCAATGTCTAACTGTCATACGTCTAAATCAAAGTCGAATGTATCATTTTTCATACAAAATTCACAAACCGATTCTTACAATCCTGGTAATGACCTTGACTCTCTTCTTTGTAAATTCTGGTCCTTGGAAGAAGTCGAAAATAAGCCCGATTTATCACCAGAAGATCTTCAGTGTGAAAAAATATTCCAGGAGACGACAAAAATTTTAGATAATGGCCAGTTTCAAGTAAATTTACCCCTTAGAAATAACGAAGATATTTCAAAACTGGGTGATTCATTTTCTTTAGCAAGAAAAAGATTTTCTTACCTAGAAAACAGATTTAAGAAAAATCCTGTGCTTTTCTGTCAGTATAAAGATTTTATTGACGAATATGTCTCTTTAAATCATGCCCGATATGTGTCCCCGTCCGAAGCTGAAAAACGTAATCGTAGATATTACATGGCTCACCATTGTGTTATACGTGAATCCAGTGCCACGACCAAATTACGTGTTGTCTACGACGCTTCCATGAAATCCAGTTCTGGATTCTCTTTGAACGACATTTTACTTAAAGGTTTTACCGTCCAACCAGAACTGTTTGACATACTTTGTAGATTTCGGTCTTCGGCATTTGTCTTTATTTGTGACATTGAAAAAATGTATCGTCAAGTTCGTGTTAATCCAGATCAATCATTTTTACAAACAATTCTATGGAGGGAAAGTTCCGAGAAGTCTTTGGAACAAATTGAGTTGACAACTGTCACATATGGTACAAATTGCGCCCCGTATCTCGCGACAAGATGTCTGGTAGAGCTCGCAAATAAAGGCAAAGATCAGTTTCTTCTTGCTTCTAAAGCAATTCTAAATCAATGTTATTTAGATGATTTTCTATGTTTCGCAAATTCCGAAGCAGAACTGGAAAAGCTAGCCCAAGAACTCATTGGTCTTTGTAAATCCGCTAGTTTTCACTTACACAAATGGGGTTCGAATTCAGAAGAATTTTTGAAGTCTTTACGTGTAAGTTACTCTCAAAATGACTATAATATAGTTTTGGAAAATACATCCAACAAGGTTTTAGGTGTAGCTTGGAGTCCTCAAGATGACAATTTTGCCATTTCACTACCAAAAAACATTTCTGACATATCTATGACTAAAAGAAATATTTTGTCAATTATTGCCCAAATGTTCGATCCCCTCGGATTTATTGGCCCTGTAATTATTCGTGCTAAAATTTTTATGCAGGAAATCTGGAAGGCCAAAATTGACTGGGATGACATGTTACCCAAGGACTTAGTTAATGAATGGCAATCATTTTCTAAACATTTATCACAACTGTTAGAAGTAAAAATTCCTCGATGTCTTTTGATGCAGCTTGGCTGTCTTAAGGTTGAGTTGTTTGGATTTTCCGATGCAAGTCAAAGAGCTTACGGTGCTTGCCTATATGCTCGTGCTATCTATGAAAACAGAGAAGTCTCTTGTTAATATGTTCAAAATCCAGAGTCGCGCCTCTTAAAACCGTGACCCTACCCCGACTTGAACTATGTGGAGCGGTCTTGCTCTCTAAATTATGTGTCAGAGTCATTTCAATATTTAAAGACGTTCTACAATTTGAAAGTATCAATCTTTTTACGGATTCCCAAGTTGTTTTAGCTTGGATTAGATCTCATCCTTCTCGGTGGTCTACGTTTGTCGCAAATAGAGTTACGAAAGTACAGGAATTAACTTCAGAAAAATGTAAGTGGTACTATATTCCTACTCACGAAAATCCAGCAGATTTTGTCTCTCGAGGATTGAACCCCCATGAAATAAAAACCTGTACTCTTTGGTGGCGCGGCCCAGAAATGTTACGTCAATTTGAATCTAATTTCAAAAATTATAGCAGTCAAATAACAGATACTTCTGAAGAAGAAAAAATTGTCACTTCTAAAGTACACTTTCAAAGTAACGCCGAATCGGACTTAGAAAATATTTATTTAAAATTTTCTTCATTTACGAAATTACAAAGAGCTTTAGCATATTGTCTAAGATTTGTCAATAATATTAAATCAAAAAATGAAAAATTGCTAGGCCCACTTTCAGTAAAAGAACTTCAAAAGGCCTTAGACTTAATCATCAAATTTGTACAAAACAAATATTTTTCACAAGAAATATCAGAATTAAATTCCAACAAATTAGTTACCTCCAAAGCCATAAGATCTTTAAAACCCTTTTTAGACAAAAATGGATTTCTACGCGTGGGTGGTCGTCTATCCCAGGCAGAAATTTCATATGATCATAAACATCCTTTACTCCTACCGTCGAAAAATCATATTGTCAATTTATTATTGAGAAAAGAACATCTTCTTTATCATGCTGGAGCTAGGACAGTACTGTCAAATTTTCGTTTAAAATATTGGCCACTAAATGGATTAAAAGAAATTAAAAAAATAATCAGAAACTGTGTAATCTGTTTTAGATTTCGAAATAATACCAGTTCTCAACAAATCATGGCAGATCTACCAAAGGATAGAGTCACTATTGTTAGGCCTTTCTTTTGTGTTGGCGTAGATTTTGGTGGTCCGCTTTTAATTAAAGCATCTAATCTTCGGCGTGTGCCGCTAACAAAATGTTATATTGCTATATTTGTGTGCATGGCTACGAAAGCCGTACACATTGAACTCGTTTCAAGCCTATCTACAGATGCATTTCTATTAACATTAAAGCGTTTTATTGCACGTCGTGGAAATCCACAAACAATTTACTCTGACAATGCTACCAATTTTCTTGGAAGTCGAAATCAACTAAGAGAAGTTACTGACTTTTTTAAGACAAAACCAAATTCAGAAATTATTTATAATTATCTTTCTTCCATGGAAATTCAATGGAAATTTATTCCTGCCCGAAGTCCTCATTGGGGAGGTTTATGGGAAGCAGCTATAAAAAGCGCTAAATTTCACATCACTCGGATTATTGGCAACAGTCATTTAACATTCGAAGAGCTTAGTACAGTGTTGTCTCAGATTGAAGCTGTTCTCAATTCGCGACCACTGTGTCCCTTGTCTGAAGACCCGTCTGACCTTGAATGTTTAACGCCAGGTCATTTTTTAATAGGTACAAGCCTAATGTCTTTTCCAGAAACAGATCTAATCGAAACTCAAGTGAATCGTTTAACACGTTGGCAGCACTGCACCAAATTACAACAGGACTTTTGGAAACGATGGTCTGTTGAATATTTGAATAATTTACAGAAACGTTCTAAATGGCTGTTAGAATCAAATAATGTTCAACCCAATACCATTGTGTTGTTAAAAGAACATAATATTCCACCTTTAGTTTGGCCAAGAGCCAGAGTTTTAGAATCTATTCCCGGGCCTGACAATAAAGTAAGAGTAGTCAAACTCAAAACTAAAGATGGTGTTTTTACACGACCAATTAGCAAGGTCTGCATTTTGCCGATCAGTGACAATTTAGAATTAAATGTACAACCCTAATTAGATACGTCTGTCAAAGTTAAATTATCTATTCATGAATATTCGTGATTTAAATTGTCTGTCCATCAAGTATGTTTATGCTTGCTTGTCATTGACTTTAAGTCTTTTTGACGTTGTCACGCCAACGGGCGGAGTATGTTTGTAAAACAAATATTATCTTCGTTTTGTATTTTTAAAAGAACCGCGTCTCGGTGTCATAACTAACCAATCAGGGTTAAAGACGTCAGACGTAGTTGTCGTTGCACGGCAACCTAACTTCAAAAAAAGAATGTCAACATCAACCTTTTGTTCCGTAAGTAGCGTTTTGCCGATCGTGCTCTTCCGAAGGCGCGCTTCCTAGACTACCACGTCGGTAGAAGTTGTCCGTTTAGTTTTATTATACTGCGCGAGTTAAGCGTTTTACCGTTGTCCTTGGCTTTGTCTTGTGGGTATAAACCGTCCTACAAATTTCAAATTTTATCGCCGTGTTTGGCATCTGTCAATGTCTATACAAGGTTAATCTAAAGTTAATGTCGACTTTGCAACCTTTCCTTTTTTGTCAGTTGTAAACTTAGTAAAGTATTAAGTTAGTTTAAGAAGATTAAACGAATATATGGTAAAAAATAAGTTAAAGAGTTTAACTACAACTCCAGCAACCTATGAAGATATTCGATGGGGAATTCCTGACTTTTCAGGTGTGGAAACAATAATTTTGTTACCATAGACAGTTACAGCGGGATTGTATCCGAAATCAAACCGTCCCGACTGTACATGACTATTCGTCCACAAAATTCACCACTACTGTCAGTATTATTGTTAACATACACTGCTTTTTAAATGGACTGACAGAAAACGAGAACATCAGTGTTATCCCCATGTTCCTGAGGTAATTTCGAAACTTGAGATACATTATAAATTAGGTAAATAAAATAGTAACATCTTGCACCGCGATTACATAAATGGAAATCTCATCAGTTGTCATAGATATAATATGATTGGCGTATATATACCAGTTTCATTAAGAAGATACTCTATATGTGTGTTGTCTAAACTGATTAAATCCAGTAAACCATGCGTTATAGGCGTAATATGACGATAGTATGTTTAGTGGAACTAATTTATGCTCAAGCCGATCATTTTGTAACAAGCATTTTATTAATGCAATTAGCAGCTTGGGAAACGTATGCGATACAGAATAACTAAGAAACCTTAAAAGCATTTTTATAAAAAGGTTCTGGAAATTAACCTGGGTCCTAGTGCTAGCAAATCTGAACCTTAAGTATGGTTTTTGGTTGTTGAATAAAATTTTACAATATTAATTATAGATTAAAACAGATAAAATATTGGGTGTCTCTAGACCACCTAAAGAGCCGCCCATTTCAGTAAATTATATCACTTTGAATAAAAATGTACCTACTTTAGCATTGAGCCATATATCCACTACTGTTGTGTGTGTGCGATTTCTTTAACATATATCCAGGGTGTCAATTTGACAAGTTTTAATGCGAATATCTCGAAAACTACAAAAATTTCAAAAACGCGGTTTGGCATGAATCTTATATAGGTAGGGGGGACTAGAACCACCATACTTTAGTCAAGGGGTAAGTCACCCACTAGGGGCGCCTAGTGGGTGACTCACCCACTAGGCGCACACCACAAATTTAAAGTTTTTAATTTTTAAAACAAACCTTTGTAATACATAAAAATCTTATTTTGTTTGATTAGATGCTCAAAATGCATTCCATTTTGTTGTAAACAATAGTGCAACCTATTTTCAAATTCCGTTCTGACATTTTGAAAAACTGGGAATAGCTCTGTATTCTGTAATAATGCGTCGCCGAAGATATTCTATTAAAGTAGGTTGTGTTTTGAATACGACAGTTTTTAAATGGCCCCAAAGGAAAAAATCAAGAGGTGTTAGATTTGGAGATCTCGGCGGTCATTCTATTGAACTTCGTCCAATCCACTTGCCTGGAAAAGCGTCATTGATGGGGTGGTGATCCATCTTGCTGAAAATGCATCCACAGTACAGCAAATTCTTACTTAAATAAAAAAAATTGTTCACTACACCCTCAAATTTGCAACATTTAATCATTTTTGTCTCATTTTAGTATTTAGAAAAATACGGTTTAATTTTGTTAGGACATGTATTAAATACCTGTATTAAATGGAAAACATACCGCTCAATTCAACTTTTTCTTGTGCAGCTAAATACTACTCAGTGAGACCTCTCATTTGAGTTATCTAAGGTGGTTGTACCATTTATAATTTTAAATTTGTGGTGTACAGCGCCTAGGGGGTGACTCACCCCTTGACTAAAGTCAGGTGGTTCTAGTCCCCTCTATCTATATAACATTTATGCCAAACCGCGTTTTTGAAATTGTTGTAGTTTTCGAGATATTCGCATTGAAACTTTTCAAATTGACACCCAGTACTGTGTTCTCGAATTTTTTGTTTGCGACTCGCATGTATTCTATTCTCTCCGCCGGACCTACTGGACAAATCTGTTTGTGCAAATTCAACTTGGAACTAGATTTACATAATTACATTCACATAAAAATACTGATATGTGCACTTACCACATAACAAACTACAGTAGGTACTGTATTTTTCTTAATAAAGTGATTCATCCATAAAGAAAATAGTTTTCTTGCTCTACCGAAACGTTTTAAAATTGCATCTACAAGATTTGGCAAGCGCAACGGCGAGACGATAGGAGATTTACATTCGCAAGCTTGAAGACACTCATTACTGTATATTTTTGTTACTTCTTAAATTTGTCATATATGTAAATCTAAGCATTTGAATTTTATTTAAAATATATTTGATTTATTTCATAGTGGTTATCTTCAATTCATTACTGTTAGCTGACCCAAATCTCAAGTTCTGTTATTAAATTAATGGCTGAATATTTTATCGCTTCAAAGAGATTTTACTCGTAAACTCGTTGTTCTGTTATTGTACCTGATTGTAAGTTAGGTGTTTTTTTAGGGAAATATAACATCTGGACCAGCTTTAATAATAAAACGTACCAGCACAAGCTCTAGAACGAAATAGAAAAAATACAAATAGTGACATACCTATACTCTGCAAATTCCTCAAGAACCATGCTTTGGTATGAGTGTAGATGACTTCGTGCATATGCTTGTAATTTGTTCGCTTATAACCAATTTTGCATAGGTATATAAGATTTTCAATCTGGTTCTTTACCACTATCCCATACGAGGTGAAGAAAAAGAAAGTATTTAATCACTCATACTCCATCATATCGACATAATATGTATATAAATTTTATAGACATTTCAGCTGTAGTTTATGTTCGTGTATTTTGAACTTTTAGCTTTATTTTCTATTAGATTTTAATTTAATACTCTAGTTCATTTTCACATGTTACGCCTATAACAGAAGGTCTGGATCTTTGCAATATTTTCTGCATGAAACGACTCTGATAGAAAGCCTTATAGGATTTATCGTAGTTTTCTATTTTCTTCTTTTAATGCACCTTGTATCCTTCTAGAAATTTTATAATTCTCCAGGACCAACAGATATATAGGATTCAGAACGGCTTTCGTGGTTCGTCTTCTGTTCAGTTTTAGAAACGTATCCACTTCTCACTAAAATGGTTATCCTGACATTGTCAGTTGATAAAGATTACAAAGGTGATAGTGTGTTCAGTATTTCGGACGTTCCGAACAATTGAGGTCAGCGCTCCAGGGTCTCCGGTGACCGAGTTGGTACGGCGCTAGCTTTGCAATTGAAAGATTTTGGGTTCGAATCCCACTTCTGAGACCAATTTTATTTTTTTTTGCTAGACCTGGCGAATTCTGAAACATTCTAGAAGGATACCCGGAGCAATAAAAGGAGAAAATAGAAGACTGTGGTAAATTCTAGGCTTTCTATCATAGGCGTTACATGCAGGAAACAATGGAGACGAATATTCTGCAAAAATCCAGACCTTCTTTTATAAGCGTATTAAATTATAAACTAATAGAAAATAAACCTAGAATCTCCAACTAGCTCATAAAACTTGTGCGAAATCTGTAACAATATTATGCAAACAAATGAGACAATTTATTGTTTTGAGATTACAATTTAATACAACGAACTCGTATGTGCTCAATTTAAACCAGGTTTACTTAAGCTTAATGCCGTTTCAAATATTATATTTACTCTTCGTTAGTATTTTATTAATAATAATAATTAAGTTTTTAAGTTTTTCCCTACTAAAGATTTTATTTATAAATCCTACTCGTAAACAGACATTACCTCCGCTTATTACTAAACACATAAACAGTATAAATGGGATACTTCCCTTTAATGTTAGAACATCATTTATAACAAAAACGAGGAAAGCATAATAAAAAGCTTCATACCACACCCGGTGTGATTAAACACCCTCATGTATTTAAAATCCCCTTCTAAATTTAAAAGTCCTCAGGTGGTATTTTTCCATCACTCATTCCATGACTATCTATCTTGCGACCCCTAGTAAAAAAAGCTTTTTAAAACTCACCCTGGACAATCAATTCTATTTCCGGAAACTTTCACTTTTAAAACTTTTCTCTGAAAATTTGTTGTTGAGTTGATAGAATGCGCAGTTGTGCGAAATAGTATTTTGCTAGAAGAGAATCTGACATATTTTTAAAGTTCTGCTTCGTCTGCTAAAAAGAGAATAGGTTTTTCAGATTTTCTCTCGCCAACTTTTGCTAAAGAAGTTTTATGTCTAATGGTCTAGATTCGCGCCTTAAGCTTATAAAATTGAACTAGAATGATGCTAATGAGATTTTTGTAGTTTAAGCTTGGATTAAAATCTTCAAAGTCGGAAACGATAACGGTTGTGTACTTGATAAATACTAAGACAACTTTAGCTTCAAAAAGTAAACATTTGTGTAGGTTGGACTTTTTTCTGATTTTACTTCTGAAAACACTTATTGTACCTAAATAAAAACCATATTCTTACTTAAATTTGTTAAAGAGATTGTAACTTTCTCACAGTATTAACTACGAGAGTTCGGAAAATATACTATTAGGAAGTAATATTTGAAGTCTTGCACATTTTCAGAAAATAATATACAGGGAAACTGTAAATATTTTAAGGTAATATTTACAAGAACTCATTTAAATACAGCGTGGCTTAACAGTAACAAAAAGCATTCGTCTGGTATGGATTTTAAGTTCTTTCTTTTACCTATTTCTCACAAGAAATGAGAGAAAGTACTTGACTTGACGTTTTTGCACTAATCTTCTCATTTATCATCTTATTAGGGGAAAATAAATCATTCTATTGCCAACACTGAAGTAAAAAAAATCAGCAAAAATCTAATACCTCATTGAAGTGCCTATGTTTCCTTGGTAACTTTTTACTAGTGTTAAAAAAACATCACCTCTCGTTACCATGTATTTTCTTTAACTTATTTATTTATACAGTATAGTCCAAGAAGTTTGCAACAAATTGAACGTTTTTATTAATGACTTTATCAAAATGTCCGTATTACGAAAAGTTAGTGTATACGTTAAAACAGAATTACTCGATCAGGTCAAATTCCCCAAATAGCATACAGGGGAGAAACGAAAATTTGAAAATAGCTCAAGAGTAAAGTACTCTTATTACTTAAATAAAATGCAAAATGTTACAAAAAAAGTTGTCTAGAATGAAGAGTTATAAGTGAATATAAAATCATGGCGTCCTGTCTTAAATTTCTTTATCATATTTTTTCTTGTAACTCCCGTATTATTCAATTTATTATAACCGAATTCCTTTAATTTCACCGAAAAGGTGCACTGTTAAAAATCAAATGATTTTATACCTGATCGATTTTAAAATTTTTGTTTCTTCTTTGTATGCTATTTGACTTTACATGATCCTGATAACGATTAATTTTATTTTAATGTATGCACATACTTTTCATGATACTTACATTTCGGTAAAACCATTAAAAAAAAGTTTCCATTCGTTGAAAACTTCTTGGACCATAATGGCTATGCGTACTGATTTAATACAAAGTCATGCACTTATAACATCAATTAATCATTAAAACGTTTTATCCATACTTACCGTATGTAGAGTGGCAGTTACACAAGGAATTTCAACTTTGACTTACCTGAAACAAGTAAAATTATATTTTTAAACAAACGGTTACTAGGAACATTATAATATAAGGAATAAGGTAAAATGGAAATAGTTATTTGTATATGAAGGCTGCGAAATTCCTTGTTAGTGCACAGAGAGAAAAATTACCAGCGAGGCCGCTTGCGGCCGAGGCAAGATAATTTCGAAGGGGTGAAAGTATAAAGTTAAACGTGTTTACTTATTCGGACCGATTTTTGAACTAATTCTCATTCCAGTTGCATGCTGTAATATCAGGTAAGATTTTAATGGCGGCCACTGACACATGTCAACATTTTTGCCAACTTATAATTTAAACGTTCCCGAATTTAGAAAAAGCCTCGCGGACACAAACAATCGCTGAATTCATAAGAGATGGATATATAAATTGCCATACATTTACGTGTACGCGACGAAGATACATATTCCGCATCTAATCCTTGCAGCCGGAAAAGCGTCAACAGGTGGAATATGTGCAGCATCTCACATCGAATGCCGTGTAAATGAGTATCCTTTTCTTACGCCTGTGCACCGGCATATCTCTTTAAGGCAGTCTTCAACCCGTCTTGTCTATTCCGCGTTCCTTCGCTGTTTATAGAGCCGTCCCGTCCAATTTCAATTTATGACGTGTGAAATTAAAGTTTGTTTTTAGGAATATTATTGTTGGTTTGTCAGTATTTTCAGAAAACATTTTGCCATTATTTTGATTATTTTGTACTTATTAGACATTTTGGGAGTATATTTTTGGACTTTTTGAATCTGTAAAGTGTTACTTTTTATTGAAAAGTAAGTGGGTAAACATATTTTATTTATTTAACAATAGGGAATATGCATATATCCCAAATAAATCTGAAATATTTTTGTTATATTTCCTACATAAATTAAAAATTTGTGGTGACTGTTTTTATCAATATACTTTGGTCTTTATTACCAAAAGAACAAGGATTTTCTACTGCAAATTTTCGCGTTAATTTCGAAAACGTGATCACATTGGCTGTGACGTCAAAGTGTTATAACAAGTACATGGCGAATTCCAGTATTATAGGGTCATCGAAAAATCTATAAAAATGGCATTAATGCGTAACTCATCCAATAAAATATCTCTGCACTTAAAGTAGAAGGTTCCTAAAATCATTTAATAGTGTAGTGTAACTTGTCAAACAAAAAAAATGATCTCGATATCTTCAAAATTGACGAACTTATTCAATTTCTTATGTAATATCTTCGCGAGCGGCTTTTATCGGCCGTGACGTCAAAACACACAACTCTGTCGCCCCATGGTCGCCGGGCTAGCTGCCCGCTGCTGCTTTCGCGTGTTTACTTTAATGCATTGTATCTTGTCCGGTAAGAATAACACTAAAGATTAAACGGGCGCCTATTCCGCTGTTGACGGAGTTGTGTGTATGGACGTCATCGAGCCTCAGCCAATGTGAGCGTAGCATCTCAGACTTTGAAGGACGGTAACTTTTTTATTTCTACAGATCATTAAATACAAAAAATACATATGTTTTTTACATTTTTAGGACTATTTATTAAGAGAAAATGAAAAAAATAGAAACTTCCTAATTCTTCGTTTTCACGGCAATGGTCGAAAATTTAAAATTTTGAAATTTTGCATGTCCCTGATGCAAATAAACATATTTATTTATAACTTAAACCAAAAAATATGCTATTTAAATTAGTGGGAGGTATTTTTAAATAACGGATGAAATAAACTCAAAAAGAATCACTAAATAGGAAAAATAGTGTAGCATAACGTCGTTTAAAAATAGGATTTGTCGGAAAAAATCAAGAAAATTAAATTTTTACTCCTTAAATACGCTCCTGGATGACCTATTCTGTATTTATTTTAAAGTCTGATTATCCCTCTATAAGATAGCCTTGAAAAATTGGAAAAAAATTAGGTAAAAAAAATACGGCGTGATTTAAAGCTACCGATGTCGAGTGCAAAAAAGTAAAAAAATTGAAATTTAATCAGCGATTGCTCCCTTTCTATAAAGAATAAAGAAACTACAGAATATGGATACAACGTATTTCGACGAGCTCAGTAGAGGGATATGATGCTCCCCGAGTCTCCGCATGCGCAGTAGGGTCGACCTTGAACGCCCAGGTGTGCTATTGTTATTTGGCCTTGATATGCGCAGGTGTTATTCCAAGGTCAAGGTCAAGAACTTGGCCTTGAACGCGAGCAGATGTTTCTTTGTTTGGTGATGACCAGGTGTACGATGCTTATTTCAAGGTTACATTTGCGGTGCATATTTTCAATGAATGCGAGCAGCTGTTTCTTTGTTTGGTGATGACCAGGTGTACGACGCTTATTTCAAGGTTACATTTGCTTGGCCTTGAACGCGAGCAGATGTTTCTTTGTTTGGTGATGACCAGGTGGACGACGCTTATTTCAAGGTTACATTTGTTTTGTATTTTTCGAGGTCGTCGGATGTATTCCTCCCACCATAAATAAATACTTGACCTTGGATTACTTCCTAATAAATATGGCTCATTTCGAAAATAGCTTTCATTGTCACTCATACATCGTATGCGTTAACTGTTGCTTTGGCATATAAAGTATTGTGTTTGTGGTGTGTTCTACAAGTGTTTATTCAAGGTACTTGACAGTAATTGTTTTTATTGTATTTTAAATCATGAGCATTTCAAAGCAGACCATAGCCGAAATTAATAATATGATAAACCAAGATATTCAATTTCTGGAACGTAGAAAATTCTCTACATTAACGGTGGGCAAAATTTATATGATAAAAAAAATTAATTCTTTGACTTCACGTTTTGGAAAAGCCATTATCGTCACATTGTTTGATCCAACACATCAAGCAACATTTGAAACATTTTTACCATCACGCGTAGCTGAAATTCTGACAGAGGATACTATTGAAATGATGAATAACTCCGGTGATCAGTACACCTTAACTTATTTGGGGCAAAGCTCACATGTATTCTCTGGAGGTAATACTAGAGCGTTGTTAAATTTTGGTTGTTTGTAATATATTGTTGATTAGGCTATTTTAATGTTGATTTAAAATGTAATAAAATAGTTCTTGTTAAGTATATATCGAAAAACACACAGTCACACACAATCACATATCCATTATTTTCTATTTAAGATGTGTGACTGCCCTACTGTCATTGAAAATCGAGATATGTACATTAATTGGTTATCATGTAAATTAAGAGAGCTGGCTGAAGAAATAGTACACTTTGCAAATTATGGTAAATCCGATGTGGGTTTTAGTGAAAGTCAGTATAGGAAGTATATGAAAGACGCCGTAAATTTCACGGCTGGAGCACATACTTGCGAGAAATACCTATATGGAACCATTGATCTGGACGAATTTTGCGCTGGAATGATAAATGAAGAATTGGGAAGCTACCTATTCGAAGTGCCCCATTTACCCGATGAATTAGCTACAAAATATGGTTTGGCTCCCGCAGATGATACCACTATTCCTGATGACCTTGGAAATAAAGCAGTCACCAATGAAGTTGATAGTAAAGCATTGGCTACTGTTAGCGATGACGAAATGGAGTGTGTTCAAGAAGATGAAGAAAATCTTTAATTCATTGTATAATATAATAACATGAGATGTTAAATAAATGATTATGTACCTAAATTATTGTTTAATTTTTTATAAATAGGCAACCTTCACAAAAATCACATCAGTTTAAGCTAAAAATGGGTCGTGTTAACAACACAATTGATAAATTTGGGCGCCAAAAATTTAATGACCAAAATCACATTGTTCTTGTTGGACAACCAGGAGTTGGATTTAGATTGACCGATGATGGTCAATATGATATACAAGGGAAATCTTTAACTAATGTAGCACCACCAAAGAATCCTGGGGATGCCGCTAATCAGGAATATGTTCTTGAACAAAGGCGTGAAATTATTAAAAAACTTAGTGAATTAGTGAATAATGATGTTTTGGAATATGTTAGAAAAGAACTTAATGAAATGAATAAAA
Organism: Philopedon plagiatum; assembly: GCA_963971165.1. Lineage (NCBI taxonomy): Eukaryota > Metazoa > Arthropoda > Insecta > Coleoptera > Curculionidae > Philopedon > Philopedon plagiatum. The sequence continues at coordinate 81,195,610 of OZ020192.1, read as the reverse complement.
AGCTTGCTGAAGAGGCGAATGAAGATTTTTTGCAATCTGTTACAAAAAGACTTAAGGAAATCGATTCAAAATTGTTGAATCAAGAAAAAGCTATTCAGCGTATACGTATTACGCGCATGTAGATAAAGAAACAAGTCTATTCTGTGTATGGTGACCTCGATTTTACATGGGATATGAGAGTGGAGGGGTTTGAAGGTCACCTAACAGATACAAATAGAGGCACAAAACTTTCTTGTTTCAGTCTGCATTTCAGTACTTCCAGAATACTACATAGTAATTTATTTTCTCAAAATGCAGTCACCAAAAAGTGAACGTCAAATTGCAGTTGTTCGCCCATTCTCTGTAAACGGTCGTCAGATGTGTGCCAATTGCGAAAATTGGGAATTTATTAGTGGAATAATGGGTTTCTGTGAATGGTGTCAAAATGAGTACCATAAGAAACATGGGATGAAATCACCGCAACAAATATCTCGTGAAAATTCTAGTGAATCTCTGCAAAGTCTCGCTGTCTCAGTGGGAGGTTCATCAGAACATAATAATCACGATACGCCGGAATTCAGTCAAGAAGGGCAGCGCTGGACTTCTTCAAGCAATTTTGAAGATCTCGAAATAATTAACGAATCACCGCAAAGTCCTGTTTTCTTAGAAGGAGGAGGAGGAGGAGTAGGGGGAGGAGGTTCATCAGAACGTAATAATAGTGAGACCATGGAATTCGACCAAGAAGGGCAGCGCTGGTAATTCCGAAAAATAGAGACAATTTAGATATAGTGTAAAAGTTTCTTATGATAGTCATGTAATTTTAAATTTATGTGAAAAAGTGCGTTTTTCTAATGATAGTGTGTATGTATTATTTAAATCTTAATAAAAATCTTTTTGTACTAAATATGTTTATTATTCACCATACATTTGAATTAACAAATCGCTCTTGATATATATTATTTCTGTGGTTCCGTTCTAAAATCCTCGCTAGCATTACATCCATTTTTCCAATTCTCCTTTGAAAACGATATCTATCAAGTATTAGTTGCTGAAAATTACTTTGTCTGGCTTGTCTATATGCAAAACACCAAACAGACATACGGTGGATAATATTTCTTTCTTCGTCAAATCTTACTTGCTTCATGGTGTATTGTAAAATGAATTTTTATTAGTTATGTCATTTATATATAGGCTGAACATAAAGAGAGTGAATTAGTTTTACTTTAAAATGGGTCGTGTTAACAACACAATTGATAAATTTGGTCGACAGAAAACTCCTGTTTGTAACAACTTATCGCGAGGGTTGCCCGGAATCGGATTTAAACTTACTTCAGATGGACATTTTGATATAGAGGGAAAATTATTAAGGAATGTTGCCCAACCGATAAATGATAATGATGCTGCTACCAAAGAATATGTCCTTACGGAAGTTCATCAACTTGGTTCGCAGATAAATACCATACTTAGTAATGTGCTAGTACCGGTTTTTCAAAAAATGTTTGAAGATGATGAGACCAAAATTACGTACCTTAAGGAAAAAATGTATCAAATTCACTCACATGCTGCACGGTATACTACAACGAAGATAAAGGATCCAAAAAATCCAAAATGGAAACCAACCTAGATAAAGTTCTATTTAAAAACATAATTATACTGTTAAATTGAAAATAAAACGAATAATTATGAAAAGCAATATTTATTTTTATTATTTATAATGCATACATACGTAACGTAAAACCTATTTGATAATATTTATACAATATCTGATTTGTCTATCCAAGAATTAAATTGATTTGGAAAACCTAACCATTTTACAAACAATTGATCGTTTTGATTGTTCTTGCGTTTTCTAAGAATTTTCTCAACTAAATAAACACCAGGGCTAGCTGTCTTTTGCAGTTCTGCTTCGTAAAAACATCCTTTAATAGGTTGACCTTCCAATGATTGCAGCAAGTAGGTGGGTGGATTTGTAATATTAACTTTTGCTATTTCAAACAGTTCCGTGGACCAGGAAGGCGTATATCCTTTGTCAAATACACCTTTGTACTTGCTAATGCGAACAACGTCACCCAAATGAAATTTTTTTTTCTTCGGAGCAATTTTCAAATAGTCATATGCTTTAATAGGGGTATCCTCTTTTACACTGTTAGGCTTCATTCCAATGGTGCGGTGTTTAGTGTTATTATAGGTCTTCGTTATAGCTGGTAATATTTGTAACCATCTGTAAGAACCTCTAGCCGAGAATTGTTTATATAACTTATTTTTCAAAGTTCTTATAACACGCTCAACAATTGCCGCTTTTTTCGTGCTATATGTGGAATAATGGTTTATATTATATTTTTTCATGAGGGCTTGAAAGGTGCTATTATAAAATTCCTTTCCTTGATCACTCTGTAAATTGTTTGGTGCATATGATGCTTCTTCAATGATGCTTTTCATGGCATTCGTAACTTCAACACCGGTCTTATTCTTAACTGCTTTGGTGTACACGAATTTGGAGTAACAGTTTATACATACAACAATGTAACGGTAACCATCATTGTCAGTAGCATATTGCTGCATTTCCGCCAAATCAATTTGCCACAAATCTCGATATCCTTTTATGACTGTACGTCTTCTAACAAAATTTTTCCTTGCTGTCCTATGTAATTCATTTACGACTTTAATTTTTTCTCGGCTAGGATCCATATTATAAGGTTCCACGTCTTATCAGACACTGAGGATGGCAACTACGTGCAAAACTTAATATATTATTCCTTCTTCTCGAAGCTCTTCCATAATTGACATAATCTCATTATCATGTCCGGTATGTCCAGCTACTTTTGACCCCCACAATAATCGTAATCTATCCACTAACTCCTTAGGTTTATTCCAATAAACATATTGAGATGATTTCGACGATAGGCGCTTTTTTGCTGGTAGTTGGATTTTGTTGTCGCCTTTTTTTCTTCCTACACCACCACCACCACCCAGTTTAGTTCCCGTAATTAGCGGTTTTATGATTCGTAAATATTTTCTCCATCGGGTTTCTCTTAAACCACGTTTCTTGTCATAACCGTCGTATGCCGCATCGGTCAATTTCAAAATGGTTTGGTATTTTCGAAGTACATCTAGATTAATTTCGTCTTCATTACCTAGGAGTGGTGGATTTTTTAGAAAAATCAAATCGTAAAGATCAGCCGTTCCATCGAATTCAGCAATGTTTGTTTTGTTCTTGTATAACACCATCTTTCCGTTTGTTAGAAAACGAACCACTAAGTTGCCAATATATTTTGTTGATTTATTTTCTTTTTTACCAAAGCGTACACCATACACGGTATCATAATGAGATGGCTCCAATTTTAATCCATTTAAATAATCTTGAATAGTTTTTGCGGCTGAACTGCTACCACTTGATGTGTGTGGTGATGTGTGAGATGATGTTATCGTTGAAGGGGAAGGGGTTTCGAACAGTGACCCACGATTTCCACGTTTCGGTGTAGGAATCGGTGTAGATGTTTCAAAATCCGCTTCTGTTGGATGTTCTTCAAACATTTTCGCCATTCCCACCGAGCTGCTGCTGCTGCTACTCCGACTTTGTGGTTTAGTCGTAGTACTTGATTTTTTAGTTACGTACTGCTGCTGCTGCTGCTTTACGGCTTTAGATATAGATTCTAGTGGTTTAGAAACTGGTTCATAAAACTTTTCCAAATCATGTTCATTCTGCACTTTAGCTGCTTTAATTTGTTTAAATTTTTTTCTAACCGCATTTGTAGTTTCCAGTAGCTTTCGTTTTAATTCGATTTCTTCATTCATGATGCTTTCAAAGCACCGTTCAACGATGAAATGATTATCCAAGTTATTATTATAGGAATATATAACTATCGAATCCCTTGCGGTATCTGCCCGAATTTACATCACTATCCTTGTCAATAACTAAAAAACCATATTTATTATCCCAACATTTAGCACACATCTCTTGAAATTGTGTAAACGTCAGGTCGGGTGAAACGTGATCGGAAAATATATGTTTCATATTCATCTCATCTTGTTTAAACATAATAATGAAGTTGGCATTATCCCGGACGAGCTGCTTAGGAACACGAGAATACGTTTGCGCCAAGTAAAAGGCATCCACATTTTTGTGACGTCCCATGCTAAAATACGATCTTATAACGTCCTGTTTCTCACACATAACGTCATCAAAAATAAATATTGAATTAGGTTTAGCATCTGACGGTTCCACAATGTTATTTGCGTCGCTAAAAGCGTAGTAGCCAAGACCTTTGATTGGAGATAAAATTGTCTTTAAATATTCATATTTTGGTTGATAGAGCGACTTTGAGTAGATATAAACATTTTCGAAACGCAGTCCCGATGGGTGAGTAAGCAGCGAAATCATAACATTTGTTTTTCCACAGTTTGAAGGTCCTATTAATAATCCACGAATAGATGACGGTAGCAAAGGACCATGTCTTTTAAATAATTTTTGTTCTAGTCCAGAGCCGACCTTTACATCGAGATTATCGACGGGAAGTTTTTGTTTAAGATTGACGATACGCATCTTAACAAAATCTATATTTTATACTGAACTTTCACGTAAACTATCATTCAGATGTCGCTCGTCAGACGAAGTAGACGGTCTCGTTTATCAAGTAAGACTGGAAGCGGTATTGTTAATTCAGTAATTAATAGGCTACCGTTCGAGTTACACATTCCAGGCTATCAGTATTGCGGGCCCGGGACGAAAATAGTAAAACGTGTGGCAAGAGGAGATCAAGGAATTAATTCTTTGGATGTCGCATGCAAAAAACACGATTTAGCCTATTTGCGTAATAGTGAAAATTTAAGTGCTCGCCACCAAGCAGATCAGGAACTCGAGCAAAGCGCGTGGAAAAGAGTAAAATCTAAAGACTCTAGCGCTGGTGAAAAAGCTGCAGCTTGGTTGGTAACCAACATTATGAAAGCGAAACAACGTTTTGGTATGGGTGTATCATCATCAAAATCGAGAAAAGCATCCACTAGAGGTAAACGTCGCTTCCAGCGCCGCCGCCGCCACACTAAAGGAAATGGCGTCGGTAAACATAAGCGAGTACACAAAGTAGCTTTTGGATCATCTATTAGACGACCCGTTCGATCAGAATTGTTAAAAGCTGGTGGGAAAAAACTTATCGAGAAAAATATCATGAAAGCATCGAAAATAGCTGCAGTAGCTGCACGTAAATCCCTAAGAATAGCCGGTGGCAAACGAAAAATTCGCACGCCTAGAATCATTCCAATTCCGAAGACTGGGGGGATATTACCGTTAATACCAATATTTGCAGGACTATCCGCCTTAGGTTCATTAGCAGGTGGTGCAGCAGGCATCGTGCGTGCCGTAAAAGCAGTAAAAAAGTCGACTGCAGAAAAAATAGGTACCGGCTTACATCTAAGTTCAAGAGGAAATGGATTATATTTGAAACCATATCGCACAGGTTTGGGATTATTTATAAACAACAGCAAAAATAAGAAATCAAAAAACTAATAGAATCCCTACCTCAAAGACCACTATCCAATATTGATATAGAAAAGTACGCCTTAAAAATGAAAATACCACACTTTCGAGGCGTATATATGAGAGATTCATTACCTGTACGCGGTCCCAAACGTTATGAGGCCGCCATTATAAATTTGGATAGTATGTCGGGTGTAGGGACTCATTGGGTAGCATATAGAAAAAGCAATTCTGATGTAACATACTACGATAGTTTCGGTGATTTACCCCCACCTATGGAATTGGTACGATATCTGCAGATGGGTTCCGAAGCGACGAAGAAAATTTACTATACATACGACCGTCAACAAGAATTTGGAACAGTCTGGTGTGGACATTTGTGTTTGAAGTTTCTTTTACAATCATAAAAAAGTATGTCTTTGACACCCCAAATGGAACGTGACAACTACACCAAAATGTTGCTATCACTTAAAGCATATCGTGAAGTCGGAGGATTACAAAAAATGACAGCTGAACAGTTAGAAAATACGCCCAAAGAAGTGTTGATCGCATTAGCTCCAAATGAAATAGCACTAGTTTGGGATAGGTTACCTAATCACCTAAAAAGTGACGTCGATATATTGAAATATCAATACTGTTTCGAACATTATAATAGCAATAATTCAGATTCGGACGAGGGCGATGGACCGATACCAAAAAAAATATTTTGTTGTTATTGCAAAATTAACGATGTGAATATAAAGGCAGAAAACAGTTTAAAAACGTCCAAAGGAATAAAGCAACGCTTCAGCTTAAATCCATTTAACTGTTGCAAACAGCAATAAAATAGCTACACAAATAGTTTCGTGGTCAGTCATGTCTTACACATTCACTCTAACAGGACATTCAAGTGTCTTAAGTGCGGATTTTTACCCACCCATCGAGTTAAATACAACAAGCAAATATGGAGTTGCACTGCTGGGATTTTACACATATAATTCGATTTTTAATATCGACGAAAGCAATAATTCATTCAGCCATTTGAAAACAGCTATACCAAAGCATTTAAGGATTCCACCAGGAGCTTACGAAATTAATGAAATAGCAAAAGCCATGTACACCGCTTTAAAAGAGTCATGCAATGAAGTTGGTGCCGATTTATTTTCATTAACAGCCAATAATAATACGTTAAAATGTGAGCTAAAGTCAAAATATAGCATCGATTTCCGAGGTAGCAATAGTATCGGCAAAGTGCTCGGATTTGGCTCTGTGTTGCTGCAAGGTGGACAAAGACACGAATCAAGTACCATCGTGGACATAATGAAAGTGCGCATCGTACGTGTGGATTGTAATATAATTTCCGGAGCATACCTGAATTCTTTGGAAAGTCATACGTTATTTGAATTTGATATTGACGTCGAACCCGGTTACAAAATCTCTAAAGAACCGCAAAATAATATTTATATGCCGATAATGCCGGATGGTCGTCAGTTTATCGACAACATTACTCTACGCATCTTGGACGATAGCGGTGATTTGATCGATTTTCGAGGTGAGAAAATAATAGTTAAACTAGAGTTGAAAAAAATCGTATAATGGGTTTTTGCTTTAACCGTCAACTGCATAAGCTGTCAACAATTCAAGATTCAGTTAAACGACATAAAAGTAAGCAGACAACACAGTCAAGGTTCATTCGCAAGTCAGACGGACGATCGAAAACACATCTGCACAGCAATCGCCAGCTCTCCGTGAAAGATTGCAAATTTCTACAATCGATCGGTTTGAAAGTGAGAAAAATTAGAAAATGATGGCCGCTAGCAGTGACAAAATCGAAGTTTTTACCGAACCCATTTTTGATAACTCCATTATTAGTTTTCAAGAACACACATATAAACCTTACGGTTCTCCAACATTCCGCAATTCCGATGAAATTCGTATACCTGTACACTTTCAAGATATCATTTTGGATATATCGGATAGTTACATTTACATCGAAGGAACATTTAAACCCAAAGATGTTAGTAAGAAATGTTATCTATCAAATAATGCCATCGCCTTTCTATTCGACGAATGTCGTTATGAAATGGGAGGGGAGCAAGTTGCCGTCGTTCGGAAACCCGGAATTACCACAACGATGAAAACTATGGTGTCATTGGGTGCCGCACAAAATAGAGCTCTCATGGCATGCGGATGGGGTCTAGACGAAGCAAATCAAGGGATACTAGATTCCACAAGTAACATGTTCTCCGGCAAGCTTCCTCTAAAATATCTCATGGGTTTCGCAGAGGATTATTCAAAGGGTATTTTTAACGTCAAGCAAGAGTTGATTTTAATTATCGCCCGCACTTTCAACAATTGCTATATCGGCGAAGTCGATGCAGACATTTCAATTGAAAAAATTGAATGGAAAATTCGTCACATTATTCCAGACGATCGACAGAAGTTAAAGATATTATCACGCATGAATAAAGGTGGCAGTAACGCAAACGTTCCAATGGCTTACCGTAAATGGGATCTTTACGAGCTACCTTCTTTGAGAGAAACATCGTCAGACGTTTGGGCCTTAAGAACTAGCACGAGTCTCGAAAAACCGAGATATTTGATTATCGGTTTTCAACCAACTAGCTCGTCCGACAACAGAGCAAAAGATAGCACACAATTTACAACGGCCGATATAAGTGATATTAGGCTCTATCTGAACTCTGCCGTATTTCCGTACGAAAGATGGAATTTAGATTTTTCAAAGAAACTGTATGCCGCAGCCTATTATAATTATGAGAATTTTCAAGCTAGCTACTACCAGCGAGAACTGAGCGATCCTATGATGAGTTTTGCCGACTATCTGAAAAATCCGTTATTCGTAATCGATTGCAGTCACCAACCAGAAGCCGTGAGGACGTCCACAGTGGACGTGAAATTGGAGTTTGAAACACGCAAAAGTAAATTTCCTAAAGACATTAAAGTGTACGCGTTAGTTATTCACGATGCATTTTTTAGCTACAATATACTTAATGGTTCTGTTACTAACAAATCAATACATTAGTTTGAAGTTATGTAATTCTCCAAATTATATATTTTTACATATTTAAAATAAACTTATAAAGGACATATTTGCGTTTTATTTTTACTATTGCCTTATTTTAATACTTCAAATGTGGGGCTTTGGTAAATAAGGTTATGAGGCGAAAAATAGAGAGAAATTTAGGAGAGGGGTGGGGAAAAGAAAGTATATAAGACGGGATTTAGAAAATTAAATTCACTCGAAGCCACAATGTCGTCAAGCTCGGATAATGGTTATTCTAGTGACGACGAGCAGGCAGTCGCACCAAATGTGCAACATAGGCTCGTACGCAGACCGCGTAGGCTTAGACCTAGGTATTGCATCATGCAATCCTACGTCTCATGGGGGTCTAGAGATTTGTGTATGAACTGCTACACGAGAGGATTTGGAGCTGCGATTATGGATGTTCATTTCGTCACAACCCATTTTACAGTGGGTTCGCGAGGTGATCAAAGGCGGAACCACTCGAGGTGTGCTTTGTGTAGGGAGAGACTGTTTACCGTCGTTCATCAGCAGTCTTGCCTTATTTGCAATAGAATGTAAATTCTATTACAAATAAAGCTCCTCATACGACAACCCTGCCTGTCCCCTGACAAAATCAGTCCTTTTCAGGACTACAGAATATTTGATCGTAGTTTGTAGTTAAACACTATGTTTCCTAAGGAAGATATTTCTCGAAGGAAAAATTGTGTTAGTTTGGGTGAGAGATGCATTATGTGTTTAAATCATACATAGATGGCGAGAGAAAGAGCATTTGCAAGATTTAGCTTGTAGTTTTTATGTATGATAAGAACGCATATGCCTCTAGTTATTCAAAGTGACATAACTTTCTATCAAGAAACATATTTTAAACAATAAATTCACTCTGGGTTGATACGCTCAAAAAGATACATCTGAATTTGTGTCGTTTCACATAGAACGTTGGCAAACCTGCTCTTAAGTATGACAAAAACAGACGTATCCTTTCAGTGTAACAAAATATTTCGAACAAGAAATCTATTCTATAGGAAATATTTTGTTACTCTGAAAGGATATGTTACAACTGTTTAGCCCCACTCTCACCCCCCACCATCCTAAATGCTTTTAAAAGCGGGAGCAGCCATCACAATTTTCATTTCTCAACCAGCCATGAAGTGGGACAGGCTGATGTTAAGGACGACAAGGGAGTCCAAAATAAGCGAGTTTTGGGAGGCTTGGCGTTTAAAAAACGCGAATAAGCCAACGGCTATCGTACAGCCGATCCCAAGACCGCAACCACCACCGGAGCCGGCTCCAACAGAGCCCGTGGAAGTGGTGGAAGGACCACAGATGCTGCTGGGTCCTGAAGAAAGGGCGGCTCTGTTAGAAGAGCTCACGGAGCGTCGCCGGAGCCGTCGCAGCACTCGGCTGGAGGTGCGAAGACGGCGAGCTGCACCGCGATCGGTGCAGATCGCGAGAGGGGAACAACCACTCTAGGTTTCCCTCTCCAACCCACCGTGAAAACGGCCCTTTTCAGGGCCACAAAAGATTTGATCGTAGTTTAGATATTCTTAGTCACTTTGTGTTTGACACTGAATCGGTGAAAAATGCAAAGATGACCAAGGATGACATTTTCAGGACGTTTAAAAATAGACGTTGGCATTTTTGCATAACTCTTTTCGATAATTTACCTAGAAGTGTCTAAAACTTATTTTAAGTTAAAGGTCCAAGATCCGTTAAAATTGTTATTTTTCTAACTTAAAAATTGTATCCATTTAGTTATTTCCGAGACGTATATTTTTGGAACTAAAAATCGATATTTGTCGACCCACTAAGATTTTTATTTTTGTATATTTTTAACAAAAAAAGCAACCACATTAACCCTTATATAACAAAAATATTTTTATCTCGGATCAAAGCAATGACAACAAGCACATAACTTGTGGGTTTGCTCAGGTTTGCTTGGGTTTGTTTAGCCAATACAAATAATAAGAATTTTGTTATTAATATTATTATTATTATTTGATAGTTCAAGGACATTTCAGAACATTTGACATAAAACTTTTTATGATCAAAATGATCAGACTAATCAAAATTTCAAGAATTATGGGGTTTGATTGGGTTTGCTCATGAATAACGGGAGAAGTGTAGCTCAGATCGAAAAAAGTTATAGGAAAATATTTTAGAGTAAACTTTTTGTGATTGGAAATGACTTTTCAATATTTAATTTGGAAAAATTGAAAAAGACATTTTTCAGATTTCTAATTAATTCAAAGGGGTAGTATAGGGAAGCTGTGGGGAATAGGGCGAAGGCATGAGGGATGGGTGGCATAATCGTTTTTAAATAAGACCCGAGTGATTTGAGTCATTAAAAGTAATAAGAGGTCGGTCAAAAAAAGACCTAGGGAGTAGGTATGTATTTTAGGGAAAACAGGGAACTATGAAAAGATAGTCAGGTCCAAACTAATGTGAATTGTACAACTTGACTGTTATTCCGGGGTTCGGGGGCGAGGCCCCCAAACCCCCGCCAGGGGCTACCGCCCCTGGACCCCGTTTGGTTTTTGCGCAACGGAGGCGGGCCAGCGGGTGGGCGGTGGGGGCGGCCGGGGGGGCGGGGGCGGCGCTAGCTGCGTAGCAGCGTCGTTAGGTCGCGAAGCGACCTAACCTCCGCGCCGCCCCGGGATTTTTCGAGGTTTTTGGGGGTCTTTGGGGGTCTTTGGTGCAATTTTAGACCTTCCAAAACTGAATTTTATATATTTCTTTTTCTTATATCTTTGCACGTAAAACACCCTTCAGCGTTTAAGTTTGTCATCTCCTAAGGGTTCTATCATATCTTGGTAGTCGTCATAGAATCGCACCATCATCCCCTCCTGTATTTTTAGCAAGGGTGGGGGAAGCTGAGGTCTTTAAAAGCAGCTCGAGTCGACTGCTTACTTCATTACATTCGCTCATCTCAACATGGCATCATCAGATGATGATGGATACTTAAGCGATGATACTCCTAGGAATTTGGATAATTGGGCACTTAGACAGAGGAAAGTTTTCCCCGTCCGATCCCGCCGGGTGTGCAAGATCTTAAACCTGGTGAAGGTGGGTGATGACGGCTGGTGTATTGGCTGCTATGCCGACTTGGAAAACAAGTCGGCTGGTGACCAATTCTTCAGTGGCCATGTAACCCAAGATTTCGGTAGTCGCGCGCACATACCGAACTGTAAAGGTTGTGGAGTAGCTCTTGGTACTCTACAACATAAGAGTGCGTGCCTTATTTGTAATCGAGCCTGATTACAAATAAGATTTTATCCCTTGAAAAACGGTCCTTTTCAGGGCCACAGAATGTTTCATCGTAGTTTTAGTTACCTAATGCCATAGTACATGTGGTGTTAGGTAGAAAATTATATAAGTCCAGTCGGATCGACTATAATTTTCCTTGCAAAATCCGTCCTTTTCAGGATGACAGGATATTTTGATCTTACTTGTATTTATTTATCTAATGCCACGGCATCTGTACAGGATATTAGGACATTAGATAGAAATTATGTAAGTCCAGACGGATCGAGCATAAGTTTCTTTGTCGGTCACATTTCCACAACACAATTACACCATTTTTGAGAACTAAAAGCAGTTTTCGACAGTGAAGTCCGCCAGTATCATTTTTGGATGGAGGGCATTTGTATAATAAACTCTAGTTTGTTGGCGGTGGAAAGGTGGGGATGGAGTGGTGGAGGGGGTAGATTATCTCTATTTAAACGGTTACGAGCGGGTCACAGAATCACTTCATTTTTAAATCTTAAAGTACGAAGATATAACTATGGATTTCGAAAGACCATTGAGTCGCGGTTCATCGGTTTTTAGCGATGATACCGTTGACATGAATGATGTCGATATGGATGACCTACTCTTGGACATCGAACGACTTCTAGACATCGAGGCAGAAGATATGTTTAATGCCTGGGAAGATGAGCGGGCGGTCGAAGAAGCAGATGTGGGTCTGGAATTGCCAAACATGGATTGGCAAAATGGGGAGTTGTCGGCTGAAGACATGGAGCCAGACTCCAGCACTGATTGGGTGCCACCACCGCCGCCGGAAGGTCATGACGGTCCGGCCGATTCATCCACTTGGTGGATCACGGACCATCAGGATGATGATGGTCCAGCTGATTCCACCAACTGATCCCGGAACCATGCCCTCCCCGACCTACCCCGACAAAATCAGCCCTTTTCAGGGCTACAAAATATTTGATCGTAGTTTGTAGTTGATTCATGTCACATCCCAAGTAACATGATATTTCTCAAGAATTAATTTCTTTTGGAAAATATTGTGTTACTCTATAAAGACATGTACGTTCTTACCATACGTTAGAACTAGCTAAATTTCTAGTAAGTTCTCTACGAAAATGCCGAGAGTTTGGTCTATTATCTTACTTGCAGTAAAATTCACATTTTATTACAAATAAGATGCATGTTCTCAGGCATTGTAACGGGTAGCCTCTCTTCACAGACATAACACTTTATCGCATACTTAAGTTGTGTGCATCTAATGATTACACACCTAAAGTTACGGCCCTACATTTTTTCGTCTATTCTTTTTTCTATTTTGCATTTTTATTTTATTTTGTGTAACTTTCGCATACTTATTTTAGAAATAAAAAATATTGTTTCATTTAACTTTTTATTATCATATATACAAAAACATTTTATTTTACTTATATATACAACACTATTACAAAAATAACTTAACTCTATATTTACAATAAAATTCTAAAATTAATTATATGGAAAATTGTCCAATAACTTAAGTCTTTTTCTACACACTTCCCCTTCACTTTTACACTGTTCAATTTTCGCCTGCAGTTCCTTAATCTGTCTCTCGTATTGCGCCACATCACTATCGTTCTTTTTTAGTTCATCAACTAGTTTTTGCCTCGCACTAAAAGCCACGGAGAAGGCACACTTCTGGCTTGGAGAAAACTCTTCCATCCAGTCCGGTATCGGCACTTCTGCAGAAGAAGCAGCAGCAGGTTGACGGGGTTGACTAACCGCCTCGAATAGCCGCTTGCACCGCTTCTTTAATGGTTTGCGGCACATTCCACGCCCAACTATTGGCGATATCGGCGCACTCGCGATCGGCGATTTTTCGTCAGCGTCGGCCACCAACACAATCGGAGGCATGGACTTCGGCGGCTCGGGCGTTGTCGAGTTTGGGCCTTCATTAATGATGACGACCGGTGACAGAGGCTTCGGTGGTTGTGACGTCTCCAAAAAATCGGGGTATTGAACTGGCACTGTTGGTCGCTTGAACACGAATTTCTTCTTCTTCTTCTGTTCACCCTCCATAGCTGCATAAAATTGACTTTTATTGCTGCCGGCTGTCTTTGGCAATTTCAGCAGCTTTTCCAACTTCGTAGTGGGTTGCCGCCTCGCCTTCTTTACCACCACATCACTTATGATATTGATGCGCCCGCCGTCCTTCTCCGTCCAGTTGTTGACGTAATCAACCGCCGAAGATACTTTTTTTTCACCCACATTCTCTTCTTCCACAAACGCAGTGTTTAGCACGTCGTCATTGTGCCACTCGTCAAACACACCCGGGGTCAGCAGGTCAATAACGTCCTGCCCCATCAACTCTGCTTGGATACTTCCATCCAAGTTAAACGCATTTAACAACGACTCACTACCGGAATTCATTTTTCTAACTAACTCACTGCACTTAACTGACGAATGTATTTACTTGGCGAACTGTTCTAGCGAACTATGAAATGCTCTGCCTAGCAAACCAAATTTATACTTATCACTCCACCATAAACTCCCCCACCCTATCTGACGGTTGATGCTTTAGAGGCCAAACAAGTTAATTCAACTTACAAGGTTGCGTTCTACGGCTAAACAGCGATTCAAGGACATATTTTCAAGGTAATCCTGTGTCCTTACTTCTGTTATTGTTTGTGCTCTCAAGGTTATATGACCCAGACAACCCATATTTATAGACACTCTCTTTCCTTCGATGCCTATTATCAGAAACTATAATGTTGCCCGCAGATCAAGATAACAGTCGTCCAGCTGAGACTTTTTCGGGAGCACAAATAATAATTTCTGCTGTTTGCTATAATTGTAAAAGAGAAGTATATATTTGGACTGACCACATGCAATCTTACAGTTACATTGAATTGTTGAGAGTAAGGATTGTTAAGTGTCATTACTGTGGAACGCTGATGTGTCGACGAGGGCCGATTAGCAGATCTGATATGTTGAGAAGACAATGGATGCTACGAGAAGTTTACAAGCCAGACATTAATTAATTTTTATTTTTGTAACTTTATTACTATATTGTAAAATAAAACAACATATTATTGAAACAATTATCTATGTATTTTCCTATCCTGCGTTATAAAATTTCAACTATTGCTATTACTATAGTGGTTAATAAAACTACGTGACATTGGAGTTAATATTTTTTTATTTTTCTAAAACATAGACTTTCCAACATTTTTCTAATTATAACTAATATTTTCGGGTAAAAAACTTTGCATAGCTTGTATTAACATATTTAGGTTATCTTCAGGGTTTGTTTCGTAAAACTTTATGTCTGGGTGCCCCCAAGGTAGAGTTTTTGTTGTTGATGGTATAATATAACGTTTATCGTCGTGGTGACATAAAGCAACTTTATTAATTATTTCGGTATAAACGTCGTGTTTATAACTTCGAAAGGTTTTCATTTTTCGAAATATCTGACCACCACGTTCTACGATATTCCGATAATCTTCCAGGTGAAGCTGTTTTTCAATTACACGTTTTTTTATACCTTTCGCTTTTTTAATTTCGCTACTGATTGAGTTTATGTAATAAGCTTTGGCTCCGGTACCATAAAAACTTATTATTGGATCACCTGGAAATTCATCCTTCATTCTACCTACTACTGACTGACTTTTTTTTATGTTAAAAATATTTCCTTCGGTATAATTGGATGTATCGAATTTATCCGGATTTTCTGCAATTATACGATAAAAATTTTCGGTGTAAACTTTTAATATTAACGAATCTGTGTCGGTATACAGTAAAGAAGCATTTTTGCCAAATTTTGCTTTAATGAATGAGTAGAAAAAATCATAAATTACTGTTTTCGACATGTCCAGTATGGAAAATCCGATATAAATTGGTTTATTATAAGTTACCTTTAATCGATCCATATGAATGGCAACGAATTCTTTATTAAAAACCGTTGAACTTTTAAAATAAGGACGAGAAATTAATGCTCGTGCCCCAATTTTATTCCTGTCATTTTCCCATCGGGTGACTAGTTTTATATCATTACGATTCTCCACATTTTCCATGGTCTTGCCGAAAACAGCATTAATGATTAATTTAAAAGTGTCTTTACCAAACTTTGTTGTTGCCCTATTGCGCAAATCTGTATTTAAGTCGATATATGTCTTTAACCAGGGGGATTGATTAAATTTTAAAATTCTGTGTGTTTGCATTACCATTAGGCCGTTATTGATTGCTTGTTTTAATGTTCGGTAATGAATGATGTATTTCTTTTTATCGTTTAAATTCGGAATTAACTTTGAAAATTTTGCCGATTCCGTGGGTGGTACAATATTTTCAACTAAAAAGGGTAAGTCGGAATGATCATCATATAGCGTATCCGGATAATGAACGTCAACTTCCAAAACGTATCCTTCTGGACCATTATCGTCCACATCCATAATATTTAAATTTAAAATTTCATGCTCTGATAACCATCTAAAGCCGCCAAATGGTAATGCTTGCGACATACTATGACCGTACAGATTTGTTGCATCAAGATAAACAATGAAAGATGATGGCTCGTTAGGATCGTAGTTTGGTACATATATGTTGTTGGCAGCGTGCATCCTTTCTGAACACTGACTTATACCGCCTCGAATACCTTTTTTGAAAAAATGAACCGTGTCGATATCGGTCAATAGCTCTAACTCTACCTTAGAAATACGCAACATACAATCAAACGAATAACTTGGAAGGGTATGGTACTGTGCTGGATCCAGTTTATACGTTTCTAAACAAGTATCGCGAAACTGTTCAAAAACATCGGTTAATAATAAAACATCAGATTTCAAATATAAATCCGAATAGTCCCCCAAATTCTTACAATTAAATGTGTCCCACACCTTTTTAGCTCTATCATAATCTTCATCGCTAATGTGCTCCTCTGACAAACTATCATAAAACTGATTTTTTGTGGGTAAAGTTGGATGGTTCATTTTGTCTATTGAATCGACAAAACTATAGGGAAAAACACCTTTTTTACGCATTAAATTAAACTGCTCATTATCAGAAAAATATTTTCCTGTTTCCCTGAAACTACCCACAGCTAATCCATTACCCAAATTTTCCAGTGACGTTGATAGAAATTTAAAACTATCGATGAACCGCAATTTCAAATATTTTTTCTTTATTGTCACACTTTTATTATCGACATAATCGTGAACGTAAATACTTTTCGTAAACGAAATATACTTTTCCTTGCTTTGAGCTAAAACATCGATCTTGTCTCCGTGACGACACAACTCTTTAATAAACATGTGGCAATCGTACCCGCTCAAGTTATGAAATATAATTGGAATAAAATTGGGTAACTTATAATTTAAATTGCAAATCGAATGAGCAGCACCAGGTCTTTTTTTCCCAGTTATGTGACAGTGGTCCTTTACTTTACAATTATTATTTTCAAAAGGTCGTTCACATATACCACATTTTGTGGCATTATTGAACTCCGCTATTTGGTCAGCCGTTAAAGTTTCCATTGCTTTTATATCTCTTAAGTATGTATTGTAAAGAGATCTTAAATCACTTTCAAGTCGAGAAACGAAAACCTGGGCTGCGTCGTTTCCCCGGTAGAGCTCAAATTTTGAAATCGAATCGTCAAAGGAGCACTTAATTAAATACGCAAAAGAATACGGTTCATGTTTGATGCTTTTGACTAAGTAAGAATTTGTGGGATTCGGTTCCACTGTATCCAGTGGTTTAAGCACCGATTCAAAATCCGCGTAAACGACAAACGGTACACGCATTTGCTTTTCTATGTTGTCAAATTTTAATATATTTTCACTTACACTCCTTCCAAATTTATCTATTTTTAAATTTAGTGATGGTGTTAATGAATATTTGTGGTTACAGTCATTTTTTTGGTGTGATATCAAAGATGATGGTGAACTAAAATATATCAAACAACCATCACAAAAATACATTTTATCTCTACGTGATGTAATTTGACTGGAACATAATTTCGATAAGTCTTTTATCCAACAATAATGACTTTTAGAACAACGCGTATCACAAATATGTTCATCATCATCTTTAATACTACAATCCTTTGTTATTAACAACAAGTTGACATGTCTGTTAAGTTTTCTACCCGAATACCTTAATGGACCGACAACTTCGTACTTTAACATATTATTTTCGAAATTTTTTTGCAAACCATAAACGTTAACTGAAATATTATTCATTTCTTCAAATTTTGATATATCACGCAACTTTACTGGAAAGTCTATACCTGTAAAATTCAGCACTCTTGAATAGTGTGGATAAGATTGAATCTGTGATGCCATTCTAGTGGTGGGGCACAAAGCAGACACGATTGACCACGCAAAACAACACTCATCTTGATTAAACACATTGATGATGGCTTTTTTCAATTCGATGAATCGGGGTAACTTTATATATGAAGATCCACCAAAAGGTTTATACTCGTTGACATTTACTTCCAGGTATAGAATTTTTTCCAGAGCCCAACCTACGAAAACAAAAAAGAATGACATAAGTATTTATTTTATTTTTAGTCGTTAATTTATAACATACCTGAATCTTTTTCCTGAAACTCAGTCGATTGAGTCTTCATGGCTTCCACTAATGATTGATATATTTCTTCCAAATCGCTTCCTGAAGTGACAATTTCATTGCGTGTATTAAATGACTTGTCACTGTACATATTATCTTGTGTTGGTAAAAGATACCGACCAACAACCACCATATTAACTTTCAAAGCACAACGCACTCTTACTAGGTCACTTACTACCTCTAACACTCTTGCTTTAATTTCATCAAAAAATAATGAATAGTCAGTATGTTCATTATCACTTGATATACGGTATGTGGCAATCCTATTTCTAAAAGCACTGGACACTAGCTCAACACCAGCTGATATTGGTGAACATGCATTACTTTTATGGTGTATTGTTCTTTGATGACCTGCCATTCGATTTGCTGGTATGGTTATATTGCAGCAAGTGCAAGTACGCACCTCGGATGTTGATGCCCCATCGTCAACTTTTCGCTGTTTTCCACCATGCATATTTTCAAATCGTGCTACGCACGATTCTCGTTTATGTCGTAACATATTATAACTCCGAGTAAATGATTTACCACAATTTTCACACACGTACGCCATGACTTTCAAATTAACTTGCTTGAACCGTTTTACTCAACACAATGTTCTATACTAAAATTTAACCCCCCCCCTACCCTCATATATACCGATCCACATTTAGACCCAACCCACTCGACCGTCATACCAAAACATGTTACACCCCAGTAATAACTGAAGGTAAACTAACATCATAAATGTAACCTTGAAATAAGCGTCGTACACCTGGTCATCACCAAACAAAGAAACATCTGCTCGCGTTCAAGGCCAAGCAAATGTAACCTTGAAATAAGCGTCGTACACCTGGTCATCACCAAACAAAGAAACAGCTGCTCGCATTCATTGAAAATATGCACCGCAAATGTAACCTTGAAATAAGCATCGTACACCTGGTCATCACCAAACAAAGAAACATCTGCTCGCGTTCAAGGCCAAGTTCTTGACCTTGACCTTGGAATAACACCTGCGCATATCAAGGCCAACCTACGAAATAGCACACCTGGGCGTTCAAGGTCGACCCTACTGCGCATGCGGAGACTCGGGGAGCATCATATCCCTCTACTGAGCTCTTTCCGATAACGTACACTGGATTTTAATTTGGATCCATTTTGACAAAAAAAAAATAATAAAAACCGTGAAAATTTTGGGTCCAAAATCGAAATTTACAGTTTTTCCCAAATTTAATATATCCATTTTCCAGTGGTTTTAGGTTTAGGTAAACATATTGTAAAAATAAAGTATTTTAAAGTTTTACTTATCAATCCGTTTTTCGATCTGACATTTCGTTTTCGAGTTATTAGGTACCAAAGAGGGGTCTGCAAATGGCATTTTTCGACTAAAAAAAATTGAAAAAATTACTTGCCGTTTTCCGGTCCTCACCATTTTCAATAGGGTTCTGAAGCTCCAGGTACTCTACGGTCTCCGAAAATTTAAATCGATATAATTCACTTTTGCGACCTGTAGCCGATTTCAACGGAAAGCGCGGAAATTTCGACTTTAACGTTTAATAACTCCACAACAATACATCGTGTATAACCGAATTTTCACCGAAGCTAGTTGCACTATTCCTCTAACCCAGAAAATTTGATTGCTCCATCTTTGACTGTTTCCGAAAAAAACAAACCTGTTCGACTTTAGGTTAAGCTTTACGTTATGTTTGCTGATCTCCTGACGTCAATTTGCACTGCCTGACGTTATTTTGCACTGAGGGCAAATGGCTGCTTTTTAAATTATAATAAAGTATGCAGGAAAGTAAAACAAATTTCTAGCTAAATTGCCCTAGTAATTTTTTTAAAAATAATTTCCTTGGGTTAGTAATGACTTCCCTAAACGATTTATGCAATAAAAAAATACGTGCATATTCCTTATTATCTAGTCCAACATTACCGCAAAATTAATTAATGATGTGGGAATAATATGCTTTGCAGCGTAAATTACGGATCTAAACGATTTTAATTTAAAAATTTTCTTTTTGAATTACCATTTTTTTGGAGGTTATGTTAATCACGAAGAGAATATAATCGTAGACACTCTCGTCCATGTAAAGCGCATCCGCAGCTCCGGCGCACTCAAAAATGGCGCGTCTTGTTCTATTATTTTTGACTGTGTTCAGCATGCACATTCAGATTTGTAAGATACGAGTTAAATTACATAATGTCAAAAAAAATTATTTCGGGAGTGGTGTGTTAAGATATTATTACCATTTTTAGATATTATTAATTTATTATGGAACACGATTACTGCATTCCTAGTACATCTAGGCCAAGTAGTGAAGATTTGGTAACTTTATATTTATTTTTATTGAATTATGGATATTGACTTGATAACTTTACTTTCATGTTAGTTACTTTCATAATATGTATGTAATACAGTGACTGACAGAAAGATAAAAACATTTGTATCATTGATTCCTCAAGAAAAAATAATTTGTGATAAATGTTGGCGCATTAAAAAGAAATTAGTAACTCCTTTAAAAAAATTTCAAAAAACTTTCACATTTCAAATGGAGATCTTTCTAATTTAAAACGTTCAAAACTGGTCGAGGTTCGAAGAGCTTTAAATACAAGTCAGGGTGTACATACCAGTGAGATTGGTGGTAAAGATCACCACAAGTTTATTTAAATTTATTCATAGTTCTAGTACAATTAATTGTTTTTTTCATATTTCTACACATACGTTGTCTGTAAATGAATTTCAGCTAGATTTTGTTTCACTATTTAAACAGTCATAAATTTTGATAAAAAATGTTATGTCCGGCCCTGACCAAAGTTCAAGTTGTGTAAACAGAATGTTACAAGAAATGACATGTGTCAACGGCCACCATTAAAACCTTACATGATATTAAGTATAGCAGCGTTCTCGGGAGTGTATTGTCTCCGACTTAACAATCCGTACCCTGAAAATCGTTCCCCGAGGCGTATTGCTGTTTCTGTTTCGGCCACATAGCTCTGCATCATACTGGTCATAGGAAAACAAAATTCTTTGTTTACAGTGAACCCTAGATTGTACTATAATCGTGTTTGTTGTCGCTTTAAAGCGGGTGAACTCATTCCGTATCTATATTTCTTTTTTCATCAGTGAATTTTACCAAATTCTAGTATATTGTTAAATTAGTTTAATTCAGAGTTACTTAAAACCTCTTTGTGTTAAAAACAAATAAAAAAATAAACATCTTCAAGGGGTTTTTAGTGTTTGTTTAATTTCATTGATCAACATTTGGGGGAGTTTCTGCATGTAAAAAAATTTAATGGTATGTCAAACTATCGTTTGTTTGTAACACTGAATTAGAATTTAGCTTGATTAAAAGTTTTGGGTAAGTGTCCAAGTTTTGGGTTTTCCAGTTTACTTAAAAGATTTAAAAAATGGTTTAAGGTTTGGTTTAAATTTGATTTTCTACTTTACAAATTAATGTGTGATTAGTTTTCGATCAAAATTATACAAAAGTTCTAAGAGTTTTAGTAACGTAATAATAGAAACATACAAAGCAAGGACCAATATTAATAAATTTAATTTGTTAACCCCTTAGAAGCTTTAACGCTCAATTTATTTTAATATTAAATTGATATTCTTTGTCGAAAAGTTAATTAAAAATTTAGTCGATAAAAAACGCCTTGATTAATGTGATATACTTAGGTCATTTACACGATGACTTTCTAAACAGTTTCACTGCCTATCCAGGGGCGCACTTACGTGTAAAATATTGATATGCTAAAAATTAAAGAGCGTTATAACCAGCGCCTCTGCTGGAAATTGTATTATGTGAAATACACAAGGGTGTTTCTAGTTAAGATACCAATTTTTCAGTTATGTATAGGACAATATTATTTACAATAATACCCAGCGGCGGCGCGTCGGGTGGGCCTGGGGGTCCAGACCCCCCACTTTTTTACCTTCACCCAAACTTTTATCAGAGGAACGGTAAAATATCCCCTCCCCTCCTGCTCTGGAAGACCACCGTATCTTTCTACCCCCCCCCCCAGTTTTTAAGGCACGCGCCGCCCTAATAGTAGGTACCTACCTAGTAAAAAACTAAAATAGTCTAGACGTTCTCTTTAGGAATCTCCCCACGAGCGATAGCACGTTTTGTTGAAACTCCCTGTATATCGAAATTCCCTCTAAATTTTGTATTTATTAATCACTATAAATTCATCTATGTAGCTCCCAAACAACAAAGCTTTTATTTATTTAAACCCCTTTGTACTAACAGGTAGCACTTGAAGATGTGTGTTAATTAACGACCTAACTTTCTTGTTGCGGGCCAACATCTCTAGAGCAATATTATCCCAACCTGATAAGTAGGGGAAGCCCGGGCAAGAATAACACAACTTTAAACACGTTTAAAAACCCAACCTCAAGGAGCATTTGTTTTCAATTCATTGCCATAAAAAAATTCAAATATTCTGTTTTCTAAAAATGGAATATAAAGAACCCAAGTTCTGACAACTTATTGAAGTATTAATTAAGATTAGTAACGCAATTTCTTTCTAGGCTCGGTCTAGCCGTAGGCCTGGAAGTCTGCGAGTATAGTAACAATAACAAATTCACTCTGTGGATTTCTTTTTGAACCCTCAACAAGTTTACTCAACTTTTGAATTGTCAAATCAGTAATTTTATATTAAAGCATCATTTTACTTTTACCATAGAAAGCCCCCGATTATTAGAAAATTATTAACTACATAATAATATCGTTTCATACAGAGTTGGAATCAATTTGGGTATACTTATAACTTATAACTAATTGTTTTCATGTGTAAAATGAATCTCGATTTAGAAACGTTTGGTTTGCCGTTTCGACAGTCAGTACCTACATAACCTTCAAACGAGAATAATAAAAAGATGTCAAATTAATTGCAAATTGCAAACTAAAATAATTACAATAACACATAAACAGGCAAGTTTTCACTTGGGCGGGAGTTCAGTTCTGTTGGTTTGGGGGTGTGTTTTTATGATGTACAGTCAGTCGAAAAAGTATTCATACACTAGAAACTTCTTAAACATTTTTTCCATTAATTTTAACTAGTTATGTGGATCTATAGAAAAACATGTTTAAATTAATATTTTAAAAAAAATTAAACAAAAGAAACGACATCAGTCCAATTGTATCGTTTTAGTTTCAGTATTTGTTTGGTCGACTATGCGCTCGTTCGTCACGTCACGAGTTTTGGGGAATCCCCGCTCTACGGAATGAAAGTTGACGTTGTGGTTAATTAAAAATAAATTATAAATAACTTTAAACTGGACTGGGAATTGTTCAAACATCTTAAGGTAAACCCTGGGTTCATTAAGGAATTTATTTATTAATTTGAATTCTAAAAATTAGATTTTAAATAACTCATTGCATTGCAAAACTTTATAATTGAAGAGAAATCGAGAATATTTGTAATATTCCCTCCTTATTTTAGTTTTATCAAAAACAAACCTGAGCAAATTAGACCGTTTCTAGAGATAGTGAATCCTGTGGTTAATTAAAAAGAAAGTATGATAATAATTTTAAGCTTTGGTGTTCAAACACCTTAAGGTAAGCACTGGTTTCATTCAGGAAATTATTCATTAATTTAGATTCTAAAAATAGATTTTAAATAAACCATTGTATTGCAAACCTAAAATTGAAGAGAAATCGAGAATATGTAATTTTACCTCTTTATTTCAGTTTTATCAAAAACAAAAAAAACTTCCAAGCTTAAACTCGCTTTTGCTACACACCCGCAAGCATATTCAGAAACCGCCGACACATTAGTCGCTAGCAAAAATTCGGTGCTGCGAATCATAGACTCGTGAAGTTCCGACGTGTTTAACGTCCGCGATTTACGTGACAAGCTTGTCCTGGTTTACGTAAGGCGCGGCCCGTGAGTTTTTTTACAGGTGGGTCAAAACTGTGTGGGCAACTAGTGATATCAACGCAACAAGCAAAATACACTTTTTTAATTAAGGTAGGTTTTTTAATAATATGCCTAAAGTCTATTTATTTCGACGATAAACCGAATATAAACAGGTGCACGCTGCCTACAAGTAATCGGTTCAAACGGTGAAATTGAACAGGGCCGCATTGAGAATGAGAAGGAAAACTTTAAACTGCAAAACTATTTACAATTAAATAAAAACTAAAATAATTACCAGCCTTGACAACCGAACAAATAAAACAACGATTAAAAGTCAACGCAAAAAATTAAAACTACAAAACAAGTCAAAACTCGAAAGAAAGTCGAATAGCCTTTTTCACTAGACAGCCTAATTACAATCCTGCGAAATACCGCCGATAGCTCTCTGGCACGCCTCTTTCAATTTAATGTCCGGTCGGCCAATACGAATAGGAAACTGCTGGAGGCTCGACGAGATCGTCTGACTGTGATATGTAGGGTTAATATTTTCATCGGTTTATCTTTGAAATGTATATACTTTAGTCTTGCCAAGAAATTATTTGCCTACAAGTAAACACCGTAAAAATCATAAAATAGGTACTGTGGTATATTAAACATTGCTACTCTAGATGTTTATGACTTTTCGTATTACTTTTCTATGTCGTGTTTTAGTCTAAGATTGTTAGGGGCTTCCCGTTTTAATACGTATGCGTCTCCTCAATAGAGGTCGCGCCTTGTACTAAAAGTATGATACAGGCTGCCAGCTGTATTAGATATGAGATAACCGATAATTTTTAAAATATTTTATCGAGGAACAAGTGCTAAACTTGTTGCCAATACACCTTTTAGAGCCGATCTAATTTTTAGATAACAAAATTTAAAAAAAAAGGCTACCGAACACAGCCTAGAACCCACGACCTCTTGGTTCACTAGCTGAGACTCTACCTATAGACCACGTTTCTAATGTGAGAAAACCCTTACCGATACCGTTATATTTCATGACTAACATTGGCGTGGCGTGAGCCCGTTGTATTTATATGTTAATGTTATGCTAATTAATAATACATTAACACAATGCAAATACAATGCCCATATTAGGTACCTAATTAGTTTTTCTTTGTCCAACCCACATGTTTTGAAAGAGTATATTTCACGGGGCGGTTCGAGTGTATTTCCATACTGGGAGTGGCGCGATATTATTGGTGGGCCGTCGACAAATGTTGTCTCGTACTAACTTCCTAAAGCGCGTATGTCTGTTTCTCTCTTTGCTTTAATGAATTTATATCGTCCAAATAAACCTATGAGGCCAATTTAAAATACGACCCAGCCCGAAGCAAGCTTGGTTTGATTCTTTCTTGGTTAGTTTTCGCATGGAACTTGCAGTTTTTTGAAAGACAAATTTGGTTTTAAAAAATAAATTATTTGGTGGATCATTGAAAATAAATGTAGGTGGGTCATTGACCAAATGACGTTATGGACGGGCTGCGCCTGGTTTACTTGTTAGTTCAGTCTTTCTAATTTGATTTGTTGTTTTTAAGTAGATAAACACATATATAAATAGGTTAAATAATAAAATGGATTCAGAGACATTATCAAATAGCAGGCGCGAGAAAAATTTCTTTTTTAAAACCAAACTTTTCTTTCAAAAAAGCGCAAGTTCCATGCGAAAACTTCCCAAGAAAGAATCAAGCCAAGCCATCGTCGAAAGATATCCATGCTTGCTCCGGGATGGGTCGTATTTTAAATCGGCCTCATAGGTTTATACAGACGATATAAATTCATTAAAACTAAGAGAGAAACAAACATACGCGCTTTAGGAAGTTAAAAAGAGACAAAACTTGTCGATGGCCCACCAATAATAGCGCGCCACTCCCACTATGGAAATATACTCTTTCAAAACATTTGGGTGGGACAAAGAAAAACTAATTTGGTACCTAATATGCGCATTGTATTTGCATTGTATTAATGTATTATTAATTAGCGGCTAAACATACGATACGATACGATCTCTCAGCCACGTCAATGTTAGTCATCAAATATAACGGCATCGTCACGGGTTTTCTCACATTAGCAACGTTGTCCAGATGTAGAGTCTCAGCTAGTGAACCAAGAGGTGGTGCGAGGCTGTGCTCAAGTAGACTTATTCTTTAATTTTTGTTAAAAAGTTAGAAAGTAATACTAAAATTCATAAACATCTAGAGTAGCAATGTTCAATGTACTATAGTACCTATTTTATGATTTTTGCGGTGTTTATTTGTAGGTAAATAATTTCTTGGTAAAACTAGGCACACTATTAAAAAACCTTGCGTAATAAAAAAAAGGGCATTTTGCTTGTTGCGTTGATATCACTAGTTGCTCACAAAATTTTGACCCGACACCTGTAAAAAAATTGACATCCAGTTATACAATTAGGTTGCAAGTAAGTGATAGAGATACATTTGAGGTATTTTACTTTTTATTATT
This sequence comes from Philopedon plagiatum, assembly GCA_963971165.1. Classification (NCBI taxonomy): domain Eukaryota; kingdom Metazoa; phylum Arthropoda; class Insecta; order Coleoptera; family Curculionidae; genus Philopedon; species Philopedon plagiatum. Next base: position 81,168,935 of record OZ020192.1, on the reverse strand, counting down.
TTTAGGTTATTGTTAGGTTAGGTTATGTTAATACTTTCGCGCCATTTTACAGTGAGCCTTGTGATTTACGCTGTGAGCCAGATTATCAGTACCTACATGCATGACTCATGGTTGATAAGTTTTTGGAGTTTGGCTGTGAAAGTTTCAGTTTATTAATAAGAGAATATGTAGTAATAATAATAATAGCATAGGCATAGAATATTTATATACGGTATAGGGGCAACCACGATACACTTACACCGGTATGCTACGCTATGACGTCACTTCGAGGGAAAATCCTAAATTGACTAAAAGCTTGCACCCCTTGTATATAATTACAGGTCAGTTTATTGTCGGATAGTGTGTTGAATTGGCGTTTATTAAAATATTATTGTCATATTTCATTTGCTCAGGTAACCGCCTAGTCGATTTAAGATTTTTCCTCGAAGTGACGTCATAACGTAGCATACCGTTGTAAGTGTATCGTGGGGGCAACTTTCGATTAGAATATACAGGGGGAGCAAGAAATACAAAACTAGAAATTTATGAATTAAAATTTTTTGAATCCAGTAATCTAAAGAGCTCAACATTAGGAGGAAAAAAGTCAGTTAAATTTCCTGCATACTGGTTACAGTTACTGAGATTAGATTTAAAATAAATTTAAATTAAAAAAATGTACATCTTATATATCTATCTCGTTCCTAAACGATTTGTTTAATTAAAACTTCTGGTATTTGGTAGTACCTTTTCTTTACTGTAAACTGGTACGGTTATTCCACTTTTGGTCGAAGAAGAATATTCTCCCTTCTTTTCCTGGACCCTTCAGTTTTTATATTTAAATTTTTAAATGAATAACAAATACATTTTTTGCTAATCTAACAGTTGGAGCTTTGTGTCCATAAACTGACAGAGCATTTATTAGTATTTTGGAATGCAAGCTGTAAGCTGGTAGAAAAATAATATTAATATGATTCTAAAAAATAACAATACAAAAAAAGCAAGTGTCTTTTTAATTGACACTAATCCAAACTAATCTAACTATACTAAACTTTTTTTTTGTAGAAATGGCTAAATATCACCTTTATCAGATTGCAACCGAAAACGAGGCGCACAAGCAGCTATTTTCCCCGATTAAGGATACTTTAATGGAGAATGAAATTAATGGGAATTGACTACAGATCTAGGTTTTTACAAAATATTGATTCTCCTATCACTGATACTGCTAAATACATTGATGAAATCAAGATATACGAGAAACAGGATATTGCCGAAATAAAAGAGAAATGAAAAAAAATCATAGAAAATTTGAAAAGAAGCCCATCAACGTTTTATCCTGCTACTATAACATGTTTAGACAAGTGTGATGCAAATTCGAAACAGACTTTTATATCTGGTTTACATACAGCTTTTAAATACAAAGGTGTAATTTGTAAAAGAAAACGAACTCAAGCTATGTAGAAAAGAGGAAAGCATATATCAGTACAACCTACATATATCAATTGGTCGCAGAAAGACGGTAATGGGAGGAAAGAAAGCAATGTGCAGTGGAAGTAAGCTCAAGCAATTTAGAAGTACAATTAAGAATGGACCTCATTCGTTAGCGACGTGTGTTGAAGATAATGTTGGATTGAGAGGTAATAATTCAAAAAAATGAAAAAGTGATCCATGTATGTACCTAATCTTCTGCAGTTTTCCATATTTATATTACCTTAATAGGAACAGTATAAGAATAATTGTAATGCATGTTTCATATTCTCCTAATTCCTAAACTGAAACTTTCACAGCCACAGACCAAAAACTTATCAACTATGAGTCATGCATGTAGTATTAATCTGGCTCACAACGTATGTAAATAAAAAGGCACTTTGTAAAATGGCGCGAAAGCATTAAACATAACCCAAAAATAATAAAAAGCAACATACTTAGGTACCTCGAATTCATTTTTATCACTTATTTGCAACCTAATTGTATTACTGGATGTCTGTTTATAAGGTGTCTTTGGTAACGTCTCTGAATCTGAATCCATTTTATTATTTAACTTATTTATAATAATAATAGTAATAACAAAGTTTATTAGCTACAAAGCTATTCAATATAATTATAAAATATAACGTTCAATTTCTTCTATATCCCGTTTCTTTCTTTTGTTTTGAAAATAGGTAATTTTAATTCATTTTGAATTTTATCGAATAAGGTTTAAATTGCTTTAAATTTCCGTTTTTAATTTTTTAATAAATGGTTTTAAACTGCTCTCTTTAATTGCATTACTTAATTTATTATACTCTAAAATACCTTTAAAAAAAATTCGAATTTTGTGTTTGCTTTAAATTCCTATGTTCCGAAATGAAATTATTTCTTCCCCTTGTATTGTGTTCATGAATTTCATCAAATTTAGTCAAAAAATTATTATAATAAGGTGCTGATAAATTTAAATTTATTTTATGAATAAAAATAAGAATGCGGTAAAGTAAAAAGTTTTCTATATTCATCCATTTTAAACTTGTTAACATATCGGTTATTTTAGTGTATCTATCACACCCCAGTATTATTCTCATGGCTCTATTCTATATTATTTGCAATCTATTTTTATTCTGTTGTGAACACAATCACATATAACACTGAACTACAGAAAATAAAATGAGGTAGAACAATTGAATTGAATTGAATACTAACTTCCTACTATAAATACTTAAATACTCTCTCAATCTACGTAAAACTACCAATTTTTTTGATATTTTTTTACAAACATAATCTACGTGGTCATTAAACTTTATCGTCCAGATTCACTAAGAAAGTTTAAGATTTAGTACAGGTTTAAATTAAGATCTTATAGTTGATCAGTTATGTTTTGACACGTTTTTGTCCTGTCCTTGTCATTAAAAACTTATGATTGTGATATTTCAGCGATTTACTTGGTTTCCAAATGATTTTCATCTTGGAACGAGTTGCTGTAATGAATTTAGTTCTATTATTGTTGAAAGTACGTACTAAAATTGTCCTTTTCCTGATAAATTTGCGAAAAAGCTCAGAAATAAGTTCATAGAATAAAACTTAGTTGTCTTATTCTTACACTTGTCAGTTTAAAACTTTTGATTGTCAAATTAGACTGGACTAGCATTGGAGAATCTGGCTGTAAATTTTTATCAATAATTACTCCTAAGTATTTAACTTTGTTTACAAGTTCAACAATTTCATCATTTATTTTGGAATCCAAATTTTGTTTTTTAAATTCATTATATTGTTTTTCAGAACCTAATAATAAACATTTAGTTTTATCACTATTAATTTTAAGCTTATTTACACTCATCCATTCATACAGGTATATTATTTAATTTTATATTCATTTTCTGTGTCATCAAACCAAAATCTTTATCAGACAAATAAATTACTGTATCATCTGCAAAAAAATGAAATTTAAAATCTCCCAAAATATTAATCAAATCATTTATATAAATTATAAAAAGTAAAAGACCAAGTATAAATACTACCCTGAGGCACACCAACATTAATTTCTTTTTTCTTTGAAACATACTCATTACATTTTACTACCTGCCACCTATTCATTAAGTAATCTTTAAACCATTTATATACTTCTCCACATAAGCCATATTTTTTTAACTTTTCTAATTCTATGTAATATATGTTTTTGTTTACTGAAAACTACAGTATCTAGAGCACAAACAACAAATCAAATCAAGAAGACTGATATAACAAGTAAACAATAACATAATATAACATAACATAACATAGTATAACATAGTATAACATAAATCGTGGACGTATCAGTCTAACACGTCGGGACTTTACAAGTCTATGATTCGCAGCACCGAATTTTTCCGAGCGGTTAATGTGTCGGCGATTGCTGAATATGCCACCCGCTACGTAACCTATGATTACTAGATTTATGTTACTTACGAAGATATAGGGATAAAATTATTTTATTTGAAGTGTTGACCACTGCCTGCAAAATGGTTATGATGTGTCCAACTATCCAAGTGCTGACAAAGTTAGCAGCAGAATGGCGCCACTAGAAATTGAACTAGGAAGAACAAGATAGACAAAATTTATCTTGCTAGTAACTTTGCCACCAACTGAATAATTTGACCTTAAATCAGTTAACCGCTTCTTGAGATATTAGGAAACAAGAAATGCTTCTCGTGGAACATAATTTTTGAAATTTAAAAACAAAAAAGCTTTCCTTCATTTTTGCCCTTATTTGAAAGCACTATTTCTTTTTTAAACTATTAAGGGTATAACATTTTTAAAAACTCGTTTTACATAAATACTGCCTGTTTCTTATTAATGCGTCTACATAACATATATTTTAACAATACATCCACCATTATAAACTTAAGGTGTACTATTATCTGAAAGGAGCTACTAATATCTCATGAATAATGACCATTTCGACACAGTGCGTAGGGGCGGCCGAGCCCAAAATAAATTATAGCAACCGCGAGATTGCACCGGAGCGTTAGACTAGTCCAATTAGATCGCTGAAGTAATTTGGTTAATAAATGGCGTCCCGATCATTATTAATTTCTCACCAGCACCAGTCAAATTAACATTCACGCCTTGAACGTCGTCCGTCAAGTTAACAATCCTACGGAAACTTTTACTGAATTTTAATGGAAAGAAGGCATAGCTTTACAATGTAAATCTTTCACTGCTGGCAAATGTTTTCAAGAAGTTTGTAATTTAACGGTTGTTGAATTTCAGTTTTAAATTCGACGCACTTTTAAAAGACAAAGTTAAAATTTAGGGCTTGGGAATTTTAATATTGTTAAAATCCCACAAAAGCATTATAATTAAAGTACTTATATTGATTTAAACAGTAAACTGTACCTTTATCAAATTGCTGATAATTGGCTGTATTGATAGAAGTTAGCATGATCAAACTGATTCTTACACAGAGACTTGGTGATTGATTTTATTTTCAAAGATCATTTTTAAACTTTGTATGAATATGGATTAATAGCAATACATTCTAAAATATCAGCACACATAGTACATCACCGAAATTAAACCAAAATTAGGTTGGTAGACTAAATTTTAATCACCGTTAGTTTTTACATTTAATCTTTAGTTTATATTAGATTTTGCGAATTTCCAAAAAACAACTAATATAGCGTTATTAATTTCCCACTTAAACATGTTACTAAAAATGTCCAGTATTTGACCGGAACTGTTATAGTGTCTATTAATTTGTTGTGGTGAAAAACGCCGGAAAAGCAATTACTGTATCTGATAGAGAAGTACTGATGACCTACAGTACTGTATTTGATAGAGAAGTACTGATGACCTAACAGAGACTTGTGTTTGCCTGGTGCTATGTTGTCAAGCTACATCAAACTTATTAGAAGAGTAGTGCTGGTCTTTGAAGATGACCAAAAAAAAATGACCGTTATATAAATAATTTTCCGGTTTGGAGAGGCATTTCAAAAATCAGTTTCTAGAATTCGACAAAAGTAAAATTAAAGTCTAAGAAAATCCTAAGATCCAAGGTACCTACCTACTTGCTCGACACATGGTCGCTATACTGAGTACAGGAGCAACGAACTGATTTTGATATTACGATGGCCTTAACTAAACAGTATTTACTTGAATAACAATTTGTATTCACTATTGCTTGTTAAGTAAGTATGTAGCTATTTATTTATAATAAAGCTTCTCATTAGGTCAGATGATACAATAGTATGCATGTAACTTTGTTATAGCAATAAATAATAAATCTGTCTTTTTATTAGTAGGTAACATCTCTACATAAAAACCATAAAAATACGAATCCTCAGTATATCCCGTCATAAACTTTTATTACTTCTTTTAAGCCCAAAAGTTTTTCAATATTATGGTATTGTTAGTATCAAGTTGCATGTAAGTGCCATGCATGCCAATTAAAACATATTTTTATTATCACATTGATAGCTTCGTATAAAATATAAGAATATACGACATAATATCTAAATATCGTATTACTTTCTTGTATAAGTAGAGTTTATTTTTCCAGATTTTATCACAACTAAATTTGTTTCTCTGCGTTCTAGTGTTTGAAGCTGTAGCTCATGTCACCTTTTCTTTTCAAAACCATGTCACAGATTTCTCCTACCTGTGACCATGTCTTGCAATCCATCGGAGTTGTGTTTAAAAACTGTTTTAATACATCGCGTTCTTAACACTATTTCGTTCATTCGTAGATAAAAATGGTTGATCCTGATGACATGTAGTGAGAAAGGAAAACTATTGGTTACGGTTATGATGAGAGACGTTTCTACTTTTGAAATGTTCTTAAAAGCAGTTTTAAAATGGAAAGAAAGTGTTTAGTCCTTAACCCCAAATCAAAAGCTGATAGCTGATAGCGTTTACATTAAAGACATTTAAGCGCTCGCAGACGAACAGCAGGGCATGTTTTTGACTGTCACATGATCTATTAAAACAGTTTCAAAACAGCTGAGTCCATAAAAACGAGTTAAATAATTTTTTAGTAAGGGGTAAAATTGTAGGTCTCTTTTTTCAATTATACCGATAAAAAATATCGTATATCTAATTTATGATCTAAAGCATCCTATAGAGGATTTTCTTTAATTCATGCAGTAGATTGTACGTTATGCACGTATGCCTTTTGTAAACGAATAATATGATGTTTTAGTACTTTGTGGCTACTAGGCTGTTCATATTCACGATATGCTGAGACAGCCGAACCCAATCAAACCTAAGCAAACAACCTGGTCTGTAATAATGTAGCCGTCTAATATTTTTGGTACCTATATGACAACTAGGGAGTGAGGGATATTTAAATAGAACAATGAGATACTGTTGCATAATCTTATGTTTTCTATAAAATATCTGGCACAGAAATGCGACAGTTATAAAATAAAGGAATCGTGCCACTTCAATTTATAATATTTTAGTTTTGATATGTCTCTATAGAAAAAGTGGTATTGGTAATGGTCGTACAAAATTTAAAACCCTAAAACCGGAATTGACTTAAAAGGTTTGAAATTTAGTATTTCTTTAAATTTACATCTTCTAGCTGATCAGTTAAGTTTTAAAAAGATTTTGTCCTGTCACTGAATATGTCGTCATTAAAATTTTGAGTATCTTAGTATTTTAGCGATTTGCTTGGTTTCCAAATGATTCTTAACTTGGGATTCGTTGCTAAATTAACGAATTTAGACTAGTTGCTATAGAAAATACGATATACACATACCTTAATTAGAGACCGCCTTTCAGGCTCGGTCTCTATACCCCCTGCTTGGTCAGAAAAATGTGCGTGCGTGCGTATGTTGTCGTCCGTTTCGACATTTTCACTTTTTCAATTTTTTTTCTCGAAAACGGTTATAGAGGCGGCAACCAAATTTTCTGGGTTAATAGAGGGATAGTGCGGCTAGCTTCGGTAAAAAATTCAGTTATACAGGGTGTTCCGTTTCGGAGTTATTAAACGTCAAAGTCGAAATTTCAGCGATTTCCGTTGAAATCGATTACAGGTCGCAAAAGTGAATTAAATCGATTTAAATTTTCAGAGGTTGTAGAAGACCGGGGGTTCCGAACCCTATTGAAACTGGCGGTATTCGGAAAATGGGAAGTAATTTTTTTGAATTTTTTTATGTCGAAAAATGCCCTTTGTAGACCCCAATTTGGCACCGAATAAGTCGAAACCGGAACATCGGACAGAAAAACGTATTTGAACATAAAACTAAAGAATCTCAAATACTTTCTTTTTGCAATACATTTACCTATACCTAAAACGACTGGAAATTGGAAAAATTTGGGAAAAACTGGAAATTACGAATTTTCATGCAAATCTTTGACGGTTTTGAATTTTTTGGGGGGTCAAAATGGATCCAAATCGAAATCCCATGAGCCTTATCGGAAAGAGCTCGCCGAAATACGTTACAAACGTATTTTTTAGTTCTTTTATTCCTAATAGGAAAGGAGCAATTGATAATTAAATTTCGATTTTTTACGATTTTTTTTCATGACATCTCTACATTTGAATCACTCTGTATCTTTTCCTATCTAATTTCTTCCAACTTTTTCAACGCTATCCCTTGGGGATATAATCAGGCTTTAAAACAAATCCCGAATGGGTGATCCAGGGCCGCATTTAGGGGGTAAAAACTCATTTTTTCGGTTTTTTTCAACCAAAATTCATCTTTAAAAGGCATTATTATATATTATTTCTCTTATTTAACGATTCTTTTTTGGTTTATTTTCTTCCCTGATCATCTAAGAACACTCCTAACTAATTAAAACTCCATATTTTTTCGTTAAAGTTATAAATAAATACCTTTTTTTGCATCGCTGCAGGAAAAATTTTAAAAAGTACATATATAAAAGCCGTGCCTTGAAAAAAAACAAATGAAACTGACCCTCTTTACATCGAAATTAAAATATGACCTGTCAAAATGTCATGAAAATAACAGTTTTCGTAGCGATATTGGAAGCTTCCTGGACCGATTTCGGCTTGAAATATACATGGCAAAGGTAAAACGGACTTTATATTTTTAGTTAAAATACGTTTCATTGGACGATTTAAGCATTAAATACGAATTTTTTTAATTTTTCTCAGACCATGCAAATGCATGTCAAAATCAGTTTCATACGGAGAAATGTATTAAAATATGAAGGGTCGAAATGTCGCAAAAAGTCAGTTTTCCTTGCGAGATTTTAGGGTTTCTGAACCGTTTTCGACTTGAAAAATACCGGGCAACGCCTCTATAGACCTTCCCGTGTGGATTTCGGAACATATAATTTGAAGAATTAGTCATTAAATACCAATTTTAACAATTTTTCGATGACGCGGCGAAGCATCATAGAAAGGCCATTCCATGAGGTAGTATACGGGGTAAATCACAATGACGGGTCTGATTTAAATTTTGCTTAGATTTGTTATTAATTGAGAACGGATTATTCGATTGAAAAGAGTGATGTGGCAATCGAAAGGGGAGGAAGTAAGCTATTTTATTTGAAAATAATTTCGACATTTCGTTGGCATGACGACGAAAAATTTGCTATTTCCGATATTTATTGAGTTAGACAGCTGAAATTTGATATATGGGAAGAATTCGGTCAATCATTCAAAATTATATGTGTAAACTTTGATTCGCATGGTCTCTATAGCAACGATTAAGGATAAAGTTGACAATTTCTAACTCACGTACGGCTGATCTGATTGAAACGAGTGAGGTGGCAATCGAAAGGGAACGAAGTAAGCTACTTTTTTATGTGAAAATAATTTTGACATTTCGTTGCCATGACGACGAACAGTTTGCCATTTCCATTATTTATTGAGTTTTAGAGTTGAAATTTGATATCTGGGTAGAATTCGGTCAATCATTCAAAAATATTTTTATAAATTTTGATTCCGATGATTACCATAGCAACGATTGAGCATAAAGTTGATCATTTTTAACTCGCGAACGGCTTATCTGATTGAAACCAGTAAAGTGACGATCGAAATGTTAGAAAGTACACTACTTTTTTATGTGAAAATAATTTTGACATTTCGTTGCCGGGACGATGAACAATTTGCTATTTTCGTTATTTATTGAGTTGGAAAGTTGAAAACTGATATCTCGGAAGAATTCGGTCACTCATTCAAAAATATATCTGGAAAAATCGATTCCCATGGTTGGCATAGCAACGATTAAGGATAAAGTTGACAATTTATAACTCGCGGACGCCTTCTGCGATTGGAACGAGTGATGTGGCAATCGAAAGGGATGGAAGTAAACTACTTTTTTATTTGAAAATAATTTCGATTTTTGGTAGTCATGACGACGATCAATTTGATTTCTCCGTTATTTATTGAGTTGCAGAGTAGAAACTTCGCGTCTAAGTAGAATTCGGTCAATATTCATCAAATATTTTCGCAATTTTCAATTTTGATGATTGCCATAGCAACGATTAGGGGTAAAGTTAACAACTTACAACTCGCGAACGGCTTCTTAGATTGAAAGAAGCGACGTTCATAATATGTATGCACAATTTTTTTCCATAGAGACATCAGTGGCGTGCCCGAAGGGCTCGCCACCAATCTTCATCCAGCTCGACCATTTCAGGAAGATGATGTTATCTAATGTATGGTTCAAAGCCGATCGAAAGATGACAAGTTTAATTTAGTAGGGTTTCAGCGAAATCGTACATATTGTATTTATATGTAATATGTGTTTGTATGTATATAGCGATACGGTTACGAAGGGCGGTCTATTCTGCATCATCAGTCCGTAGGAGTGTGATATCTTCCTTAATACATGACCTAGAAATACGAACTTTTCAGGGCATGACAATGATGATATTACCGACCTTATAGAGCCCCCTCGGGGGGCGATTAGGCGGTCTATCCGTACTAGTTATAGACCGCGAACAGCGGTCTATATACCGAGCCGTCCCTCAGGAAAATGTGTGTATGTATGGCCGTATGTTGTCGTTGGTTTTGACATTTGCAACTTTTCGATTTTTTTTTCTCGAAAACGGTTAGAGGTTGAGCAATCAAATTTTATGGGTTAATAGAGGGGTAGTGCATCTAGCTTCGATAAAAAAGTCAGTTATACAGGGTGTCGCGTTTCGGAGTTATTAAACGCCAAAGTCGAAATTTCCGCGATTTCGTATGATACACGATACAGGTAGCAAAAGTTAATTAAATCGATTTAAATTTTCGGAGGTTGTAGAGGACCGGGGTCTTCCGAACCCTATTGAAATTGGCGGGATTCGGAAAATGGGAAGTAATTCTTTTGAATTTTTTTAGGTCGAAAAATGGCACTTGCAGACCCATATTCAATTCTACATTGCTCGAAAACGAAGCGTCGGATAGAAAAACGTATTTGAACATAAAACTATAGAATCTCAAATACTTTCTTTTTGCAATACATTTACCTATACCTAAAACGACTGGAAATTGGAAAAATTTTGGGAAAAACTGGAAATTACGATATTTCATGCAAATTTTTGACGGTTGTCAATTATTTTGGGGGGTCAAAAAGGATTCAAATCCAAATCCCATGTACCTTATCGGAAAGACCTCGCCGAACTACGTTATAAACGTATTTTTTGGTTCCTTCATTCTTAATAGGAAAGGAGCAATCGATAATTAAATTTAGATTTTTTACGATTTTTTTTCATGACATCTCTACATTTGAATCACTCTGTATCTTTTCCTATCTAATTTCTTCCAACTTTTTCAACGTTATCCCGTGGGGATATAATCAGGCTTCAAAATGAATCCCGAATGGATGATCCAGGACCGGGTCTAGGAGGTAAAAACTCATTTTTTCTATTTTTCTCAACCAAAATTCATCTTTAAAAGGCATTATTATATATTATTTCTCTTATTTAACGATTCTTTTTTGGTTTATTTTCATCCCTTATCATCTCAGAACACTTCTAACTAATTAAAATTCCATATTTTTTCGTTAAAGTTATAAATAAACATCCTTTTTCGCATCGCTGCAGGAGAAATTTTAAAAAGTGCATATATTAAAAGCCGTGCCTTGACAAAACAAATGAAACTGACCCTCTTTACATCGAAATTAAAATATGACCTATCAAAATGTCATGAAAATAACAGTTTTTGTAGCGATATTGGAAGCTTCCTGGACCGATTTCGGCTTGAAATATACATGGCAAAGGTAAAACGGATTTTATATTTTTATTTACAATACATTTCATTGGACGATTTAAGCATTAAATACGAATTTTTTGAATTTTTCTCAGACCATGCAAATGCATGTCAAAATCAGTTTTATACGGAAAAACGTATTAAAATATGTGTCTAAATGTCGCAAAAATGCCAGTTTTTGTTGGGAGATTGGAAACAGTCTGGACCAACTTCGGCTTGAAATTTATCGGGCAAGGGAATTAGGGACCTTATACTTTCAGTAGAAAGACATTTCATTGGATAAATTTGGCATTAAATACAAATTTTATCGATTTTCCGATGACGCTACAAGACATCATTGAAGATTCTAATATTGCGCTCAGTGGCATCCAAATATTTGTTATAAAGTCATAATATATAAAATAATTCCTAAGCATGAGCGGGTATACCTTTGGGGCAATATATTAATTATTATTAAATCATTTTAATTTAATTTTAGGGAAATGAATTGATTCGGATCGTTTTAAAGTAACCAGAACAATTCGAAAATACATTTTATATCTTCCAGCATGTGCGTGATTGTATATATGTCTACAGGGTGTCCGAAAAGTACAAAAGTTTGTATGGGCAAATACCTTTGCTATTTGTACAAATATAAACTTAATTGTCGGATTTTATTGCAAATCGTATATATTTCCATTTCCATGTGTACGGATTTACATATGTATGTCTGTATACAGGATGTCCAAAAAGTCTTGGTTGGAGCAAATACTCCTAGTAGCACCAGGATAAATGTAATTAAACCGAATTTCAGGCAAATCGATTACATTTGTTTTTATTTGTGTTGTATATACGTATACAGGGTGTCCGAAAAGTCTTGGTATGGGCAAATACTTCTACTAGTACCGAGATAAACCTACTTAATTCAGATTTTAAGTAAATCGACTATATTCCTATTTAAACGTTTGGGTGATAGTTTGAATGTATACAGGGTGTCCAAAAAGTCTTGGTATGAGCAAATACTCCTATTATTACTTAGATGAACTTTATTAGGTCGGATTTCACGCCAATCGAATATATTTGTATTAATATGTGTTTATGTTTGTATGTGTGTATACAGGGTGTCCGAAAAGTCTTGGTATGGGCAAATCCTTGTACTAGTACCGAGATAAACCTACTTAATCCGGATTTTAAGTAAATCGACTATATTCCTATTTAAACGTGTGGGTGTTAGTTTGAATGTATACAGGGTGTCCAAAAAGTCTTGGTATGGGCAAATACTCCTATTATTACTTAGATAAACTTTATTAGGTCGGATATCACGCAAATCGAATACATTTGTATTAATATGTTTTTATGTTTGTATGTATGTATACAGGGTGTCCGAAAAGTTTTTTTTGGCAAAAGTAGATTCTATGTGTGGTGTTTGTAGGTGTGTAGCGACATGGTTACGAAGGGCGGTCTATTCTGCATCATCAGTCCGTAGGAGTGTGATATCTTCCTTAATACATGGCCTAGAAACACGAACTTTTCAGGGCATGACAATGATGATATTACCGACCTTATAGAGCCCCTCGGGGGGCGATTAGGCGGTCTACCCGTACTAGTTATAGACCGCCAACTGCGGTCTATATACCTAGCTGTGAGTGCTTATGTTCGTTGGTTGTCGTAGAATCCGGTATTTTCGCATTCTCATTTTTTTTTCTCGAAAACGGTTAGAGGGGGAGCAATCGAATTTTCTGGGTTAATAGAGGGATAGTGCGTCTAGCTTCGGTAAAAAATTCAGCTATACAGGGTGTCGCGTTTCGGTGATATAAAACGTCAAAGTCGAAATTTCCGCGAATTCGTATGATACACGATACAGGCCGCAAAACTTAATTAAATCGATTTAAATTTTCGGAGGTTGTGGAGGACCGGGATGTTCCGAACCCTATTGAAACTGGCAGTATTCGGAAAATGGGAAGTAATTTTTTTGAATTTCTTTAGGTCGAAAAAAGCAGTTTGCAGGCCCCTCTTTGGCACCAAATAACTCGGTCGCCGGAACGTCGGACAGAAAAACGCATTTGAACATAAAACTAAAGAATCTCAAATTCTTTCTTTTTGCAATACATTTACCTATACCTAAAACGACTGGAAATTGGAAAAATTTGGGAAAAACTGGAAATTACGAATTTTCATGCAAATTTTTGACGGTTTTGAATTTTTTGGGGGGTCAAAATGGATTCAAATCGAAATCCCATGTACCCTATCGGAAAGACCTCGCCGAACTACGTTATAAACGTATTTTTTGGTTCCTTCATTCTTAATAGGAAAGGAGCAATCGATAATTAAATTTCGTTTTTTAAACATTTTTTTTCATGACATCTCTACATTCGAATCACTCTGTACCTTTTCTTATCTAATTTCTTCAAATTTTTTCAACGCTATCCCCTGGGGATATAATCAGGCTTTAAAATGAACCCAGAATGGATGATCTAGGACCGGATTTAGGGGGTAAAAGCTCATTTTTTCTGTTTTTTTCCATCAAAATTCATCTTTAAATGGCATTATTATGTATTATTTCTCTTATTTAACAGCTCTTTTTTGGTTTATTTTCTTCCTACATCATCTGAGAATACTCCACACTAATTAAGATTACATATTTTTGAGTTAAAGTTATAAATAAAAAGCTCTTTTAGCATCGGTGCAGGAAAAATTTTAAAAAATGCATATATTAATAGTCTGCCATGGAAAATCAGTTGAAGCAGCCTATCTTTACGTCGAAATTAAAAAATATGACCTGTCAGAATTATGCAAAAATGTCAATATTTTTAGTGATTTTGGAAAGATCCTGGGCCCATTTCGGCTTGGAAAATACATGGAAAAGACAGAATGGACTTTATATTTGTAATTACGGTGCATTTCATTGGACGATTTAAGCACTAAATACCAATTTTTTTTATCTTTCTGAGACCCTGCAAATGGATTTAAAAATCAGTTTATACGGAGAAATGTATTATAATATGAAGGGTCTAAATGTCGCCAAAATGCCAGTTTTTCTTGCGAGAATTTTAGGGTTTCTGGACTGTTTTGGGAGTGAAAAATACAGGGCAAAGCCTCTATAGACCTTCCCGTGTGGATTACGGAACATATAACTTGAAGAATTGGGCATTCAGAACCATTTTTAACAATATATAGGTGACGCTGCAAGGCATCATAGAATCGTTTTATCCCATTAGGTAGTATATGGGGTAAATCACAATGACGGGTCTGATTAAAAATTTGCTTAGGTTTGTTATTATTTGAGAACGGCTTATTCGATTAAATCGAGTGAGGTGGCAATCGAACGGGAAGGAAGTAAGCAATTTTCTTATTTCAAAATAATTTCGACATTTCGTTGGCATGACGACGAACAACTAGCTATTTTCGTTAATTTTTGAGTTGGACAGTTGAAAGTTGATATATGGGAAGAATTCGGTCAATTATTCAAAATTCTATATGTAAAATTGTGATTCGCATGGTTTCTATAGCAACGATTAAGGATAAGGTTGCCAATTTCTAACTCACGCACGGCTGATCTGATTGAAACGAGTGAGGTGGCAATCGATTGGCAAGGAAGTAAGCTACTTTTTTATGTGAAAATAATTTTGACATTTCGTTGCCGTGACGACGAACAATTTGCTATTCCCGGTATTTATTGAGTTGGAGATTGGAAATTTGATATATGGGAAGAATTCGGTCAATCATTTAAAATTATATGTGTAAATTTTGATTCGCGTGGTTTCTATAGCAACAATTAATGATAAAGTAGACAATTTCTAACTCACGCACGGCTTATCTGATTGAAACGAGTGAGGTGGCAATCGAAAGGGAAGGGAGTAAGCTACTTTGTTATGTGAAAATAATTTTGATTTTCCGTTGCCGTGACGACGAATAATTTTCTATTTCCGTAATGTATTGAGTTGGATAGTTGAAATTTGATGTCTGGGAAGAATTCGGGCACTCATTCAAAAATATATCTGTAAAAATCGATTCCCATGGTTGGCATAGCAACGATTAAGGATAAAGTTAACAATTTCTAACTCTCGCACGGCTTATCTGATTGAAACGACTGAAGTGGCAATCGAAAGGGAAGGAAGTAAGCTACTTTTTTATGTGAAAATAATTTTGATTTTCCGTTGCCGTGACGACGAATAATTTGCGATTTCCGTAATGTATTGTGTTGGATAGTTGAAATTTGATGTCTGGGAATAATTCGGTCAATCATTCAAAAATATATCTATAAAAATCGATTCCCATGGTTTGAATAATTTGCTATTTCCGTAATGTATTGATTTGGATAGTTGTGTACTATGTGTCGTGTTTGTTGTGTTTGTATGTATGTATAGTACAGGGTGTCCGAAAAGTCTTTGTATGGACAAATACCTTTGCTATTTGTACAAATATAAACTTAATTGTCGGATTTAAAGCAAATCGTATATATTTGCATTTCTATGTCTGTATACAAGCTGTCCAAAAAGTCATTGTAGGAGCAAATACTCCTAGTAGTACCAGGATAAATGTAATTAAACCGGATTTCATGCAAAATCGATTATATTTGTTTTTATATGTGTTGTATATACCTATACAGGGTATTCGAAAAGTCTTGGTATTGGCAAATACTTCTAATAGTACCGAAATAAAACTAATTAATTCGGATTTTAAGTAAATCGACTAT
This sequence comes from Philopedon plagiatum, assembly GCA_963971165.1. NCBI lineage: Eukaryota > Metazoa > Arthropoda > Insecta > Coleoptera > Curculionidae > Philopedon > Philopedon plagiatum. Next base: position 81,152,664 of record OZ020192.1, on the reverse strand, counting down.
ATTCCTATTTAAACGTGTGGGTGTTAGTTTGAATGTATACAGGGAGTCCGAAAAGTCTTGGTATGGGATTCCTATTATTACTTAGATAAACTTTATTAGGTCGGATTTCACGCAAATCGAATACATTTGTATTAATATGTGTTTATGTTTGTATGTATGTATACAGGGTGTCCGAAAAGTTTTTCGTTGGCAAAAATAGTTTCTACGTGTAGGCGTTTTTATGTATGTAGCGATACGGTTACGAAGGGCGGTCTATTCTCCATCATCAGTCCGAAGGAGTGTGATATCTTCCTTAATATATGGCCTAGCAACACGAAATTTTCAGGGCATGACAATGATGATATTACCGACCTTATAGAGCCCCCTCGGGGGGCGATTAGGCGGTCTATGCACCCTAGTTATTGTTCTTTTTTATATAAATTTGCAAAAATACGAAATAAATTTATAATACATAACATAGTTGTTTTATTCTGGCACTTGTCAGTTTGTAGGGCCATCCAATTCTGTCACTCTGTTATATTAAAAAAATATTTGGCCTCACTTGACATACTCAAAAGATGATATAGGTGTATTGTTGCAGATTGGGTAACAAACTGTAATTAACTCAATCATTTGAGGTGACAATAACAAAATTTATAACATCGATATCAGTCAAATAATACTTAAGCATCTTTTTTTACAGAAGAAACAAGTTTTATATGTTAGTGCGTACCCATTAGTACATACATGTGGCATTAATACTTCTCATTCGATAGAATGGCGGTTTAACAGTGCTTATGTACATAGTTAAACCGTATGTGACTTGAGCAAATCTAATCTGTGTGTATACGTAAACAAGAAAATTATAATTAAAATTCTTAATCCGTAAATGAAGGACTTAAAAATATCACAATAACGAACTGAACACTAACCTATCAAATCCGATGTAAAGTTGTCAGTAAGGGTGCAACCGGCGGTCACTAAGGGTAAAGTACCTACCTGAATGGAAGCTATTGAAAAAAAATATAAGAAAAAGGTTATTTGAAATTAAAAATAGGTCTAGTGCTAATACCAGAGGTAGAATCTACCAAAAAAATAAGTAATAAATGGGTGCTTTTACTGTTTTCATGTGGTGAAGTCAAATTTTAAAGCGCCGCTACAAGAACTTTAAAGAATTTTGTTTTGATCTGGGTAATCGATTTGTTTATTTTTCTTAAAAATGTTAAGTGGTGTAGAATATTATAAAGGGAACGCTACAGAAATTATTTTTTTTTTGTAAAAATACATATTTATTTAAGTAGCAAAGGCAGACCTTATACATTTTTAAATACGTAGGAAAATAATATCTTAATTCACATAAGTAATTTTTTTAAAGTATAAGGCGTTTTTGGCATCTATATATTTTTAATAGATTATTGTCTGACAATTCTGTAGTAATTTATTTATTTTTTTAGTAAAATAAATTTAAAACAATATTCCCCCCAAAAATACAATTTTGGCAACGTCGCATGTGCGGGCGCTCATATGGTCAGGTTTCCGGGTGTTAAAGAAAACTTTTTACTTGTTCGATTAAATCAAGAAAAGTACTGAGTGTGACTCTTGACTACCACAGAAGTCACCCATTGAAATATATTAAACCATTTCCATTTAATAACGTTTGATGACTTTATTAAATTATTATTAAATTAATTTGTAATATTAGTTCCTTGAAATATACGCATGTTGCATACAGAGTTAAATGGCTTCAGCAAGCAAGTCAGCCTAATATTTAGTAAAAATAAGTCCAATTTTTCTTCCGCTATCTCAGTTATTCTTCCACAGCCTACTCTCACTCTCTACAATAAAAACTAACTAAATGAGCATAATATGTAATAGGGTAATAACGTGTTTTAATATCGTTGAAAAGGGGTAAGTCAGGAATAGATAATTAATTATGTTTAATAGTATGGCAAGAGTTATTCCTGTTTTTACTAATTTACTAAATATTAAGCTAGATTGTTACAACGTGCGTATATCTCAATAAACTAATATTATAAAAATATGTGTAATATAAAAACTGTTTTTTGTACTTAAAAAACTACAACAATAGTTCGTTTGTTTCAATGTAGGTTTATGATACAAAATATCATAACTGACCAGGGCTGTAGCGCTTTGGAAAAAAATAAAGAATATTATATAATGATACTAGTCTTAAATTTCATATCTGTGTAGTTCTGATATATAGATACTTTTAAAAATAAAGGTACCTGACTCTTGGGGTGTTTTAAGGAAACGCTATTTGTACCTTTACTAACAATTTTACGTAAGATGTGTTTAGTTAGTCTTTAGTTCGGCAGTAAGAGTCAACTTTTATTACGAATATATTTTTTTGGGAAATCAATAATGAGAAAGTTTTCCTTATGTTGCATACATTTTTGGACACACTGTATAACTTCCGACAAGAACTACAAATTTCCTATTATTGAACTATAACTAACAGACCCTTAAGTTAAATTTTCCGAAAAAGGTCAGGAAATAAGGTCAGGCCAAATCTCTTGTATATGCAAATTTAGATACTATCTTAAAGCGATAAAAGATCAATTTAGGCCAGCAAAAGCCTAAAACCGTCTTCAAAAAGTTATAAGAAAATAAGCCGTAGAAACTTCACCTCCAGCGATCCGTGTAATAAAACGGAACGTTAGCATTTAACAGTTTTATGGGTAGATAGGATACTCTTTGGCAGTTTCATCTCGCTCGAATCTCTTCACGTGTCGCTGAGTTTGCAAAGTAGCAAAGGCAACTTTTCTCAGATATTCGTGAATAACTTTCGGCTCGTAAGACCACAAATTTGCCGTATAACTTCTGGCAAAAGTTTTACATATCTAACTTCGTTCGATTTCCGTCGTTGACATTATGTGTTTTTAATTTAAAACATAAACAAACTATTTTTAATGAACATTTCAAAATTTATTGGTATTAAATAAAGAAAAATGAAATTATTAAATATACAGGGTGTTATGAAATTCACTGCATATATTTGAATTGGTGACTCCTGGCACTCAAATGGCACAATTTCTTATTTTAAAAAATACCCAAATACCGGCCCTTGGTCGACGCTTTTAAAGAGCCTGACGTCATAGGCTCTAATATTATAAAGACAAAAAAAAATTATCCACCCGAGGCATTGCCAAACTTAAATATTATCGTGACATATCATTTTTTATCTGTTAGTGAAAACCGAAAATAATCCAAAGTATTTGTAATTCCAAAAAAGCATTTCACAAAAAAGTCTTGTAATTTAATTAATAGCAATTTCTTTACTTAATATGGGAAAATATGTACCATATACTTGTGAAATTAAGTTGACATTGTAAGCAGAGCGAAACAGGCTCAAGCTATGTTATACCGTTACCACAAATAATTATCACTTACCTACTACGTTGTTAAGCATTATTACTACTAGCTTAAACTTTCAACCATTAAAAAAAGGTGAAAAATAAAAACGCAATTACCCATCTCTGTGGCCGCCGAGCCTCTAATTTACTAATATATCCAGTAACGTGGTGGCACCAAAGTCAGTCAGTCCAAATTTAGTATCACACTAATTCAGCACAACTACATAGTATTATAAAATTATAACCAATATTCTTTTATTACCTCACGAAATTTTGCCAAATTTTTTTTTTTAAATTAATTTAAATTAAATTAAATTTAATATTATGCCAGGCAGAAGGGTTGCTGTCGTTGTTGACCTATCCATTCCGCCACTGTATCTCACTACCTGATTGGTCCGCCACCGTCCCTCCGACCTTCCTGCTTGGTCAGCTGTTCAGTGTGATGCATATTGACGAGCCTAATAATGTCGTGTACATTTTTGCTTTCTGTTTCTTAATTTGTGAAAGAAGTGGTTTTAAGGCCTTTTAATATTAACAAAGTATCGTACGCGGTTAGTGATGCGCATTATAAATTAGTAAAACACTAATTCCTGGGGTTTAGTTGAAGTTGAAGTATTTACTTGTTGGTTTAAAAGCTGTCCTCTGAATGGTTTTATTTGTGTTATAGGTAGTATTTTAATTTATTTAAATTGAGAATTTTGGAAGATACACTAGGATTTCTTTGTTTAAAGGTAATGTAATAAAAATATCATTTCTTCAAATTTGTTACATAGAAATATTGTTTAGAGACCTGGCAACACAACAACCTTGCTCACTGTTATCTTGTTCTTTATATGGCCATGTGTTTTATTATCGATGGTGTGCAGTGCTTAAAAATTGTTTTTGAGGGTAGATACCTAGCTCATTTCTGACTATTTTTCCCCAATCTGAATTCAAATCAGGGTTTGATTGGGTTCATAACATCCTGTATTAAAAAACACGGTGGAATATGATAATTTTCTCCGTTTACTGTAAAATTTTTGGGTTTTTAAAAGTTTCAGCTTATTGTTTCTTCAAATGTCCATGCCCCATAAATCATAACATACAGTGTGTAACAAAAATATTGAAACTTCGAAATATCTTGCAAACCGTTAATCCGATTTTTATGAAATTTTGTACACTTAGGTACGAAATTACGCACGATCGAGCAGTGAGTTCCACATTGTTGTCAAGTTTACCATTTCGCTGAAATAGACAGGATTTTTTTTAAATTGGACGCTCTATATTTTATTCGATTTTCGAATTCGGCCTAAAATTTTGAATACTTCTTATTGGGAAAATTTTATCCTAAAGTTAACAATTTTTGAGAAAATGGTGGTCAAAAATCGATATTTTGTTGTATTTTATCTTAAAATTCCTGTACACGGAAGTTTACCTGAAATGTCTGACATTGACAGTTGTCGTTTATTTACAAAAATGGATCATTTAACAGAAACCCAAAGAATTTAAATTTTAATAATACTGGGTTATGGGGACAGAATACGAACGCAACAAGAAGTTTGTAATATTTTAAAGGACAAAAATCCTGACAGAAATCCACTAACTAAATCTATTGTATGTACAGTTTTAAAAAAGCGTTGTCAAACTGGAGACCTAAAAACACTATACTATTTGGGTATTTAGTACAAGAATAAACAATACAGGAGGAAATAATTTAAAAGTTGATGAAGAAAACTAAATCAAATGTTTAAAATGTTGTCCATTTACTTCTTGGCAGTAAGCCAAATACTGCGGAAAACATGCAACACGTTTGCATTTTTTGCCGCAGTATTTGGCTTTCCTCCTGAGTTGTTTATTCTCGTACTAAATATCCAAATAGTAGGTATAGCGTTTTTTACGTTTCCAGTTTGACGAAATTCTCTTAAAACTTTACTTACAGTAGATTTAGTTAAAGGATTTCTGTCAGGATATTTGACATTAAAAATATTACAAACTTCTTGTTGCGTTCGCGTTCTGTCCCCATAACCCAGTATTATTAAAATTTCAATTCTTTGGGTTTCTGCTAAATGATCCATTTTTTGTGAATAAATGGAGCTGACAATGTTAGACATTTCAGGTAAACTTTTGTGTACAGGTATAAAAAAAGTTTCAGTCGATTTCAGGTTAGTAAACGGTAAACTTGACAACAATGCGGAACTTACCGTTCGATTGGGCGTAATTTCGCACCTAAGTGCACAACATTTCATAAAAATCGGATGAACGGTTTGCAAGATATTTGGAGATTTCCATATTTTACTTACACACTGTCTTATTATGCATGAGTCCAAAAAACGTTTAAACACAATTTAGATACAAGTTGTGTGTGTGTTTTTTTAATTGTGATCAAGACCCAATACTGCAACAATAATACTGTAATTTTCTAGTAACTATCCTTTGGATAGTGTCAGGTGTGGGGTGAAGGAATTAGTTGTACCCATAAGTCATATAAAGTTACGAAGAAGGGAAAAAGAGAAGAAATTAAACACACGTCAAACGACTTTATTTATCGTCACCTTATTGATCTGCTTTGCTTTGGCAGTGCACATGTCTCCACATTGGCGCAGTTAAATGCAAATTTAAAATTGCCACGTGACATCATCGACTCAGTCCGGGCTGCTGAGGATGTTTAGCTGCTGCGTCGACTATGTCGTGTTCGCAGAAAATGAGCGCGAACGGTTAGCCAGTTTTAGCTGCAACAATTGGGTGTTTAATTTTCCTTTATTCATAGACTAAATTTAATGTAAGAATTTTTTTAACAGTTCACGCCTTAATTTTTTTATTAATAACGTTTACGATTTATATTATACAATGTTTATAGTTTTGTCCTAGTTTTTCTGTTTAATGAAAGATAAATATCTTAGTTCCTCGCCATATTTTGCAGAATGATGATTTATACTTGTTAGTATAAAAGTTAAATGCAAATTTAAAATTGCCACGTGACATCATCGACTCAGTCCGGGCTGCTGAGGATGTTTAGCTGCTGCGTCGACTATGTCGTGTTCGCAGAAAATGAGCGCGAACGGTTAGCCAATTTTAGCTGCAACAATTGGGTGTTTAATTTTCCTTTATTCATAGACTAAATTTAATGTAAGAATTTTTTTAACAGTTCACGCCTTAATTTTTTTATTAATAACGTTTACGATTTATATTATACAATGTTTATAGTTTTGTCCTAGTTTTTCTGTTTAATGAAAGATAAATATCTTAGTTCCTCGCCATATTTTGCAGAATGATGATTTATACTTGCACGTTCAGATTCGCTAAAAAGGTTTAAGATTAAGTACTGCTTTCAATTAAGATCTTCTAGTTGATCATTAAGTTTTTAACAGGTTTTCGTCCTGCCACTGTTAATAAATCGTCATTAAAATTGTATGAGTTCGTCTAATATTTCAGCGATTTGCTTGGTTTCCAAATAATTTTCATCTTAGAACGTGCTGCTAGAATGAATTCAGTTCTATTATTATGGAAAGTGCGTACTAAAATTGCCCTTTTCTTTATAAATTTGAGAAAAAACTCTGAAACAAATTCATAGGATGAAACTTAGTTGTCTTATTATTACACAGTATAAAACTTTTGGTTGTCAAATTAGTCCGATCTAGCGTTGGATAGTAATCGGGGCGGCAGTGTCTTTATGTCAGAAATGTAACGTTCTGCTTATTTTTTATTTAATTTCTAGGGAATAAGAGGTGTCTTTAATCCACTGGGAATTAAAAGTAACATTTTAGTCTTCAAAAGTAAAGATTAAAAGAGCCTCTTTTAATTTAGGGAGTATAAACATAATTTTACGTATTTCATCTTTAATTCGCCAGAATCAATTTTTCAACTGTACATTCTTGTACTTTTTTGCTAATATACGTAATATATTTTTTATTTTTCACAGACAATCTCAATGTCATTTTTATCACAGAAAAAGCCATAAAAGTTAATCATGTTCCTTCGGCTGACATGTCCTTTATTTCCCTTTAATCTCTTCCGAGCTGTTCCTTTTCATATAAGTCTTGGACATGCGAAAAATAATATTTTGTGTTTTGGGTTAAGGCGATGACATAAATAATGAAAAAGAAGGATTATGTTGGACAATTTTATAGAAAAATGACAGGTCAAATTAAACTCTTTTAAATCAACGTTATGAGAGTAATTCTTAATACGTATATGAAAAAGAAACACAAACAATGATACATCCGTAGTTAATATACCGTGTGTGACAGAAATCTAAAAGTGTTACATACCTTACTTAGGTACTTTTATTTATTATAAAAATGCTTGGGTTATTTAGAATGTAGAATGTTTCAAATCAACATACATACAACATAAGAGTAGGTATGTATTCTAACAGGTTATCAAGAACAACATGGCCATTTGCCTTTTTCTGATATATACAGGGTGCTGTGAAATTCACCGCATATATTGAAACCAGTAAATGCTGGTATGAATTCAGACTGAATAAAAATATTCATAAATGGCGCTTCATGATAAAAAAGGTAGATATCGTCCATCCAAAAATTTTTTTTAGTAAATGCGCATCACTGGTAATAAATACAGGGTCATATAAAAAACAGCGATGAACGTCAGTTACAGAAAAAAAACTTTTGTTTGACGTCAGTACGCGGGGTGTCGTTGCATAGTCGCTCTAGAATATTCCTATGTAATAGGTTTGAAAAAATAATATTTTTGTTATCATTATAGTAAGAAATTATACTAACTCTTTTAAAGAATACAATTTCAAAAAGTTAAAATACTACAACACAAAACATCCAGAGAACAGCTGTTCAGACCAAGAGTAAAATTTTGTTGAACTAGGCTGACCCGAAGTTTTTAGAGGAAAAAGGGTAGCTATACAAAAATTTTAGTTCAAAATTAGCTTTAAATAAAAAAAAATCCTATCACTTAAGCATGTGCTTATTTAACTTTGACTTTTAATATCAGGTTTATTTATATCGCCCTTAATTTTTAAGCCAAATTCCTCACAACTTAAATTAAGTAGGTATAAACTATACCTTCATAAGCTCTTCCAGTGTTGAAACAGTCATTCGACTTTTTTCATTTGTCAAATAATTTTAAATTTTGCCAGTCTTTCACAGTCTATGTTAGTACCAGGTAACGTAAAAATACTCAATAAGATTTTTTAATACAAGAAAAAGTTGTTTCTAATGCATCGTCAAAAATTCAAAAAATCCACAAAATAACTTTAAAAAGGAAAAGAGTGACAAAATTTTTTACTACCACGAGCTTCCAAACGACGCGCAACGAGGCTCTGACTTGTCGTAAAATCTCTTTAAAATACACTTTTTTTGAAAATAGTTTAGGTGAAAATATTTAGCAGTAACAACACAGTACAACCATTCATGAAAAAAGAGCATTCTACTAATAATTAAAATTAACAAAAGTTACTGACAAATATTCCATACTTTTTTACCACTATCCGCCCTATTAAAAACGAAAACTAATGTTTTTGTTACTCTTAGAATAAAATCTACACAACAAAAGATTGGCAACCAAAAAACCATACAAATAGTAATAATGGTTGCATGCTAGTTGTTTTCTGGCGAATCCGCCAATTTATAAAATGTCTGGTTTTTGTTTATTTCAAGGTACTCCACTACATAGGCAACAATACAAACACGCGTTATATTTAAATTTTTGCGACAAGTAAACGCCAGCAGCAGCTACTACTTCCTCAAGACACTAAAACGGGAAGTGACACATAGAGATGGAAAAAGGAGCATTTTGAATGTCATCTCATCAAGCGGCGTGTGCCATATTGAAGTTTTTACAGTCCACTTAACCTTCAACAACAGCATAAAAATCATACAATTAATGTTAACAATATTTTTTCTTTAGAAGTTAGTTTTAAATAATAATGTAATTTCTTTTCACTACCTAGAAAATGGTCTTTGTCGATCCGTTAGTAAGTAATATTTTTGCTCAGTTTTGTCTAGTTTGTGCTTTGATTATAGTGTTTCTTAAATTAGCGTAATAGGGTTGAAACCTGAAAACTAATAATATTTACTTATTATGCTAACGGTTGCGGGTGCATCTCGACTCATCAGAAAAATTCATTTAGGGGTAATTTTCTTAACAAAAGGATGAATAACAATTTTCCGAAGGTTCTGCGTGAAACAGAATAATGCATGTGTTTTTTTTTTGACAAATGCTGTAATGAAAGAATTTTGGTTATACTTTTAAAATACTATGTAGTGGTGCCCAGTTAGTGTTTTTCGGTTTGATTTTTAACTTTTTCTTAGCTGAAAGTTTAAGAAAGTAGAAATAAAGCTGATCTCATCAATAACGTAATATGGGGTGTTATAAATATTGATTAAAACTAAGGCTACTGACAAAAAGGATTGATTTCGCAGTGGTCTTTTTACTATTTTTTTTTGTTTTTTCTTACGATAAGGTTTAATTTTTTTTTGTCTTAAATTAGGCTTAAAACAGAAAATAAATTCGCCTTAAAGATTTAAATGTCTGGCAACGTTTCAACAAATTCAAGGGCCATGTGTTCGCTCAGACAGGGGCAACGAAAATGAGCTGGTTTTAGGGCATTTTTGAAAATTTTTAAAATGTTCGATTTAAGAAAAAAAAGCATTGGGTATGTCTGTAGACTACCCCTGGAATCACCCATTCCAATATATGCAGTGAATTTCATAACACCCTGTTTCTTCCAGAAACTACAATATAATATTTTAAACTGTACTAAAACTTATATACTATACTCTTGCTGTCCCATATAGTATAATAAAATAGTACAAATTTATTTATTGTTTATACCCCTTAAAACCTTTTTTCCGTGTAGTTATATCGTTGTTGTAAAAAGCTTCCAATAGAATTTGTTAAAGATTACAATTAATTGCTATAAATTGCCACTTTATCAAAAATAAACTGATTTTTACTAAACTGTTTTGTAAGGGAGACTTACTAAAAGCATCTCATAAATCGTTAAATATAAAGCTATTAAAAGTCTTGCTATTTATTTATTGGAGCTTTAGAACTGTAGAGATGCTTTTGTGAGAACGGAGATTTTCGAAACCGAGTTTTTTAAAAATATTTTTATGAAAATGCATTTCTTCAAAGTTTATTTGACTAACATAAAATTGTTCAAAAAGACTTTTTTAGAATGTATGTTTTTTCAAAAATTGAATTACAAAATATAGGTACTAGTTTAGAAAATGTGGATTTGGTCAGATTTGCTACGTTACCCTATAATAAATTTTCGAAACATTATTTGAAAAAATATTTTTAGAAAAAAATTACTCTTAAACACTTCGAAACTTCGAAAAAATAATTTAGAAAAATTTTCGAAAAATATGATTAAAAAAATATTTAACACACGGATAGTGGTTTTGTAACAACATAAATTTTGGAATAATTGATTTTCGTAAAATTTAAGTAGATTGGGCTAAGTTAATATTTACTGTTCGTTTCCTTTTTTTTTGTAATATATGAATGTTAAAAAAAAATTCCATAGGACCATAGGCTAAATTATACCTAGACGAACACTGCCGTGCAACGAAAAGCGGGTCTCCCTTGAGACATTTGATGGGTTTACTGGTTTATGGTTTAAAAGTTTCTTTGTCTATCATTATATAAATATGTATACTATGTATCTACATGTATATATAATGGTGGACAAACAAACTTTTAAACCATAAATCTGTAAACCCATCAAATGTCTCAAGGGAGACCGGCTTTTCGGTGTAGATGAGTGTCTGTCTATATTTTTTATAGTCTCTGATAGTACATAGTAAACTTTTTTACACCACTAAATCGTACAAGTGAAATTCACTACTTGTTTTGTTTGGTGCAATATACTTTCTAAAAGCATCTTGTAAAATGCTTAGGTTTAAAAAAATTACCATAGTTTTACTAACTAATTGTTGTCCGGCAATTTAAAATAAAGTTTCTCAAATTTACAAAGAATGCTAAACTTTAAACCAAAATTAGAAAAAGCGCACGTATATCCATTGAGTTTTAGAGGCTTTATATTATATATTATGGAATGTTATTGGTTTCTTATAGCCACTAGCTGAGCAAAAATAATGTTAGAAAAAAACAAAATAGTAATAATGGACGCCGAATATTTCTCTTAAAAATAATGGTGACAAGAAAACATAAAGATCATACTTTAAAATAAATAACAGCAGTATGATTCCAGCTAAAAAATTAGCCATGCAATAAACCATAGGTCGATCGGGCTGATTAATCCACATAACAGCCAAGTCCTGTAAATTCATTTGATGAAAGTTTTTTACGCCATCCTAAGGTCATTCTCCTAACTTCCCATTTTTTAAAGGGAAATCCTATGTATAAATCTTTCTCAGGAAGCACATGATTAAAATAATAGCTTTATATTATTATGTCTAATAATATGAATCTATCTAAATAAAATAATATTACTAAATTCTACGTCACCCGATTTTTCTTCAGTTTTCGACCCCTTCGGTTATTGAGGTCACTCAGTCCTTCGTTTGTATCATATAATTACACTAAGTAACTCACACGCATCTTACCCTCCTCACCCTTAACTACATATATCCTTGTACTTAATAAAGAATATGCACATATTTTTTCTATGAGGAAGTCATAACAAACTCAAAAAAATATTTTGAATAAAATTACTAGGATAATTTAGCTACAAAAAATGTTTACTTTTCGGTATAATTTATTACAATTTAAAAAGCAGCCATTTGTCCTTAATGAAAAATGACGTCAGGAGATCAGCAAAAATAAGTGCCAATCTACATGTTGACGTAAAGCTTAACCTAAAGGTTTGTTTTTCTCGGAAACAGTCGGAGCGAGAGAAATTGAATTTTTTGGGTTGATAGAGGAATAGTTCAACAAGCTTTGGTAAAAAATCCAGTTATACAGGATGTTTCGTTTCGGAGCTTTTAAACGTCAAAGTCGAAATTTCCGCGATTTCCGCTGAAATCGGGTTCAGGTCGCAAAAGTGAATTAAATCTATGTAAATTTTCGGAGGTTGTAGGGGACCCGGAGCTTCAGAACTCCACTGAAATTGGTGAGGATCAGAAAATGGCAAGTAATTTTTTAGAATTGTTTTAGGTCGAAAAATGCCATTTGCAGACCCCTCTTTGGTACCTAATAACTCGAAAATAAAATGTCAGATCGAAAAACGGATTCATAAGTGAAACTTTAAAATCCCAAATACTTTTTTTTGCAATACATTTACCTAAACCTAAAATTACTGGAAAATGGAAATATTTGGAAAAAACTGGAAATTAGATTTTTGACCCAAATATTTCACGGTTTTTCATTTTTTGTGTGGTCAAAATGGTTCAAATTAAAATCCCATATACGTCATCGGAAAGAGCTCGTCGAAGTATACCATATCCATATTTTTTGGTTTCTTCATTCTCTATAGGAAGGCAGCAATCGCCGTTTAAATTTAGATCTTTTACTTTTTTTTGCCCTCGTCATCGGTACATTTGAATCGCTCTGTATTTTTTCCTATCTAATTTTTTCCCAATCTTTTAACACAATCATCCAGGAGCGTATTTAAAAGGTAAAAATCGGATTTTCTTGATTTTTTCCGACAAATTCTATTTTTAACCGACATTATTCCACTCTATTTACCTTATTTAGTGATTCTTTTTGGGTTTATTTTATCCGCTAATTATCTAAAACTACCTCCCTCTAATTTAAATTGCTTATGTTTTCGTTAAAGTTATAAATGAGTTGGTTTATTTGCATCGGGGACATCTAAAATTTGAAAATTTTTGAATTTTCGAAGATTGCCATGAAAACAAATAATTGCAGTTTATATACTCGAAATTATTGAGATGATATGTCCAAATTTCGCAGAAATGCCAATTTTTGTTGCAAAATTGAAAGGTTCCTGGACTGATTTCGGCTTGAAGTATACATGAATAAGATTTTAGGAATATTCTGTGTAGTGTAGGGATATTTCATTGGATGTTACGCATTACATGCCATTTTTATTGAGTTTTCGATGACTCTACAACACTGGAATTCGCCATGTGCTCATGATGAGTCATAAGTTCACTTTTGACGGCACAGCCAATGGGATCACGTTTTACAAGTTTTGAAATTCGCGCGAAAATTTGCAGTATAAAATCCTGTTTTTTTGTTAATAAAGACCAAAATAAATGGATAACAGCAACCGCCATAAACATTTAGTGTATGTAGAGAATATAAAAAAATTTGAGATTTATTTGGGTTATATGCATATTCCCTATTGTAGAAGTTGAATCTAATAGTTAAAGTCACCTCGTTTCGGAAAACGGTGGTAAGATAAAAGCCGTATACAAAAATCCGGTGTTTTAACCTAGATTATGTTGCCAACCCAGGGATTATACCTCTAGCAAAACTATTAATAGAAGTTGTAGAAAGAAAATGAGATATATATTATATTATAATTATTGGGTTACTTCCGCCTATTCGAATGAAAGAGAATGAAAAGATGGTAGGTACAGCAGGGCCGTAAGGTATATCGCATTAAATTAGGCGCTGAATTTTATTCCTTATCTGAATTGTTTAGAAACATGATCTGCCGATATATGTTCGTAAAACTATTGCATCAAAAATGATATATTAAAAAAATTTAATTTTACAAATCAAATTATTTTTAATGAAAAATTTTTGGGAACAAACTAATTAAATTTTTTTGTTTAATACACGGCGGTTCCAAAAGACAACTGTCGATAAGATTCGATAAATTGACATACGATATTACGAGGGAGAGTTATCACAAGGGTTCCATAACGTCCAAAACCTTAAACTTCGAAAAGGGAGTAGGGATGATTATATTATAAATGGATATGTTATGATTTATTTGCAAGGTAAACTATGAAGTTAAAATCAACACAAAAACTGCGTCTTTCACTTATCGCTAGATTCTATGATTAAATCAGCAGTTGGATAGATTATAGAAGAAGTTTATAGATCCACTGAAATACCGGTATACCTGGCAACTCTGTGTGCATAATAATCCGTTTTCTTTCATCCACTACCAGAATATTTTCTAAAATAATCATTAAAAATCGTGGTTCGTAACTTATACGCACATGTTTCATTATAACTGTAATACCGCTGTGGTAAGTATACACCGAGAAAAATTTTTACTAACCATAAGTAAAAATCTACTTATCCTAAGTAAAAAGTTGTATACGATATGTGACAAGTATTTTCTGTACTTAGGGTAGCAAACACTAGGTTGCTAACACAGATTGCTTGCTAGTAGTTCATAGTTTAGTAGCTACGAGTACTAACATTAGTTATCATAAATAGTCAGGTTATTAGTGGTAAGTATCAAAAATAATAACCACCAGTTAACTCTAGAATTGTCACAAGTACGCTCGTTGTTTATGGCTACTTAATTTTATTAGTGTCTAGTAGGTATTTAGTTAGTAATCATGTTATTAGTGGCAAGTATAGGGAATAGTAACCACTAGTTGACACTTTAATTGTCACTAGTATGCTCATCGTTAATGCTAGTTAATGTTTATTAGTGGCTAGTATTTAGTAAAGTTGCCACGAGTAAAATATTAATAGCTGCTAATAGTTGGTTATTTATGATTAGTATTTTAACTGTATACAGTAATGTTCAGGCTATTAGCCACTAGTAATGTACTTTATTTATCACTGGTATGTATGTTATTAGTAGCTAGTATAGGACTTAATTGCTACTAGTCGATGCCTTAATTATAGCAAGTAAACAGCTAACTAGCTGCTAGTATTAAAAATTAATTATGTATTCACGTTATTACCATAGTACGGTTGCATTAATTCCTCTATCACATTTCTCTTATTTTTAGCTTTTAAAGCAAATGATTAAAATAGAAACCCTCAGCAGCTAGCCAGAAATAGTAGGTGTCTATTACGTATGAAATCGGAAATACGGTTCTCCTTCAGAGGAAAGAATTGGCAATAAAAATACCAAAATATATTTTTATTATGACCCAACTACAAGATTATTACTAAAAATGGCATACTTAAAAAGTTTTTTTGGTAACTTGGTAGCCAAGATTGATACACTGTTTAATATTATGTTTCATTTATTAAGAATAACTTTATACAGGACGTCCATTTTAGTGATAGTAGTATTGCTATCTCTTAAACGGTAATCGCTGTGGGCTCAATTAAATTAGAGAGAGGCTTCCTGTTTAAGACATAATTTGTGCTACATTGTCAGTGCTGTTCTTAGTTTCCGAGATACTTTCTAATTTCTGCTTCCTGCACTTTGGTTTTCAAATATTCTCTAAATTTACCGGAGAAAATTAATCTTGGCCCATAAATAATTTTTTGGTTGTTTCATCATCAATAAATTCAAAACTTCGTCTGTAATCTCTTCTCCTAAAAATTATAAAATGTCTATAAATTTATTTGATACCAACGATTTAGTTGCTGATGAATCGTTGTTAATACTTAGTAAAGCTACTAAGATTAGGTGCGGTTGATGCCTTATCAACGAAATTTTGAATTCTATGGCATTAAAGCTTACTTGGACTTTGATTTGATTTGATTAATCAATTACAGAATGACCAATAACATTATTACAAATCATGAAACAGTAAACAATTTGCAAAGTAAATAATTTTAGTAGTTCAAAATTTCCCTATTAGCAAGGATAATATAAACTGAACACCTACGTAAAAGTAAACTGATTGAAACGTACGCATCTAAAAAAATTAACTGATTGTGCAGGATATCTTACAAAATGGGACAGCCTAACCTCTGTATATTATATTATCAAATTTCATGTTTGGTTAAAACCTAGGTACGAGTAAATTTAATAGTTATGAGACACTGATATTAGAAAATCGATATTTATAGACCTTTGATAACGTAGCATATAAATGGTACATTAAAAAAAAGTTACATGTCCCTACTTCGATATCTATACCTACATTCTCAAAATAACTTCGATTTAACCAGAACTGACCAAAAGTCCAAGTTTTTACTTCCGACTGGACTTCCGATTAAACCGGATGTTGACATTGTTAGGTAGAGAATTAAAACTAGGATAGGGATATACAAGCGGTTTTTCTCTGCTCTGCACCATTTAAATGTTGCAGGCTGTCACGGAGCAAAACTGATCACTTCTCAAATATCAGTGTTTCGAAACCCAAGCATAGTGTTTCATATCATAAATACAGAATACTTTTAGAACCTTAAGTAGAATTTAAACATAAAATCGTATACAGAATATCCCATTTAAACTGTAAAATCAATCGATTTAATAAAAAAGAAATTTCACGATGCTTTTGTACGTTCGACGAGCAACTGTCAAACCCGTAAAAACACTAAATTAAACAGTGGTTTCCATATGCTTTAGAAGCAACTGCAAAACTAATCCCTTTAATGAATTAAATTTAACTATGCCTCATGGTCATGTCCTACATAAAGGCTCGACGAGCAATTGTGGAAAATTAGCTAAAAAGCCGGGTAGAAACCTGAATAGGAAATGACCCCCCCCCCCCCCCCTTAAGGCAAATTTGAAATAATGCCCCTGGTGAGATCCTAAATTCTTTAGAAACAACGGGGAATCCGGTTTATTAACTAAAAAATTTAAAAATGTCAGACATTAAATCTTAAAAATACATGATTCACCTATAATATATGTAAATACGTAAACACAAAGGACAAGCGTTGACGAGCAGTAACTTTCAAATGACGGTTTTTTCTTTTATTTTTCTCTGGTTTTTTCAAACCTATTTGGCCACTGACCAGAGAGGTTACCAGAGAAGCCGAGGTTGGCTTGTGACATTCCCCATTACCGAACGCTCACTTAGCTCACCGAAGTTGCACGAAGCGAGTCGAATGGGCCAGAGATGACTTGTGGCAATTATAGGGGAGAATTATCACAAGTAATCCGATTATTAACGATTATTATTATTATTTTTTAATAACACTGAGACAATAATGGCAAGAAGTCGATCACTTGCACTAATTAAACGACTTTATAATGGTTAGTTATAATTATTAGCAACAAGCCATTATTTACGGTAAATAAAAGATTTTCTAGCCCTAAATAAAAAATTACTTGTGACAATTAGAAAAATGTTAGCAACACAGTTTAATTGGCCGGTTTTTCTCAGTGTAGTAGTCAATTTTAGCACTGTAATTAATTTTTTGACGATACAATATAACCCATTTCCAAATTTCAAAGAAAAATCTAAATAAGAAACAAAAATCACAGAGAAACGAAGGACTTTAACTTTCGTAGATTTGGTTTTGATGTAGCCGCAATAATGCCAAAATTCAATATTATACTGCATAGGGGAATATTTGGGTCAAGAGTGGGAAGCAAAATCAATCCGAAAATTCCAAGATAATAATGGAAAAAATGTTGAATGTACAGCGTCTTCAGATGTTAGAAAATAATTATCTTGTGAATAAAACATGTATACATTCCTTATAAGTTAAGAAAAGGAACATGGCAAATTACACTTGCGATCGGTAGTACAGGATTATTGATTATGTTTGGACCAACCGATAATTTTTTTATTTGCAGAAATGTTTAAATTAGAAAAATTTTTGATTTGTACAAGAACCATCAGAAAACGTAACTGAAAAAACAATTGAACATTACCTAAATAAGCTACTTTTGAACTAACTAACCCTAAGTTTTTTCAGAGGGCTCGCCATATTATTTTTTCGTTTTTTTAAATTCTACTCGCTGAGAGCCCTATTTTATGTTGATACCTAAAATGATGTTCGACTGTTTTTCTATAATTTCAAAAAATGAAACGAGTAATTTTCCAGACCCCTCGTATATGAGGTAATGCAAGTCGTATAGGGTGGGTCTCTATGGAAACACCTGATTTTTATTCTAAATACGATTTTCATCTTTTCAAGGTTTTTGGTTCATCCGTTTAAAGATGGCAGAACATACAGGGTATAAGGATGTGAGGTATCTCTGATAAGGTTCATCCCACAGCAGTAGGGAAAAATGTTTAAGTTAAAGTTGGCAAGAATTTTATTAAAAATATTTTTCTTCATACAGGGCTCAAAGGAATATGGAAAATAGTTATGTGAATGTTTTTTTCAATTGAAAATTCTGATATTTTCCATATTTCTTTGAGCCACTCTGTATGAAGAAAAATATTTTTAATAAAATTCTTGCCAACTTTAACTTAAACATTTTTTCCTATAGCTGTGGGATGGACCTTAACTGAGATACCCGACATAATTATCGAGATACCCTGAATGTGCTGCCATCTTTAAACGGATGAACTAAAACCTTAAAAACTTGAAATCGTTTTTAGAATGAAAAACCATTTGAAATGAGGTGCCACATGACCTATGTTGGCGTTTAAAAATGTTTGCGATGACGTCGCAACTTGACAACTGTCAAAATTTAACCAAAAAAATATTTACAAAATGTGTAAAAATAAAAATCTAAGTTAACGTGTTTTTGCACATTTTAAGAAAACGGCTCGGTTTGGATATATTTTGGTGTTTCCAGACTTTTTTGCCACCCTGTATATAAGTCCCTATTTGAAGGAAAACACAAAGAACGTTCAGATTCACTAAGAAGGTTTAAGATTTAGTACTGGTTTAAATTAAGACCTTATAGTTGATCAGTTATGTTTTGACAGGTTTTGACAGGTCATTGTTAATAGGTCGTCATTAAAAACTTATGAATTATTCCGATATTTCAGCGATTTGCTCCGTTTTCAAATGATTTTCGTCTTGGAAAGAGTAGCTGTAATGAATTTAGTTCTATTATTGTCGAAAGTACAGGGTGTCCCATTTTCGGCACTTTTGCGGGGTATCTCCCTTATTTTTAAAGATAGAGGGTTGCGGTTTTCGCGACAGTGTGCTACTTTTTGATGAAACGAAAGATGGCATAAAAATATTTTTCATGGCCCCCTTCGTTTTTGACATACAGGACGAAATTGATTTTTTTCCATTTTCGGACCCCCCTCGCATTTCAGTTATCTTGTAACTTATAAAAAAAGTAAAAATGGATTCTATTAGAGTTTTCTACGTAGAATCGAGTGGCGTGGTTAGATTTTCATCAGATGTGATATTTTTCGAGATATTAACCAAATAAATGTTTTTTTAAATGGAACACCCTGTATATTTCTTAACCATTAAGTTTCGCCTTTCGAGAGCTTTTCAAAAATATATAACACTTTATAGTTATTTTTTATTTTTAGCCCTTAAATCGAACTATTTAATTTTAAACTTTAATTTTGCCTAGTTGGCCGTGTTTAACAAGTGGTTTAACGTCAATTCAGGTATTTAGATTTAAAAAAGAAACTGGTTAAATCCTGTATTTTCATTAACTTATTAAAATTGGTATTATTTTTTAAACTACAACACTACTTGTCATCTATATATATATATATATATATATATATATATATATATATATATATATATATATATATATATATAACTACAACACTACTTGTTATCTATATATATATATATATATATATATATATATATATATATATATATATATATATATATATATATATATATATATAGATAACAAGTAGTGTTGTAGTTTAAAAAATAATACCAATTTTAATAAGTTAATGAAAATACAGGATTTAACCAGTTTCTTTTTTAAATCTAAATACCTGAATTGACGTTAAACCACTTGTTAAACACGGCCAACTAGGCAAAATTAAAGTTTAAAATTAAATAGTTCGATTTAAGGGCTAAAAATAAAAAATATCTATAAACTGTTATATATTTTTGAAAAGCTCTCGAAAGGCGAAACGTAATGGTTAAGAAATATACAGGGTGTTCCATTTAAAAAAAAATTATTTGGTTAATATCTCGAAAAATATCACATCTGATGAAAATCTAACCACGCCACTCGATTCTACGTAGAAAACTCTAATAGGGTCCATTTTTACTCTTTTTATAAGTTCCAAGATAACTGAAATGCGAGGGGGGTCCGAAAATGGAAAAAAATCAATTTCGTCCTGTATGTCAAAAACGAAGGGGGCCATGAAAAATATTTTTATGCCATCTTTCGTTTCATCAAAAAGTAGCACACTGTCGCGAAAACCGCAACCCTCTATCTTTAAAAATAAGGGAGATACCCCGCAAAAGTGCCGAAAATGGGACACCCTGTACATACTAAAATTACCATTCTCGAAATTTGCGAAAAAGCTCAGGTTGGGTTTCATAGTATAAAACTTGGTTGTCTTATTCTTACACTTGTCAGTTTAAAACTTCTGGTTGTCAAATTAGACCGGACTAGTGTTGGAGAATCTGGAATGTTTTAAAATTAGTACTAGTTTATATTAAGATCTCCTAGTTGATCGGTTAGGTTTATACAAGTTCTTATCCTGTCATTTCTGCTAAGTGGTCACTAGAAAATGACAAGTTAGCCTAATATTTCGTTTGCTGAAATGAGTTCTATTATTGTCGAAAATGCGTACTTGATTGCCATTTTCTTTATAAATTTGCAAAAGAACTTAAAAACCAATTTATAGCATAAAATTTAGTTGTCTTGTTCTTACACCTGTCAGTTTAAAACCTCCAACTGCCAAATAAGACCAGTCTTAGCGATAATAAATCCCAGGGTCAATTTTTATTTTTAAAAATTTTTATTTACAACTCCGACAGTAAATCGTATTTCTTAATTAAAATTTTAATAAGGTAGAATTTTTGCTAACGATTAGGGTGACTTCTAAAACGCACATCTCAAAACCGGTACTCCTGTTTCTCGATTTGACCAATAAATGCTCTTGAAGCAAGCCGAAACTTCAGTTTTCAGAATCAGTCAGTATTGATATTTTTAAGTTTTATCTTTTCCACTACAGCAAAAATTCACCAATATAAAATTAATTTGGGTCGTACTTCTGTGACGACCATTTTTTATTTGGGACCAATAAGCTCTCTATAACGTGATGTACGTATGATTATTCTTTCTATCCATATAAAGAGTGATAAAGAGGCAGTTTTTATAAATAATTAATTCTTTGGAAGGGCAGTTGTTTAAATCGACAAGTCTTTAAACGAATAGTTTATTCAATAAAACTTCTTTTGCATGAACAGTTTACTACAGGTATTCCTTAAAGGGATTTTATACTGGTTTTAAATAACTTATAGTATTTATAAATAATTCCTTGCTCTGAAGATAATCACTAACCAAAAAAGTTTCAATAACGATAGTATATAATGTTAAGAATTATCAACCTAATTTTTTAAACACGGCTTGGATCGTTTATCTCATTTTTTGAAGACTCCTTAAGTCCTCAATACCTCCACATATAATTAATATTTTTAAGAGAGCCAGGATATAACGATTTTACAATGTGAAATCCCTATTACCAGTTATTGTCCTCAAATGTGGTATAAAGATTTGCGAAACTAGTCAGCTGTAATAAATTTAATACACATAACTAAAAAGCTTGTAATAAAAAACAAGTTTGAAACCAGTTGCGTAAATGGGATTTATGTTCATAACTATATTTCAATTTTTTATGTTGCAAAATGTTTGTCATTCATATTCATGAGAAAGACGTTCCACAGAACAGGCGCACCCAAGTGCAATACAAATTAACATACTTCAAAAACTTGCTACACCTAGAATGCTTTCCACTTTCCACCCCTAAATTCAAAATTAAACAGTAGGTTTATTTCATGATGCTATAAGTATTTAATTAAAGATGATGCGACGCCTATTCTGTGAAACATCTCATTAAGGCGGCATTCTCCGCGCGGAGTCCATGTTGGCCAACTTAATTTCATTTTGCCATGTTCTTTCGGCTTTGAAATGTTTAATAATAACATTATGAGTATATTAAGTATATATTCATATTCTGCAAGTAATCTTCAGTCCATTATTTAAAGTTTCAACGTGTTTAACGATTTCATTCGGAAGATTTCTAAGTAGAATACTCAACAAGAGTTTTCGACCAAAACTCTATGTTATTTCTTATGGAGGTTCAATCTGCATTTTTGGTGCCATTTTAGGGCGTGGTCACTTTTCCCTAGAACAGGGGTGGTTCTAAACAGGGTTGTTTAGAACAGGGGTGGTTCTAAACAGGGTTGTTTAGAACAGGGGTGGTTTTATACAGGGTTGTTTAGAACAGGGGTGGTTCTAAACAGGGTTGTTTAGAACCACCCCTGTTCTAAACAACCCTGTATAAAACCACCCCTGTTCTAAACAATCCTGTTTAGAACCACCCCTGTTCTAAACAACCCTGTTTAGAACCACCCCTGTTCTAGGGAAAAGTGACCACGCCCTAAAATGGCACCAAAAATGCAGATTGAACCTCCATAAGAAATAACATAGAGTTTTGGTCGAAAACTCTTGTTGAGTATTCTACTTTTCTATTTTAAAAGATCTATGGTGACATTTGTTCTGTCACTAGGACCTCAATATTCTTTGTAAATACAATTTTGTTAAAATAAATCATAAAATATCTTGAAACTTTTATTAATACGTTAAAAAATACTTATAGAATATGAATCTATACTTAATATAATTATAATGTTATTGTTAAAATTTTTAAAGCCGAAAAACCATGTCAAAATGCAATTAAGTTGGCCAACATGGACGCCACGCCAAATAAAGTTGTTTACCACAAATTGAGTGTCTTTCTCAAATTTATAAAGGGAAAAGTATCTAAGTATGAACGTTTCTCAGTAATACATTTATATCCATGGATTTATTATAATAAGGATTCGATGTCCGTATACTGTGAGTGTATCGAACGTGAAGCCTTATCTTTTGTTGTTTGTTTTTGTTTTTGTTAGCCTCTTGGGGGAGCAGTTTACGAGCTACGAACATAGACAAGACTACGAATTACTACGTAATTGAATCAAGAATGGTAGTAGAAAGAGATAAAATAGCATTGGAGTGTTGGAGCTCAAGTTGAAAAATCACACCGGTGTGTCACCCGGCGATGATATCAAACGCAGCCCTGAAGTGTTGCTGTCTGTTATGGTTGTTTAGGAACACGGCTGAACCTCGGTCTGAACACTCGGTTACACGTACGTCTTTTTCTAATGAACTAGAAAAGAAAAAGTGCGACGTATAGATTTATATAGATTTATAAATGACTCGGAGCGACTTTAAATAAACACCTTTAGAAATCTCATAACCTATAAATAGTAAAATCTTTTTAACTTACATTTATTATTATTTAACAGAAAAATAAAATATTTTAGGGCTTTTATTACTTTTAGTAAATCTTGTGATGCTTCTAACGTATTTTTTGGACAAAAATACAAGGTAAAATAAGATGTGGCCAATGTTTACAAATTGTGTTTACAGTGTCGTTTAGAATGGTTTGTTTTGGCTTCAAAGAATGTGAAATCATCCCGTATCCAGTCCTAATAAATCCATGTTTATATCCATTTTTGCAACACGCTTTAAGATAAAAATTCATTTGGAAAACAAACCAACCTAAAAATATAATAATAAGACCTACGTTTTAAGTGACACAAAAACAATTTCTAGTCAACTAAAAGGACTTAATTTAAAATCGTACTAAGCTGAGTGAATTAGATGGTTGAAATGCTAAGGATAAGATAAAGCAAGAATATACCTTAAACTAAAGAGTTTTTGAATCTAATTAAAAATGCTAGTAAAGTTTTATTGTGCAGTAGTAAAAAATCAACGTATACCTTTCTTTCCTGACATATTTTTGGCTTCACTTTCACGCTAAATTAGTTATTTTAATTATTACTACGAGAGAAATTTAAGTTAAATTATTAAATTTAGTAAAATGTAATTAATATGCTAAGGATTGTAAGTCAGCTATTATTATCTAACAAAAGAGAATCCAGGCTAAGAGACAAAAGGCACACCAATCAATAAAAGCACAGTCAGACGTAGGAATTTAACTTCGGTAAATTGGGTCCTTTAGCCGCAATAATTGCGAAATTCAATATTCTGCTGCAATTAAGGAATATTTGGGTCAAGAATTATGGGTAAAATTCATGGAGAAATTCTATAATTCAATAAAAAAAAACTGTTAATGAAATAAAGATATTCCTCGTTTAACGACGAATTACATCAAAAATTGTATTCTATTTAAATGAATATTGAAAATACGAACAGAGCAATAATTGTAAATAATTCGTTATTATTAAGATCAATAAAATATTAAAGCCCATTTACTATATCATTGTAACAAATAGAGAGCGGATTTACATGTCATGACTTAAATGACAGGACCGTTCTAAGCGCATCTCACCTTACAGTGACCGCCAGAAAGTACGCAACATATGGGAAAATTTTTTATTTCTTAATTTAACAAAGTTATTTTATTTCGTAAAAGTTCTGCATACGTCCAAACCAAAATTGCGTTAAGAATAAAGTACCCCCATTTTTCATTTTACAATTTTTTTTTATTAAGAAATGTTGTTTTAATTTCAAAGTTATACTCAAATGTCAATTTTTGCTTACTTCGAACGAAAAATAGGATTTCATCGTTTTTTGTGAATTACCTTAAATAAAAAGTAGATCGCAATGATACAGTACGCAAATCATATTTTCTGTAGCCTCTATTAGAGATAACCGCAAATGGTATGTCAGAGTAGTCAGTTTCAAAAGTATTATGGCTATTAATAATAAAAACATAAAAAATTTAAATATTTTTTCTGCTCACTGTGTTTTATTTTTTTAAGAATCAAAAGAATATCACCTTACTGAAATTTTGTGATACACTTTAACTTAAACTTATTTCCTTTTCATAACCCATATCAGTGCCGTGGCTATGCCAAATTTGACTGAAGGCAAGTCAGGATTTTTGCGCCCCTATAACAAGACCTAATTAGCTTAGACTTAGATAGTTTTACTATCTGGCGCCTCTTGCCACCGGCGCCTCTAGGCAGGGGTCTACTCCAGTGGCGCACCCAGCCCCCCCCCCCCCCCCCCAGAATATCTTACACAAAAATTAAAAAAAGTGCACTACCAATTGAAGAAATCCACCGAATTGCACCATTAAGCCCCCCCCCCCCAAGACAAAATCCTGGGTGCGTCCATGGACCTACACCTGCTACGGCACTGGCCAATATAATTAAGATTAAAGTGGCCATGAAGAGTCAAAAAATCAAATTAAATAAATTACATTTATTTAGTTCTGTTCTTAAAAATGGAAGCTGAACAGTTTTCTTTGCAGGAGAAAATAGATATCGTTTTAATTCATGGTGAAGATTATCACTGTTATTGCGATACAGCAGTTATTTTTTACAATAGACATAATAAAAATGTTCACAATTCCACTGTTATGACTCTTAAATGAGAATTGTCAAGAAATTTAAACATAGCGGACCAGTAGAAAGTAAATACAAGACTGTCTGTAGTTCGAAAATAGTTTAAAAATGTTTTATTGTCAGTTAACGACGTTCCTGTGATGGCATTCTGTGAAAGAAAAGAAGAAGTAGGTACATATGTCAGAAAACCCGATAAGAATTCTTAAAAAAAAACAGGTACCTACCATATAAACCCAAATTTATCCATACCCTCCAAGAAAGGGATCTAGATGTTAGGATTGACTTTTGTTTTTGGTTTCAAAGGAAAAAAGAGGATCATCCACCTTTTGAAAATCGCATATTATTTAGTGACAAAGTAACCTTCACAAGCATCGGCATTGTAAGTTCCCAAAATTGCATGTGGTGGGCTGACTAAAACCCCAAGTTTATAATTCAATATAAAAATCAATATTCATTTAAGACCAACGTTGGTGTGGTATGTTAAATACTCAAGTCGTGAGGCCATTTTTCTTCCGGGGAAATTTAAATGCCGCTAGATATTTAGAATTCTTTTAAAATGAACTTAGCGATTTTCTGGATGATATGCCTCTAAACTTAAGAGAAAATCTTCATTTTCAACAAGATGGTGCTTCTATCCATAGTATTTTACAAGTAAGGCAATGGCTCAATCAACATTTCCCCAACAAGTGGATCGGACGGTTTTCAGAAAATCCTTGGCCTCCAAGATCGCCGGACTTTACCCCTCTGAACATATTTTTCTTCGGTTACCAAACCAAGTGTATAAATATCGACCTTTTAGGAATTTGGACCATTTGGAAAAAATTATTAGAAACTGTATCGCTTGAATTACTCCAGCTTTTTTAAGGAACGTAGCAAAAGAATTTAACAAAAGAACAATAAAGTGTATAGAAAATGGAGGTCGACACGTAGAAATATGAAGTGATAATAAGTTTATTGCTAATGTAAATAGTTTTAATTAATATGTATATTAGTCCCGGGTAATTTTTTTTAATTTCGAGTTAAAGAATGAATTATTAGTTGGATTATTGGATTACCCTTAAAATGAATTTGATAAAACTTATATTGAGCTTAATTTTTTGTTGCAAATAAAATTTGTTCATAAAATATTTTGGATTTTTCAGTTTTTTCTTGTGAGGTCCACGATTAAAACCTAAATAAAGAAAAATCTTTGTAGTTTTAGGAATAAATGTACAATTTGAAAGATAGTTTAAGTTAAAGTGTATCACAAAAATTCAATTAGATGAAATTCTTTTGATTGCCCAAAAAATAATCAGGTTTTTTTCTGATTTAAAGCAGAAACCATTAATTTATGATTTGGTTAGAATATCTAATTTTATTTATTTGTTAAAATTACAATCCTTAAACAAATTTTCTGCCGTTTCCCAAACAACTAATAACATATATAATTATTATTAATCAGCTTTTCTTGGCCCCATTTTAAGCCTTTCTGATATATAAAAAAACTGAAATAAAATATCGAAATTATTACAACCGTATCTAAAGTAGCAGGCTATCACAAATTTGGGTACCAAAAGTTTTTAGTACAAGAAGTGTGAAGAAGAAATTATCCAAGGACTAAACTTCCGGGAACGAAACGTTCGGGGAGAAACGGTCCAGGAACGAAAAAATTTACCTATGTAATATTTTTATATTCAATATTCTCCCACACAGGGGAGGTTATCTTGAACAAAAAATAGTAAAATGTAGTCTCCCAAATATTCCGTATGCCTAATATTTATTGAGGTACCCTGATTACTGTCTATACACTACACACCAAAACATTTTTTTATCTGAGGCGCGTTTCACTAATTAAGTTAACATCATCAGTATTAAAGCTTTAATCATTGCTCTTGATAAAGCTAATTTGATTAGCAAAACGCGCGTCGACTGCAAAATTATCTAGTTTTAGTCCGTGATGACACTAATGACAAATTGTGTAAACATTGTTAGTAGATCAAAGGTCTACGATCCAAACTGCACCCAACACTTTTAATACGGTAAAAATGTATTGGGAGGAGACACTAATTTTTAAAAATTAAGACGACTAATTAAATTATTATAATCGAATAAAGAATACGTATTTTTTTTTTATTGTATTTAAATCCTTTAAAGAAGTCATTACAAACCCAAAAATATTATTTTGGAGAGAATTACTAGGATAATTTAACTAAAAAAAATTGTTATTTCTCGGTATAATTTATTATAATTTAAAAAGCTGCCATTTTCCCTCAGTGCCAAGTGAAGTCAGGAGGTAAGCGAAAATAAGTGTCAATCTACATGTTAATGTAAAGCTTGACCTAAAGTGAAAGAGGTTTGTTATGCAACATAAAAAACATCCACATTTCCTAGCGTCACATAATCTATCCGATTAAGTTTTCGTCTTCACAACAAATCAACCAATCAGACTTAACTACGGAAACAAAGGTGTTCGTTTAGAAGAGTAGCATGTAGGGTGTGAAGAGCCACCTTATTTGCCCAGATAGTAATTATTGTTCTTGGTGTTACGGTTGTTTTTTTATTACAGTGTAATTTACGTATAATTATTTATATTAAACTATGAAATGTATTAAAAAACTACCCTATAAATATTGTATTGTGCCAATATGCAAAAAATCACTGCAAGTGCCCCGAAAACCTCATTTTTCACGTTCCCAGAACAGCGGATGTTGGAAGAAAGTACATACATAGTGCAAAGTTAATTAAAACTTTGCCAAAAATAGGTATCATTAAGGTCAGAATCGTCAAATTTAAGTAAGTATATTTGGGTTTTAAAGACAAATAAGCGGCCAATTATCATACAAGCATCAACTTTCAGTAAATTATTCAATTGCTCTTTCACAAATTTCGTTCTAGTCATTGTTAAACATTCTTTTATTCAAATGTAATGTCTCTTATCCACGAAATATCCTAACCTCTGGGAAATAATCAACACTGGAATTCACCATGTAGATACTAGCCATTATAACACTTTAAATTACATGACATGTAACGCCACAATCAATAGTATCACGTTTTGAATTTTGTATGAAAATTTATAGTAGAAAATCTTTTTTTTTATTACTCGTAATAAATTAATAAAGACCAAAATAAATGGATAAAAATACCTACCATAAATATTTAATTTATGTAGAGAACGCAAAAAATATATTTCAGGTTTATCTGGATTTTATGCATATTCCGTATTGTTTTTAGAACCTATAACTATACAAGTTCGACACGTATACACAGTAATAAATTTTTCCTACAAAAAATTGCTTTTCGTTATTTTTCGTATTACGTGAAGCGGAACACTTAGGCTACGGTTTCCTAGGAAAGGGGTGCCGCAATAGAGCGGCCGTAATACAACGATAATGACATCACATAAAACGCTGTCCGTACATTTTGCATGTACGCTGTTTTTTAGATAACGATAGGCACACCGTCATATAAAACACGGTGTGCCTCGACTAAGTTTAACCCAAAGGTCTTCCCACTTCCATTTTTTTTCTTCAGATTGTGTTAAAGTGGTGTGGCCTTAGTAATTTAAGCCCAAAATGACTACTATATCAATAGTTTGAAAAGAAAACTTGATTTTACCAATTTTTTTTTAGGTTAAGCGGCTTTATTTTATGAAAAAGAGTAGTATCCAAAAATTTTTAAGGCGTAATATCTTCGTGGCGGCCGTCATACTGGCACGAGACTGTATGTGCAGTGTTTTTGTACGGTGTGGCGAACTAAAATAAGCAGATTTATTGACCTTTTGATATTTTTATTCTTCTAACTTTACATCTGTGGTCAACGCTATACCGACCGTAATATTCGTTGGCGGAAAAAAAATATTATTACCGCTCTATTGCGGCACCGCTTTCCTAGGAAACCGTAGCTTTATGGAATCACTTCGGTGTCCGTTCGTCCGTACTTCCGTCCGTCCGTTTTTCTGTCAGAGGCGATTTTCTTTTAAATTATTCGACGTAAACATTTGAAATTCATCAAAAAAATTCATTAAACATTAAAAAAAATCAAAGGTGGGTTATGTTTTCTTCTTTCTATAAAATACGAGAATATTGTTCAAATCGGCTTTGATTAAAAAACTAGTTATACATGCAACTATTCTTTACCTTACATGTTAAAAAAGTTATTATAAAGCTTTTATTTCTTGATTTCAAATATATTAATTATCTTAATGAATCTGATGAAACCAGCGGTGCGTGAAATTTGAAATCCTTATACGGCCAAACCTGTTAAGGCACTTTCTAATAAGTTTTGATAGCTTAGATTGTTGTTGTATGAAAGACTTTGAACATCTAGACGGTGTTACATAATACCTTAATACATTACGGTTTTGAACATAGATGGAAACATGATAGCCATCTATATGGTTTTGATTTCGTAGGTATGTAGGCTGATATTTTATATTTTATTTTAGTAAGATGTTTCTAAATAAAATAAGGTTTTGTATTTCAGGTTATGTTAGAAGCAATAAAAAGTCCTTAGGATTAATATTTTCAGTTTTGTTACTAAAAACTGACACTTAAGTAAGGGGTATTTTTACACTCATCGCATCCTATTATTGAAAATAATTTTAAAAATTTTAATATCGATTCTTAATGGAATTTTCAAAGTCTTGCTACCAGTACCCACCTTCATGCACGCGAAATTTTCTTGTTGGTCGATTGGTGATAATGACATTGTAATAGTCAGTTCTCTTATATGACTGAAACATCAATCTGAATATCTAAGTAAATAAAAATGCCGTTGAAATTGAGCATGCAAGATAAAAAATAACTTTAATTGTTGGAGAAAATTATTAAACCTTTCGGGAAGCTGCAAGAATTTTTAACAACAGATACCCCGATAACATTATATATTTCACAAAAATACAATTCCAATAATGAACATTACATACAAATAATTTCAATAAAAATATGCATTAACTTTTTGCTTACTGCACATTTGCCCCGATATATCCACCTTCCCTCTCCATACAGGTAGCCGTTCTTGCAGAAAATTATTTTAATACATTTCTATTCATGGCAGGAGTTATTTCTTGTACTGCCTCCCTAATAATTAGTAATTACCCTTTCCAAATGTTCAACGTTCTGAAATGATCTTTGCCGGTATACTTTCTGTTTTAAGTAGCCCCATAAAAAATCTGGAGGGCTCAGGTCTGAAGACTTAGTAGAACTGACTATTACAATGTCATTATCAGTAATAGATGAACAAGAAAATTTCGCGTGCATGCAAGTGGGAAATGGTAGCAAGACGGAAAATTCTACTAAAAATTGACATTAAAATTTTTAATAGGATGCGATGAGTTTAAACCTTTATATATATATATATATATATATATATATATATATATATATATATATATATATATATATATATATATATATTTAATTCTAATTAATATTTGTTATTACATTTTGCTCTAAAATAAAAAAAATAATAGTAGTTCTCTCTCGGGTCAATTTTGATTTTTAAAATTTTTGACTATCCTGTAGCTACATCTATCTCAAGTTTGAGTAGTTCATTTCATTATTATTCTATTAAATTAGTCTGATAGGGTAGAAAACTAAATTAAATTTACCTCTAATAATATCTACGTATTTTGTAACGTTTTGGGGTACAAGAAAAAGATTTATTTATGTAGATACCTACATCTCGACTTTAGAAAAACTCATTTAGAGGATCTTTTCAAAAAAAAATCGGTACTTAAGTTACGATAATTTTATTGGCAAAAAAGCGAATAACAACTTTCTGAACGTGCTGTGTAAAACAGAATAATTTTTTTTTGACAAATGCTGTAATGAGATAATTTTGATTATAATTTTAAAATACGGTGTAGTTGTGCTCAGTTAGTATTTTTCGTTTTGATTTTTAACCTTTTTCTTAGCAGAAAGTTTAAGCTAGTAGGAATAATTCTCATCTCATTAATAATGTAATAATATAGGTTAGGTCATAATTCGTTGTGTTGCTCGTTCTGGTTAGGTACAATTTCAACCGATTTCACGAGTGGTCCATATTTTCCCATATTAAATAAAAAAAAGCTATTAAATTAAAATACCCTACATACTTTTGGTAAAATGCGACTGTGGAATTAAAAATATTTTAGGTTTTTTAAAACTAATAAAAAAATGAGATGTCAAGATAATAATTAAGTTGGGCAATGTCCGGGCTGGATCATTTGTTTTTTTATAATATTAGAGCTTATGACGTCAGGCTCTTTAGAAGCATCGGATACGGGGGTGGTTTAGGGTATAAAAAAGTGTGCGACTTGAGGTAAAAAAAAGTATTGGGTATGTCTGTAGACTACGCCAGGAGTCACTCATTTAAATATATGCAGTGAATTTCATAACACCCTGTATTCTTCTATTCTCCAGAGATACAATAATTGCTTTCCACGTAAAAAAATTAATATAAAGCTTACCAAACTTACATATTATGTTTGTAGTAGCATGTTAAATCAAGGAAAACATATTGTTTTTTTTAATGCAACAGTAAAAATGCTACCATGTGCACTTGCTTATTTTAGAAAGGAGACACAACGATATACAATAATTAACCTGAAAACGTGATGCCACCTTCATATTACCCCCACTTTTCGCAGTATGGAATGGCACACGCAACTGACGATATTTCTTGGGGACAGACTTTCGGTAGTAAAAAAATTATTTTTATAAAACTGGTCATGTAAACAAAGGGTCTTTTAAAGCAAAAAATTAAAGAAATGAATAAAATTCTCAATAATTATCATCGTAACTCGTGACTTGGATACACACGAAACTGCCATATTATGGTTACTTTGTTTGAAAAAAGGGTCAAGTAAAAAATAGTTAAAAGCTTTCTTGAATGCAGCATAGATATTTGGTTTGTTGTCCCATCTAACATTGTGAAGGTTTTGTCTATAATGTGATTAATTTAATTTTTTTAAAGCAAGGAAACAAGTCGACTCACTGTTGGGGAAATCACCCATTAACCCTTTATTTGGTCTCCTTATCTGTTGAGATCTAAATATGAACTTTATCAGGAAGACAAAATGACAAACATAGCTAAAATGACTGCTTTGAATGTATTTTATATGTAAATAAATCCTTTATTTCCATAAAAATCCTCTAAAAGATCTACTTCGAGGTCGGTTTGATATATACATACACTTGACTATAAAACAATAAAATTAAGCCAAAAAGAGATCTCCGAGGATATAAAATGTTATATTACGAGTACCTATTAAAGATTTTTATTAAACTCACAGTTAGAGAGTTTAAGCAAATAACTAACGGGATTTCTCAGAAGAAAAAATTAAGAGTCCTACACTGCACCTTCAACATGTTATTGTTTAAAAAACACGCTGCACTTAGTCCATTCTAATATTTTGTTTTTTTCGTTTCAAAGATCCTCCTTGTGGATAGCGAAAACTGGCTACTGTCTTTTTTAACAATGTGGATATAGACGTCTTGTAAAGTTAGGCCACAAGCCCCTTGAAAAAAGTAAAAAACCATATTTTTAAGAGCTGGATAATTACCTATTCATTGAACATAAAATCCGAAAAATTTAAACATTTTTAATTTAAAATAGGAATTTTGATTATAGGTTTAACGTATTTATATTAATTTAGTTTAAGTAAAACAAAGAATACCGGCGCTATATACATAGGGTTCACCATTATAAGGCAGGATATGAAATGCACAGGCGATGACTGCTAACCAAATATACTCTTTTTGGACAGTGGTAGAGGATTTCTTCCTCGACCCAGGTGGTACCACCCCACACATCCTCTTAACGGGCTGATGAAGTCCGTACGGATGTTTCCAGCGCTGGATGTGTGAGTCGGATTTCCCCAGTACACCCACGGTACATAGTACTTAGATTTCGGTCTTCGTGGGCTGTCAAAACATAAAAAAACAATTCTGTATAAAAAATAACTTTCGAAGCCGTTAACGTTTTTGCTCTACCCTGTAACTTTAATTACTAAAAGTGTTAATTTAAAAGTCAAGGGACGTTGTGCTTGGTAATGCTTTGCCTATAAGTAGATATATAGCTCGTATATAAAGTAGTTTTACCACGGAAACTGTGAACGTTATACGACCTTTGGAGGAGGCGATAAATTTTAAGAAAATATTCCCCATTAAAATTCTGCATATTTGTAATGGTGAAAAGCGCTTTCCCTAAGGTTCGAGAAAGATGATAAACGGTCATTTTACAAAGTTCTACCGTCTCGTGGACGACATTATTACGATGTTATACGATCTCACTAACGGCGAGTTAAAGGGGTTTTTACTATTTCTAGCCGTACCTCTGGAGACCTAGATTTCCGGATTTAAAGTGATCCCCAGGCTCCTTTTCAATTAGCTTTTGATACTGTACGTTAGGTCCTTTTTAAACTAAAGGAAAAATAGAATAAAAAGAAAGATCTTTGAAAAATAGATTTCTCTGTGCCCTTATTCCCTTTACTTTGCGAATATATACTTAGAATCCTAAGCTAAAAATATGACTGTAGTAAAATAAATGTTACTTAAAAGCACTTAAATTCTATTATATAAAACCAGTACACAGAATAATATAGAACTCACTGAATTTTATAATAAAATTATTAATTTGACAATAAAATACTTTTGTCTTTTGAAAATTCATAATTCTAGGAGTAGATTACTACTGATACTGCCGACATTGTTTTGCCTTTCTTGTGTGGGTAAATAAAACTATCAAGAAAAATCGGAATATTGTAAATAATTCTGGGCTAGATAAAAATATAATAAAATCTTGTAAAAAATACTTTTTAAGAACAAGCTTTTATTATTTAGATGTACTAAAACGGAAAAAATAAGTATAGTTTTTTCATTGTGGCAAAGCTGAATGCTTTTTATAAGTGGACATAGTTCGCGTGGGTGGATCCTAATAAAAGTAGTATTAAAGTTATCACTGAAACAGATATAACATAATTATGTTAAATTTGTTGTTTTAAAAGCTCGTCGCGCGCGAAAAGTTCATACAGGCATTAATTTTGTTTGGCAGAAGTTGTAAGTATCTCAGTATGTATTTTTTTCTTTTCCATTCACAAGACAAGCTTTTAAGACAACAAATTTAATATAATATATTATATCTGTTTCATCTATTTGATATTACTTTTATTAGGATCCACCCACGCGAACTACGTCCACTTATAAATAGCATTCAGCTTTGCCACAATTAAAAAAACTATACTTAATTTTTCGTTTTAGTACACAAATAATAAAAGCTTGTTTTAAAAAGTATTTTTTACAAGATTGTATTTTAAAATTTTTAGTTACGTCATATCCTATGCATTTATGATAACACCGGCACACAAAATAAAAAGAGTGGCCTGTAATTTGACCAGACCCATCAATCTATATGTATTTTGATGCGCTGAATCCAAATCCGAAGTCCGTTTGGTCCGTACACCCTCAAAATTTTGAGTAAATTGCGAAAAGACGCTGAAAATGGCTAAAAATTGCGAAAAATTGCAGTTATGAAAATGTAGAAAATTTTATTGAACTAAATAGATCAAGTATGTTTCTTCTGTATTTTGATGCGCTGAATCCAAATTCAAAATCTCAATCATTCATATTTATCAAAAATCGTAAAAGATAGCAATGAAGTAGCAGAAAATAGCAAAAAATTCTTACGTTCTTACGTACGAATGAGGACTTTTATTACGTATGTGGGAGTGATTTCTTGTATACCCAAATTAAAACTCTAATGTTTAAAGGTTGGTAAAGGGTGGAAGGAAAAACTTTCTTGTTGAATG
Source organism: Philopedon plagiatum (assembly GCA_963971165.1). NCBI lineage: Eukaryota > Metazoa > Arthropoda > Insecta > Coleoptera > Curculionidae > Philopedon > Philopedon plagiatum. The sequence continues at coordinate 81,117,348 of OZ020192.1, read as the reverse complement.
TAATTAGAAGTTTCTGTCTATGAGTCAAAAGACAAATCTATTTATCAATATTTCAAATCAAAATTTAGAAATTTTTAAGAAAATGTAAAAATCGACCGACAACCTTTAGCTACATGTACAGGGTGAAAGATGTAAATTAATTAAAATTATGTATATTAACTTTTTTAATATTATTATAAAAGGTAACTTTTTCTAACTATTCCAAATCGAAATTCTAAAACTTTTAAAAATCGACCCGCCCTAATATACAGTGTGTCCCCGGATGGACCTAACTATTACTTCTTGTAAACTTTCTTATTTGAGATTTTAGAACAAAAAGTCATTATTTATAAAAAGTTTTGCATATTTTGAAAAGTCCATAGCCATACTTAAAATTTCGAATTAACATACAGGGTCGTTAAAAAATAAAAAAAAGTGAAAATAGCTCAAGAATAAAGTGCCTGTTATTTTAAAGGAAACTAAAAATGTTAAAGGAAAACATCTTTTTAATGTCAATAAAAGCTCAAATATCCACCCAAGCCCCCAACAGGCTGGCTGGCTATGCAAAAACATAATTTAAATTTTCCTTCAAAAACTTCATTTCGTGTTGTTTATCTTGCTTTTACCAAAACCCAAAATTGGTATGCTCAAAAAAAAAATAAAAAAATACTTTTTAGTTTTTCTTGGACCCGAAAGTGAAAAAAGACAAAGGAACACACAGATTATTCTAAGAAGTTTTATTTATAGACTCAGACGCGATTCGCAAGGATAACTTTGAGCATGCGGTAACTATATAACTTAATTTGTCGGGAATGTACTAAAATACTCTATTATTCGTATTATGCCCTCACATGTCTTTTAAAAATGTATTTTACATTTTGCGCTCCATTCTACTGCTATCAAACTAGTTCATACCGGTCGATGTCGCAAGCAAAGGATAAACGGCACAATGGTGGGGAAAGGCAAGTGGTAGAATTATTGTACCGTGCAACCACCTACTCTACTCTACCGAGTTCTAGCACTCACACACTTTACTACTGCAAGCATGACGAAGACATAATTCTACCAAAAATTGTGGACCTAAGCATTTTAGTCCACATAGTAGGCTAGTTTTCCCTACCGCTAACTCTATCAATGTAAACTATGTAAACACTTTGAAATAGTGGAAATTGAGGACTAAAGACAAGATTTGATTAAGTAGAGTTCATATCACAAGTGGATTACTATTAAAGTAAACCCTGTGCAAGAGAGGAGAGTATGACTATGAAAGTCCTCGTTGTAGTGTGTTAATTGAAATGTTCACCAAATAGGAAAAATTTAATTTGCAATTTAAGCATTATGTTATACCCAGGAACTTAGTGGACTTTTATGTCTATATAATTTTTAAATTCTTTAATTTCTTGTATTTGTTAAGAATTTTGTTACTGGCATTTTTAAAAGAAACGGCCAAAGAAAAGGAAAGTTTGTTAAATAAATAGTCATTCAGGACAATCATTATATAATAAATATGAAATCAACATACCTAACATGAAGGAAAAGTCCGCCACACAATCTTCAATCTAAATGAAAATTCGATTTACTATTGAAATCGCAAAACTCATTTGTTTGTTTACAACTCTCGGTAAAGGTGTTGTAAATTTGTCCCAGCTTGGCAATAATGACACACTGTCGGCAATCAAAGTAAAATCTACTAGCTTGTTACGTAAATACCACAATCAGTTATAGCTCTGTTAATGATTGAGGTGGGTTTAACTTGCTTAATGTGTACTTTACACGATTCCCGCAGCGCAGTAGCTCTAAATTATAGGGGTTAAGACATTATAACTGATAGAAATGCATTTTTAGGACAAAGATTATGGTAAACAGAAAATGATATATGTTTAGTTTTAAGCGGAGAGAATATTTTGATATTTTATTCCCGTAATGTAATTATTGATATCAAGTAATTAATATAACCAAATAAACTAGTCTAATGAAGAGAGGGCAAGGGCACTGAAAATATAAAGGAAGAGAGGTAGAGGAAAATAGAAGCCGAGATGAGGTCAAGGATGACTTAGGGGAAAAGGACTAATGGGAGAACCTCAGGACCGGGCGTTGTAGGGATGATTAGTCAGAAACGTCGACCACATAATATATTGTTGAACAAGACAATGTCAAAGTAGATAAAGAAGAAATAGTCTAAATCATCACAGTAGTTCTGAATTGTAGGGACTAAGATATTATAACTGATAGACATGCATTGTTAGGATAAAAATTATGGTAAACAGAATATGTTATATTTTTGTGTTTAGTTATTAGCGGACAGGAATTTTTAATACTTTACCGATAATGTTTTTATATAATTTTCAGTATAAAGAAATTAATATATCCAAATAGTTCAGATTAGAGATAAAGTTGATGTTTGCACATGAGTAATGGTGGAGAAGGTGTAAAGGAAGACAGATAGAGGAAGACGACAGACAAGATGGATACATGAAGTCGAGAAACATTTTAAGTAGCAGAGTTAACCGGAGAACTAGCTCAGGTGTGGGAATTAATAACCAGAAACTTCGACCACATAATATAACGTCGAGAAAGACGAAGCCAAAGCAGATGAAGAAGAAATAGTCTAAATCAGCACCGTAGTTTTAAATTATATGGGTTAAGACATTATATATAAAACTGATAGAAATGCATTGTTAGGACAAAGATTATGGTAAACCGATAATAGATAAAGCTGACATCCATAATAAGTATGTTTTCATACAACTTTTGATATAAAGATCTTAATATATCCAAAGAGCAAAAAGGATAGTAAAAGTGTTAAGAAAGATATGTAGAGGAAGCCAAAAGCAGATATGAAGTCGGGAATGATTTATGGGAAAAGGGTTAACACAGGAAGCTTATAGGAAAGAGCGTTGTGGGGGCCATTAATTAGGAACGTCGACCCGACATAACGTTGAGCAGAAGTCCAAGAAGATAATGAAGAAATATGATACATAGTCTAGGTTATCGAAGTAGCTCTAAGTGATGAAATGATGGGAATTAAGACATAACGAATGAAAATGCATGGATATGGTAAACAAAAAATAATTTATTTTTAAGCAGGCAAAAACGTTTAATAATTTACCCTGTTAGTACATTTTATACAATTTTTGATATAAAGAAATGCATATACCTAAATAGTCTAGATTAGAGATAATGATGTTGGCAGAAGAGCAATGGCAGTGAAAGTGTAACAAACCTGAAATGGATAGATGGAAGATGGAGACAACAATAATTTAAGAAAAAAGGGTTAACAGGAGAAGCGTTTGGAATGTGTTTGGCCAGCTAAGATCGTCTTCGAACGCGATCGAACAAGATCGAACGGTTCTTTGTTCCGTATATATAAAAAGGAATCCAGCATGTTGCCCTAAGTTGTCACACAAGACAAGAGAAAATTTACATAGTCTGGTAACATCTTACACTATAATCCTATAAGTCAGAAGTTCAGCTTTTATTCCCTGATGTTAAAGTCCACTAAACACGCTGTGTTTTTTTAGCTCCGTTTAGTTAGTGCAGTTTTACCTACATGTTTACAGCTTTTTTCTACATTTGCCTCTTATTTTTTTACATATACGCGGTCAACTATCGATGGACGGCTAGTTTTAGCTCTGTTAGCTGTATATATTTATAAAGGAAAATGGGTACTGTTTTGATAATGTGATAATTTTAGAACTTAGTAAAAAACCTGTGCAAGCATCTACACGCTACATCAATTAAAAAGATCGCACGTTGTTGCGTTTTTTAAAACCAACGCAAATCTGAAATTTCACAAGCCGCGTTGTGTTCACGCAGGCCAGGAGTTTTTACCTTTACACGTTACGTCTTTGCACGCAAGCTGGTAGGTAAGACAGGCCTGTAAACCTACGCATAAGTTTTTATGCCTAATTCTCAAAATTTAGTCCGGTTTTGTTGCTCCGGTAACAAAATTATTGCTATTTATACGTACTATTTATTGAAAGCTACTTGACGCAATCAAAGTTCCGTATTCTAAATATTTTTACCTTTATAAAATTATAGGAAGATTTATTATAGTACAAACGTCAGTTTGCTTGTCAATTTAACGTAAGCCCGATTGTCACCTTAGACCCATAATTATTAAAATAGACCGGTTTTCAAGAATAGCAAATCTTGTTAATTTATCAATGCATTTAACACTTCTCCTTATATTCTATTTATACTAACACATAAATATTATGTTTTATGATATGCTCGAGTAGGCAATAAAAAAATAATTCGAGTTTATAATGATCTCAGAACGTAACATTTTTATTGATAAAATTATTTCTTTACAGAGCTTTAAGTCACGTGAGTATAAGAAGTGCTTTCTTCGTTTGCTGTAGTATCACCCAAAACTACTTAAAGTTTGGCAGATTAGTCAGTGACAGGGACGAAAGGGGAAAATGCCGCAAGAAATGGCCAGAATATTCGGTAATTATGTAGTATACGGTTTTCACCAACCTGAGCAAAAAGGTGGTCAGGTTTGCTCAGTTTTCATTGATATAGATAGGTACTACATACTACAATGAAATACTACAAATGAAAAATGAGCAAACCTGACCACCTTTTTGCTCAGGTTGGTGAGCAAAAAGGTGGTCAGGTTTGCTCATAATTTATTATGTGCGCACTTATATTTGCAATCAGGAAAGACAGTAGAATGTGACCATAAAAGAATTTTCCCAAAAAACGCAAAAATAGCTGAAAACCGTATACCACATAATTACCGAATATTCTAATAAATTATCCGAAAATGGGCGTGCTTATTATTTTTGGCTGAATAGAAGGTAACACATAAATTTAATCAAAATGTTCACTATAAATTTACTTAAATATTGAACAAAAACTTTTAACAATGAAAACAATGGCCCCTTCATCACAGACGCTATAAACATTGGCAATTACTTCTAGCGTTTGACTTTTTACCGTTTTTCCATAAATAAATTAATTCATGATGAATGAAAACCCCGCGCCCGTCAATGGAAGAATAATCAGGACCCTGGCTATCGCCGCTTGCCCTCCGTACATTTCTGATCAGCCATCATTTCCTTTGCAGTAAGTGGATTCATTAAAAAGAATATTTGAATGGTCTGCATTACGGTGCAAGTTATGTATATCAAAAACTAATTATTGTTTTAATGCACTATTTTATTTTTGTTTATTGATCGTCTCAAATATACCTATTTTAATTAAATAGAATGTGCCTATAATATTAATAGTGAATTCCCTTTAATAGAATAATAATGTGTTCAAGTCGCTAAAAAAAGTTTGTTACAAATGTAATTTAAAAAATCTGACAACATAGCAGCCCAGCCATAAAAGGTTTTAATCTTTTGCTCGTATTCTTTAAATTCTTTCGGCTGTTACAGACTCACTTGGCAAACTATTATATTCTTGTTTGAAATTCTGAGATTTAATAGCGACATCCTTACAATAACTTCTAGCGCTGGAAGATTTTATATAGGTAAAAACAGATTTGGTCATCGCCTTATTTTATTTCTTTTGTTTTAGGCTACGTACAAACTATATAATTAACATAAATACTTTAGTCAATTTTTATAATGGTTAGACTCAAAGTATTAAATTAGAGCTTTGCATGTGCTGTAACATGATAAATACTTCCTGTAAACAATTTTTAATGCATATCATTCCTAAACTAATTTTTGGGGGCCCCGCCCCCGTGCAAGTTTGATTGTATTTTATAAAAGCAGTATGATTCTTTATTCCGCGCCAGTCACGCGACAGTCATGACTTTCTAGCAGGTATTCTGCTAAATACATTGCATTTAGTTTTCGCCTGCATTGTCTTGCTAACCATACATTTTCCTTATCTTTCTGAATAACATGTAGGGTTCTAATTTAGATTTCCGCGTGCATAGTCACTCATTTGCAGATGTTTAAGATGCTTATCCTACTAAAGAATAGGAATTTCTTACCATTATGATGTAATATTAGCAGCATACATACCTGAAAAAAAGACAAAATTAATTAGTGGAGATTTACTAAATTTGCCTGATATATAATTTAAAGATTGTAACATTATGTATGTACATCAGAATTTACTATAATTTACTGCTGTCATTTACCTTTAATTATTTATATTTAGGTTCTTGAATGTACAACATCCATTAATAGCTCATAAACAAAAATAATTATTTTATTGTTTGAATGGTGCTGGCTTCTACTTGATGGAAATTCATTACAAAATTTATTTGAAATAAAAGACAAACTATGTCTGATTTCCACATTTATTTTCTTATTCTCCGACGCGTTTCGCTACACTGTAGCTTTATCGAGGAGTTACAACTGAATGAAAATGTAAACCAACTAAATATTTATACAAACTATAATCCATTACTTAGGTAGGTAATTAGGGAAAACCCACAGAGCTTATTTTTGAATATGGTCAATATTGAAAAGATTTAATAAGGGGGAGGTGTTTACCTCTGTTTGGTCGTTCAAAAGCAGGCATGTGTTTTTGTGTCGGTTAATTTCTAAACTTTCGTACAAATTAAGTTTATGGCTTTTATTTAACGTGTGAAGAATTTTAAAGTTGTCATTAAAAATATGGTTTTCTTAGTCTTAGAGTCATTTTTTTGATGTAAAAAGCTTCTTTTATGTTCACCAATTCTAGTTTTAAATGATCTACCTGTTTGACCTATGTAAATTTTTGGACACGATCCACAGTTCAATTGGTATACACCTGTTTTATTTTCTTTGTTAGTTTTTGTTTTTTGGTTTTTAAGTTTTTTACCTAAAGTGTTGTTTGTTTTGTATGCTATATTTATTTCTTTTTGTTTTAAATAAGTTTTAATTTTCTTGGATGGTTTGCCTATATAAGTCAAAGTCTTGTAATTATTTTTTGTTTCTTTGCATTGGGGATACAATTCTGAGATGGCTTTTTTTAAATTTTTTTTATTCAGGATGTTATCTATTATATTTGGGTTGTAGCCATTATTTATTGCCATTTGTTTTATAATATTTAATTCTTGTTCGAAATCTTGTGTAGATAGGGGGGTGTTAATAAGTCTATGTATCATACTATGATATGCAGCTAGTTTATGTTGATGAGGATGGAATGAGCTGTTATGAATAGTGGTATCAGTATGTGAGGGTTTATGGTAAATTTTAAAGGAGTGAGTGCTTACCTTTCTGGTAACAGTTAAATCCAGAAAATTAATGGACTTATCAGTTTCTACTTCCATAGTGAATTTAATATTATTATGTATGGAATTTAAATAGTTTAAGAAGGAATTGAGTTGTCTGTCTGTACCTGTAAAACAAGTGATTATGTCGTCTACATACCGATACCAATATAAACAGTTTTTTGCTAACGGATGTTGAAGTATAGTTTTTTCCAAATTATTCATAAATATCTCTGCCAGTAAGGGACTTAGTGGGCTACCCATAATGAGTCCTTCATTACTAATGTAACTTCCAATCATCTTACAGCATTAAAAACTCGCAGGAATTAGTTTATAAAATAAAAAACATAAACTTACCAAATAACGGTAGATTAATATCATTTGATGTTCAAAACTTATTTCCCAGCATACCTCCGGAAGATACCATTATTTTAGTAGAAAATTTACTTACAAAAAACCATGTTAATCACATAATAAAAACTGACGTATTACATTTATTAAAAACCTGCTTGAGTCAAAATTATTTTTTCTTTAATAATAACTTTTACATTAGTAATGAAGGACTCATTATGGGTAGCCCACTAAGTCCCTTACTGGCAGAGATATTTATGAATAATTTGGAAAAAACTATACTTCAACATCCGTTAGCAAAAAACTGTTTATATTGGTATCGGTATGTAGACGACATAATCACTTGTTTTACAGGTACAGACAGACAACTCAATTCCTTCTTAAACTATTTAAATTCCATACATAATAATATTAAATTCACTATGGAAGTAGAAACTGATAAGTCCATTAATTTTCTGGATTTAACTGTTACCAGAAAGGTAAGCACTCACTCCTTTAAAATTTACCATAAACCCTCACATACTGATACCACTATTCATAACAGCTCATTCCATCCTCATCAACATAAACTAGCTGCATATCATAGTATGATACATAGACTTATTAACACCCCCCTATCTACACAAGATTTCGAACAAGAATTAAATATTATAAAACAAATGGCAATAAATAATGGCTACAACCCAAATATAATAGATAACATCCTGAATATAAAAAAAATTTAAAAAAAGCCATCTCAGAATTGTATCCCCAATGCAAAGAAACAAAAAATAATTACAAGACTTTGACTTATATAGGCAAACCATCCAAGAAAATTAAAACTTATTTAAAACAAAAAGAAATAAATATAGCATACAAAACAAACAACACTTTAGGTAAAAAACTTAAAAACCAAAAAACAAAAACTAACAAAGAAAATAAAACAGGTGTATACCAATTGAACTGTGGATCGTGTCCAAAAATTTACATAGGTCAAACAGGTAGATCATTTAAAACTAGAATTAGTGAACATAAAAAAGCTTTTTACATCAAAAAAATGACTCTACCTATTCTAATCATATCATAGAAGAAAACCATATTTTTAATGACAACTTTAAAATTCTTCACACGTTAAATAAAAGCCATAAACTTAATTTGTACGAAAGTTTAGAAATTAACCGACACAAAAACACAGGCCTGCTTTTGAACGACCAAACAGAGGTAAACACCTCCCCCTTATTAAATCTTTTCAATATTGACCATATTCAAAAATAAGCTCTGTGGGTTTTCCCTAATTACCTACCTAAGTAATGGATTATAGTTTGTATAAATATTTAGTTGGTTTACATTTTCATTCAGTTGTAACTCCTCGATAAAGCTACAGTGTAGCGAAACGCGTCGGAGAATAAGAAAATAAATGTGGAAATCAGACATAGTTTGTCTTTTATTTCAAATAAATTATTTTATTGCATTATCACTGATATACCGGCAGTCATATTGTCCATGCAAATGAAAACATTCCTCTTTTATGGAAGTTGGTATTACTGTTTTATTCTCGTGCCTGGTAAGAGTCTCAGTCTATGCCAAAATCTCCCGAGACTATCGTGAGATTCGCGAGACTTTTACGCCAATCTCGCAAAATCTGGCACTGCGAGACTCCTTCGAGCACCGCAAATCTCTCCTGAACGTGGCGTGACTTTCGTAGAAACCGAGACTCTGAGGTGGCGCGAAAATAAAACACTGGTGAGAATTGAGTGTGTGGTTTCCTGGGCATATCGGTCATTGGTTATAAATAAATAAAGAAAACTTATTTGTAGCTGACGTTTCGGTATATTACCATCTTCAGGAGAATATGGTGTAGGGGATTCTATATGTACCGCATGCATTTAAAATAAAGTGACCAACACTAGAAAATCAAAGACCAGGACACGGTGGCATTTCATATGGGGGCGGGACTAGGGTTACCAGATTTCAGGAAAAAAAAAAGCGGGGGTTCCGATATGATAATTTTTGTCGCTTTCGCCATTTCGTAAAAATAAATATTGTTTGAGAAAACTGATAAATATTTTTTGCTCTATTAAATAAGTCGGATTTTATTTTGTAAAAACAGTCCAGCGAGATTGCCAGATTGATTTTAAATGTAATTATTTTCTTGACTTTTTTAATTTTATGTATTTTTCTGAGCTAGAAGTGTAAATATATATGACTTACTATAAAAAAAGGAAAAGCGGGAATTTTAATATGTTAGTTGGGAAGCGGGAGAGTTATTGGAAAATCGGGAGCCTCCCGCCTAAATAGGGAGGGTTGGCAACTCTAGAAGGAACGAGAGGGATAGGATAGGGATAGGTCGTCCTCTCTTATAAAATCATTTGTTGGTAATTTTTTACGTTTAATAAGAGGAATAATCCATAAGAACAAATAGGACAAATTAACTGTTTCCAAGTTCGTATATTCTAAATAATAAAACAAACTATCATTTTTACTGAAGGCTATTTATTTATTATAAATAGTAAGTAATTATTTTTTAGAGATCAAAAATAAAAAAGAATATGTGGCATTTTAACGAATAATAGGTACTAATTCAGAAATATACCAACATTCTTAATAGGTAATGGTTTGTGGGAAAAAAAACATAAGGGTACTATTTCTTGTTTTGCATTAACATTTTATAAATTAAAAATCAAATAAACTTACAAAATAATTTTTTTTGGAAAAAAACTTCTAAAAATATACCTCTTGGATGAGTGAATTGCTTTTAAAACTGTGTCGTTTTTTTAGCATGGTAAAAAATTAAGAACATTTGTACTTAAAGTTACATCATTTCGTCAGACGTATTATTCGTCAAAATACGTCTAAGAAAATGATGTAAAATTCCTAAAAAAGATCCGAAAGTAGTGTCAACATACTTCGCAGTAGCTGGTCTTGTATGTAAGTATACCAAGAAGTGCAAAGGCGTTTGTCGAATCATTCACTCGCGGTTTACGTTCGATCCAGCCGCGAGTAGAGCTGGGCCCGTAAGATAGGAATGGACGATTAAAAGTCGATTTAAGGTTAAATACAATTACAATGATTCGTGTATGAATTTTGCATTTCATTAGCTTATACATAATCATTGCATCTGTTACGCTCAATAGTCGAATTCGGGCAATGCCCGAAAAAAATACGCAAAACTAATTTTGAGCAACGAATATTTCCCAAACCCGAAATTTTATTTTTATACGGTTATTGAGCATTACAAAATAAGCAGAACTAGTTTTGCGCAATTTGAAATGTACAAAACTAGGTCTGTACATTTCTGAATAGCCAGCACTAGTTATGCTTGTTTTACAGCATCCCAAACCCAAATAAAGAGTAGGGTCACAGATTTACCCACATGTGGGTAAATCTGTGGTAGGGTTATGTTGTTGTTTTTTGCTTTGAATTTATTTCGTTTGTGCTCGTGACATTGTGTATGTTACAACTCTTATAATTACGTATTCACCCATGTACCTATATAAAAATTCAAGCTGAATTCGACTCTCAATTAGTTCGGTTATTGGAGGTTTCAGGTTACTGAAAAACATAATGTCATGACGAAAGGTTATTACCTGTCATCTGCAATTCTAAGTGCCATCATTTAAGCTCTTGTTCAAATAAATAATTTTTTAAACGTAACTGAATATTTGTCTAAGAATAAAGTTTTATTTGTTGTTGTATTTGGCTGTATTTAAATAAACTATATTATTTAAATAACATTTCCAACTTTATTTTATTCGGACGCTGCGTGCTGATTAAATGAAAAAAGAGTAACTAGAACTAGTGCTGGCCATTCAGAAATGTACAGAACTAGTTTTGTACATTTCAAATTGCGCAAAACTAGTTCTGCTTATTTTGTAATGCTCAATAACCGTATAAAAATAAAATTTCGGGTTTGGGAAATATTCGTTGCTCAAAATTAGTTTTGCGTATTTTTTTCGGGCATTGCCCGAATTCGACTATTGAGCGTAACACATCTACTTTCATTTTTATCTCTCACTTAATGTCTGATCCATCCTTTTCCAGGACACCTTTCAAAAAACAGCACTTTTACTGGGTTTTCTATTATCGCGATTTACCCAGAACAGTGATGCTAAAGCAGAATACCGTGCTTGATAGAATAGTACGGTTTGTCACCTTAATTTAAAATCATAGGATATCTGAACTTTTACTAAAAGCTAAACAAATATATTTTTATAATTTAGTAGAGAATACCCGTTATAGTAACTACAAGGGATAAATATGGCGTCGACACAAATAATATCTGGACAGTATTTAATCTGAAATTGTATATGGGTAAAAATTACAATTTTGTTTGTATATCTATATTGACCACGTGATTGAATAATTTTATTTATTATATATTATTATATTATATTTATTATATCGTCGTCGTTCTCGTAATGCGGAGGATCGCAATCATTTATGACTAAATTGCGATACATCATTGACGAGCGGTCACCATTTTTCTCGGTCTTCTGCTCTTCTCGGGGCAAAAAAGATCCGCCAAGCTATAGAATCTGACTACCGTATTGGAGGTTGGCTCTTTTCCCTGGAACTTGCCATACAACCATAAGCCTTTCTAAGCTGTTTTCTCCTCTGTCAGCGAGGTGACAAAAAATTGTAGTTTCTCATGCAGACACATCAATGACAACCTGGTCGCAATTTCCAAATCCTGAAATATAGATAAATTTGTGTCTATTGTCTATGAGCAATTTGGGGTATCGGTAACATTCCTTTCCAGGTCTACATCTCGAGCGCATCTTGTTTTTTCCCAGCTGCTACCCGAAGCTCTCACAAACCAGGCTTTTAACAATTTCGTGATGGTTCAATCGTTAAATATAATAATTTTGTATCTTGTATTTCGTTTAAGAGATTATTCTAAAATTAAATAAATTTTGACGTCTTTGGTTACGGCCATGGTTGACACTGTAGACAGTTACGCGTATAATAGAATCACGTTATTTGGTGACCAAATTTGTTGGTTGCTGTTTACACTAATCAACCAATTTGGGTTTGTTTTAGTTGTCGGTTTGGTTGAACTTTAATTCATTGTTTAACTGTCAACAGTAAGCATAACAAAAGACGCCAAATTTTTTGATCTTTTGTGAATTTTCATTTTTTGAAGCTCGTGACGCACGTACGCGTAAATAAACAGATTATTTTTTACCTTATTTTACGTCGATTATAAACCACTAGAGACATGTGAAGGCATTTCTCGAATAAAACACATACCAAACTCGCCTTTGTAGCTAGCTCCCTAAAGGTAAACTAATTTAGCTGCGTTTGATTGAATTTTCCATCCTAATGGCCGCATATAGGGAGTAATGCACAATCCTTTACCTAATCGAATACGTATGTTTGCTGTTCCAATTCTGTATCCTTTCTAAATACAAGTGACATGTCATGTTTGTACTTGCTAATGATAAGTTTATTGCAAATCAACTAGCAAATTCGGTTCTGTTGTCTGTTTGTTTTACCTAGGAGGATCGATACTAATTTGGTTATAAACTGGTGCTTTAAATCCCTTATGTTCCTGCTGCTGTTTGCTAAAATCTTGATTCGTGATGTAACTTACTTAGTGTGTACATACCTTAGGTGCCCTATTTGTACCTAGTTGTTATTTGTTAACAGGTACATACGGAGTGCATCCAAATATGAAAACGAGTTACGCTGTTTTCCTGTGCAGTGTTTTACTTTAGCACATTTTATAAAAGCTCATGTATAAAAACATAATTTGTTTTAAAATATTTTTTTAAATAAAATATGGAGAAACAAATTTTGAGATCGCAACCGCAACTCAGAAGGCAATTTTCTAAAAGCTAGTAGGTTACATTGCCAGTTAGGCTTTTATTCACTTTAAATGGTTCCTGTTTGTTGTTCTAGGCTGTACACTAGCGCCGTGCTGAAAAAAAAACACGGTGCGGTAAGGGGCGGATTACAGGTTATTACTTTTTTGTCATCGTCATGTGTCGTGTCACTCAAGTGTTGGTCTGCTCAGGATATTATATTACTTATTTTAACGGATTCCTATATATTTTGCATTGACGATTACAAGGTACAGCTGAATTCATTATATCAAACTTTTATTTGGTTGTCACCAAGGGGGGTCATCCACTATTCGAAAATGTGTACTAGTAATGTAGATTTTCTTTAAATTTTGCGTAATGGAGAGTAATGAGGAGTAATGCAGAGTAATGCAACTCTTAAAAGCTGTTATTATATATTTTTTTAAAACGCTTGGGGTACCTAATTACGTCATTATTTTTGATATATTTTTCTTATTGTTACTACAACGAAACGCAATTAGCCCAATGGTCAGCCTAATTGCGTTCGACTTTTTCGTTTTATACACAGATGTTCTGAAAAGTAAAGCAAGCGCAACTTCTTATAATTGTTTAAGAAATATCATTACCGATCCGATACTGCGAAATTGCGCCAAGTTCAAATTTCGGAACTTCGATGTACGAGTTACCCAACTTTGAACAAAATTAAGTTTACCATTAACCACAGTTATAAATACGTAAAAATATTATTTCATACTTTTTAGTGCTTTTTCTTTTGTGATGTCGGTTCGTCTTTTTGAAAACAAAAATATATTTCTTTCTTTTTAGTTCACCTATTCTCACTTTCCCTTCATCTTATCGCTCCCTCTTTAAATTTGTATTGTTCATGTTATATTGGATTTTCAGACCTCAGTAACCCCGAAAATGACAGAGTTAACATCTATTAGACAAAATTAGATTTTCTGACCTCAATAACCCCGAAAATGATATATTAGTTAATATTTTTGGGGAAATTCTCAGCCGCCCCTTTTATTGTTTCTAAGATGGGACCATTCGGGAGAACTCATCTACAAAAAAAATTTATCGAAATCGGTTAATCCGTTCAAGAATTATGCGTGAACATACATAAAAAAATTATTAACAAGTTTCCTTCTTCCAATTCATCTCCAGGGAACTCTTTTCCACGTAATACATGATGAGGAGTGCCGGGTTGCTTGAACTTGAACATCACATATTCTCCTTGTTCGTACCTTCCCGATATTTTACGGTATTTTTGGGGACCATCTATTTTACCAGGCAGTATAAATAAAGAACTGTGCTTAGATTTGCTGTGAAATGCTAATAATCTCATATTCACAGAAATTATGGAAAACCACGAACGCCACTGAGGAGAAAATATGATATTTCACGGAGATGGTGCTCCTTCTAATCATGCATTACCGGTACGGCAGTGTGTCGACTGGAAGATGAATTGGAAGAGGAGGATTTATCGTAGATTACCTGGCGTCTCGTTATTAGAATTCTTCCAACAGGGACATTTAAAAAAGTTACAAACTCGGCCCTTATCTTTGAAAGATTTGTGAAGCTCATTAATGCTGTCAAAGTACTCCAGGCATTCTTCACAACTCCGGACAACATCTTGAACAAATTTTTGATTACTGAATGAAGGAGAATGGGAGACATTTTCAACATATAATAAGTTAACACTTAGAGTAAAGTGGCCAAATATGGAATAGGTGCTTAATATGGAATATCGATTTATTTTAAAAACTATTTGTGCCATTTACTAACTGAAGACTGATACATCAACAAACGCTTATTTTTGCATTGCCGCGAAGTCTTCGTAGCCATGTTTGAATTAGTATGGATAATAACGCCGGTAAACACTTATGCTGATACTGAAAGTTTATTTCCTGGCAAGTATTTTTCTGTTTTCTGGTAAGACGTCTCAGTTTAATTGAATTCCTTTGATTGCATGCCTATCCTCGAATGTCATTGTTTTTTATTGTTGGCATTGTTAATCGTTAATTTTATGTTTTTAGCAGAAAAACAAGGTTCAATTTAATGTGAGGTTAGTGCCAAATATGGAATACACCTGAGCAAACCTGAGAAATCTGGATCCAGTGTATATTGTGCAGTCACTGGGCACACGAAGAATTCTCAGGTGCACTGAGCGAGCATTTTGTTTGTGACTTTCTCAAATAACTTGTGTTTGTGTCTTGTACAATTAAAGTCTCTTTTCGTTTGTAAGAAAGTCGTTTTTCAGTTGCTTAAACATTTTTTTTTAATTTGCTTAGATGTTATATTTTCTTTGAAAGCAGATAGTTTTCTGGTTGATGTGTTTGTAGATACTATTATTTTTTAGGATTAAATCAACGTTTAGTTAACATATCTTATTTATTTAATAAGGTATTCCATATTAGGCTTAAAAATATAACACACAGAAATATGCAACTTTTTGTTTATTAGCTCACAATTTCTGTTATAAGAAATTTAATCCCTTATAACCCCAAAAATATTTTCAGATGACCCTGAATAAAAGGTTTTAGTAATATAACAAACCATTTTTGCACAAAAGAAAAATTTTAAACATAAATAACAAAATGGTATTCCATATTTGGTCACTTTACTCTACGTACTAACCAATATTTTGACTGGCTTTAAAATGGTAGAGGAATTATTCTTCCTCGGTCGTCATGGTACCACCGCACACATCCAACTAATGGGCTGGTGAAATCCCTACGGATGTTTCTAGCTTTGGATGTGTGAGTCGGACTTCCCCAGTATACCCACGGTACACACAGGCTTCGGTATTCGCAGGCTGTCAGAAGATAAAAAATATGCATTTGTTTAACAAGCAGTATCTCAAATTCAAAAAGTAACGAGTCTTGTTACTAGAAATGTAATAAGCTTTAAAACGACGTGTCACTTGTAACACTCACTTTTATTTTAAAATTTTTGGGTAGAAGCTAACCCAGCTTCAGAGTTAAAGTTACAGCGATGAAAATATTTAAAAGAAATGTATTTTTAAAATTTTCATATGAAAAGGTATAAACTAACGTCGATTAGTTTCGGTAGCCCATCGTATACGCGAGAAGTAGTCAGCACTCATTATTAAATATGAACCCTAAGAAAGAAGATGCTCCCACGGAACGGGGAACATACAATATTATTATTTTATGATGTAAAAATGCTTCCCCACGTTTTCTGACGCATTTTTCGAACACATTGTACCGCACAATAATCTATTCCCCGTGATAAACTTTAGAGACAATACAATTTATACTAGATCTTGTGAAAATTATAAACTCTCCCAAAACAGTAGAGACAGTATTCATGTATTTCGCTGCAAAATTTATTTTGATCATTACCAAAATACTTACAGTGTCTGTTTTATTTTAAATGACCTTAACATATCTGTAGCATGCAACACATAACATATAATACTTTTAGTACGCCTACATTCATGGTGAGTAACCTAAGTTCCAAGATTTTTAAAATTTTTATTATTTCTAGTAGTATATATTGCAGGCAAGTTAGCATTTTTAGTGGAATAAATTGGAATGAAGCTAAATTTTTGTCGGATTATAGTACACATCAAGAGTAGTGGGAGAAAAGAAGTTTCTACCCCCACACCGCTTCCTCCCTCCGCGCATCTTGGATAAAAGATGGAGTATATTTCAAACAGCCATATCTCAGAAACTCCTAACCAGTTTTAAAAAAATCTTTTTTTGGAACAAAAAGGAAACAATTTACTTTATTTTTGGTCATATAAAGTTTGCTCCAATGCTGCTTGTTTTTAGTAAAAAAATAAAAATAGGTTTTTTTAATCGTTTTTAATTTTTAAATGAGCATAACTTTTTTTAAACTTTTTTTTATGTTTATTCCAAATAACGCAAACGCATCCAAACCTTCCAAAATAAAGTATTACGGAACATAGTTAGTGCACCGTGGTACATACGAAATAGTGACCTACATCGCGATCTTGGTATCCCGTATGTCGCTAGTGAAATTAGAAGATTTGCCATCAAGCACGAGTCTCGACTCCATCAGCACGTTAACGTCGAAGCCATTAGGCTTCTTGACAACCAGGACTTAGTTAGAAGGCTGAAGAGAACCAAGCCCTTTGAACTAGTATAGACTTTTGAAAACATAGTACAGTGCGCAAGTGTGTGAGTGCTAAGTGCCATGGCCATGAGTCACAACAGATAAACCTTTAGGACTCCATTGGGTGAACTTTAGTATATAAGGATTTTAGTTTTTAAGAATTTAGAGAAAAATTAATGGTTGGTCTTGCAGACCAGTTTTAATAACAGTAAACGCCGCAGGCTTTATCAATAAAAAAAAAAAAAAAAATTCCAAATAATAGATTGTTCTAAAAACATGTTTCTATTTCTAAAAACTTCATTAAAATTGCTTTTGTAGCTTTTGAGTAATAGATAAATATATATAACCTTGTTCAAATAATAAATGTGAGTAATATGCAGAACATACCCGTGCGGCATGCCTACTTTGCACCGCTTGCGATATTTTACGATAGCTTTCTAAAATTTAGCACACCACGATATATATAAAAAATAATTGGCTCTTATAAAATGTACGGCTTGAAATTTCTTGCCTGTGGTAGGTACTAAATTTCGAAAAAAATAAGTTGGTTTTATGTCTTTCTTCTTTAGGCAGAGTTCGAAAAATATTAAAGCTATTTACGGATTGGATATTTTTCGGAGTATTTTTGTTAAAAAAAGATACATCATTAGCAGCATTTACACTTTATACAGATAATTTAAGTACACAAAATACAAAATAACAGCACTTGCATACATTAAATTTACAATAAAATAAAAAACAAAATGAATATCAATAATTGTTGTAAGTATTAAATATTAGTTAAATATCTATTTCTAAGTCATCTATTTCTACACTGGGAGAGTTTAAGCAAGAAAGCCCTTTGCAGTGTTTGCACAATCCACTACATTTTCGAAAAAAGTTTAAACAAGTACAATCTGAATCGCAATTTATATTTGCAAAAAAGCTATCCATTACATGTTTTGGTCCACGTGGTTTTGAGCTTGTTACTGAAAAATATTTATTATTAGTAACAAACTACCCCCATTCTTTAGAATCAAGTTTATTCCCTAACCACATTTGAACCTGCAAGAAAACTCTATAAATATGCTGCTCACAGGCTTCTTTGGTGGGAGGAAGACAAGCCAGATCAAAGTTTGAACTTAAACCCTGTTTTGAGGTAATCTGCTTGTAACAATGAAATCTAGATTCATTTGAAGTCTCACACTCTGCGACAGAGAAACAAATTTAAAATAATTTTTTCCCCAACTCCACAAAGGATCTCTTTTGTAGAATCTGGATTATTAAAAACGTTAAGACTTTCTAAAAGATCAGGATTATTATCTAGAATTTTAAATATTTTCTTGTTTTCCATTCTATATTGTGTCACATCCTGTATATGAATGAATCAACAACAAATTGTTTAAAATAGATTTTGAAATACAATTCTGAATTTTAAAAATATTAAGAAATGATACTAAAGTTATTTTAGTCTAATATTCACTTTGTACTGAGTGTAGTACCATGTATTTGTTTACAAAACTTTTTTTTTGAAGCCGTTAAGAATACCACCAAAAATTGGTATTTTCTCGATGTCATTTCAATAATTTCAGATCTAATTTTTAACACAGTTTAAATTTTATTTTACTTTTTTTTAATAATATTGTTTTTAACCTCTTGGTATCATCAGAAGCGTATTTTCAAACCGCCAATTAAAAACTTCAGGAATATTCAGTATTTTAAAAATATTGCTTTCAACACGCCGCCATTTTGTTCTCAGGGCGAATAATGACGTAATATTCTAGGACATAAAGTACTCAATGATACCTTTAAAATGATGTATCGCAAGATCCCTTTCTCTATTTAATTTTTTTCCAAGATGGCGTCCAGCAGCCATCTTCATTTTTCCGAGAGTCACTTATGCACCAAAACATATTATTTTTGTTTTAATTACCGTATGCCAACTTTCAACTTTCTAGATGTAACGATTCAAAAATTTAGCGGGCGGGAACATTTTTCGAAGTTTAGTACCATAGGCGAAAAATTAAGCCGTACATTTTATAGGAGCCAATTTTTATTATTACATAATATAATCGTGAAGTGCTAAATTTTAGAAAGTTATCGTAAAATATCTCAAGCGGTGTAAGTAGGCACGCGGGTGTGGTTTGCATATTAGTCACTTTTATTATTTGAACAAGGTTATATATCTTTATTTATGACTCAAAAACTTCAAAAGAAATTTTAATGCGGTTTTAGAATTCAATAGAAAAATGTTTTTAGAGCATTTTGTTGTTTGGAATAAACATAAAAAAATGTTTCCTCTTTGATCTAAAAAAAAAGATTTTTTAAAATCGGTTAAGCCCTGTCTGAGATATGGCGGTTTTAAATATACTCCATTCCGCCATCTTTGATCCAAGATGGCGGAGGAAGCAAGAGGTGTTGGAGTGGAAACTTTTTTTCTCCGATTACTGTTAATTTGTACTATCATCTGAAAACAATTCAGCTTCATTTCAATTTATTCACGTCTAGTATTGTATAGCCTAAATTTCACGCTTATTTGCCCACAGTATAGGGAAGTTCTTTGAAAATAGCTGAGTCAAAAGTATAGGTAATAATAACTAAACTGGGACGTCTAAAAGTTACAGCATTCTGAGGGAAAACATCTTTAATTTACCTTGAAAATTGTGATTTGCCTGAAGCTGATAACGTCAATCGACGTATCGACGTGATCGACGAAAAATATAAAACCAAGTGACTGACACTAAGCAGCTAGCTTCTGGTTCATTTGGTCGATGTTGCCTGAAGCGAGTAGCAGTTTGGCATCATTTAGGGGTTTTATTATATTTTATCTAAAAACGCTGGCTCCTCAAAATAATATTAGATGTTTTTTAGTGTACAGCCATTTTTATACAATTATATATTAATAATAGTGTCTTAACAATATGGATTATTTGCTCTCATACTATTTTCCGATTGACATCATATTGCTGACTAAGTCACAAAAATCCCTCGAACGTCAGAGCATCTCACAAACCAGATGCTTCTTGTCGCTTTGACATTCTTAGATAAATCCTAAGATAACTTTAGATTCTAATTCACCAATGTTTTCTACGCTCTAATGACATTTTTAGCTGCACTAATCATATGACTTCACTCAAATGCATGCACTTTTGTGAAAACAATTAGTTCGGTTTAATCAATCTCAAAATAATAGCCATGCCATATTAGTGCTGCAGTAGTTAGTAGATGGGTCATCAAACATTGTTTGTTTTATCAGGTGAATAGCGAAATTAATGCTAATTAGCTGAATTAGGTGACGACCTGGTTCTCTATAACCCATTTCGTTAATTTTATCCTGGACCATATGTTTGTTTGAAACTCAATTAACGCTATGTAGAGAAGGTACGTTGTGTGTGTAGCAAGTCCTCGTAAATATAGGTATATGTTCTGCGCTTTAAAGGAATATCATAGATATATTGTTTGTAATAAACTAGTTCAGATTTGGTAAATTCCCAGGAGAGTTTCATATTTATACCCAATTTAATTTCAGATTTATGGTTACAAAATGGATAGAAAATAAGCGAAATATCCTACGTAGACTTGTTAAGAGGAAATGACTCAAATAATATATCAAATTGACAGCACCATACGTACTACCTCTGGTACTACTCAAATATTTTAAAAACATTTTAACTAATAATTTAAGTAAGGTATAAATTTAAAAAATTCCAGGCTGATATCAATTAGAAATACCAACATGGTATCTACGTAAATCTTATGAGTTCAAGTTATTTGAAACGCTATTTTCCCTCTACATGATAAGAAAATGATAGTGACAAATTAAAATGTTTTGGCAAAAAATGTGGTTTTTAAGTTATTAATGTTATTATTAGCAACATTTCCTTCCAATGTAATCTTGACTATTATTAACAAAGGGATTCACAAGACATAATAAAACTAGCACGCGTAGAGCGCCTAATCGCCCCCCGAGGGGGCTCTATAAGGTCGGTAATATCATCATTGTCATGCCCTGAAAGTTTCGTGTTTCTAGGCCATATATTAAGGAAGATATCACACTCCTACGGACTGATGATGCAGAATAGAGCGCCCTTCGTAACCGTGTCGCTACACAAATACAAACACCACACGTAGAAAGTATTTTTGCCAACAAAAAACTTTTCGGACACCCTGTATACATACATACAAACATAAACACATATTAACACAAATGTATTCGATTTGCGTGAAATCCGACCAAATAAAGTTTATCTAAGTAATAATAGGAGTATTTGTCCATACCAAGACTTTTTGGACACCCTGTATACGTTCAAACTATCACCGACACGTTTAAATAGGAATATAGTCGATTTACTTAAAATCCAAATTAAGTGATTTTATCTCGGTATTAATAGAATTATTTGCCCATACCAAGATTTTTCGGACACCCTGTATACATACATACAAACATAAACACATATCAATACAAATATTTGCGTGAAATCCGACCTAATAGTTTATCTAAGTAATAATAGGAGTCCCATAACAAGACTTTTCGGACTCCCTGTATACATTCAAACTAACACCCACACGTTTAAATAGGAATATAGTCGATTTAATTAGGATTATCTCGGTACTAGTAGAAGTATTTGCCCATACCAAGACTTTTCGGACACCCTGTATACATATATACAACACATATAAAAACAAATATAACCGCTTTGCATGAAATCCGGTTTAATTACATTTATCCTGGTACTACTAGGAGTATTTGCTCCAACTAAGACTTTTTGGACAGCCTGTATACAAACATAATATATCTCCGTACACATAAAAATGCAAATATATACGATTTGCTTTAAATCCGACAATTAAGTTTATCTTTGTACAAATAGCAAAGGTATTTGTCCATACAAAGACTTTTCGGACACCCTGTACTATACATACATACAAACACAACAAACACAACAAACACGGCACATAGTAATTTAAATATTTTCGATTTTCTTGAAAACCTGCTCAATAGGTTTATATTCGTACTAATGGCAACGATATTTCCGCATACAAAGACTTTTTGGACATTCTGTATACATACCAACATAAAAACAACAACACAAAGTATAAAATGTATTTTCGAATCGTTCTGGTTACTTTAAAACGATCCGAATCAATCCATTTCCCTAAAATTAAATTCAAATTATTCAATAATAACTAATATATTGCCCCAAAGGTATACACGCTCATGCTTAGGAAATAAATGCATATTTTTAGATGTTATAACAAATTTGTCGATGCCACTGAGCGCAATATTAGAATCTTCAATGATGTCTTGTAGCGTCATAGGAAAATCGATTAAAATGGTATTTAATCGGTATATTATGAAATGAAATGTCTTTCTACTGAAAGTATAAGGTCCCTAAATCCCTTGCCCGGTAAATTTCAAGCCGAAGTTGGTCCAGACTCATTCCTATTTCGCATCAAAATGCTGACATTTTAGCCAAATTGTGACATTTCATACATTATAATTAAATTAATACATTTCCCCGTATAGAAATTGATTTTTATAATGCAATGTAGGGATTGTAGGGTCAACAAAAATTTCAAAAAAATGATATTTAATGCCCATCTCGTGCAACGAAATGGTCAGTAATAGATAAAAAAACGTCCATTCTATCAATTCCATGTATATTCCAAGCCGAAACTGGCTCAGGATCTTTAAAATATCGCTAAAAAAACTGAATATTTTGACAGCTCATATTTAACTTCGATCTAAAGCGTCACCAGTTCAATTGTTTTTTTCCATGGCATAGTTTAATATTCGCAGTTTTTAAAATTTTTCCTGCGCCGAAGGAAGAATAGTATATTCTGTAACAAGGTTAGAATGAAAAAACTCGATACGAGTGGAAAATTCCGAACGCGAGCGCTAGCGAGCGTGAGGAACCACGAGTATCGAGTTTTTTTTATTCTAACTGAGTAACAGACTATATTTTCTCCACGACCAGAAAATATGAATCAAAACCAATTAAATTAAATTTGAACAAAACAAGTTATTTATTGAGATTTACATTACATTGTATAAATATTTATATTTATAGTGTTGGTACAGTTGCTAAAATTAAAAGTAGGTGCATTGGAAATATTTTCCGTAATATTTTTCAAAACAGATTGATTTGTAGAGGCGGAGATTTTTCACTCATTATTTCATTTAAATTGAAGCTTTTCTGACAAAATTTATGACGCCGCCACCATTTGCATCTGTCACTGACAATTTTGAAATCCACGGCAATCTATGTCGTTTGGTTCGATTACAGAATATTCATACCGTACCTTGTTATGGAATGAAAATACATGCGAAACACATAAGAAGTAAGTGTTTCAGAATAAATATTCTAACTCAAGAGTAAGAATGTATATGTTCTATTATTAAAAATGATTTCGGATTTTCTACATTCTTTACTGGTTGTGGAGAAAACCTATTTATTTATAACTTTAACGCAAAAATATGGAGTTTTAATTAGTTAGCAGTGTTCTCAGATGATGACGGAAGAAAATAAACCAAAAAAGAGCTGTTAAATAAGAGAAATAATACATAATAATGCCATTTAAAGATGAATTTTGATGGAAAAAAACAGAAAAAATGTGTTTTTACCACCTAAATCCGGCCCAGGATCACCCATTCGGAATTCATTTTAAAGTCTGATTATATCCCCAAGGGATAGCGTTGAAAAAGTCGGAAGAAATTAGATAAGAAAAGATACAGAGTGATTCGAATGTAGAGATGTCATGAAAAAAAAACGGTTAAAAATCGAAATTTAATTATCGATTGCTCCTTTCCTATTAAGAATAAAGGAACCAAAAAATATGAAAATTACGTATTTCGGCGAACTCTTTCCGATAAGGTACATGGGATTTCGATTTGAATCCATTTTGACCCCCAAAAAAATTGACAACCGTCAAAAATTTGCATGAAAAATCGTAATTTCCAGTTTTTCCCAAATTTTTCCAATTTCCAGTCGTTTTAGGTATAGGCAAATGTATTGCAAAAAGAAAGTATTTGAGATTCTTTAGTTTTAAGTTCAAATCCGTTTTTCTGTCCGACGCTGCGTTTTCGAGCAATGTAGAATTTCAGTAGGGCTCGGAAGACTCCGATCCTCTACAACCTCTGAAAATTTAAATCGATTTAATTAACTTTTGCGACCTGTATCGTGTATCATACGAAATCGCGGAAATTTCGACTTTGACGTTTAATAACTCCGAAACGCGACACCCTGTATAACTGAATTTTTTACCGAAGCTAGTCGCACTATCCCTCTATTAACCTAGAAAATTTGGTTGCTCCCCCTCTAACCGTTTTCGAGAAAAAAAATTTAAAATGGGAAAAAACCGAATCTGACGCCAACAAACGAACATTTTTCACGGACGGGGCGTTATATAGAGCGCTGTTGGCGCTCTATAACGAGCGTTTTCAATTTTACCAAATAAATTTCGCGTTGGTGGTTGGTTAACAATTTTTCCCGATTAAAGCCCAAAACCATGAGTCACGATTTTTTATCACAAATTAGTGAACAGATAATATTTGGTCACAAGAAAAAGTTTAAGACCAATTTATCTGCTACTAGTGTAGCTGTTATGTTCTTTGATCACACTTATAGCTCGAGTGTTATGTTAAGATTATCTAAGGTACATCAGTCCGCCGCGCCGGTTGATTATTGCCGGCAGGCCATTTTTCACTACCAACATGAAAGACAGGTAAAAGCATATACGTATTAAATAAATATACCGCAGGTTCCCCATTTACTCAATGTGCGGATTTTGATGCCAACAATGTGAAATGGAGATATATAATCTCGCATAAGTCTATCTTTTCTTAAGATATTTCGTAAACTGCGATTGCGCTAAATTTTGTGTTGCTATTGGCAATCTAGCGGCCCCCCGCTTCATAAGTTTCTTGACAGGGCTGGTCTTTTAGTATAATTGAACTAGTTTATTACTTTTTGTACATCAGGGAATAAGTTAGCACACTTCAAAATAAACTACAAGAACACCGTCTACAGAATACAACACGACACAAAGAGAAAATGGCGAATGGCGATCCAACTGTAAACTAGAAAAACCAGAAAGCTGAAAGAAGCCGAAATATACGCACAGCAGCCGATGATTAGTACAATTCACCATCTAATTCAGTACAATTTCTGACCAATGAAAAAATTCGTATTAACGCATGCGCTTATACAGAAATATCAGAAGAAAGGATAGACTTATGCGAGATTGTATATCTCCATTTCACATTGTTGGCATCACGAATTCGAGACAACCAGCGGTATATTTATTTAATACGTGTATATGGGTAAAAGTCTTTTTAAACGCGTTTTAAGCAACTGACAGCGGACGCGACCACGGCCTAGGGATGGCAATGATATATAGATATTTACAAAATATCGATATCCTGACAACAAATCATCGATATTTAACATCGATGTTTATTACGCGGTGATGTATCGGTGTATCGCTATATCGATACAATTTCTATGTATCGCTTCGCCTTACAAACATGTCTAGCTACGATATAAAATGTATAGCTAGTTGCCAAATGTTGGGTGTAAAATACTTCAGAATATGACGAAGTTTAAAGTTTTTTTTATTTCTATTATTCAAAATGTTTTAATTTGTATAAATATTTTGTTCAGGAACAATAAAAATATTCTGAAAAAAAAAATCTTATACAAATTATTTCTACACTACACCCTTCCAAATAATTGTACCATTGTTTGGGTTTGATGGTTAAAAAACAATAAACAAGGAAGTAAAAGTATCGAAACACATCGATATTTTGCAGTGCATTATATTTTCGTTCTGATATATCCAGGAGAGCGATAGTTCACTTTCGATATATCGATGTCTCGATATATCATCATTTTCATTCGATTTTGCCATCCCTACCACGGATTTCTCGCTCAACTAAAACTTATAGAGCTTCTCCGCCTCAACTGCATCCCTGTAGTAAAAAATGGCCGACCAGCCGTGATCGCTCGGCAAACTTCACGGATCGCTTCTTTTACTACTTTTATTCATTTATGTATAAGACAAAAAGTAAATAGACGTTTTTGTTTTGCCTTTTAAGATGATTTTGTAAATAGTTTGTTACTACTTTTTTCCTATATTCTTCCACATCTTTTTAAACATTTTAAATATCTAGTCTTTGACATGACACGCTATCTCTTTTATATCAGGCACGGTCCTTTATGTGCACAAGTTCTTTTTTACTTGGTTCTGATATGTTAAATATTGGTTAAAAGACGTTACAAAAAATTAGGAATACTCATTAGTAAAAATACAATTCTAAACGTTATTCGACCACATATCCTGATCTTTTATACAGCAACCTCGTTTGTCAAGGAACTGCCACGTAACAATTTGACTGATTAACTGAATAATTTAACTGATTTCTACATATTCTAGATAGAAACCAGGAATGTAGCTACAGAAACCTAAAAAAGAAATGTGACACGAAAGAAAGTATAAGCCCGGAGGTAGCAGGAGAAAACTATTGATATGGAAAAGATATTAGTAAAGAAAATTGAACAAAATCTTTTCGTTAAGTTGGTTGTAGCGAATATTATTTTGTAAATGAAAAATGGGTGTTATTTAGAATATTTTTCAATTTTATTACAAAATAGTATTCAACACACAGATTAAAAGTTGGCAACTCTGGCCGGTGCAGGGATACAAAAGATAATGATGTTGCAGAGAGTAAAACGCAAGAAGTACAAATTTATTTTTAAAATATTATTACTAGGCAACGGTGGATTTAACCTAAAATTTTAAATCCATCGTTGCTTAGTAATTAACGATATATTAAAAAATTACGACATATATTTTATGTTCTTATAATATAGAGTGTTTGATACCTACTAGCTGGTCTAAAAAAATTCTCAGTTCATTAGAAATAAAATATGACAAACACGTTTACAATATTTTATGTGCAGTCCTCGAGATTCTTGTGTCTTAAAAATTAGGATAAAACTGTTATCACAAAGTCCCTAGTATCCGCTGTAATGTAACTATTGAAAATTCGATCCACCTTTTATGTTGATTTTGGAGTTGAATCCCTAAATAGGTACCTCAGATACTAACATTTTCTCCGAAAGCACACTGTATAAGCTAATAAAGTATAGGGAAATGGTACTTGCTAAAACATTCTCTTTAGCAAGATAAATATATTGAGTTTTTTATTTTTGCTGTGGCACATTTTTTACATTATGTACATATATACAATTTTATCTCTAGCATTATTTTATAGCTCGTTACACATTATATACTTGCATTCTGTTCCTAATGAATTTTCTTAACGAAGTTTTTTTTTAATTAAGAGTTGTTCCTAAATATTAAATACTTTTTGCTGTCTACAAGAAAACTAAATAAAACTTTCTGCTGTAGCAGCAATTTGTTCTAACGAAGTACTTTACCGTAATCTTATTAGCAAATAACTAAATTGATTAAATCCGCCTTTGCCAAGAAGCAGTGAAGGCCTGGACAAACAGTGTAACCCCGCGCCATCTTGATATTTTAGAGCGGGGTATGTATTCAAGTGAATTACCAAAATTAGTATCGATTCTCTCTTGACGAACGGAAGATTGCAACGAGTAAGTTCAAATTTTAAAGCTAAATTTCGTTTAAAATCATATATTATTAAATGTGAAAATACAGTGAATCCATAAAAATATTCTGTGAAACTATTACATACTGCAAAAAACAAAAAGTGTTTATATATGTATATATGAATGTCGTTTTAGAAAATAATACTTTGAATAGGTTTCTTGTGTGTCTTAAATCATAATATAAGCTTTCATATGGGTCAGATTCAAAAACGTTCAGATTTCATTGGAGACTGGGATCTTTTTGTTAAAGTCATATTATAAGCAAATAATAAAATATGATTCGCATAACGTCAAACTTTATTACTCTATTTACGTTTTCACTACTTTAGCAGTCATATTTGCGAAGTGTCTAAGTTTTAAAACATTAAGAGTAAAATATTCTTAATTGCTAATTTTTGTTTCATATTATTTTGTTTAATTTTAAAAATGCTGCTTTTAAGATTAAGGTTAGAAAATAAAATTTCTCCTTACATTATTATGCCAATATACCGTATTGAATACTTATGGTTAAGAGAAGACAAGTTTACCGATGTCAAATTCAAATACCGCCGCTCCTGGTGTTACCAATATCTCTCCCAACTTTAGAACGTTCTGGAAAATATGCGCATTCTCTATTACATATTTAATAATGGTGGTTACAGGTCTTTTGATCCAAAGTATTAAGACAAAATATACCATTTCCATATGATTTTCTAATATATTATTTTCCTTTTAATTAAAAGGTAATAAACTAACCGAAAAAATTAATTCATGATACAATATTGAGACCTTGGATTTTAACCCATAGATATATTGTAATACAGAAAATTCTTGCTAAATGAGATTTTTTTATAATCCTGTTTTGTTACCTTCCAAATCCGATAACATGGTGAACCTGAACTGGATCAAAGAGATCTCAAAAAATGGTTTCTTAGATTTGGTTTTATTTTTCGCTTAATCTGCATACAAATAGCAGATCTGGCCTACCGCTTTCTCAATTTGCTGATCTGACTGCAAATTCAGACAACATAAAGCTTCTTGACTAAAGTACACAAATTATTTCAAAGAAAGTCATCAAGAATGGAGGTAACTTGCATGGTTATTTTCTTGAACGAATAAGGAAACAGGGACGCGGTAGTGTGAGCGTGTCGAATGTGTAATATATTTACTTGTTATTTATGGAAAAATCGTTCCCCATAGGGTATCGCTGTCTCTGTTTTTTTCTCAACAGCTGAGCAGTCCACGTCAAATTATCAATCACTGGGTCGGAGTATAGACTCGCTTTTAGGGTGTTAAAATAACGTGTACTCTGTAATTACTACATTTTTGTATATTTAAGTGGTATGGTTGTGAATAAGGAAACTTAAATTACTACAAGCGAATGTCCGCTATTGTTTTTTTTTTGATAAAAAGGAATTTAGTATTATGATGTAATAAAAATTGTACTACAGCTGCTTCATAGATATTGATTTCTAACAATCATAAATAGCATATTAATTGAAATTGCAACTTTTTAAAGATAGTTATACAGTTTTGCGAAGAATGTTCACACTTTTGTACCTTTGTTTTTCGTAGTATCTTTTTTGACTTTGTATACGCATTTTAGCACAAAATGGATATCATTTAATGTCAAATTGGAGATTTGTTACGGTATCCGTACGAATATCCTTTAAACCAGTAATGTCTGAATGATTTTACTCGATCAAAATAAAAATATAGGTACTATTCTAAACTTCTTTTTTCTAATACGATTTAAAAGCATACTATGTTTGTGTTGGTTATTGTAATTAAATATCAGTTTCGGTTGTACAATAAACAAAAAAGAATACCTTTGGATTGCACATAAGTAAGCAGTGGTAAGCGCCACTACGCCTGGGCATCCAATGCAGGTGAAGATGAACTCACTTTTTTCCGATAGTACTCGGGAAGCAGATCACAGCTTTACACTCCTGCTAAATATGCCTAAACAATATGAGGTACAGTGATTGATGATATAGTAATAGTACAAATTTGCCAAAATATTATCATAATTTTTGTGTTTTTTTTTAAATTTCAGTATGGGGTTTTAAAAATAAAATTTATTCTTGAACGGAAGATGTAAGAAACAAATGTACCTAATTGTCTATAAATAACCGAGGCCTGATTGAAGCCAACCTCTTTTTTTTGGCAAAAATATAGTTAAAACTACATATTTTTATGTCCCGAGGACATGCAAGAGATGGCTCATCTACTTACATTTAGTCTTGCTTTTGGGGGCTCCATTCGGTTTTTTTTGGTTAGCTCTGGTAAGTTTTCCTCTCGGTTTTACTAAATAGCCACCAAACTGACCAAGGGTTAACAAGTATTGATAAAAATTATGTTAAACACCGTATTAGGCAAGGGCGTGTCCAGCTCACAACGGAAGGGGGGACAACTTTCTGAATTCAACGCCTCCTTCATTGGGGGGAGGGGGGCATATAATATTACGCATTATCAAAAGGAAGAACACAATTTATTTTAAAAAATTTCACGCTATTTTATGTACGATTATGTATCGTGAAGTGAAATGAGCAGTGTTGCCAGAGATATTTTTGATTTTGCTCGTAATTATCACTTTAAACACTACTTATGATCAAAATTTCAAAAATCTAGCTCGATTGGAAGTACCCTAGATTTATGATGATCTATCGATCAGTCAATGAGTGCCCGAAATTGTGATTTTTGGACATTCGTATCTTGTAAAATATTCCACCTAGACGTATAAAATTTGGAATACTGCTTCTTTTTGGTAACCTTAACTCCCCCGAAAAAATTCGGTCCTATTACGGAACTAGCTTCGAAGATAGAGGGGGGGGGGCGAAAAGTGCTCGAAATGGTTCATGAAACTATTGCACAGTGAGCGCGTGGTCGGTTTTGCGAGAACTTGGCCAGCCGCACTCTGTACGCTTGGATTGCTTTAATTATCCTTGGCTATTATTACAATGTAAATTTAAATTAATTGATCACAGATTTGCTCAGTTTTCTATTTCGTTCATTTGACAGTAATATAATTTGCGCATTGTCCTGATTTTTATTTAGATGACAACGAATATTAAGAAAATTAAAACAAGCAAGTGTACCTGTGCCTACGTCCTATAAATAGCAAAATAGCCATGTGTCACATCCAGTTAAGTGATAAATGCTTTGTTGCCTAAAGCAATATATTTAACGACTAAATAGATACTTAAGCGTCAAGTTTTCAAAATACACTTTCCAAAAAGTATTTCTCCTTTCAAAGTGATTTCTTTGGTTTATGTGTAAATTTTATAGCTCACTTCGTTATTCCCACACAACTGCAGTTTCCATACTTTAAACTTTTGCTATCAAAACACTTTTATGAATTCATAAAACTGAACCAGTTCCTGTTTATAACTTTCCCACTCAAAATAAAATTTTATTGAAGCATACAGATTAGTACATGGCCAAATAAACGGAAAATGTTTAATATATCTACCGTACAACGTAATATAAAACATGTTTCTATTAAAAAAATTTACACACCTGCGGACTCCATAGAGGGTGATTGAATACTGGTGAACTGCATCTAATTCCCATTTAGGTGATAAAAGAAGCATATGCATGATTGGTTAGATACTGCATCTGCATAACAGTTTAAAATTTTTACATATATATTTTTAACAGCTTTAATTAATTTATTTTGTTTACAAATTATCAGAAAAGCTATTTGTTAATATTCATTTGCTAATAATGTTTATTAAATAATTTTATAAAATTATTTTCAGCTTGTAATCAGAAGGGCAACACAAGAATAAATAAAACGGCAAGAGAACGGTATCCATCCGATGATTGGAACCAGAGATAATGAAGTTACAATGTGACAGAAACAAACAAACTATTAAAACTTGTAAATAACATAAATCGGAAGATAATTTAAAAAAAAAATCCCGATACACGTGTCGACTCAAATTATAAAAGAAATTTTGGGACATTTCAAAAATTGAATTTTTTTTCGCCCAAATCCGAACGATTTGTAAAATAATAACATATTTCTAAATACCCTTGGCAAATGGACATATGATTTGTAATTCAAAAATAAATGGAACTTGGTTATTAAAAAAGATCTGCTCTGTAAAGTAGTAAAAAAGTTTATACACGATCCTAATACTGTGATGGAAAAAATGTTGAAAAACATCAGCAGTGTAAAATGTCAAATACTCAACGTAAAGTACTAAAATTATTCATTGTTTCAGAATTAACACCGTATATGCTTTCACCGTAGAAATGAAGACTTATACCTTATATTAAGGAATAATAAAAAAGTTATTAGAAATAATATGTCTCCCAGATCATTTATCAGCACTCCCTCTTCGCTTGGCTGTATTTTTCTTACATGGGATTATTACGAACCGCCTAAAATAAATCTAAACAATCCTTGTTGACGCAGTTGGTCCCGTTTCCTCTGCAGCTCCCGTCTAAAGTTTGGGTTATATTTTATACTTTTAAGATGCCAGGAATATATTTTGCTGCTTTATTTTCATACCTGCTTTCCAGTTATAATGTGTTCGCTGCACACTTGCGATTCTTATCACGAAAGGAATATTGGGTTGGAAAAGGATTTTAGGAATAATACTCATATAGTAACTGTATGTATGTATATAGATTAAGTCAGGGCCCAAATGATATGTAACCTATTATTATGAAAATAAAAATGTTAAGTAAGTAAGTGAGGAATAACATAGTAAAAAGTTGTTCAAGTTTGTTTGTTTTCTTCTAATTTATCCTGAACTGAAATTTCGAATTAAAAAGTTTGTTACCCTAATAACACTAGTCAGCGTATAATGTTAACCCTATTACTATAATTGCAATTAAACGATAACTCTACCGAATAAAACTAGAAAGGAAACAAATTACGAAGTTTTTTAACTGAAATTTTTGAACTTGTATTAATACATATCGTCATCCTAGAATGCTGCGCAATAAAATTAGCACAATAAATGGAAATGTACAAGTATGAAGTACCAATTTAGAAAACACCTATATGGGCTGAGTGCTATAGTTCTGACTATGGTTTGGAATAGTGTCATAAACACTTAGATGAAGTAACATCTGTGAGGTGAGGGCTGAGTGCTATAGTTCTGACTATGTTTTGGAATAGTGTTATAAACCCTTAATCAAGGTTCAAGGTTGGACTGGTAAAAGTATATTTACTTTTTAATAAAGAGTGACAAAGTACCTACTGTCAGAAACTAGAATTGTTAAAATCACTGTTTAGCACTTAAAAACAAAAAGTTATTATTGTCATTAAATTACGGTGTAACAGGAATAATTCTTGCTGCGATGCAACAAAATAATAAATGCATCTTATTAAACCGACAAGAAGAAACAACCTAACTTCTTAATGGTATTTGGTTGGATGCCTTAAGAGAATAAACAAAAGCGACGGGTAGCTAGTTTATATTACGTTACTTTAGACCACTATTAAATTCTAAAGATAAATTTTGAATAGAACGGATAGAGGAGTGCCCATACCAAAGAAATTTGACACCGACTTGGAAACTAGTATACATAGGGGTCTTTCCTCTTTCCTTACACCGCCATTATACACCACATAACCGTGACGAAAGGGGAATTATGCTTCGGCAGCGTAATGTGTTGGTTGTTAATTCAAGAAAATTAACGTTATTTTGGGAACTTTAAAGGGTCGCAGGACCGGAACTTAAAGATTATCGCGGTTATTTGGAAGTTTCGGTTCACTGGCTTCCTAATAACGTTTCAGAGTTTAGCTTGAAAATGCATCTTAAAAGAAAATTTTCAGGGATATTTTACTGACTTATTAAGATTAGAAATTTTAAACTAGGTCTTGCAAAACCTTTGCTCTTCAAGTTGCCTTGTAATTTTCGTATTTAATAATAACTTTAGAAGCTGTGAACATTCTTAAGTTAAATTCCAAATCGTAAACACACATTTTATTGTTCTATATAAATCTCTTCGATCTAGTTGTACGTATATAAGAATACAGACCATCGTAATTGAAATTGAAATTTTCGACGAGTACAAAAAAAAAGTTGTTATGGTATAATTCGGTCGCTGGTTTGCCACAATGGCGACGCACATTCCATGACTGAACTTCTGTAAATATCTGAAATCTAAAATATACTAAAGAAAATCAAACATATTAGGAAGACTTAACAGGTATTGCAGAGAAATAAATTCTTAACAATGTATGGGAGGAAATGAAAGCTCATTTGTACCATTGCATTGTGTGAAAGTTAATAGTGTCATTTTAAGAACCTAATAAAATGGTTTATATGATTGTCTCTCATTTTGTTCAGGATTCTTGAAATGTATTTGGTTCTGTTTATTACACTTAAGATTTCAAATATGTCCATAAAAAGAAATTTAAATGATTTAAAAATAACAACAAACTTGTTTCAATCTTCACTAAATTTTTATTCATAAACATGACAATTGTTTCGACAACACAGCGTCTTCTTCAGATGGTTGGAGTAAACTAACTGTTCTTATTATATGCATTAAATACTCAACAAATTTTTACCTAATTTCTTCATCAAGTAACGGCTACATCAATTCAAAATTTAAATGAGTTGGGTCAGGGGCCTGGAAGGTTATCCTGTAGGCCCTCTTCTGCCACAGCGACCGGATAACCCTAGCAATCTTTTGTTGTAAGGGGTTTTTCCATATATTTTGGAGTACCCCTAGAGCGTTTATTTTAAAAGCTAGAAAAAAACTTTTAAATACAAAAGTTGAAGTATTTTCTCTGAACTGTCAAAATCTGTCATCGTATAAAACAAATGAACATCGCAAATGTGTTTAAACACATTAAATTTGTTTATTTTTAATGAAACACCCTGTATTGTATTTAATATTTGGAATGATCCGCTCTTCCCGATTTCAAATATATATACACTTTTCCTATATTTTATCAAGCCGTTTCCAAAATATAAGGGTCTAGATTATGTTATTTGTATAATGTGCATTTTGTGGGAATCTGGGGTGCTATTATGTTCACGTTTGCTAGCGATATCGATTTTCAGTCACCTGATTATCGAGTACAGAAGCAGTTAACTGGTCACGGGAAAAATGTCATTAGAGTCAAAAATGTCACCAGTCGCCGTGAACGTAGTAAAGTCCAAACCAATCATGTACAATGACGCTGGTGCCGACGCGGCGGAGAGATTATTGCGACGCCGCGCGCCGCCGCCGTCTCTCTCGAACCGTGTGTGAGTTCATTAAAAACCAGTGGTTAACTAAAAGTCCGCCGGCACTAACGTCATTGTACGTTACATAACTGATTTTGACTCTAGCACCCCTGGTTAGCCATGACCACGAAATACGGGTTTTTATTTCAACTATAAACCTCTATATTTTTTAGACGATTTGATGAAACACACAGCAAAACGATATAATATATTTGAAATCAGGAAGAGCACAACTATCTAAATATTAAGTAATATACAGGGTGTTCCGTTAAAAATAAATAAATTTAATCCGTTTAAACTCATTTACGATATTCATACATTTCATACATTTTAGATGAAATACGTTACCTTTGTAACTTAAAGTTTTTTCTAGCTTTTAAAATAAACGCTCTAGGGGTAGGTACTCCAAAATATATGGAAACCCCTGCACTTTAGAAGGGATCAAAAAAGCTTTTACAGGGACTAATAAGGTAGGTATCATCACTTACAGCACCGGTTTTTCTACTTGCTAACCTAAAAATCAATGGAGTTATTTTCAGCACTTAACAAAATGATTTTTGTATTTGTTTTTAATTTTGTTAGAAATATTTATAAATTTTAATCAAATTTCAGTTTCTAAATAAGGTATAAACATTACGTTAAAAAAATTAAATATAGATGAATAAAGAATTGAAAACCCTTTCAAATGAGGGGTTACTCAATACCCCTTTGAATATTTTGACGTGTGGGTTAGTGGGGGTAGAGGCTTGTTATGCGAACTCAAGCAAAAGGGCCAAACTTTTCATTAAAATGTGTCCCCATAGCAACCAGATGTTACAGGATTAAAAAAAACATACAAATAACGGGGTTGTACAGGGTGGCTGGCTGTAATTGGAATGCTATGCGTAGGTATAGTCCAGGCCACAAACCAGTTTCCTTTATAATGTTTTTTTAATGATAAATAAAAAAAACCTCCGCGACAAAATGCATTTTATTAGGGATCTTAAATCACTGACTTTTATTTTAATCCCATTTGCCGCAATTAAATTTTTAATAATTTATTTAATTTTGGAAAAAATAACAGATGTGTGGAATAGGTACTTTACCAAATGGTAACAAAATTTGAAACATTGTTGTTTTTAGCGCGTTAGGTTTAGGCTGTTCACAGCTTTTTATCTATTCTATTACAGCTTCGGGGATGTTAAGAATCTATATTCAATTTAAACAGTAGTACTAGTACTAGTACTATTAGTACTTACTTAATAACACTACAAGGATTAATAGTTAATAAGCATACCCAGATAAAAAATGGTATTATGTCAACAGGGTGCCCCAGCAAACTCCTCACCTTATTTTAATCAGCGCAGCGGCCCAAATTATTTTCGTACTGAGTGTTTATAAATCAGCATTGGGGCCGCAAATCTTAACATTATGTTAATAATAAACCTCCAACTACATTCACGTTTAGTTTACGTTTACTAGTCAGCACGAGCACGATATACTATAACCAATTAAAAATTTATTTGGAGCGTTCATTTAGAAACAATTAGATTATTTACATTTTAGAGCGATTGGGGATTCCCAATTGCGTAATAATATGACCCACTATATATATATATATATATATATATATATATATATATATATATATATATATATATATATATATATATATATACATATATATATATATATATATATATATATATATATATATATATATATATATATATATATATATATATATACATATATATATATATATATATATATATATATATATATATATATATATATATATATATATATATATATATATATATATATATATATATATATATATACCCCATCTTCTTCTTCAGAATGGCTCTTCCCAAGCTTTCAGTTATGTGGCATATTTGCAGATTGATAAACTATACTGAAATAATGCATTTAATGTAAGTTAATATCTGCAATCTTAAATACCACAGGCCAGAGCATATGACTAAGGAATAATAACTAAGATAGGGTCAATGTGTTAACAGTGGACCAAGAGGGTACAGTGAACCGAGTTAGTTTTCGGTTGAAAACCTATTTGTTGTATCTATAACTGAATACTGAATAATCCGTATTTGGCATTGATTCGTCAACTCTAGTCACTTGGTAATTCACGGTTGCCACCTTTTGTTTTTAAAAATCGGGACTACCGCGCATTCACCATTGTCATTAAAATAATAAAATTAGAATGCATATGATTTGACTGATGCATTCCATAGAATATAGAGGAGGCCGAGGAGCGGACTGCATGCGCATATTTTAAATGCAACTCCACCAACGTACCTACTTTACTTATACTTTACTGATTAAGTACTGAAAATTATAAATAAACTTCAATCAATTAAATATTTACAAAATACATACCTACTAGCATAGACTAAATAATAATACCTAGACGAACACTGCCGTGCAACGAACAGCGGGTCTCCCTTGGGACATTTGGTCGGTTTACTGGTTTATGGTTTAAAAGTCTGCTTATCTACCATTATATAAATATGTATACTATGTATTTACATGTATACATAATGGTGGACAAACAAACTGTTAAACCATAAACCGGTAAACCCACCAAATGTCTCACGGGAGACCGGCTTTTCGGTGTATTCGAGTGTCTGTCTATATTCTTTATAGTCTCTGCTACCATCTACATATTATTTAAACTTACTTTTTAAGGAACAAGAATCAAATGTCACTGCTACACATCAATAAATTAAACACAATAACAACACGCAGTCATCCACCTTCGCCTTCAACAAAAGAAATTAATATAAACGGCAGTAACGCGATGCTCCAAAAAAAAAAAGAGCCGGATTACTATCGGGCAAAGATTTCCCGGGACGTTATGCATTGCTGATATCCGAAAATGTTGCCGAATTCTAACTTCTGTAAAATGAAGATTTTTCCGCGTTTAAGGTTTAAGGAAAATTAGTCGGATAGCAAAATTGCGTAAAATCGGGACAAAAGCGCCTGCGATCGGAACGTGGGACATTTTTCATAAAATCGGGACTGTCCCGGCTAAATCGGGACGGGTGCTCGGCATCGAGCGTTAAGGGTAAACGCGTAAGACGTATTTGAATTATTTTCAACGACCGCTGATTTATTTTTTAAGGTATTTTTTAAATTTATTTTGTTTGTGTAATTGTAAGTATTACTGTGCTTCTAAGTAAGCCATGCTAAGTTCTCTTTCTTTGAAACCGGCCTTTTTACCTTAAATTTACATAGATTTTTGTGTAAGTAACATTGAATTCAAAATATCGGGTCAGTACACAGTGGATCATTCAGTTGTGATACACAGTGAATCTTGGTTCACTGTATACTCTTCCCTTTATAATCAAAAATGTAATTGAAGACATAATTTTTCAAGTCTATTTTTTTTTAAATGTCGCGTAAAGGAGTTTTGGAGAATCGAAATAAATCTCTATATTTCTACATAAGTTTTCTAAGAAAGGCAGGGACTACTAACCAATTTCATATGCCAGATACTCCAGATCTTGCTGTAGTTAAGGATTACCATATGGCATGCAGTTTATATTTTCAAACCCAATTGCTCGTGGTACTCCAGTAAGGTAAAAGTCAATTTCTATTTCTCTATTGATTTATCTTTACTGAATATTCGTTAAAATGTTTCTTTTTTTAGGACACCGTTTTACTATTAAAATAAAACCAACAGACTTTATTTTTCTTAATTTTTACAATTATTATAATTTCTTAAAACCGCAGAAAAGGCTGAACACTGTGTTTAAGTTGCTGCTTACCACAGAAATGATATTTTTATTTTGGGAAAGTTCATTGATATGTTTGTTGCTAAGGAAATAATTTATTATCTAATTTGATTTTATTAAATGCTTTTTTGGGGATCAACCACTATTCCTTCTACTGAGCCTCTCTATACTTGCGTGATTCACTGTGTCCACCATGGTGTACGTATACACAGTGGCTAAGTTAAACGTTTTAAAAAGGTTTTACCTATTAATTCCTTATAATTAAATAGAGTAGCCATACCTACAACGTTTGTGTATCAAATAAATGAACAATATTATTCTGTATAGCTAATTTATTTTATAGAATAAAAAATACCCCTAAGGAAGGTAATAAAAATTACATGATCCACTGTTCCCACATTGACTCTATACCAATATGCAATTATTTTTCTCCATAAAATATTTTTAGTAGTTTATTTCCATTTCCTGGTGACGAAATTTAGAGTGAGAGTGGCAACGTCGCTTTCTCATCAGATAACGTGCATCCCTTATTCATTGATGATTTAAAGATTTGTCAGGGCCTAATGTTTTATGTGTAACATCTCAGGCAGGTCGGAATATACGTGCGTAGTGAAATTTTAAGTGATTTTTGGTTTTTTCTAAAAGGACTGCATACATAAACTTTAAGAATGCCAAGTGTGCATAAGAATGGATTATTTTCATCCGGAATTGACTTTTCACTGGTTTGTTCGGTGGAATACGGACCGCCCAGAAAACAATAACCGTGATGCGCGGAGACGGAGTTATAGCTGTCGTCCTTTGTCCTACACACGCACAATGTACGAAACAAACAAAAGGTCAATGGTTCGAACCATAGATAACTTACTTTTAAACCTTCAAACCTTATTGCCTACATCAGCCACAAGCGTCCAATTAATGGGCGAAAAAGTACGTTTATACGCATTTGGCACCAGTCAGATTTTTAAAAGTCAATCATATAGCATAGCATCATTCACGGATTCTCGTTTACACAGTCAGAGCCGGGTTTGCTGCTTGGTTGATGTCATTTGCATTTTGCATTTCTGGGTGACAAGCGAGTAGTGGATAGCGTAGTTGTTTTGTTTACGTTAGTACGGTCATGTTTATCACAAACCAAGAGTTTTGCAGTGCGCACGCCCATATGATTGATGCTGTTTACAGATTTAGCTCCGTAAGATTGCCATTTTCGCAAATACTGTTTGCTAGTGGACTGTTCTGTCCTTTGTTCTCTTTCTTTCATATGGTTTTAGAGAATTACAGAGTTTTCTTTTAACCTTCAACAATTTGCCATATTTGCCATGGGATATTACTGCTATGAGTCAGAACGAAACACATATACATATAGGAGAACTATAATATATTGCTATATACCACCTTCCAACTGTTTACAGGCAATGAAATTTTTCTGAATGTAACATATGCATTAGCCAGCTTTTATGGGGGAGTTACCGCTTGCCAAAAATGCTTGGCGTAGAATTTCACGCAGGCCGTGCAACGTTTTAAATATATATTTAGGGAATTAAAGACCTTTCCTTGTATGCTTCATAGCCTGCGGCGTTACATGGGAATTTAGGGGATTTATAAATATACGCTGACTTTTCTAAATATAGTACTTATCAAGTCGGGGAATAAACAATATGTTGTCTATTGATAAATTTACAAACTTAAAAACACGCCAAGAATTATGGCATATTTCTGTTGAGATTTATTTTTACTATGCGTTAATGATATTAGGTAAGTGATTGTTGGAATAAACAGTAAAATCTTAAGAGCTAAAATAGGCTTTTTTGCCATGTTGGGCGTCAAAAATAATAAGAAACTATTGTTTCTTGGCTCCCGGCATGTGAAAGATAGAAACTGAATATTATTTTTTCAATCCAAGCGAAAAGAATAATTGTGAAAAATCAAGTAAAAATAAAGTATCCAGAGCATTTTTAAAAAATTCCAAGTCTTTCCCTTATGAAGATTGACTTACCTGAAAAAAGGAAGACATTAAAAACACAATTCATTTCATGATGTATTTTTTCAAAGTAAATATGTATATAGTTAAGTAATTATTTTGTTTATTCTGTTACAACTTTTAACTAGGTACATACAATCATGCAAGTGTTAAGACTTGCCTGAACAAGTGCACGACAAGAGCGAAAAGTGGTTTTGTATACAAAAGGCAGGCAAGTGTGCGCGTTTGATCGAAAAATTAAGGGCTGACAGGGGAGGTTGACGTTCACGTTTGCTGGCGATGTTGCTTTTCAATCACATGATAATCTGCTGCAAATCTATCAACTAGTCACGTCAAAAATGTCATCAGTGTTAAAAATGGCGCCTGCAAGAATGAAAGTAATTCTACCCCGAGATGCAGTTCATGCTGCGCCTTGGCCTGATCGTCATGGCATACACACGTACACGTACATGCACGCGGCCTGTTCAAGTAAGTCTTAACACTGGCATGGCTCTAGATGCATGTAGCTGTTGTATCCTGTCGTCCTTAATAAATGTAAAGAATAAAATAAGAGTGGCATGGCGCGGCGGATCGAAAAAAATACAGTCCGTTCTTGCATTAAAGTACAGGGCATCTAAAAACTAATGGAAAACCCCAAACAGGTAGCTTTCACCATTGTTGGAGATGATCGGACTGCTGTAACCTTTTAAGCTACTTCCTGACAGAAATATTAGTGCATTCTCCTAGATCTTCATCTGGGCTTTGCTAGGGCGTCTAAAAAGTCAACATATCTATAACACTGAGAAGAGTATCGTCCGTGTTGAAGGTAAAGACAGGAAATATGAGTGGCATAGCGGACCGAAAAAAATACCCCGGATGAGCCGTACTTTAACGCAAGAACCAAAGACACTATATTTTTTTCGGCCCGCCGGGCCATGGTACTCATATTTTGATTCTTTACATTTAAAGGATGACACTTTTGTCAGTATTATAGATATTTTGGCTTTTTAGACGGGCTTGCATGGCTCCAGGTGGGATCGTGTTGTCGTTGTCGAACATCCCTACTGAGCTACGACAGTGGTTACAAAACCCAGTATGTACATGTATAAGTTACAGGCTAAATTTTCAGATCGATTATCGCCCAAACTAAAGCCCGTCGCATAAAATTCTTTGTCCCCCGTACAACATATATAAAAGTTATTAAAATTAGTTATTAACATGGTTGATAGTCCCCTTGTTAGATATGAATGCGGGATAAATTTTATTGGCCGAAGCGGAGTTAATAAGCTTAGTTAAAAAATTAAATGACTTTTGGAAATAAAAGTCGATGACATTTAATTATTATTAATGGATCCACAAAATAAAACACACTTAACATTTTCCAACTTTCATTTTAAATTACTTTACAAATTATTTGGTAAATATTATAAGATAAGTTTTCTAGCAGCACTGGAGTCACCGGCAGAACATGCTAGATATTAGTAGATATGTCTGAGAAATGGTTTCGGGCTTTTGTCGCGTGTAACATGAACGACTGATTTGCTGATGTCGCCTATTAATATCTTGGGGTTTGTACAAATTGGGCCAGTCTGCATTGAATGTTAGCTTGCTAAATTGTAAAATGTATTAAAATTTATTTTCTTAACTCAAAAGTAGTAAGAAAATACAGATACGTTAACAGGAGATATTAGTAGTATTTTAGCTACCTCTGAGGGATGCCAATATGCTATTAGACATTTATAGCATTGCCAATTTGTCAAAAAAGTAGCCTCCAACTGATAACAAAATAACATGTTGTAGGGCCGAACTATTTCTAGAATCCTGAGGAAACCTGAGCAAGCCAACCGAAGTATCACTTCGCCTATAGAATGTTTTGTTTTCTATATCAGTTTTTTCTATACAAGTCACATTTTTAATACATAAATTTGTTTTCTTCTCCTATACCTAGGTTCTACTATCACAAATGATGGAACGTTGGATTTGCAAATAGTACAAAGCCTACAAGCGGGATTGAAGAATTGAAAGAAAATCTCCAGTATGCAGCGTACTGTAGAATCAATGCAAGGAAGACAAGAGTGGGTAGTTTATAAAACAGTGGTCAGACCTGAAATAATGTATGGAAAGGAAATACAAACAGTAACGAAAGTGAACGAGAGGAAATTATACGTGACAGAAATGAGAATGTTAAGATGAATGTGTGCTGTAACAAAAAGAGAAGACTAGAAAGAAGATTACAATGATTCGGGTACCTGAAAACATTATCTCCTCTTGATTATGTCGATGGAGGGCAATGGTAATGGCGTGCGAGAGAAAAGGTACAGAAAAATCAAAACAGATATGGGAGGATGGAGTCAAAAATGAAATGGAAGGGGGAAATGTTTAATAGAAAAAGAAACTTAGGACCTGGCGCTATTGAGAAGCTAAACCAGAAATGTCGACATCAAGTAAGGTTGAGACAAGAATAAGTCAAAGACGAAGGATTTAATTTTCTTTTAGTATCCGACAACGCAGCTCATACCTTTCACCAATGACTGCATGGAGAGAAACGTGAATTTCTTTTAGAAGATGAAAATATTTTTTCGATATTGGGTACTCTTATCCGCAATAAGAACAATTCCAATAACGCGCACACTTAATTAAGTGTGCATATTATGTTAGGTATAATTAAATATGAGCACGCTGGATATTGACTTGTTTGTTTGTCGAAGAGTTACAGCAATTACCAACAATGTAATAATTATAAAAAATTTAAAAAACACTTTAACCTAACATTGGAAGAGGGAGATAAAGCAAGAAGACTAGGTTTATGTTTATGGGTGGGAGACCAAATTTTAAGTGGAAATATCCATTTTTATAA
The DNA here is from genome assembly GCA_963971165.1 of Philopedon plagiatum. Lineage (NCBI taxonomy): Eukaryota > Metazoa > Arthropoda > Insecta > Coleoptera > Curculionidae > Philopedon > Philopedon plagiatum. The sequence continues at coordinate 81,073,627 of OZ020192.1, read as the reverse complement.
ATGTTATGGTTTCTGATGAATGTACATTTTTAAAATTAAAAATTGTATGTACATACTTTTTTTTGTAGTTACATTTAACGTTTCGGTCTTTTTCCTTTAGATCTTCATCAGAAATATGTATTGCTAAAAAATAGCTAATGTAAATTTTTTTGTGCATTTCCTTTTTCAAACTTTTTAAATTTTTCTTGTCATTATACAAAATATAACATAAATAATAGGTACGTACGTTGGCTGGATGCCGGACAGGCAAGAGGCCATAGGAATCCTCGAACAGAGCAGGTACGTACAAAAACAGACATACCTTGAAAGAAAATCCCTGGCTGGTTTCTCCACAAACGGTAGAAATATGTGGACAACACAATTTTTTTTGCTCTCTGCATAAGTTATATTTGATTAAAACAAACAATTTAAAAGTAATACACACACATTCTTTTAAAATACTGCAGTATGCAATGGACTACACATAAGATAAAACTGGAGGAATGATACTATTGTTAAAAATGGTAAAACGGAATTTCTGTTCTTGTTACTCAGGTTGGGTTTAGCATTTTTTCTTGGTGTTGGTTTTTTTCTTTTTGTGAACGTAACGAACGGATTAACCACTACTGCTGTTACGCAATAACGCATTATACGATGAAGAGATGCGACAAGGCTACTTCCAGCAGGATGACGCACCAATTCACGTAACTTTAGATGATTTAAATTTCTTGGAAGAATTTTTCGAAGATCGAGTCATTAGTCGTAATATGCCAGTTTGGTGGCCACCATGGCCCTGCGATCTCACGCCGTGCGACTTTTATATGGCTACACATTAAAAGCTCGGCTCTCAAAACCCCTTGTGAAAATTTAGAAGACCTACGGGCTAGAATTACAAATAAATTTCAGGAGATTAACAACTCCACCCAAGTGTTCACCAATGTTTTTGATGCTGTAAAAAGAAGAATGAGAACATGTTTGGAAGTAGAAGGTGAACAAGTGAACATGTCTCTCATTTAGTTTAATTTTATAATATTTAGGTTCTTTGTTGTAATATGTTTTTTTTTAATTATGTATTATGCAATGACAATGACAATAATGTAATTTTCTTAAAAATAAAATTTTCCACTTTAATTTTTTATTTACCTCTACCTTTTACCCTCGCTTTTACCTATGTTACCTTTCAAGAGTAATAATTCAAGACAAGCGTGATTTATTCCACGTCATACTTTGAGGACGTTATTTTTTTGATATTACGTTACGTTTGTCATATGCACATGTCACACACCCCCGCACTACAAGTACGAACAAGTAAAAAAGGTCAAGTGCAGCGCGAACGCAAAACTAATTTCAACCTGCGTAGTTCAATAACTCGAGCTGTCAGCTGTGATACTTTTATCATTAATACTCATGGACTAAAACCTTGTTGACCAGTGTAATTAAAGCCAAAGAATTAAAAGCCAAGGAAATGTTTAACTTTTTTTATAAATACTACTTCTAGTCAATTTAAAAACAATATTAAATTAAAATAAGAGTGTTGCGACAATATTAATTCTGCCCACTGCCATATAATTTACATGTAAATATGGATAGGCAAAATCATAATTTTTAAGTTATTATTATTAATGAATCTGTAAAAAATATTATATCACTTAAGAGTGCCTCGTTCTTGCCCAACTTTGTCAATATAAAAAATACTTTTAATCATTCTTAATGTTTTGTCGTAGTTATTTTAATTTAATAATGGTATTATGAGTTGATACGAATATGCAAGTTGTTTTTTCATTATCACTGCGCAACCTTGCCCGATGGTTATAAAAAATCGTCTGTATAATGTTTTGTATTCGATTTCTATAGTTCATTTTGACATGTGCATAAAGAACAATTTGGAACGAGGACAAGTTTAAAAACTCTGTACATTTAAAAATAGAAATTATATTGCGCCCTGTTTTGCCAGTACCTACATTAGAAAATCTGACCAAAATAAATCATAAATCATTGTATAATAATAGAGACCTACAGATTATCTTATTTTTTCGATATTCATCACACAAATGTGATTTATTTACGACAAAAAGAGAGGGTGAAATATATATTAGTTGAGTTTTAAGCTTAGTTAATTAGTGAAGTTCCAATAACAGTCCTTAGGTATCTACCTATTCTAAACAGAAAATTATTTTGGTTTTTAGATTTAAAAGTCCATCTTAATATACCATTTCATTTTTTCCACATCTATCGGAATGACCTTGCATTCTCATGAATGTAAGTAATGAACTTTTTCAAGAACTTGGTTTTTACCAGAAAGTCGATTGTGACATTAGTTATCATGAATTGTACTATAGCATGCCATTTTTAGAAATTTTAGATTTGTTATTTGCCTGAAAAAGAAATAAATTTCTAAGATCCCAGACAGATGCAATAAACGGTTAACTATGTTTTCTGTCTTTACGGGTGGAAAAATATTATTTGCTCATAGTCATTAAGATCACAATAATTAGTATAAAACACACTATACAAGAAATTAAACTTCAGAAACATAATCGATTTATGTCGCCTAAGTAAATTTTACCAGTATTTCTTATAAATCATTTGAAGGTATGTAGATTAAATCTAAAAATACTAAAATTAAAACTGATAAATCAGATTTGCTCTATGAAAAATATGTTCCAGGTCCAAAAATAGTTTAGATTTAAAGTGCTATATTAAAATTTCAACCTATGACTACATTAGTATTATAATCAATAATAAACAAACGTGTTGCCCGTCCTCTAGAACATATGTCACTTAATTTTCACTTAAGTCGGCGATAAATCTGTTGCCATGCCACTGTATAAAGAATGTACCCTTTGAAGTTCTTCTGGATCACACACAGGCGAAACACACATTAATTTTCTGTTTTAGTCTTTTTATAATTGCACGTTGAGCATATGGGAAAATTCATTTAGCGTATTGAGGTTTTAAGATATTTAATATTTACATAAAGTTAAAAAAATATCTCGAATTTGTCTCTAGAAAAGCGATACAGTGAAACTTCTATTAACGGACACTCTTTAAGTCACCAAACATTCCTTATATACATAGGTACCTATATAAAATACCTCTTAACAACGGTTCCTGACAAAAGTTTTAATCATTTGGCGATATTTTACTTGTAACCTTTACCTTCCAACAACGGACAATAAGTGGCCATTAAAAATATACAGACCTACAGTACATAGTAATCATAATTTTGTTACTTGGACTTAGGTATCAGTGGTACACAGAGGCGTATGGTGACATTTCAAAGTTATATATCTCTGTTCCTACTTTCAGGACCCGTACCCAATATAGGAGTTTTAATAGTGAGCCCACTGGGAATATTTAGGTAACGAAAAAAAAACATTTTGTAATTTGCGAAAAAAAGTTGAGTTTTTGCTGACCCCCCCTCCCCCCCCCCGGGAAAAAAATGAACGCGTTTAGGTATTTTATTTATTATTTTTCTAAACAAATTTTATATCATTTTGTCGAGAATTTTCAAAATAAAAAGGTCTTCTTAAATCTGACATCAAAAAATCAGGACCGTATTTAAAAAATGAAGTTGATGATCGCTGCTCAAAGACGAAACGTCGAATAAAAAAATTGATAATGTAATCTTTAAGTTTATTAAAAGTTGCAATAAGGAAGTTTTTTTAGTTTTGCCCTACCTTTCATATTAACGCCAGAAAAAAATTTAATTGAAAATTCGAAAATTCAGTTTTTCAAAATAACTCAAAAGTGAAAAATCATCTGAAATGTTTCGGAACATCATTTTATTAGTACTTTAATTACGCAACTTTTTTCCCATTTAACCAATTTTGTATTTCTAACTATTAACGAGATCCCCATACTGGCCCTCCTTATCTTGCGCACCGTATTTCTGAGCATATCACTAGAGAAAAAAATGGTGATGTTATTTTTTGTTAATTTCAAAAAATAATGTTTCGAGATTGCTGGTGAAAAGTGAAAGTTTCCAATTAACCGATTTTGATTAAATCTTAAAACCAAATTTACAAACAAATTTTTTATAGGTACTTTTCATTATCTTGGCCATACATCCCACATAAGGGGATGTAGGCTCAAAGCAGCCTCTTTTTAAATGGAAAAATATGTTGTAACCGTTTTTTCAACTTCATCAAAACAATCATGTTCAACTAATTAACTGCCCGTGAGTTTTCAAAAATGGCATTCGCAAAATGCTCAGCTAAACCTTGTAATAAACAGAAAATTTTGCCGAAAGAGATCTCTCTGATATTCAACTTGAAGCAGAATAAATCCCCACAACATTTATTGATAAGAGTTTTGGACTCTTTTACGCTATTTATTGTTAGCTCTATAAAAAATCCCTGTAACACTTATTCGCTGCATATAGGTGTTTTACGCAAAAGAAATTTTGTGAAAGTGTAAGCGAGAGGACTGATTTACTGTAGTAAATGAAAACGTATGTCAACCTTTTACCGAGAAAATTGGTGAGCTGTTTGGTCTATTTCATGTGTAAATATATTTTTATAAACAAATTTAAAAATACTATGGTCAAAATAAAAATAAAGCGCATATGGTCAACTGTGGGCTGTGGCTTTTATACATTCTAAATCGTTTTAGAGAATTACTTAAGTGGCCACGATGTACTCAAATGTTCAATAAAACTTAGTACGGTATTAGATATTGCTTTAACATATGAATAAACAGGCATAGCTTATTTAATAAATATTTCTAAACAGGTAAACTTTAATGTAGGTATTATTCCCGCTTATTACTCGTACACTGTTTACACTCTTTGGTAATGATCTTTAATGGTTAGCCAGCTTCTCAACAGTTTCACTTCTGGAATGGTCTGGGTAATTAGCGAGAATAATATTTATTAAGTCCCTCTTAAAATAGCTCAGAGGCTATTTATGTTTGATGGCGCCGCGCTGCACCACAACGCGTCAATAAAAACGCATAGTATAAGTCGTTGACATTACGCTATTCCAATAAATAGGTCAAAGATCTGTAATAAAAAAATGGGCCTGATAGTCTGATTAGTTATCAAAGCGACTAGAACTTTTAATTATTTATAGGCATCGGCTGTGCGCAATGAATTTCATTATTAACTGATAATTGATTTTTAGCTTATACTTTAACAGAAACTTCATTTCTGCATCTGGAATATTAAGTTTTTATGCGTTTGTATTACATTTCTTATGAAATAAAAACACATTATAGCTAAATATAGGAAAACAACCTTCAATGGTACAAAACCATTAAACAGTTACACCCAGATTCTCCAAAGCTAGACCGGTCTAATTTGACAACCAAAAGTTTTAAACTGACAAGTGTAAGAATAAGACAACTAAGTTTTATACTATTAATTTGTTTTTGAGTTTTTTTCAAGTTTATAAAGAAAAGGGCAATTTTGGTCCGTAGTTTCTACAATAATAGAACTAAATCCATTTTGGCAACCCAGTTCCAGGATGAAAATCATTTGGAAGTCGCTGAATTATTAGAATAACTCAAGCTGGATTTATAAACTAAGTTGAGGTTCAGTTGAGGTTGAGGTTCGCAGTTCGTGTAGTTGAAAGTTCGCAGTTGAGCTTTTGGGCCATTTATAAACACAGTTCGCTGCTTTCATTTCATTGGTACGGGGTAAAGTGACGTTAATGACAACTGTGACATCATAAACATATTTAGAAAAAATAAAAACACACAATCCACAATCGCAATATTTGGAAAAAAATATATGGAAACACAGGCACACCAAACGGAAAAACAATTGTTTTATTTACAAAATGATGGCAAATGATCGGCAGAGGTGTGGCTTCGCCATCACGTGTATTAATTCTGTGTTTTGATTGGTGGGAGCCCAACTGCACCAACTGCGAACATAAAATTTGGTTATCTCGAACTTTACGCCAGCGTAATGGAAACTTCTGAACTGAACTGAACTTTGTTTATAAAGGAAAGTACGCGTTTGTGTTTATTTATCTTGAACCTCATCTTCAACCGAACCTCAACTGAACCTCAGCTGAGTTTATAAATCCAGTGTCATACGTTTCTAATGACGACTTACTAAAAATGACAAGGCGAAAACTTGTCAAAACCTAGCTAATCAACTAGAAGATCTTAATTTAAACCGGTACTACATCTTAAACCTTTTTAGTGCATCTGAACATTAATATTATTTTTAATAATCTAACATCTAACTAAATGGCTTTTTCGATTTATTCTTCTTAGGTGCTACCAAAGTATTCCTTTCTATCATTACTACGTTGTAAAACAAAAATATATTTTGAGTTGAGTTAGGTAAGTTATATTCTGTTGAATATGAATCGATATAAAATCGCTGTATCGAAATAAGCGTCAAATATTTGGCGTTATTTTCTTTCATATCATCTTGAAGGATGTGAAGAATATATTGAGGATATTGTTTCACGCTTATTAAATCTGAATATTTTTAAAAATCCTTTAGTCGTCAAAGCAAGCAATTATTTTCCTTTAAAAACTCCCGTAGTGAACCCTTACTAATATGTCTAAAACCTACGAACTCGTGATGTCGTGATTAAGGAACAACTTGACCCATTTTTTGACACAAATAAATGTTGGTCACGTTTGCAGCATGATTATCCATTAAAAATAAAAGCACTAGGACATTACTTTTAATGCAATACTGTAGTCTCTTGGACAACAATCTTGCTATTAGGAATGTTTATTGAATTTTTACGTGCGTCTGACGTTGTTGATCACAAGCTACTACTTGCAAAACTACTGCGATTGGCTTGGAGTTAGAGGTAAACCACTTAATTACTTTAGGTCATAGTAGCAAATTAGAAAGCCATTTGTAACAGCTAATGGAGTTAAAAGGCCATTACGAACGGGATACCGCACAAAGTTCCACATTGAGGCATTTTTTTTGTTAGTTTTAGCTAAAGATTCTATAAGCAGCGCTAGACTGGCGATACTAATTTTTAATACATTTTTAAGAGAACGTCAGCTGTCTGTGAAGCATTATTATAGCTGAAAATATTACTGTGAACTCACAAGAATACAATGATTTAAATTTAAATAAAACTGTAATTTTCAATTTTGCAAGATCTTAACCGAGAAATAAGTACTAATATAATAGGGTTTCCACTTTACAAAAAAATGCTGTAGTTGCTACCTAGGATATGTAAAATTTTACAACTATACAGTTTCAAAAAATTTAAAATTCTATATACCATTATAATATAGAGCTACACATAATTATGACACCAGACTAACTTCACTTGTAGCAAACCCGCAATTACAATGGTTTTAAAACTCTCACTGCTTTTCACAAATACCCGTGATATTGCCGACAAGCTTATGTACTTACTAATATTCAATTAAAGTAATATGTATATTAAAAACAAAAAAATATAATCAACTGATCTTTTCCGAGAAAATGATTTCTTTGAAGTATCTTAATTATATTTTCATACGGTATTGTTGTTTGCTTACTGAAATAAATACCGTGTGCAGACTCATTTTATTTATAATACCCGAACTAAATCTAGAACAGGCTTAACTCGTCCACTCTTGACGAAAACCAACACCCAAAGATTTAAAACCCATTATGCATCAAAATTTTATAATATATTTCTCATAAATATGAAAAAAATAAATAGTGTAAAATTGTTTTCTAAAAAGCTCTTCTACTTTGGTAAATTAAATAAATTAAAATTTGATAACATTTTAGGTCCCTGTAAACTGTTTATAATTTCACTAAAAAATCTTTAGTCTCTTGCAAAGAATTATTTTTTGGGACTTAATTAATAATTAATGTCAATTAATTTATGGTAAAAAGATAACTTAGTAGAATTTAGAAGCGAATTATAGTGTAATAAAATAGGCTCTTTAATTTGTTACAACAAATTCTTGTATCTAAGTGATCGCGCAGTACACACACAGACATTATGTTCAGGTGTACTTTTAAATCTTTGGAATCATGTACACATTGTATTAGGGAACATATTATTAAAATAGTGTTATTGTTGCTTTTGTGGACAAATAGTTCGAAAATAATTCTTTCTTTGAACCAAGTACTAACTAGTTCGATAACTCTGTTCAAAAACTGTTGTTACAAATTTACCTCTAACGCCAATTATTATCACTAGATACTCACATGGGCGTGCGGTGAAATTTCAAAGTTGTATATCTCTGTTCCTACTTACAGGAACCGCACCAAATTTAGGGGTTTTAATAGTGAGCCCACTGGGAATGTTTTGGTAAAGAAAAAAAAACATTTTGTAATTTGCGAAAAAAGTTGAATTGTTGCATTGCTTCCACTTGGAAAAAAATGAACACGTTTAGGTATGATATTTATTATTTTTTCTAAACAAATTTTACATCATTTTATCGACAATTTTTAAATTTTAAGAGAAAAAAATGTGTTTGTAGAAAGTTATATTCATTTGAATCTTTTGAAACCTAAAATATAATTTGACTATAACTTTCTACTAACACATTTTTTCTCTTAAAATTTAAAAATTGTCGACAAAATGATGTAAAATTTGTTTAGAAAAACTAATAAATAACATACCTAAACGTGTTCATTTTTTTCCAAGTGGAAGCAATGCAAAAATTCAACTTTTTTCGCAAATTACAAAATGTTTTTTTCTTTACCAAAACATTCTCAGTGGGCTCACTATTAAAACCTCTAAATTTGTTGAGGTTCCTGTAAGTAGGAACAGAGATAATATACAACTTTGAAATTTCACCGCACGCCTATGGATACCTACTCATTAAAAGTCAGTTCCATGAAACTTTAAATTTCCGATGAGCACTTTCCTGAGTTTTAAGATAGTAATTGTGAGAACATGAACATAACTATAATTTACAGAATATTTCTTTTTTTGAATCCATTTCTTGTGTCATGTGTATAATTTTAAATTTTATTTCTTATTTATGTATTAAGGATTCCCACCACGAACATTTGTATAGTTCAAAAAATTTTAAATCTATTTTATAGTATCAATGGCTTTACTGTAGACATACAAAATGACCAAGTATATAATCTATTAAAATTGGATTCAAGAAAGGAAAAAATCACTTACCTGGATTTGCTCGCGGCCTTCTAATTTTAAATGCAACAAATTTACTTCTAGAGATAAAAACCGTATGTTTTCCCACGATAAAACAAAGAACCTATATATCAACACAAATAAGGTCATTTTTTGGTCAATTAGCAAACTTAAAATGTGTAAAGCATATGCATGCGATAAAAGGTATAAGAAATAATTAAGTACTCGCATACCTACTGGTAAGATGTTATTGTTATTATACTTATACCTTTCTCTTTTTTTTTGGAAGTTGGGGATTTGACAAAATAAAATAAATCTAAAGTTAAAAATGATTGGCTGACTAAAAAAAAGCAGCATAGATGTGAAATATCAAATATTGTCAGATTTTTATTGATAAGTCAGTTCATAAGCGAGCTTTAAGTTTTGTAGTTTAGTAAGGCTTACTTTATGCACCAAGCTTTCAATCTTTGGATCCGATGAAGGCACTTACAAACCTGAGCAAACTTAAACAAATCTAATGATATTCCATTCGGGATTTTTATATCTTCAATATTTATGGCAGCGCATTTAGAGAAAACAATCTCGCTGCCCCATTTTACCCCCTCTGCCGCCCTTTCTACATTTTTCTAAAATTCAGCACCAATGAAAATTTCTTGAGTTAATGCAGTTAAACTAAATTTGTTTTTTAGTTTTAATAATAAGATGTTAAAAATACAACTTTAAATTTTCTGTCCCAAGATTTTATTAGGACAGAAATGTAACCATGGTTGCCGGAGGTCAAGGGTGTCCTTACCTGAGTTCGGGCGTTTTCTTTTGCGACCGCTGAATATGAAAGTTCTCACTTCCGAAACATAAAGTCTAAACTAACATAACCAAAACTACTGAAGCAGACTGAGGGAGATTCCTTTTCCCTTAATTTAATAGTTCTGTCCTAAAAATTGAAGTATTACTTCAATTATTGCCGAAGCTTTTAGTTAAGGATTCGCTACTTTAATAACTAAACAATATAATTGCTATTAGTTATTAGATCATATGTTATTTTTAGACAGGGTCATTTGCGACTAGCCCATGTTCACGTTATACGCCGCAAATGATCTTAATTTATATAAATAAAAATGATTTGTTTTATAACCTCATTTTTTGGTACCGAGTCACCAAATAAGAACTTTTATGAATTTTGTTAGTGGCTGTACATACAAGTAAAGACCAATAAAAAGTTAAGTACAACTGGACCCTTTTGTCATCGCTCATATTTAATAGGGAATGTTGGCTACTGCTTAGCGCTAAACTTTAAAGGCAAAAATCTCGACACTGGCACAGGCTCGTCCTGATAACAAGATTTTTAGCCCGCTGCAGCTACGCAGAAGAGCGCTTGTTCTTAAAAATGGTAAACATATTTTAATATTGTGCAGGTCTCGAGATTTTTCCGTTTTAAACATCACGCTAATAGTTAGCAACAAGTCCACGCAAGTAACAACGTTATATGGGTGAGTGCCACGAAAGTAAGTCATTTTGACGCTATTTTATGTGATAATAATAGAAATAATGCTTTTAATAAACACTGTAAAGCTTATAGTCTCTTTGTTGTGTGACCACTGAAATATAGCTTATTAATTAAAGTATTTTAATTTTCTTGACGTTCAGTTTTAGAAATTTTAACTCCTTCGGTTGTGTTAAATATCTTTAAGTATTAAATTTAACATATTATGAAGTTAAAAGTTTACCACAAAGAATAGTTTATTTAAATAGGACTTGGGTTAAACTAACTAGAGATGATAGTTACATTTTTAACACCAAATATGGTTACATTCTTTAAGATGTGGCTGTTCCGAAACGAATGGGACATATCTTAATTTTTGTAGACCATCCTTGGGTCAAAATAGGACGACTTAGACCAACTTGGTCTAGAACAGTAAATTTGTTTAAGGCTTTTAATTTTTTAAGGAAACAGGATTGTACAAAGACAAGTTGGTCTAAATCTTCCTGTTTTGACCTAAGGTTCCTACCCTTAAAATAAATTTCATTCGTTTCGGGCCACCCTGTATACAGGATATATAGATACAAAAGAAAATAATGTTGCTAAAATTGCTAATAAAAATATTTAGAAACAAAGTACATCAAAAAAGATACTTGTACCAATAGAAGGTAAGTATCATAAAATCTTCTTTTTAAACTAACCATAAATGACATAATTTGTGTGTATCTTAGAAAAACCGAATTTTTGATTTTTTTTTTTGACTGATTAAAATGATTAATCGTAAAACAGCTCTATCTTTAAGAATAAGCCATTTTATCATTCTTTTATAGTATAGCTCGACTACGTTATATTGTAGTACCTGTTGTAGTAATATTATAGGTACAATTTCAAAAAAATGTGTACTTATTAGATAACAACGGTTCAATTGGAGGTTTACATTTGATCCACAGTTTTTCTGTTAAATATTTGTCTTTAAAAACATACATTGTAATTTAAACTAATCCGCTGTGATCTAAGGCGCTAGCAACAGAAAATAATAATTAAACGTCGCGTCATCGGAATTAGAAACAATAAAGAACATGAACCTGAAGCTAGCGGCCAGCGGCCAGCGGCCAGCGGCCAGCGGCCAGCGGCCAGCGGCCAGCGGCCAGCGACCGGCTGACGCAACCTTTGACGCGAAGTGTACCCGATATTGGAAATCAAATAGCATTTAAGTACCATAAGCCGATCATCCACTTTAATGGCAACGTTTCTTTCTGCACTTAGTCAGGAGGTTTGAGATTTTCTAAATTAACAAAGTTACTAGAAAATCAAAAAAGTAGGAACTACACTACTACAGGGCTCACCAAAAAATTCTAAATTACCACTTCTTAAAAAATACAAGCATATTTTTTTGTTCGCATATTTACCTGATGGAGAGATTTAAAATGAGGCAAAAAATATCATACATAAAGGATTTGACAAGAATCAGAAGCTACGGCATCTTTTCAAAAGTTTGAAATATTCGTCATTTCATTAAATATCGAAAAGACCCCGTAACCTCCGATTTTTGTCAACTCCTTTATGTCTTTGCCTTATTTTAAATCTTTCCACCATTTGCTAAGGTTTGCTAAAATATGCTGCTATATTCATATATGTATACATATCTCAATAATTATTATTCTAACTCGTAATTGGGACACGCATGACACATTTTGTTTTAAAAAAGGTCAAACTAAAATAATAACAAACTTTCGTAAATACATTTCACATGATTTTAATATCCTACTAACATTTTGAAATTTTTGTTTATAATATGATTATTTTAATTTCATTAAAGCAAGGAAATACGGTGAGTAATTTTAAGACAATTACATACATATGTCACCAAAATACTGGTTAAAATAAGCACATAGCTTATATCGAGGCTTATATTAAGGTAACAGGTACCTAAGTAATTTGAAATTCAGAAATTGCCTTTTCTCTAAAATTATTTTGTATTATTTTGCGATGATGTTTACATCAAAACACACTTAAATTTGTTATCTTTATACATCAAATTTAGTTTAAACAATGTGCACCTAAAATCAAAACTTGACGTGTCCGAGCTTTTTCCTAAGAAAAAAATGCCTGAATTTTGAACAAATGTATTCCAACCTTTACGTTCTCCCTGAATATGTTTATAATAATAAACTCCTAACTTCTAGGTATATGGTTTATTAGTGTAAATGACTAGTTTTCTTGTTTATATACTGAATAATCGTAAATTCTGCACATATATTTTTTTATCTGGGACAGCCCATGCACACATTAAGTACCAAAGTACCATGGGGGAGAGGGGGCATGTAATCTATTGATACCTCTGCAGGCAATTTGTTCCATAATCTGCACTGGGAGTCCAGAATGCTATTCGATATCGAAATATTCGATTTGGCGCAAAAAAACCGATTCCCGTTTGTTTCGATATCGTCCAAAACGATATCGAGTTTTTCGGTACCTCTAGAGATTCCGTTTCGGTCGATTTCGAGATGACAGTGATTTTTAGGTTAGAATTATTTGTTATTTGTTGTGTTGCAAGTTGTTTTTTTTTTTGTTTAATTTCACATGTGTGAAACATGTTACTACACCAATATGTAAAATGTATTTAAGTAGTTAAAAAAGACATTTTAGACTTTTCCAGTTAAAATCGGATACCTACTAATGTTGTAGGTAAGTTGATTTTTAACATTTTGGATAACAAAACAATAAACACACTATTTAGAAATGATCGGCGTTATTTCAACTGATTTTTTAAGTTTGGATGAAACAAAAAACTATTTTGTTTCTAGGACTTTTAAAGTACAGGAAGCTCCTTGGAACATCCTAATAGAGTATATGTGAGCATGTTTTTATATGAAAATAAATGTCGATGTTTAATTTTTTAATTTCTTGTTTTACTACTACATAATACGATTTTTTAAAATAATTATTTTATAGTGGCAGGCAGAGCTGGGTAAAGCACTCTTTGTTAATATAAAGGGCTTGCAATTACCAATTATTTTAGGAGGGCTTGCAAACACTGGGCTTGAAGTCCGTTTTAAAATATGTAATCGAGGCTTGGTAATTGAAGCTTGAAAATGAGCTTGCAAGCTCTCTAGAGACTTTAAGAACATTGAAAGTGCTTAAACTATTTTAGTAGTAATGCAATTACCCAATTACATATGTTAAAAAGGGCTCGAAGCACAATGTTTGCAAGTCCTAAAGAAAGTAATTTGTAATTGATGTTTGATTCAAGAAGATTTCTTCTCCTCAAAACAATATCGACAATTGGAAGCATTTTTTAGATGAAAACAAGCAGGCAATAAATGAATACAATCAGGACCACACAATCATAGAAGAAAATCAAATTTTGCAACAAAATAATCTTAGGTTATAATTCACTACGCATGCGTGCTACGAATACTATGGTTTCCGATATAGAAGAAAGCGATGGCATAAACGACATCGAATGAGAATATCGAATTGGTCGATATCGCTTTGACTATCGAGTATCGAAAGCATTACGATAGCTGTCGTATCGAGTGAAAGGGAATCCCAGCACTGGAGACCCTAAATATAAATGAGCATGATAAGCGCGATCTTGTTGAATTTTTTAACTCGACAGTAAAGGGATGCATGTCCCGCGCTTCTTGTTGTTCTGGTAGGAACAGTCAAGGGGAGGATGATATCGGTTAGTTCTTTTGAAGAAAATTCTAAATTGGAGAAAGGAGACAGATCCCCAACAGGGCGGCGATGAGCGAGGAAAGGGAGTTTTCTTTTAAGGTATGGGTCATTAATGAGTCAAATAGCTATCTGGACTGGGTTTTGAAGGCGTTGAACCTAATAATGTTTCTGACACCCCGGTCTAAGATTAATTGGAGGGCTTACGAAAGGGATAGTTACATAGATCTGCGTCTATAATCCAGTTCTAGATTCGAGACTTGTTGGAAAAAATGAATATTGAATTGAATAGTAGGTACCTACTATCGTCAGCCTTACTCTGGTCTGGATGTGATAAGTAGCAGAAGAGAGCAGGTCATTATTGTAAAGAAGAAATAGGGTTGGTGCCAGGACTGGACCTTGCAGTTAGTTAAAGATTACTTACGTTGAAGATAACGACTTGAAAGTGCCAGTCAAAAACAACATGCCTGGTTCTGACTGGTTTACAAGATTTTGTAGAAGAAATTGACAGAGCTTAAAAAGACTGGAACTCGAGAAATCTCGCAGACTTGCTACAGCGGATCCTTTAATAATTTATAACTTTTATGACCTACTGGAACATAAATATCTGGTGTTCGCATCCTTTTATTCTAAAATTTACCAGAAGTAGGTATAACAACCAAATTTATAGGAAAAAATAATGACTGACTACTGCGTATCATATTTGCTCCACAAATTCCGGATCCATCAAGAAACATAAAAACTTTTTCTGTTCAAATTTTCTCAGGTTTAAATGAAGAAAACCTTTCACGGCGCTTGACATATTTCTTGAAAAATATTTAAAGGGGGTCACAGGAACAAAAATTCCCCCCCAAAAATATTTTTTAAACAAAAAAATATGTCAAGCGTCGCGGACTGTTTCTTTTTTCCTCTAGGAGTGAGAAAACTCCAAAAAAGTGTTTTGTTTGCAAAACACCTGATTTAGGTTTAATTTATAGCTGGCTGGAGGGAAACTTTAGTTATGTAATATTGTTATGCCACTAGTATGTTGTTTTAAACTTATCTTATATCTAATTCGCAAATCTTATCATTTGCTAAAAAAATTTACAATATTAATCGATGGTTAATTAGAATAATTCAGAAGTTTTAAATGACGACATATTAACAATGACAGGACAAAAAACTGTGAAAACATAACTGATCAACTATAAGATCCTAATTTAAACCAGTACAAATCTTAAACCTTCTTAGTGAATCTGAACGTGTGATTTTCGCCCACTGACAATATAACGCCCAGACTCACATAAAGTATGTTGATTTTGCTAAATTATAATTGGTAATCTATAATTAAGTATTTTTGGAAGCGACAAAGTTTACCCAGTTTACAGTCATTCGACATATTTAAATATAAAGTTTTTAAAAGGCATTACTGCTAAATTTAATAAAAACATTACAGCTGTGGCACTCCACGAATACTATAAGCATACAATATTTACCCGCAGCTAAACTAGAAGCTATAGTCCAATCAATCAACCCAAACAAACCCAACACTTGTTTTTTAATCCACAATCATATGTATTAATGAAATTCACATGTGTTGTGTATCACCAATTCAGGAAATCCCTCATTAAAATCGACCGTCAGTAACACCTATAACAATGTGCGCACAGCAGGCCTTCAAAACAATAGAACACACGTCAAAAAACAGCTGAAAGCTCGACCGACCGCGCGACCTGCTGTCCTGGCCAACCGACAACAGAGACTGAAACTGAAGGCTGAAAGACTTAGACTAAACTAAACATTTAGGCTGAAAGCGTTTTAGTTTGGATCTCCTGCTCACCCGCCGTCCTCGCGACCCTCTTCAATCGAGAGATCCATATTTGGCGGCAATGCAGGGGTTGGGGTTAAGGGTTGGTTGGATTTGATAGCAGAGGCGCAGAGCTACAGGGGATGATATTTTCTTTTAATGGCAATGCGATATTAGACTTCTTAAATAAGCTATATAAATATTCTCACTGTAAAATTTATTTGATACATTACTTCGACATAAGGGCGAGATTGTTATTTTTAAATAAATAACACTGGTCAACAAGGTTTTTGAGGGTTCGTAAACAGGGTGCCTCACCATGGGCGGCGGGACCGTGAATAGACTGTTTAAAAGTAAGAAATGATTTATATAATACTAAAAATACTTCCTAGTAAATATTCTGCGATAGCAGTTGACTTCTATGAACGTTTGGTAACCTGTTCCCACCGCACAACATGTCGATATTGTCGATGTCTTGATATGTTGATATACATATTGACACGGTGCCGCGGCGAGTCCCGACACATCGCGGTAGTTAAAGTTCCAGCGGCTATGGCATAGACTACAGTCTTTGTTGATGTTCGGTGGCTATGGTTCGGCACTCTGATTTATGAACCCTAGTTATTAGTTACAGTAAATACACGTCAATGGGTTAGTTCAAGTTTCGACAATCGGATTATTCCAAACTTAGTCTAGAACTGCATACAACCATGTATACGTTTAATACAAACTTTTTTTGTACTAGTTCTACCGAACGAAAACCTCGAACTAGTAGTGCGCTAATAGTTTTTAACCAATATCAAACGCAACATTATTATTGATTTATGTCTTATAAACTTTAACTTTAAATTATTGTGTCAATACAAATATGATAATGTTTTGTGTAAGTGAAAGTGATCCGAACAATTTTTGTTATGTATATAGTAATTTTCCTACAAAAGAGAAGAAAAGTTAAGACCCAGAAATTTGTTATTTAAATCCGCATCAAACTTGAGCAAAGTTGGGCATGAGATTAGTACCAAAATATATGTTTATAGATACTCTTTCAAAAATTGTAGTAATCGTTTCATGGATAAACAAAAATTGTTATTTTGTTGACCAGTGTAATTAATTTCTCCATTAAACTAATTTAGAATACTGTTCTTACATCTGCGGAGCAGCATCATCTGCGACTCATATCGTCCTTGACTCCTTCCAAAAGAGAGCCTTTCGACTTATTAATGAGCCAGTCCTAGCTAGAAACATTCCTTCTCTTGCTTATTGCCGCGCTGTTGGAATATGTCTCTTTTCTATAGATATTTCCACGGATTTTGAGCAGAAGAACCGCTATCATTCCCTCCTGTACTGTTCCTTACAGGACAACAAGAAGCGCGTCACATATCGAGAGTAATATATCACAAGGGCGGAAGCGCCATTCCCAGTTTTGTAGCAGAGAAGATTTTGTTAATTTTTTCAATATTTCCTAGATATTTCGAGGTTTTGATGACAGATAATCATAATAATTTACTTGTAGAGTAAAATGAGTCGTATCTACTTAATTCTTATGTTAAGAATATTTTTTTGTCACTTATTATACAAATAATAATGCACATATGCCTGTCTGTTACAACTTTTAATCATATTCGGTCTTTGATAATAGAAGAAGAAGGCGTGTAAAGTAATACAAATTATTCGATTATTAGGTTTTTATTATTTTAAATAACACAGAAAAATACATTTAAACCAAATGAATAAACATGAAGAAATAATCTAAGAACGGAACAGTTTTTTCATAGTTGCAAAGTCAAGAACTATACTTTTTAAATAAACGTAAAAAACCAGAAAATAAGCAAAATGTTACATTTTCTGGAAAATAGGTATAATTAGGACTAAGTAATTACAACCGTTTCCTCTTTCGCATTTTTTCTCACATGACAGAAAGTGGTATTTCATCTGACTCGGTAGATGCACCGCCATCGTCGGCGTCGTCCACGTTATGCCTTAATTTTAAATAAAATGGTTTATACACATCTTCGATTACATTATCGTCAGTCTGACATAATTCACTCAAATCTTTATATATTATTTTACTTATGGGTAGAACATTGAATACTGATGGACTACGTTCCTTCGATTTAGTCTCTTAATGTATTTTATGTTAAATTCATGAAAATCTTCCCACATTTCGTTTTTGTAAAGTAATATTGTAGGTCTTTCTTTTTCCACACTTTCCACACTATTTTCCTTATTTAGTGATTCTTATCGGGTTTATTTTATCCGTTAATTATCTAAAAATACCTCCCACTAATTTAAATCGCTTATTCTTTCGTTAAAGTTACAAATAAATAGGTTTAGTTGCATCGAGGACATGCAAAATTTAAAAATTTTGAATTTTCGAAGATTGCCATAAAACCAAAGACTTTTGTTATTTATTTACTCGAAATTATTACGATATGATGTATCAAAATTTCACAAAAATGACAGTTTTTGTTGCAAAATTGAAAGGTTCCTGGGCCGATTTCGGCTTAAAATATACACGAATAAGATTTTAGGAACCTTCTACTTTAAGTGCAGGGATATTTTATTGGATGAGTTACATATTAAGGGCCATTTTTATTGATTTTTCGGTGACCCTACAACACTGGCATCTGCCATGTACCTACCCATTATGAGTGTGTGTTGTTTATACCTGCTGTTTAAGAACGCATGCAATAACAACTCGCTTTGCCGGCTTAAACTCGATTAAAGCAAGAATCACAAGGCGTTATCACGCTTAAATGATTCGCCAAGGACACCTACAAAACTATACGCCCTTATGGTTCTTCTCCTTATGTTGCTACACTTTAAAGTTTTAATTGGGGCTTAAGAGCATGTACGCCATAATGATACACCTAGAAAATGTATAAATTGGTACATACGACCCTAAGACACCAGACCTGGTATTTTTAATCAGTTTTGTACGCCGTTCTGATATGTTGTGCACACCATTTTTTTGTAGAGTATACCGTGAAAATCTAAATTTTGCAAACAATGGCGCTTAAGTCCTTCTGATATATCACTCACGATATTATGCATCCCTTTACTGTTCAGCTACAAAAACGTAGAAAATCTCACTTCTTTAGCTCATTCATACCTAGGGTCTCTTAGATTATGGAAGAATGGCCTGCAGATTTTTTTCTTCGTTTGCAAACATCCAGTTATTTAAATCCTGTGTCAATAGATTAACTTTCTCTCACGGTACCTACGTTAGCAGTGTTAGTACTTAGGCTTGAGGTCTACGTGGGCTGTTGAAGATAAAAAAGAGTTTATAAGTTAAGCCGCGGTATATCCTGTATGGCCTGTATTCGAAAGGTTAGAATCGGGAACATCCGTGTTGGTTCCCTTATTTGATTATTTGCGCAGAGCCAATAGGTAAAACAATAATGAAGAAATTCTGTCCAAATTAAAAATTAATTTACTTTTACATGGCGCAAACAGGATCATGGAAAAAATTATTATTATATTATTATTCGCGCTTATGGACATGAATTCTTGTATTAGATACTTTGGGCCCGCAATAATTCGCATTTATTGGTGACCTACAGGTACATTGCAAAATGATTTGAGCAAACCTGCTGACGTTGAGTTATCTTAAATCTTATTGCCTCTATTTCTTCTTGACTGTCGTCATATATTTTAACATTTCAATTTTTAATATTATTTTTCCATTTCCAATCTTCATATTTTGTTTAGACTGATGTAACCTTTAGAATTTGAATTGTATGTGCTTTCTAAAGTATATTTAATCATTTTTTAAAAAATAAAATTAGCTTCTTGTTTAGCTCTTTCCTAATAATTATATCTTTGGCGCTAATAATTGGATACTCTTTCGTTTTTACTATTTTTATAGATAACCCAATTTTTTTTTGTAACGAACTAACAGGAAATTTTAAAAAGTCATTCCATCACCTATTTTATGTCTGTCCCCTGCTCTCAAGTCCCCACCTTATCTTTTTTTTTAAAGCTTTTTGCGATGTTTTTATTGTTAGTAAATAGATCTCTATTTATTTCAGAATGCAAATTATTTTAACTTTTGCGTTGAGTCCGAGTCAGTCAGATAAAACCATAACATCCACTACACAATTTAAATGTTTCCAGAAATATCACAAATTCATCAAAGTTTTTTGGATACTACGTATGTTAAAATGTAGAATGTTCAAGAGTTAAGTTGCAAGTCTAATTTGGAATAAATCATACCACAGTCCAGGGGCTGTAGCCAGGTGTTAGGACAGGAGACCGGGGGGGGGGGGGCACGGTCTTTACCTGTTAGGGGGTGAAGTTGATACATCTTCTTATCTCTACAATAACTGCGCAGAAAAGTGACACAAACCCTTTACATTTGTTGCTACATTTTTTACTTTTCTGGACATAGGCAAGATTTTCAGCACTAGGAATGAAATGATAAAATTTATGTAAATTATGGAAAGCGTAATATTACTTACATGCATAAACATAAATATAAAATGTAAAACATTAAACCAAACACAATTTCTTTCATCTGAAAATCGTGACAAAACTTTTTCTTTGAAAAACTGGTCATTTTGCACCAATTTTCTGTGGACGCTGAGCATACAAAGGCCATTGAGACGATCTTGTATCATGGTCGCTCTAAGCCAGGTCTTCACATGCCTTAATGAATGTCCTCTCAATGTGTGCGCGATAAATTTTATCGAAAACCACATCAAATGAGTAAAGTATTTCTTCACTGAA
This sequence comes from Philopedon plagiatum, assembly GCA_963971165.1. Classification (NCBI taxonomy): domain Eukaryota; kingdom Metazoa; phylum Arthropoda; class Insecta; order Coleoptera; family Curculionidae; genus Philopedon; species Philopedon plagiatum. The sequence continues at coordinate 81,052,947 of OZ020192.1, read as the reverse complement.
AAAATAGGCACTCTTGGCCCAAAGTACTGAACGCTCTTGAACGTTAATTATTACTGACAAGAGAAAATATCTGTGTGTAAGAGAATTTCTATTGTTACAAGAAAAAAGTTCTTCGTTTAAGAAACATGGTTCTCTTGAAAATTCTTCTAATTTCTCTTGGACGTTTGGCTCTTGAAACAAATGCAAGTTATCTTGTTTCAAAAGCTATAAAATTACACTATTTAAGCACTTTATTTAAGAGATGTATCTCTTAACGTAAGAGATGTATCTCTTCGCATAAAAGATATTTCTCTTCGAATCTTTATTTGAAGAAATTATCCTAATAGCATCGACGCGACAACTTTACCCGTAGACAGGCAAGCGCAGTAATTAATTCGCAGAAGCCCAGCAGCGGCAGCAGGAAGCATTCGGATTCGGCGGATTCGGCGTGAAAGGGTTTCGGGTTATCGATTGATTGTGTTGTCTTGTATGTACGGTACGCTTTGGCAATAATGGAGGTGAAAGAACCTTTAGGGAAATTTAACTTGAAGCATTTGTTTGAAACTTTCGAAGGTAAGTCCATCCTTATATGCCTTATTTTTATACGTATAATTACATATTTGACAAAAATCAAATGTCATTTCTTGCCAGTATTGTTTTATAGATGCATGTAAATGTGTAGTTGATTTTTAGGCTGTTTGCAATAAACTAAAATGGCGTCTTTCGTTTTTATTTTATTTGACAACAATCAAATTGTTGCAAAATGTGTCCTGTGTTAACATATCTTGTCGGTATCGTTTTAAAGAGGCGCGTAAATGCGTGCCTTATTTTTAGGCTGTTTGAAATATGTATATTAAAAATGGCGTCTTTTCGTTTTTTTTTGTTTATGTAGAGTTAGGTAAAAAATATTATGCAGTTCGCCATTTGTAAAGGTCGTTATTCCAAAAGATTAAACAAATCCGTGTTTGCCGAAACGCCAACAAGGGCAATCTATTATTACAAATAACCAGTCTTACTAGTGTAAATGGTCAAAAACATATTTAACTGCCTTAAGCCTTAAGTGTGAATACCATGTAAGTATATTTAAGATTACTTATATTAAAAGTATTTTTTATTTATGATCATGTTCGCTTCCCTTGCAAGTCCAAGACCCTACTGTAACGGTACTGACTTAACAAGAAATATTTCCTTTTATTTTATTAATTATTGTCTCAAGAAATAAACTTTTTTCTAATATATGTTTTTTTGTAAATACGGTATCGTGTTAGTGACTAGAGCTACATATATAGAAAAAACTTTAAATAGAAAAGGTTTTTTAAAAGAGAAGATGAACATTTTAAAAATATTTCCATTTTTACAGGGAAATTCGCTGTATGCTCTTTGTGACTTCAAGTAATTCTAAGTGCACCTGATATGGTTATCGGACATGCAGCAACTTTTGACTGTATTTATATTTCGGTTGTGGAACTAATAAAAACATTTCCCATTTGTAGCACGCTTAATGGACCACACTGTATAGATTTACGTTACCGTTTTTGCATTCGTTGAAAATATTATACGAGTATATACGTGATGTATACTCTGCAACATAATATATGTCAGTTTATATTTAGTAAAATAAGTTTGAGATGTTGATGTTACTGATAGAATTCTTGTTATTTCTTTAGATTAGATCTTCTGATATGTTTTGTTATAAACGTGTTATATGATATTTAATATATTTGACATATTTCTTAAATTTATGAATTTTTATTTTTCTCAACTTCTTCTGAGAATGCATCCTGCATATACATTAGTTTTCCATTGAAATTGCGTGAGACCTAATCTATTGTTTTTTTAAATGACCAGCACTATTTTGTTACTGCATATGAAGGGCTGGGATCTAGGTATATTTTGTACATATTTGATATTTTAGTTTGTATGCCTATATGGTCAAGTTCAAGTAGATCGACAATAAACATTTGAAATAATTTTTAGTTATACAGAGTAGATAAAAAGGTGTTATACAAGTTTTGCATTTTTTCTTAATAAAACAGTAGATACTTATATGGAATTGGATTTTTGAATTCTGATGAAAATTCTATTTTCTAAAAAGGTCTAGTCTCAATTCTAAGTTTTTATTTTATGCATTTAGAGCTGTACATGTTAACATGTACCATGTCTACAACATAAAAATTCCAAAATCTTTTATATCAAATAAATTTATATATCCTGCATTTTCATTTTACATGCTATTAGAAAACTGTTTTATTTGTATGGAAAAGTATTAATGCGTATATGTATATGCGCCTAAACATAGCAATATAAAAAAATGGTTATAGAAAAATTGAAACTAACGGTTAACAAAATTCAGATCAATTTCCAGTGTCATCAAGTATCAGCAAAAAAATTGCTAAGGCGTTTTAGTTTTCTATACGGAGTAATCCAAATAAAGTGCGCACCATTGGTAAGTTATTACTAAAGATAGAAAATCAGTTGAATTAGCAGACTGAGTATTTTTTTTCTTTTATATTTCCTACTAATCGGAGTAAAAAAAATCCACTAGTTTGCTAATTTAACTGATTCGGTATCTTTAATAATAGCGAAATTACTAATGGTGCGCACATAATTTGGATCGCCCTGTGGTTGGACAAAGAGAAATCCGTTTTTAACTCAAGAACAAACACTCTCGAATCAAGAACAAATACTCTCTCATTAAGAGCACACGCTCTCCGCCCAAGAGCAAATACTCTCATCTCAATAGCAAACACTCTCAGCTCAAGAACAAACACTCTTGGCTTAAGAACGAACACTCTTGGCTTAAGAACAAACACTCTCGGCTCAAGAACAAACACTCTCGGCTCAAGAACAAACACTCTTGGGTCAATAACAACCACTCTGGTCAAGAACAAACGCACTCGGCTTAAGAATAAACACTCTTGGGTCAAGAGCATATTTACGTAGCGGTCTTGAGCCAAGTATTAAATGACTTTCAACCAAGAGATTAATCATTTATTTCAAGTTCTTATGGAATATTTATAGCAAGAGAATTACGGCTTTGAACCAAGAGAGGTCGCATTTGGACCTATTCAAAAGCGCGAAGCTTTTGGATCAAAATCGTAGGTATTCATTTCGTTCAAAAGATTCTTTCTTTCAGTGTTCGCCACAAGTTTAAAATAAAATCCAAAACCTTATTGCAGAAAATTATTCTTTTTTTTTTCCTTATACTTGTCAATTTAAGTTACTTGCCCACTGAAGCATTCTTGCACTGTCAATTTAAGTCAGCCAGTCGTCGACGATATGCATAGCTAACACGGAAAATTGTTTTCTGGATATATTTTAGTAGAATAGAATATTATTACAATAAAAACCCTTAATACTCCATAATATGCAAACTAAAATTTTCAGCAATTTAGTGCTACAGACAAAAACAGACAATCATACAAAAATATTCCAACATTTAGTTCCTGCAAATTTAATACTATTTCCCACAATATTAGAAAGAAACATAACAATTCCAGAGTATTTATAAGTTTTACTAACAAAAGGAGAATTACCAGTAAAAACACTCATCAGAGCTTTTTAGTTTGTCTCTTTTACTTTAATACTGAGAACAAAAACATGAACTTTGGAAGGAGACACTTAAAAGAAATAAAGAATATCAGGTTTATGTAAGTTGACTTCCCAAACTTAAAAGCCGCAATACTATTTACTTTAAGACATTTTGAAGCGAAACACTACGAGTTTAACTCGGTTAAAACAGAAAACATGTAAGAATAAAAGTTCATTTCAGACGGATTAGGAGTTTCAGGTTTCATGTCTTCAATTTAGTTTAAATTGTATTTTACTGCCTTCATCAAATGGTATAACATTCTTGTGGTTCTATTTAAATACCATGGAAAATATATGTTGTCATTTTAAAGATATTTGTGAACACTTGACATATATTTTAATTTTTTATTTTAACTTTTTAGTAACCAAATTTAAGTATTTTAATAAAGCGTGGATTACACAAAGTTAGTTTATTCAGGTTGCAAGTTGCAAGACCGCTGGCCGCAAACCTGAACAAGAACAGTTAATAAACTAAACGTTCTAGATACTTTTTAGAACAATAATCCAGGCAAATTTTAGAATTGGTAAAATGCGATTTTTCATCCAACCACAGCATTTTTCACTTATTTGGCGTATATTTGTTATAATGTATGCCCTTATAAAAATTTAAATTTAATGTAAATTCTATTACATTTTCTACTACCCATCATATTTGACCAATATTGAGGCAATATATCAATAAATTTCAAAAATGAAGGTGAAACTTATCTGTAGGTACTATTTTATACATAAATTAATTTTTTATCGACAACCCTTAGTACTCGTATTTAGTTTATAAAACTGTGTACAGAACAAGTCATAACATAAACACTGGAAATAAAAAAAATATTTAAAAAAAAAATTCGTCTATTGACTTGTTTTAAAATTTATTTGCTGCAGCTTATTACAAAATTATTAGAAAATTTTAGCTTCAGTATTTAATTTTTGTTTTTAACTTTGTTGAAATATGGGCTGATAACGAGGACAAACATCACTTTAAAAATGGCAAGTCCTATTGTCAAATAGGCGAGTTTGTAAATAGAAGCCTCACAAAGGAGTATAGATCATTATAAAAATAATGAAGCAATTAAAATTAAACCGAGAAAAAAGTTTTAATGAAGCGTGAATTTATGAATATTTGCATAAAGGTATTAAACCCATAACCATTTGAAATGTTTTGCAAAAGAACAAATTAAATAGCAGAGTTGCTCCGGAAAAGTCTTGCGTCATAGACCGGGCGATAAATGCAAGTGAGTTTGCAAAATATGAGGAGCGCATTTTTCCAACGTATTTCAGTTTTTGAGGTCCTAAACTTCAAATTATTCGATGTTGCCAGTTGAAGAAATGCCTCAATTTTTTCTTACATTTTAACCTATCAGTAATTAAGAGAAACAGTATACCTACTAGGAGTTGTGAAATTATAATGCGGCGGAACGCAATGGTTGATAATTATGAATTCATTTTCCGCCTTTCGACGGATTTTACTGCATAGTAGCTAAGATCCGCCGACAAAATTTTGGCAAGCTTTATAATTTATATATCTATAAGACCTACTGGTACTTAGGTAGGTTTACAAAATTCTTAATTAATCAATAAAAAATAATGTTTGTCAGGTAGTAAAACTCAACAAAGATAGATAAAAAATTTTGAAAAAATACTGCTGAAACCTAAAACTGAGCAAACCTGTCCGAGAACGTATTTCACAACTCCTCACCTCACCTTTTAACGCTGATCTAAAAATTTGTGGGAAAAACAACTTGTAAATTTGGAGTGTTATTTGTATTTAGTTTTTTAATATTTTCTCTGTTTTTTAATGCGTTTTTACATGAATTTGCCTAAATATGGTTCAGATGTCATGCCTTGTAGAGATGTGTTTAAGTGAAACTGTCCAAATTTTCATAGAAACAGCTACTGACAAACATTATTATTTATTGTTTACTTAAGAATTTTGTAAACCTACCTAAGTACCAGTACATCTTATAGATACATAAATTATAAAGCTTGCCAAAATTTTGTCGGCGGATCTTAGCTACTATGCAGTAAAATCCGTCGAAAGGCGGAAAATGAATTATATTATCAATCATTGCGTTCCGCCGCACTATAATTTTTATGACGGGTAAGTTCTTTGCATGAGTCCGCCTTGCGGCGGAATTCTAAGTCTAACTGTAACCTACCGCCGGCGGACATATAGCCACTACCTATATGTATAATAGAAAATGTTAATAAATTAAGCAACATAAATAAATAAATAAGAATATTGTTTATAAAAAAGTAGCGAAGACTGGAAATTTCGCCATAAGTAAGTATTTTCGATAAAAAAATTAGGTAACTTAAAAATTTAGTAGTAATAATACATTCTTACAATCATTCACAACAGATTTGCATAAAGAAATACAGATTATACCAGATTTTTTGCAATTACACGACATAGTGTGGCAAGCCGAGTTCCATTTGCAAGGAAATTAGAGATTGCGGCAGAGGTGTCTGGGTCATTTGTTTCGGGTACAAGTTCGAATCTCGCAATTCATAGCCAGTAAAGTCAATAGGCTCAATTAGCGGTCCTGAAGAATTTCTCCATAAATATGTTTGTCATTGTTTGTGCTGAAGCCCTCAAGCAATGTAAATATAACGCATCAAATGTACATAATGACTTTTAATAAATTTAGGCCACACCAAATATTTTGAGAGATTAACTTATATCGAAGCTCACCACCTGTCATTTTTTGCTTATTAAATAAGTAGGTGCAAACTTTTTCAAGGTTATGAAATTTTTCCAGGTCCAAGAATTCATTTCCAAAAGATGCAAGTTTGTTTTGAATCAATTAGAGCGAAGCAGCTTTTAAGCTCTGTTTCTTGGTGCCCGAGCCACTAGTTGTGTCACAACCAGTTAATGCATGCAATACAATGCAATGAATTGTGCAGGTAAATGACAACCCAGGCTATGTTGTTTTTGATGCGATCCATCGAACCATATACCTTGACAGCCAATATTTGCAAGCTTCGGTCAAAAATGAATCGCTAGAATAAAAACGTCTGCATCGGCGCTCATAATAATAATTTGAGCGCATTGTATTTTTGCTGCTTGGAATATGTGACAAAACATCCTTAAGTCCGCTTCTAAGTGATTCGATTTTAATGCAAAAACCTTTGAAAAAGAACGACCTTCTAATTTGAAACACTTAGTCGGATCATCAAATCCACCGCAAATGTAGAGCTCGTTATCTTCTTTAATTTGTCTATATGTTGATGCGTAGGTACAGAGAAAATTCACTAATTATTGTAATTTATTTTCATTGCTCCCGAAGAAGTCTTTAATATCAGCTGTAATATTTGTTGAGTTACTTGAAATTATAATTTTCTGAACGGTTTGTCATTTGCTTCGTGATTTCCAGGATAAGAGAAAAAACACAGTTTTTTTGAAGTATGCCTCAGCAAAAGAACCAAAAAATGTTTGGAATTTTTTTATTTCAATTTGACGTACTAGTGACATACCATCAACAATGACAATTATTTTATCTGAAGATAAAATTTGTTCCATTAAGTAAGTTGTACAGTGATGATTACTTTCAATTTCACGGGCGAGTACCAACTTGGGAAATTTCCTGTAGAAGCCTTCTTCATCAAAAAGATATTTGCAATTATCTAATATTTCATGAGATGCTAATTCCTTCAGGTCAAAAAACCTGAATGTTTGTTAAAGATCCATTACATCTTTAGCATTCTGCAATTTTTTATTAGCAGTATTTGTTTCTCAGGTCCTCAAGTTTTTGACAAAGCTTATTTTTGTAAATATAAACATTTGAGCGACTACTTTTATGTTCCGTTGGAACGAATTTACTCGACGATTTACAGCTGGGCGTGATTCATTAAAAAATCGGACATTTTCGGTTTGCTCTTAGATTGCTCGCCGTTGAGCTCTGTCCATGAGGTAAATAAACAAGACGAGAGCATGAAAATGGCAGAAGCAAGTATGTTTTTAACGATAATTTTGACAGAAGTTGTAGTCTTTTTGAACTTATTTCGCCCGCTTCACCAGAAGAGAACGAAGTTATTGAAATATTTAAAAAAATAGTACCAATTCCAATTTCAAAATCAAAGGTTGCAAATTTTGTTCATGATGTTATCAATAAATGCGACGATCAAGAAATAATATTTGTCTTTTTGTTTTTATTAGCAAGATTTCTTATTAATTCCTACATGTACAAACCTTTTTTTGATGTGCAGTATTGAAAATATTTTTTGCCGCAGACAATTCAGAGCATAAAAAAGCTGTTTATTATTCTTTTTTGTTAAATTACCGCATATCCAACATTTTAATTTTTCTTCAATTCCTACAGGAACGCCTCCAGAATGACGAATATCAACACTACTTGAATCGGTGGTGTCTGAAGTAGAAGCAGCAGATTGTTCGACTTCTTTCACTAGTGCTATCTCTCGGCGCCTATTTTTTCCTGACTGACATCGCTCGCCTTACATGTTCTATGCCACGAAAAAGATTGTGTTGTAGAATCGGGTTTGTACATTTTATCAAACTTGTCACTAATTTCATCTTTTCGTCTATCTGCAGCTTTTTGTATAGTAATGAATGATTGTTCTTTAGAGTTTTTCACTATATCACCCGAAGAATTAAAAAAAAATCACAATAACTCATCCGGTCTTTTTCGCTTTAAACTGATAACATGTAAAGACATTTTTCACTTCTTACAGTAAAATATAGCACATGAACAATACAAATATTCATAAAAATACAATATTTAATTTTGTAACTGTAAAACACACTCTCTATTACGACGTTTTTTTAGCTACTGACATTTCGGAGCGACCTTGCGACGCTGCCGCCGGTACGCATCTATATAATGGACTATGGGGCAGCAGGGATGGAGAAAGAAGGGGAGGCAACACAGTTGCTGGCAACATGTATTTTTGGGTTCCTCAGGTTAAGTGGAGGGCTGATGGCACGGAACACTAAGGGTGCAAGTATAGTTTGCACTTGACCGATTTTTTGGCATAGGTATGCTACTCGTTATTATTTGCTCATTGACTGATATGTTATACAGGGTGTCCGAAAAGTCTTAGTATGGCCTAATATCTTTGCTATTAGTAAAGATAGAAACACCAAACTTTAGGTGTATCTTATCGTTTAATAAATCTACTTTTTTTGTGTAATTTAACTTTTTCAACCCCCTTGAGGGGTGACACTAGGGAGTTGAATCCAAAATTTTAAATGCAACCCTATGCCGTGTTGTACCTCATTTTAAAGGTCTTGAAAAGTGAAACATTTTATCGCAAACCCGAGGGCCACATCTTAAATTTGTTTTTAAATGGCAAGTCTAGAAAAATTAAAAATTGCCAGAAGAAAATGACAAATTTAAATACCTTTATTTCATTTGTTACTTTAAAATTTGTTCAAAATGACCGGTTGGGTACCATGAACTTCTTGGCAGTAATAAAGCCGATTTTGGAACTCCGCCAAGAAGTAACACCTGCCATTCTCAAAAATCTGAGAAGTGGGTTCCAAAATCGACTTTATTACTAGCAAGAAGTCCATAGAGGTCATTTTGAACAACTTTTAAAGAAATAAGAGAAATAAAGGAATTAATTTTTTTTTCACGATTTTTAAGTCTTAAAGGCTTGTCATTTAAAAACGAATTAAGATGCTGCAGACCTCGAATTTGGGATAAAATGTTTCTTTTTTGAAGACCCTTAAAATGAAGTACCACACGGCATACGGTTGCATTTAAAAATTTTTACCATACTTCCCAAACCTCACCTCTCAAGGGGTTTGAAAAATTTAAATTAGATGAAAAAGTAGCTTTATTAACCAATCAGATACACCTAAAATTTGGTGTCTCTATCTTTCCTAGTAGCAAAAATATTTGCCCACACAAAGACTTTTCGGACACCCTGTATATCATTCGAATGAAATATAGGAAAACAGTATGTCTTTAAATGTTTCGTTATCCTCACCATTCCGATTTATGGTCTACTATATCAATTATAAAATAAAAATACATGAAAGAAAAATCACATCAATCTTGGTTGATTTTTATTTCATGTAGTGGAATCCTTTGTTTGCCTTGGTTCGTTGGCGAAATCTTAAAACCAAAATATAGCCTAAAGACAATTCATCCTGTTAAATACTAAAGTAGGGTAAAAGTTAAGCCGCGGTCCCAATAAAATAGCTATAAAATCTACCACATGACAGCACCGAAACTAAAACAGTGCATTAGGTACGCCTTGCGCAAATTTATTTTAAGCGTTTCCCGAATTTATCCTTAGTAGGGCTTATAAATTATTTAACTTGAAACGGATCTACCATACTCTGTAGCTACTAAATAAAGCAGTATTTTTTCAAATCTAGGAACATTTTTTTGGAGAGAGTAAAAGGAGTTTTTAGAAAAGTTTTCAGACAAATTTTTTAAACTTTTTTAACTTTTTGTGTTCGGAGAGTAGACCTGGGTTGGGCTGAACTACGCTCATTGAAAAACCGATCACAGGATTTTGTATTGACTTTCTGGATAATAGCTTTTGAAAAACTGAAAGGGGGCTAAATTCCTGTATTTATCCAATACAAACAAGTAAAACATACCAGTTTTGGAGGGTGCTGCAAACTTATAGTACCCGCTACTTTTATGTGCGCCCTTATGACATGTACAACAGTATTCTACATGTTCTTTAATCTGATACACACTTGTCCCGCTATAGCAAAATTTCTTTAACTGCATATATAGGCCCTTTTATTCCCCGTTGGTTGCAAAAAACTAATTTTGTTGTTCTCTAAACGAATTTTTTTACTTAATACCAAACACCCTACAATTAATCCTATTAGGGTTTATACCCTAAATATATGAAAAACTGTTATCTGCCATTGCTGATTTGGCGCATTCTGCATTCGATGGCATCAGTTGCGTTTTGTCATTTTTCTTAAAAATGTATTAGAAATGCAGCGAACATGTTGATAGATTTACGCGCTGAATTTAAAATCCCGCCCTTTTTCTAAACAGTACAGTGGCTGAATTGACGAAATTAGAAATAATTTTAGAAAGCAATACATAAACCTATTTAATTCAATTTTAAGAATAAAGGTTATCTTTCACAATAAGAATCTATGTTTAAGCTAAATAGAAAAATCGTAGATTACTTTTTCTTTTATTATTAAATAAAGGAATATCAACAAAATATAAAAATTAACGGCCAGATTCTCCAACGCTTCACTGGTCTAATTTAACAACAAAAAGTTTTAAACTGACAAGTGTAACAATAAGACAACTAAGTTTTATTCTATGAATTTGTTTCCGAGTTTTTTCGCAAATTTATAAAGAAAAAGACAATTGTATTAGGTACTTCCCACAATGATAGAATTAAAGTTATTCAAGCAATCCGTTCCAAGATGAAAATAATTTGGAAACCATTCAAATCGCTGAAATATTAGAATAACTCATAAGTTTTAATGACGACTTACTAACATTGACACGACAAAAAGCTATCAAATAGTGATGCATTATCAGAAATGCATAGGTTAAGAAAATTAAAACTAAAATCTTGTAAAAAAGACTTTTTAAAAACAGGCTTTTATTATTTAGATGTACTAAAATGAAAAAAATAAGCATAGTTTTCTCATTGTGGCAATGCTAAATGCTACTTATAAGTGGACGTAGTTCGCGTGGGTGGATCCTAGTAAAAGTAGTATCAAAGTTGCTACTGATATATTATATGTTAAATTTATTGTCTTAAAAGCTTGACGCGTGAATGGAAAAGAAAAAAATACATACTTAGGTATCTATTTGCAATTTCTGCCAAACAAAATTAATGGCTCTATGAACTTTGAGCGCGCTACAAGCTTTTAAGACAATAAATATAACATAATATATTATATCTGTTTCAGTGATAACTTTGATGCTACTTTTATTAGGATCCACCCACGCAAAACTAGGTACGTCTACTTATAAATAGCATTTAGAATTGCCACAATGAAAAAACTATACATATATTTTTCGCTTTACTACATCTAAATAATAAAAGCTTGTTTTTAAAAAGTATTTTTTACAAGATTTTACTAATTCTGGGCAATTAGTCTCTATATCCAGTTTAAAATATACGGGAATCCAAACTATGGTATTGTACTGTATGTGCACTGTACTCAGGTTTCGATTTGAGATGGAAACTTGATTGAAATCTAGAAAAAAACTTAAGCAAATGACCAATGTTTGAAATTTATAAATTATAAATATCATTTCCTACAAAGAAACAATAGTAGAAATATCGCTTTCTAATTGGAGGGTCCAATGGAAAACATTCCTAAGTCACATTTTATAGATTGTAAGAGAAACGAGTTTAAAAACTTTATTTGCTTCTGGAAATATTACGCTTAGGAATACGATGCTACTTTTTTACTAATGACATAATAGGTTTTGAAACATTACTCCAAGATATTTATGGGATTTAACTACTGTAACTTAGAGAGATAAAAAAATTAAAACGGAGTTGGTCACTTTTCGCTTAAAATTTTTTTTTTTAATACCTTGTAATTTAAATAAAAAAAATATTTAATTTCTTACATGAATGCCATTAGTTTCAAACAAAACTTATTAGACTGATGAAAATGTTTATTACCAAAATTAAAAATATTCTCTTTTCATAGTTGTATTGGAGTAAAACAAATTTAATTTAGCTTACAATACAAAATTATGTTGCTAATTAACTGAAATATATAAATGTTTACTATAAGAAATAAAGATATTTTCTGCCGATCGTTCAAAAATGTTGACAAAATTTGCTGTAGCAAAAGTCAGTATGACAATACATCCAGTCCTTACTAGACAACGTAGAGTAACCGTTAGGAAATATCCTACCAAAAACATACATGTAAAAAACAGGCCAACTTCTCATCAGGACTGTGTGTTTTGTTGTCTAAAAAAATAACTGAAATGTAGAAATTATGCCAAGTTCCTTGCTTACGCGTTATTAGCAGTGTTTTAATAAGCACAGAGAAATATTGCGTGACTTGATAAATTTACAGACCAAACTTGGCAAGTTTTCAAGGGTGTCAATATTACTCAGTTCTTTAATGAAAACTTGCCCCAAGTTGGGTCTGCAAATTTATCAATTTCTACAATATTTTTCTGTGTTTATCAAAACACTACTAATAGCGTGTAGGAGGCAAGGGACTTGGCATACTTTCTATATTTCAGTTATTTTTTTCAGATAACAAAACACAAATTGGCCTGTTTTTTGAATCTATGTATTTTGTGGGATTTCATAACTTTTTGTTCAGATACTTATAAAACCAAATGATATTTACTTACAGCATCTAAAATGTCTGTTACTGAAGTTTCCGTTTTTTCTTTATCACTTTTAGAAGCTGACCATCGTCTCGTAGTCACTTTTCTTTTCACAGAAGATGTGTCGGGTGGTTGTGCCTTTACAAGATTTGGACGCATTATAATAACTGCATGGTTTTAATTTAGCTTAGTTTCGCATAGTATAATAATGCGACACCGACTGCCTGTGCCCCGTAACTTTCCAAAGCAGTCGCTATTTCATGTCAGAATCCGCCATGTTGGATTTTTATTGATTTTTTATTTTTCTCTTAATTATCACCTTAAACACTATCTATGTTCCAAGTTTTAGAGCTCTAGCTCGTTTGGCAGTACCCTAGATCTATGGATCTATGAAGATCTATCAGTCAGTAGGTCAGTGAATGCCCAAAATTGTGATTTTTGGACACTCATATTTTGAAATCTATTACACCTAGAGGTATGAAATTCAGAATACGGCTTCTTTTTGGCAACCTTAACCCCCCTGAAATTCAGTCCTATAACGTAACTAGTCTCCGAGATATGGGGGGGGGGGCGAATAGGGCTCAAAAAGGTTCGTGTAAACATTGCACAGTGCGCGCGGTCGGTTTTGTGAGCACTTGACCTGACGTACTCCGTGCGCTTGATATAGGAAGTTACCCTTCATTCTCCTCATGCCCCTAAATAAATTAAATCTGCGTCACACAGCAAAAGTTTTTAAGCTTCAAATTTAGAATTACTAATTTTAGTATTATTTAAAAACTTTAATGCGTAATAAAATAAGAGGAAATCCTAGATTTAACCACATTTACCTCAATAATTTTCATTGTTTATATTTACAGACCAAGAAAAAATATATAAATTGTTCGGTCGCATAAATAAACTCACTGTTTTATTATACAAAATGCATGATGTGATAATGCTAATACGAGCAATTAAATTGTTAAAATATGTACTATTACAAAACCTACACAGTTTACCTCCAAAAGGTAATTACAATATTTACTAAATAGGTTCATACCTGCCTAAAAGGTTAAAAAAATTATTTTTATGTATGTATTATTCTTTGGCCAAAATAAAAGAAATTAAGTTCCTATTAACATAATATTGCTGATCTGACAATGCTTTATTTTCGAGATACAGGGTGATAAAATTTTAATGGGCTTGTGCACTCATTTCGCGTTTTCAATAAATATGTTAATGATATTGCACAATCAGTCAGTCGAAGCACGCACACAAAAAACTACATCGGTTGGACGGATAATATCAAAAATATTACCGACCAGATTCTCCAACGCTAGTCCGGTCTAATTTGACATCCAAAAGTTTTAAACTGACAACATAAGACAACAAGTTTTATATTATGAATTTGTTTTTGAGGGTTTTAGAAAATTTACAAAGAACAAGGTAATTTTAGTACGCACTTTCGACAATAATTGAACTAAATTCATTCTAGCAACCCAAGAGGAATATTATTTGGAAACCAAGCAAATTGCTAAAATATCGGAATGACTTATTAACAATGACAGAACAAAAACACAACTGATCAGATCTTAGTATAAACCGGTACTAAATTTTAAACCTTCTCAGTGAATCTGAACGTAAAGGCTTAAAATTTGAGTAAACTAAAAAAAAATCGGTTTCCCGCCTGACGTCATCCTACTAAAAGCAACTGAACGTAGTGGGCAGTGTGGCAATTCAAATTAAGGATGCGCCAACTTCCGTTCGGTCGTTTTAGTGCTAACAGGGAATGTTTATATTTTGCGTAACTTTTGTTTTTTAATCTTCTATATTTACCAAGAATATTAATTTTAAACTTTTTTCGGAGTGCTTAAGTGTATTTAAATATAACGGAAAACTACAACAGAAATACTAGTAAATCACAAAAATCATTGTGGAAAAACTTTACCGTGTATAGTATTTTGCCCCCGTCATTCGAAGAATTATGGTAGGTATTTCTTTGATGCTCGTGCGTAAATATCTTTTTTAGGTTATAAAATATTATGCGTTGACTGTTTACTCAGTTCTCAGTTTTATTTATAATTTAGTTTGATAACATAACCTCGATGATCAACCCGCAAAGTTTTTGCAGAGGTGCCAACGCTTAATTTATATGGTGGGACTACATCACCAGAAGCCATCTCCCCGTTTTAAATGAGCGATGGTTGATTGCTATTGGGGTTACTTTTGGTGGCAAAATTTCTATTTTATGAAAAAATTGTTTTTTTTCGCATTTTTGTTGATACTCCACCACGTTGTCAATCAATTTTTAATAGTTCCTAAAGATTCTCCGGATTCTTTTTTATGTATACAAAACATCCTCTGTGCTGGAAATTTACGATCACGATTCACTAATTTAGCAACAAAATTAGAGCATCATTTTTATTTGTCAAAACAATAATCGTTGTGTTTAGTTAACAAATTTCTTTGCTATAGGCAAATATACAAGCACATATAACAGTGACTTCATTATTTGCTAAATTTAACAATATATTTTTGGTACTGCCTAAATATATTGAATTTAGGACAGTTTTGCAAGTCAGTTTTTTTAAGCTCGCACGAACGTGCGAATGTGTGATTTTTACTGTCTTTTTATAATTTTAATTTTTGTTAGAAGCGGGTGCCACTCCTTAAAGGGTGTCACCCGGGCGCACCCCCCCCCCCCCCCCTAGCTACGCCATTGCTTATTTTACAGGTCATTAAAGATAGTTAATTCAAATTTCGTACATATAACACTTTTCGGAGTACATACGGAATAACCTTATACTACCATTTAAAATAATCTATATGGTAAAATTAGGTTGTTGGGGGTCACGATTCGCGACCTGATTATCTGATATTAAAAGCAAAAGATCACGAGGATCATATTAAAAATCTAGTCTGGTTACATTTTGCCATAAATATATCTTCCAAACAATATAAGCATTCCAAATAATACAATATGTCTAAAAAATCGAAAATATCAAAAAGAGTTCAAGTTTAAACAGGAATGTTTTGTGTTTACAAAAAGATAGTTAGTTTGTCGCAAAGAAATCGGGGGGTCAAAAGGACCGAGATTCCCAAAAAATAACACTGTTATTTACATAACATTCCATAGGTTCTTCAAGAATTATTATTCGTGCGGAATTTAAATAAATTATCTTTAACAACATGTAAAATCATTAGAAAAAAAAATTCACCCCGTATTTGGGAAATGTAGCATTTTCGGAGCTATGTTATTGGAACTTTCTTCATATTTTTGGCCGAAAAATGGCCAGTAAAATTTTGACGGTAGACTTTTGGAACTGATTATCCGCTACTAGGGGAGACCGGTGACAATTGTAACAAGTGTCAATTGTAACATTCAGTATACGTCCGCCCTCCGCCGGATTATCGCGAACCGAGTTACACATGTTCAACGGTTGTTGACAGATCTTTCTTTAGATTGTTAGTTGCTTTAAGAATTCTGATGAATATTGTTGTTACGATCTGAAACGTGACTTTCAACACGAAAAGTAAGTACCTATTTATTTTTATTTTATTTTGTAAATAATTTCTTAACCATATTTTCAATACATATTTAAAATATACCACTGAAATATGGATTATATTGACTATATAATCTTATAATAAGAACACTTTAGGAATTAGATTACATAGTTTAATAATGTAAACAAATCATATATGTCCTTTGGTGTCAATTGTAACATGAATAAAGGTGAGGATTGTAACATGTTACAAGTGAACCAATGTAAAAAGTATGTATCATCACAATGTATTTCTTTATAGAACGCTTTACAATATGAAACCAAACATTTGCGGAGACCTCATACCGTGCATACGGAAGAAAGAATACTCGTATATTAACTTAAAATTAATAATTTGTAAATTTTTCCCATAAGAGGCTAAGCCAAAAATTTTGAGTAAAAAAGTCTTCTTCCGCACGACCGATATACTTAACTCCGGTGAAGAGTACCTAAGGTCTTTTAGTAATGTTAACATACCCACGTTTCTTATCTAACATTTTTCATTTTAAAAGAATATTTTACTTTGCATTTGTATATTTTCAAATATTGTTATTTATATTTTAATAGAAGTTACTAATACCGATTGTTACGAATTTGTCGTGTTTTTTTTTTGGTATATTTTTGTCGACTTTAACAACAGAAAAAAACTACTTTTTTATTTGTGTAACCCTTTGTTTATTTTTTAATGATATTCTTTGTATTCAAATAGGACATTTAAAATAAAATTTAATATGTTTGTACGTACTGTTACTACTGACACCTATGTTCGTTACAATTGCCACAAGTCCGGTGTCAATTGAAACACTTGTCAAGTCAATACTTGAATTATATGTTCTAAACAAGAAACTAGATATTTTTTCTACATTCTAAATTTATTAGGTTACTTACAAAGCTCGGGGACATCCTCAAAAAAAATCAATAAATTAGAACTGACAGGTAAGGTTGTAAAAAGTCACATGTGTTTTTTGTTACAATTGTCACCGGTCTCCCCTACCTACTAGTGAAACCAAGGGTTTCTTTTAACCTCTCGCCTCTAAAACTGATTTTTTTTCAGAATTCTGGGTTAAACAACATCTTAAGTAGGCATGCAAGAGGTGACAAACATCAAATTTGTGACTTTTATTGGTTTTGTATGAAGTTGGATTCTCAATTTCACTCCCACTATCGCACATTTGGACCGATTTTATTGGAAAAAAGCACAAATATTATGAATTTACTAATTACACAGTAACTATGAACTATCAAAATTCATTAACCATTAACATTACTGTGGTGCATTTTTTTGGTTATAAACTTGTGTCTTAATGAAAAATCTGTGCGGCAGTAAATCTAATTAAAGTACAAGTAGTATATGTCTAATGAACCAAATGGGGGTAGAAAAATAGTTATTTATGCAACTAGTGCGTGAAACGAATCTTTAAAGAACGTGATCGCAGTTTATTGATCGAGGCGACAGCCGATATCAATAAACAATCAAGTTTTTTAAAGATGCTTCACGCACGAATTTCATAAAATATTTTTTCTACAACTGTCAAAAAAAGTGTTAAGAATTCAAAAAGAAAATAATAATACATAAAATTAAACAAACCATTTCTTAAAAAACTTGTTGACAACCACGCGCGCCCCGAAATCGATATTATTGGTGGGCCGTCGACAAATTGTGTCTCTTTTTAACTTCCTCAAGCGCGTATGATTGTTTCTCTCTTAGCTTTAATGCATTTTATGTAGTCCATATACACCTATGACGTCAATTTAAAATACGGCGAGTCCGGAGCAAGCTTGACTTGATCGTTGTATATGGTGGCTTGATTGTTTCTAGGGGAATTTTCGCATGGAACTTGCACTTTTTTGAAACAAAAGATTCTTTTTTGGTTTCAAAAAATTAAAAAATAAATTATTAAGTTGATCATTGAAAATTTTAGGTGGGTCATTGACCAAATGATCTTATGGACGGATCGCGAGTGCCTCGTAGACTCTCATTATGGATAGTGGGAAGGTTGTTAGTACCGTTTTTATATAAATTTGAATGAGCTACAAGTTGTATCTGATTTACAGATTATTTTTTGATTTAAAAGCCAAAATTTCTTTTTTAACCCCTATTTGTGCTCTTTTCAAAGAGCGCGACGCAAAGTAGTACTTGGGTGTCTTCCCAAAAGACAAATCTACCTTTTCAAAAAAAGCAGCAGTCCAGCTAAAATTACTTTTATTGGACTAAATGCAGGTTTTGCAAAAGTTAATAAAATAGTTGTACTGATTTTGATCTAGTTTTGTAGGAAAAGAAAGATTGGAAGAAGAATACAAAACCACAGAGGCGTAAGTAATCTGTGACAAAACTGTAGTTTTACTATTCCAAATTTTAGTGCCTTGACACTTTTCGAGCTACATTATACATCTGTCACGTCCAAATAACCAATTTATATAATATTCTCTTAATATTTTATGCTCAATATAACCCTGTGTATCCTTAATCCCTGTGTTTTTCAAGCATGCCAACACAATCTTAATCACGTAGTCTCATTAATTATGTCGCGCCTCTGCCTGGCTCTGTCTTTCCAGAGCCTTTCTGGAAATTTATGTCTCTTAATCTGGGAAGATATTCACGGGAACGAATGTCGGAGCCAACGCATTTACTCTAGGGAATTATGGACAAGACATGACGGTTATATTTCTGCTTTCTTAAGCCCCATGACGCTAAAAAGTTTGTGTGTTATGCTTCGTCTTTGCTTTTAAATTGCCCACTTTACGTTTACGATTCTACATGTCAGTAATTAAAAGTTTTTTACGGTTCTCTTGGAATTGCTTTTTCCGCTTGTACAGATCGGCGACACTGGCCTAAGCTTCATTGCACATCATTTAGCACGGTATAAACGCTTTTCCGGCTTGGTCTATTTTGTGTAATTCGTAGAACTTCATGTAATCAGCGACAGCTTCATGGACATAAGTTAATTTCAGTATTTGAGATTTTGGCCCCTTTTAACTTTAGACCTTATTTATATTGCCCCCCTTAAGTATTGGTTATTACAATGTTTATCCAAAGCTTGCGATTATTGGTGTTATTTTTCTGATGGCTAGTGTTCTTAAAATTAATTTTTGTGGTCAATAATTGTATAAACCTTTTACATCATTAACAAAAAAATACTGGTCAATTATGTCTTAATTTGCTAGCAACAGATTACAAAAACTAGAAACAGTTTGCCGTCCCCACCAGGAAGAGGGTTAAAATGAATACGTAGTTAAATATTCAAGCAGGTCGCCGGACCAGCAGTACACAAAGAACATATTTTTTCATATAAACCACTCACCTCTTTAAGTAAGCTTTTCCTTTTTGGTTTAGTAATTAATAATTTCTTGTATTCAGTAACGATAAGGTAACTCTCGTTCGTCTTTTTTTCAAAATTAATATTTTTTGGCCTATGTAAAAATAACATCTTTAATTACTCAAGAGTTTATTTCTTGCGTCTTTAGATTTCGTTATACTTTTAAAGAACGTAGTTTACGACTGTTACTATTTGTTTACACATTATCTTTAAAATAGTATAGTAAAACTCTTTTAATAAAATGCGTAAATGTTAATAAAACTGTTTTGGTTGGTTAGTCCGCATTAACTACGTACAAAACAAAATTACATCTAACTCTCTTGATTAACGTTTATAAATACGTTTTTTTTATATAAAAGTACCTTACACTTAACCGTTATAACATGAACGTATAAACATAGCAAATGAAACTATTAGTTTAGCATCATCAAGTTTTCATACGAGAAACAGTAGATTATAACTTAAAGATAGATGTAGGTACCAGAAAAAACAAAAAATTGAATTTAGAACCTGAGCACCCTTTCCAATACGGGATAAGAAAATACTTTAAAAACATAGGATTACCATCCATTCTCTTTTGTTCACTGTTTGACTAATCACTTTTTAAAGATATCTACAATTATTAATTGTTGTCTTCTTTTGTCTTCCTCTATGTTGATTTATAACAATGGCCTTCTTTACAACTATCCATGTCCTATATGTCCTCTGTTCTCTGGACTTTGTACCAGAAAAACGTGGAGTTTTCAAGAAGAGTTTACGTCCGGAAAGTGTTTCCAAAAAAAGGTCAACTCTTGGATGGATACAAGAGTTGGCGCCGCCCTGTGTCCTTTTTTTTTGTAAGCTACATATTTTAACCATAAAAAAGTACTTTCTTCTGGTTTACATTTTGTAGATTAGAACCTATATAACAAAATGATGGTATACCATCGGAAGTTCTCGAAACTTTTTACAGTTTTGAATCTCAAACACATTCAGGAACGCATTACTTTGGCATAATTTAAATTCGGCTGCATCTGTTACATGAGACACGCTTACGAGATTCCAATGATCAGCATCGAATCTTACCGTGTATAAGGATATATTGATGTAACATAGAATTAGTATATCATTTTAGAGATTCAAAGTTGAAGCATCCGACTCCCTGTCAGCTGTTCTATATTTAAACAGTTATAAACGGTCAACTGTGGGTTTAAATTGGCAAGTTCAGTATTATAAATTAATCTTTTAGACTTGTCGTGACTAACTCATCAGCGCACAGACAAAATTATTGGGCCTAGAAACATGAAGTTAAGAGAGCGTATTTCTTTTGGCGTAGACATCCAGTTACAACAAATTTTCCAAAACTCAAAAAAGGTGGGCCAAACTTTTTTCTAATGACAATCATATCTCGAGAGCCGCTTAAGATAAAGGTGTCAAGATTGGTATATAGACTCTTTATTACAAGTAAATATATACGTGTTTTAGCATTTCTCTAAATTTCTGTATTAGGGGGGTTAAATTGAAGGGGTAAAGTCTTCTGAATTATAGAAAGTTTGGCAGAAAGGAGGTAATAATAAACATAAATCTGTGTTTAATTGTCAATGTCAAAATAAATTATCAGTTTGCATACATTAATCTTCAATTATCTTCTTAGATATGTGCTAATATTTAGTAATTTCCTTTGTATTTTCCATCTGTGGTATACCACTTAACATGGTCGCCCATAGGGTAAATTACCAGGGGGGAGGGGCACCAGCCAAAACACCGTATGTTACAAAATCACTAAGTTGCGCAGTTGTTAAAAAGTGCCCCTGGAACCCGACACCAGGGGGGCAACTGCGTCCCCTCGCCCCTCCCTATGGGCCCCGTGCTACTTAATGCAACGCAAGAATTTATTTTAAATACTAACAATTACACACCAACAGAAGTAAACTTCCCTCTTAATGAACAAAACTAGTATAAAAAAATTGAGAATCAATTCTCTAACCACCTGAAAATTCCTTATACAATAAGGATTTCAACAAATAATGGTAAAACAGCTATTCTCCGGGCTATATGCCCCTCCGAGCGCTGAATTACATACCAAAATTTGCCGTATTTTCTTCTAACACAGTTAGATAAGAAAATACTAACGTTTCGAATGCAAGAAACTACCAGGAAGAAGGAAGCTTTTTCTTTAGTTAGAATATCGTCACCTGCAGACCGGTTTCGAACTCGTTGGTTCTCATCAGTACAGGATAGACGAACATACCAACCTCCCGAAAAAGTAATCCCTTAAAGCTACAATGTCGTACTGCGTAAGCAGTGAGACACAGGCAGCGCCATCCATTAGCAGTTTCAAGCAGTCAGAGTAGAGTTTACCGTAAGGTAAAATTTTTAAAAATATGAATGAATGATGAAATGATTCATTCAACAAAACTAGATATAGTGAACGGACAAACTAGCAGATCTAATGTTAAAATTGTTCTAACAATCAAGAATGTTATATTTCGCTTACGCAAAAATGCTGTACTGGATGAAAATGGTAATCTATTAAGGGAAAAGTTACTCCATTTAGAAAATAAAGTAAGAGCATTTGAGAAAAATATTAACTTAAATAAAAAATTATGGATCCCCAAATATGGCCAATAGTGCGTACGTATATTTCTGAATATCCAGTACCGTCATACCTTAACAAATTCTCTATCAAGGAGAATTCAGTTGAGCGGTTAATCTCAAATAAACTCACAGTTCTACATGCAAAACATACCGAGTGTCCGTAATGAAACCTTAGAACTTCAGGTAATCCTTAAATAGTATCACTTTGATTGTGCATGTCTTAATGAACATTGGCTTACGGCTGATGAACTTACAGTAATATCACTCAGTGGCTACTGGTCCGCTTCTGGCTTTTGTATATAGGACTGTGATTGGTCACGGTGGGGTGGCAATCTATCTAAAAAGCAACCTATCTTACAGCGACCTTGGTGTCTCTAGGCTCTCTAAGGAGGCTCATTGCGAGATTTCAGGTGTATTTCTGGCTGAGTCGAGATCCCCAAACGGCAAGTTTGACAGATTTCTGTCAATACTGTCAAATTCCCTCAATAGACTGAATTTATCTAAAAATACTATCTTGACTGGTTACTTCAATGTTAATTTTATGGAAGATGACCGAAGATCACAGGACCTATGTAACCTTATGCAATCCTATGACTTGCTGAAGACCGCTAACTTTACCACCAGACTGGGTGTGGGCCTTGACAATGTCTTCACCAATCTAGACTGCTGTGTCTTTGCTTCTTAACCATTTAATATTTACCATCTATCAGCCCATTGTCACACTCTCAGTACTTTAATATCACAAATCCAGTCTGAAAAAACCCGTATAAACTATCGTCCCATAACAGAACAAGGTATTTTTTCCTTATATAATAAGGTAGAGGCATAAGCTGGGATTTTGTTGCCAACCCGGAGATTGTGGTGGAGGATAAGTTTGGGCTGTTGGTTGACTTGTGCAGCAGTAGGTTCTCTTCTATTAAAATCAAGGGTAGTGCCTTCTGGGGGGCCTCGCACTATCTCTGTCAACAGGTTTCATGACAGACTTAAGAAGATGAGGGAAAGACTGCACATGCTATCTCTCATTAATAAACAAAGCCCTTTTCTCATGCCGTCAATTATGGTAAAAAATTATAAAAGCCCATACAGGCGTGAATTATCTAAAGCTAAAAAGAGTGCACATAACCGGTACATACAAAGCACAGATCGACTCCAGTCTGCTATGTTGGACATTATAAGCAGTAACTTAGAGACTCATAAGAAAGCATCTGAACTACTTAATGCTCAAACTTGTAATAACTTCTTGTAGGTATTGCTGAAGAGATTACTAATCAACTGCCAATCACAGATAAACACTTCCCTGCATATTTAACTGGAACTTTTAATAGTGAATGTTTTCCTTTTAAACCTACGACATATAATATTGTTAGACAAAAAATAGGCCAGCTAAAGAACAAAAAGAGTAACGATTGCTTTGATATCAGCACTAAAATTTTAAAAAGTCTAAAACATCTTTTAATATCTCCCCTCGCCAATCTAATTTATCAGTATATGGCTAGTAATATTTTTCCTGCATGTCTTAAGATTGACAAAGTAGTTCCTATATTTAAGAATAAGGGATCGGCTGATGATGTAAATAGCTGAGGCTGATTTCCCTTCTTCCTGTTTTTTCCAAAATTTTTGAGTCTGTACTAAAGGGTCAAATCAATAATTATTGTGAAGCTAATAACATGTTTTCTCAGAATCAATGGCTTTCGTAACAAAAAATCAACTACTCTCGCCACAAATTCCCTTACTGTGTATAGCTGGAGGTATGGAGCGGGATTTTGATACCTATGCCTCTTTCTTTGACCTAACAAAAGCATTTGACTGTGTCTCATCATATACCACTGCAAAAGCTGCCATACTATAATTTTAACCCCGAAGCCATCATTTTAATATTGCCATATTTGTCAGACCGTAAACAATTTGTTTTTCTGGGTGGTAATAAATCTGATGAGCAAAAAGTCTTGCATGGAGTTCCACAGGGTTCTGTACTAGGCTCACTCCTATTCTTGATTTATATTAATGACCTAGCAATTTCACAGAAAAATCTAATTATTTTCGCCGATGATACCGCAAATTATATAACCTACCATCCCTCTCACCCTGTACAGACTATTATCCATGAAGCACAAAGAATAGAAGAATGGTTCCTATCCAATCGTCCTAATGAATCAAAGACTCAAGACTTAAATTTCTCTCTAAGACACTTAATTCCCAATATAAGAGCAGATAATGTGGTTGAATTCCTTGGTGTTTCTCGTGATCCCAGTTTAACCTGGCCAGAGTGTGTCACCCAGCTGAGTAAAAAACTATCTAAGATAACCTATTTAATCAGAAATCTTGCAAGGAGTGTATCATTGGAGGTATTGTTGACCGCTTATCATGGGTATTTTGGATCTAATATGCTGTATGGCATCCACATTTGGGGCCATTCAGCCCATGCTGCCAGAAGTTTTGAGCCTCAACGTAGATGCGTACGCATCATGGTTGGGCCTGGGTATCGTGATTGCTGTCGTAGCCTCTTCAGAGAGCTTGGTTTACTGACCTTTCCTCAGCATACATTCTGCAATGTCTTTGCTACATTAAACAGAATATGCAGTGTTTTACACCATATTTTGAGATTCACAGTTATGACATAGGCAACAAGTTGTTGCCAACAACAATAATATCGTACCCAACTTTCACAGTGTTGCAAGAACCAGGAGGGGCACTGACTACTAGTGTGCCTTGTTAATGTTTAATCTGCTTTTTAACCAGAATGTATTATGAACAATTTATTATTTTTGATTTGTAAAAGCACTTGTACAATAATTACCAATAAAAGCTTACTTACTTACTTACTTTTAGAGGTTTACCTTCTAGTTCTTTAGTAAAATGGCATTCTTTTTTAAAACGGTTTTAAAAAAACGTGCCGACTCTGGAACCACTGATTCTATAATGACAAACTGAAGTTAGACGCTATAATATGAAACCAAGATGATAAATTATGAAGCGTTATACCTTTACCATTTCGTATTCCTTTGTACAACTCGCATATTCTGCACACCACGCTGCACAAAAACAAATTTATAGTTCACATAATTTAAACGTACATTAATATTATGTCCAATGTTGTATAAAACACAAACATAATATGCAAACTAAAATAAAGTTAAATAAACGGAAGTCCAAGTTCAGAGGCCAGCCGGCAAGTTGATTGTCTTTAATGTTTAACAATTGGCAATTAACTATTTTTGTTCTGAGAACAATAACAGTCTCTATTAAATACATAAAGTTTATAATTGGTTTTAATCCTGTACGTCATTTGGGGATTAAAAGAGCTATAGAGTTTAAATTATTGATGTAAAATTAACTTATAAATAAGTATTATTAGAATTTGTTTCAGAAAATTAAAATAATTTCAAATAAATAAAAAAATTTTACAGTTTATACATTTTTATAGGAATTTTTAAAGGAATAACTTATACCCTTCTACAGCTAATTATATTCTACAGGGTGCATGACTTCGTCAACGTATCCAAACTTCTAGGACGAGAAACTTGAAATTTCGGATGGTCCTTTACTTTAACAGGGGCTGATTTAGAATTTCGTCTAGGAGGGAGGCGCAACGTCAGCTCAACTACAGAAAATTTTAGAGCAAAAAACGGGCAAGTTCGCTTGCGACATTATTATTTTATTGTTTAGGGATCTAAGAAATGAACACAATTTCATAATGGAAAACAAGAAAATAACGAACTGGAAATTTTTCCCACTCAGAACAATGGACGAAAAATTTAAGCCCGTTCTGGTTAAAACAGAACGATTGGTTATCTTAATTGACACGCAACGCGACAGGGCAAATTGATTGATTGAGATGGCGGTGTAAATATTCTAGCAATTTTTTATTTATACCTTCTGCCCATCTGGATTAATACACTGAGAAAAACCGGCCAATTAAACTGTGTTGCTAACACTTTTATAATTGTCATAAGTAATTTTTTATTTAGGGCTAGAAAATTTTTATTTACAGTAAATAATAGCTCGTTGCTAATAATTATAACTAACCGTTATAAAGTCGTTTACTTAGTGCAAGTGATGGACCTCTTGCCATTATTGTCTTAGTGTTACTAAAAAATAATAATAATCGTTAATAATTGAACTTCTTGTGGTAATTCTCCTATAATTGCCACAAGTCATCTCTTGAAAGAAAGAAAGTTTGAAATTGTTACTGGAGACCATACAATATGAAAGATATAAATGGCAAATTTGTGAGGATTTAAAAGTTGTGGCGATTTTGCTTGGAATGCAGCTAGGTTATACCAAATACTGGTGCTTCCTCTGCGAATGGGACAGTCGAGCACGATCAGATCACTTCCGAAAGAAAATTTGGCAACCGAGAGAGTCTTTTGAGCCAGGAAAGAAAAATGTAACCAGCGCGCTATTAGTTCCCCCAGAAAAGATTTTACTGCCGCCACTTCATATAAAATTAGGACTTATGAAAAATTTTGTGAAGGCCATGGACAAAGAAGGCCATGCTTTTAGTCATTTAAAAGAAAAGTTCCCTAG
Source organism: Philopedon plagiatum (assembly GCA_963971165.1). Lineage (NCBI taxonomy): Eukaryota > Metazoa > Arthropoda > Insecta > Coleoptera > Curculionidae > Philopedon > Philopedon plagiatum. The sequence goes on along the minus strand of OZ020192.1, from coordinate 81,026,175 downwards.
AATCAGTGACGTTAAAATTAAAGAGGGAATATTTGTGGGTCCCCTGATTAGGAAACTTTTCGGCGATGCGCAATTCGATTCCATACTTGAAGGCAAGGAAAAAGACGCTTGGAATGCCTTTAAAATGGTTGCAACAAATTTTTTGGGGAACATAAGAGCAGAAAACTATAAAGACCTGGTTGCCCAACTCCTTTTGTGTTACCAAAGCCTATATAGGGTGTAATATGTGGTTGAAAATTCATTTCCTGGATTCTCATCAGGATTACTTTCCGGAAAATTGTGGTGCTATAAGTGACGAGTACGGTGAGAGGTTCAACCAGGATATTTCAAACATGGAAAGAAGGTATCAGGGAAAATGGAACTGTGAGATGTTAGCCGACTACTGCTGGATTATTACGACATATGCCCCAGAGGCTGCTTTCAAAAGGCAGGCTAGGAAGCGCAAAATGCGTGTCTAAACTTTGGATTCAATGATAAAAATGTGCTATTTAATTGCTTCTGTTGAACCAACAATATATTGTTATCTGTATATTGTACATAGTGTTAAATTAAAATTTTGTAACAAATAATTCACATTCTTTTTTGCGAGTCAATTAAAATCTTTAATAGATATTTTTTAGTTACTTCGGTGTAGTTGAATCCTAAAAAATAGGTTTTGTTTAGGAAACAAAAATAAAGTTTAAACTTGTTCCCCAGTGTTATGTCTTAAACAGGAAGCTTCTCTATAATTTAATTGACCCCACAGCGATTACAGTTTTAGAGATAGCAATACTACTATCACTAAAATGGACGTCCTGCATAAAAGTATTCTTAATAACTGAAAAATAATATTATACAGTGTATGTGTTCGTGTTCCCAATCTTGGCTACCAAGTTATCAAAAAAAAAACTGCTCATGCCATTTTAGTAATAAAAGTTTATCTTGAAGTTGGTCATAATAAAAGGATTTTTTGGTATTTTTATTTCCTATTTTTTCCTCTGAAGGAGAACCATATTTCGGATTTTATACACAATAGACACCTATTATTTCTGGCTAGCTGCTGAGGGTTCCTATTTTAATCCTTTATTTTAAAAGGTAAAAATAACAGAAATGTGAAAGAGGAATTAAGCGCAACCATACTGTGGTAATAAAGTGAATACTTACCATAATTAATTTTTAATATTAGCAGCTAGTTAGCTGTTTACTTGCTATAATTAGTTATTCAACTAGTAGCAACTAAGCCCTATACTAGCTACTAATAACACATATACCAGTGACAAATAAAGTACATTACTAGTAGCTAATAGTCTGAACATTACTGCATACAATTAAAGTACTAATCATAAATAACCAATTATTAGCAGCTATTAATATTTTATTCGTGGCAACTTAACTAAATACTAGCCACTAATAGACATTAGGTAGCCATAAACAACGAGCGTACTTGTGACAATTCTAGTGTTAACTAGTTGTTATTATTCTCGATACTTACCACTAATAACCTGACTATTTATGATGACATTGATAACCAAAGTAAGCACTAGTAGCTACTAATCTATGATCTACCATAAAGCAATCTGTGTTAGCAACCTAGTGTTTGGTACCCTAAGTACAGAAAATACTGGTCACATATCGTATACAACTTTTTACTTATGATAATTAGATTTTTATTTATGGTTCGTAAAAATTTTTCAACAGGTTTATCCGAAAATGTCTTTTCTCGAAAACAGAACTTTTTCGAAAGTACAGTTATTTGAAAACTAGGAGTATTTTGCAAAACTGCACATTTTGAGAAAATATTTTTATAAAAAGTAGATTTTTTCAAAAAAGGGTTTTCGAACGATCATTTTTTTAAACATAAAGTGGCAGACCTAAGGAAACCTGAACAAACACAAAAAGGGGTCGTGTAGATTTTTTTCTGTCTTTTTTTTCTTGGCATTTTCTAAGATAGTGGAATTTATATTTTAATTTTTGAAAAAACTATGCTTTCGAAAAAATGTATTTTTGAAAGATTCCTTTTTTAAAACATATTTTCGAAAAAACTTCCTAGAAAAAATGTTAAAATGAAGGTGTAAATATTCTAGCATTTTTGTATTTATGCCTTTTGCTTATCTAAAGGGATATAGGTTTTTCAAAAATATATAGTCCTCGTCAATTATAAATCATATTCGTATAAAACTGATTTTTTTTTGTTTGGATATGCCGACTGTACATCAACAGTATTTAGTCCAGGCCAATAGGTTTTCTGGACCGCTTAAATAAATAATAAAATAAATTCGTTATCTCTACAAAATTATTGTTAAAGTTTATTGCAAACAGTGTATTGACTATCAGTTTTTTATTATGGCGGTATTTTCGTAAAAATATGTACTTAGAATGAGATGATGTAATATGTTAAGACTCAGGGAAAACCATTAATATGTTTGTTTTTTTGTTCAGACAATAATATCAGCTCAAAAGCGGAGGGTGTGGTCCTCTTTCTTTTTAGATCATCACTGGAGGTAGGTATAGCACGCAGAAAAATAGTGGTAGAGTTCCAGTGAATATTAGAGAAATTGGTTAAGCTGGAAATTCTAAAACACTTCATGGCAAATCTTAATAAATAAAATATTTAAATAATACAGTCTATATTCAGAATTAGTAGTCAGGTATTTATTAAAAAGGAGGCTGCGTGATTGTGGTTTCTTTGTTTTCGGCTCTCCGTACTACCCAAATCGTTATAGCAAAGTTAGGATACCCAAGTTATATGCAAATTCTGTAGTAGAGTTTGGTTATAGTGTAGATGTAGATGCAGTCTAGATAAGTTTCAGTTTAGTACAGGAGTGTAGTCGCATCACTACATATTAGTAGTATATAACTGTTAAATCAGTCCAGTTGGGACTATTCATAATACATTATAACTATGCAAAAATTGAGAATAAAGAGAATTTATTCTCAATTTTTGCATATTTATATGTACCCCTGACAAGTAGACTTTCATTCATACATTATAACTCCTGGTACACGTTGTGTTTGCACGATAGTTAGTGTAATCTGTTAAATTACAGATTACGATTGTAGTTTTATAATATGATACATAGCATCATTCTTTAGAGAATGTCAATAGGACATTGTATTTCCTGGTACACGCATTGTATTGCAAAGTACTCGTAGTTGAGGTAATCTACAGATTGCGATTGCAGTTTTATATGATACATTCTTTAGGGTATATTGTATACTAGTATGGTGTCCTGGTAGCTTAATGTACTGCATGGTTTTTTCGGTAATCTGTTAGATTACAGATTGCTATTGTAATTTTATGTGAAACTAAGTATCATTCTTTACGGGTTAATGAAAGTTATTAAGGTGATAAATTTGAGATTCTAGATAAATTTCGTGAACTGAGAAACCCCGGTTTACGACAAGAGTGTTAGAGAGGACATTTCTAAACTATTAAATCAGATGCTTTATAGAAAAAGCATAGTGCTCGTAGATAAAACTGAGCAACTAGTGGCTTTAGCCCCTATAGGAATTTAAATGTGCTGTCTTAGAAGTGACTTTAGTTGGTCGATATAATATTTGAATAATGTTTTGAATATTCGAAATATATATATATATATATATATATATATATATATATATATATATATATATATATATATATATATAGGTAAACGGGATAGTGTTTTATTTCTGATGTATGAACGCGGAAAGAGAACAGTTTGGATGTGCATTAAATTTGAGAATTTTTATCTAATTTTAAGTTTTGTTCCAACAGAAAGTTCACAGGAGTTTAGAACGTGATTCAGACTTGATGGAACGGTAAAATGGCTTTGCGCAAAGTCAGTAAAGTTCTGAACTTTTGTTGAAACAAACCTATAGTATCACAACCTGTCGTCCAAATTTAAGACCGAATAAATAGATCAGAATCATTAAATTTCCTTCTAACCCACTGATACTTTATGAAAAGAACTAACCCAGGGCTGATATATGAAAAGAAATATGTTCATGCTATAAGCTCTATACAAGGTGAGTTTTTATAGCGTTACGAGGCGATATGTCGAAAACGGTTCAAGATAGTTTCATGAAATTTTGGTGAGTTAATAGGGAGATGGGAGACATATTTAAATATATTTCAAATGGGATGATGTATTTTTGTTTATAAAATTCGAATCTACGTAAAAAACTACGTATGTTTACAACTTTTTTTTATTTGCTCTTTCGGTTTTATAAAATACAAAAAAAAATTGTTTCACATTTATTTGCAACTTATTTATCATCCATCATGCTTCAAAATGTTGTTCGAAATGTTATCCTTCATCTTCCAAACACTTTCCCACTCTTTTTGTAAATGATTTTCGTACTCGCTGTAACATTTCAGGTGTCACTAATAAGCGGGCTAAGCGGATTCGGTCTTTCATATCATCTAAAGTAGTAGGTGTAGTCACCATCACTTTGTCCTTTATAAAACCCCACAAGAAAAAGTCAAGGGGGGTCAAATCCGGGAACCCAGCCTTCCAGTTGACCGGACCAGCTCGTCCAATCCACCTGTTTTCAAATATTTCATTAAAAAAAACGCATTTCCATGCAAACGAATAATATGTCTGAAATAAGTGATCTTGATTTAATGGTTATATCTACTTATTTGTTAAATTCAATCAAAATTTAGTTAACCATAATTCCGCAACTGAAAGAGCATGCAAAAAAAATTGTACACATACGTAGTTTTTTACGTAGATTCGAATTGTATAAACAAAAGTACATGATTCCACTTAAGGTTCCAAAGTTACTCCCCACCCCTCAAAATAGAGAAAGGGGATAATGTCAGAAATATGTTTAAATATGTAACTATTAACTATATAAACTATTAAACTCACCAAAATTTTATGAAAATATTTTAAATCGTTTTTATAATATCGCCTTGTAACACTTTAAAAAACTTACCCTGTATAGGAGCTGTCTTACCCAAGTCAAAACATCTAGATAACCCAGTAAAGGTGTAACAAAACATCTTAGGAATTAAACACTACAAGTACAATTTTTCGGAAATATAATTTATTGAAAATACCTATCCGGTTTTTCAAAAGCTTGGGGTATTTTCCAAAAACCTGTTTTCGAAAATCAATTTTTCCAATTTTTTTAAAGCACATTTTGAAAATAGATTTTTTCGAAAAACGTCTTTTTCGAAAGTACATTTTAAAGAAAAGAGACACTTTTCGAATATTAATTTTTTCAAAGAAATGCTAATTTGCGACAGAGTAAGCAAGCCGAAGAAAACCTGATCAAACGCAAACGTTTAGGTTTGTTCAGAATCGTTTTCTGTCTTTTTTTTTATTAATATTTTCCAAACTAATGGCGCTCGTAATTCAATTTTGAAATACTGTTTTCGAGAAAATATATTTTTGAAAATATAACTATTGTTGAAAAATTCCTTTTTTGAAAAAATATTTATGCAAAAATATACTTTTGAAATATTTTAAAAAATATATTTTTGAAAAATTTCGTAGAACCATTTTTGAAAAAGCATCTTTTAAAAAAGCTATTTTTTGCAAAAACTCACTCTTGAAAATTATGTTTAAAATACCTAATTTTGTGATTTCCTAATTTATTTTACAAGATGTTACATAGAAACCAAATATTTTTTGTTTTTGTTGATACAATTTTGTAGAATGAATGGTTAGCATTTTTGAATGTTACAATATTTATTTTTAAACAATTCGCTATTGAAACCCTTTTTGACCAAGACTCTAGAGGACGCGCCCCATGCCCCCCTATAAATCCGCGAGGATACAGCGACGTTTTGCCAAATTTAGATCCCAAAGGGGCGAACTGGAGTAAAATGTGTTTACTGAACTCCATAAGATATTAATTTGATTTGTAGGACTAAACTCACAAATATCTAAGAAGCGGTTTCAGGATTTTTCCATTATCAACTCCAAAGGTAGCAAAACAACATCCTCTTAAAGGGCTGGTAAAATCCCTACGGATGTTTCCAGCTCTGGATGTGTGAATCGATTCCCCAGTACACCCACGGTACATAGTACTTAGACTTCGGTCTTCGTGGGCTGTCAGAAAATTAAAAAAAAAAAGGGGTTTTGGGCGATTCTCAAAATCCCTTAAAAACGTTACTACGAAGGCGTAGAGGGGCCACGTAACTTTTATTTTTAAATTCCGACTTTAAACTCGGAATTTTATTAAATTCCGACTTTAAACTCGGAATTTTGTTAAATTCCGACTTTAAACTCGGAATTTTATTAAATTCCGACTTTTAACTCGGAATTTTATTAAATTCCGACTTTAAACTTGGAATTTTATTAAATTCCGAGTTTAAAGTCGGAATTTAATAAAATTCCGAGTTTAAAGTCGGAATTTAACAAAATTCCTAGTTTAAAGTCGGAATTTAATAAAATTCCGAGTTTAAAGTCGTAATTTAATAAAATTCCGAGTTGAAAGTTGGACTTTAATAAAATTCCGACTTTAAACTCGGAATTTAGTTAATTTCCCAGTTTACAGTCGGAATTTTGTTTATTATACTCATGCGCGTAGCTAAGGCGGAGCAGGGTGGGCACGGCCCCCCCAAAAACCAAGTGCCCCCCGAGAAAAAAAATTGATCCAAAATTGTATTTTCCCATAATAGGGTTGTCACGGAAGCTGGTCAAAGTATGTCACTTCTGTGGCCTCTTTATTCGATTTGTTATTGGTTTTTAGCGTTCCGTGCTAAAATGAGTAAAACGGAACACTTATGAGATCACTTCGGTGTCCGTCCGTCTGTCTGTCTGTCACAGGCGATTTTCTCTGAAACTATTCGACGTAAAAATTTGAAATTTGGCACATGATTGATTGATGAAGTGTGGTGGCCCAATTATGGACTGGAAGTATTAAAGGTTGAATTATGATTCTGGCGATTAATTTCGGGGGTAATTTGGGAAATGGGAAAAAGAAATTCAAGGGCATCTTGTAGGGTGTCAAATGAAAGCTCATTGAAGCACGAATTCTACTATATGATGTATTTTTGTATGTATTTTTTTAATCATTTTTCGGACAAACGCTTAAAAATTGCTGTCCCCCACCCTCATCACCAAAAGGATCGCTCAGAAAAACCTGAAAAAATCATATATATTGAGAATTAGGTGTAGATTGAATCAAAATTATCAGGATTGAAAAATTCTAGCACGATCAATTGTTATAAACCGTTTAATTATTTATTTCCTTATAACTGCTGAACCGTTGGTTTTAGAGAAAAAGTTTTTCGACAAAACATATTTCTCACGATGGCAGATGGGCGGAGATCGGGCAGCCGAGGTTTGCTCAGATTAAGTGGGGTGCTGATTGCACGGAACACTAATTGTGCAAGTATAGCTTGCACTTGACCGTTTTTTTTTATTATTTTTTAATGTAATTTGGAAAATTATGGGTATTTTTATTATTATTGTCAAAGTTCCTTATAATCTTAATGCCAAAAAGGCTTATAGTTTAAATCATAGGCCCTTTTAATTTTCATTCTTTTTTACATTTTTAAACGTAGCATAAGTTAGTTATATCACTAAGCAAAATTTAGCCTGATATTCCCCTGCAACAGACAGATTTTTGGTAAAAGTGTTATTTACTTTTGTTCTTCTCTTGACAGGAGCTTTACTTTCTTTGTACAATTTTGTTTTTAAATTCCTAGATTTTTGTATTTTTTGAGCACCCTGTATACTCAACCTGAAATTTGAAGTTGTCAAAATTAATTTTTCTTGATGCAACAACTTTTACTATGAAAAAATTTTCTGAGAAGTTAATAAAAAAAATTTCCATATGTAGCCAACTTTATGACGGACGCTATATATATATATGTATGAGGCGACGATTCCTTATGCCTCGTTTAAAAATTTAAAAAGAATGAAAATTAAAAAGGGCCTATGATTTCAACTATCAGCACTTTTGGCATTAAGATTATAAAAAACTTTGACAACAATAAATATACCTATAATTTTTCAAATACCATAACCAAATAAAGAAAAACAATAACAAACCGAATAAAGAGGCTACATAAGTGAAGTATTTTGACCCGCTTCCGTGACAACCGTATCTTGGGAAAATATAATTTTGGATAAAAAAAATTCTGGGGAACATTTCGATTTTGGGGGGGCCGTGCCCACCCCTGCTGCCCCTTAGCTACGCGCATGAGTACAATAAAGAAAATTCCGACTTTAAACTCGGAATTTAATAAAATTCCGAGTTAAAGTCGGAATTTTGTTAAATTCCGACTTTAAAGTCGGAATTTAACAAAATTCCGAGTTTAAAGTCGGAATTTAATAAAATTCCGAGTTTAAAGTCGGAATTTAAGAAAATTCCGAGTTTAAAGTCGGAATTTTGTTAAATTCCGAGTTTAAAGTCGGAATTTAGTTAAATTCCGAGATTAAACTCGGTATTGAAGAAAAAAAAACTACGTGGCCCCTCTACGCCTTCGTACGTTACGATGGTTTTGTAAACGTAAAATTTCGTTATTTGGCATCTCTGTCAATTTTGTCGTCCTCCTTCAGTGTTAAAAATCAACTGATTCGAACTGACTTCCTTAATCTGAGTTGCCAATAGGGTTAAAGCTATTTAGGAGTGAGTTGTCATGTAAGGCATTTTGCGTATTAATTTCATTGTCATTTGGATGTGCTAATGTAATAGTGGCAACCCGTTTCTTGCCACTGCCACCGTCGCGTTTGCATATTTATTTAGGCCAGATTTTTCAGTTGTTAGTTAACTGGTACCGACATCGCTTAACTTTTAGTTTTACTTATAACTCAGCTACGTTTTTCAATTGTAATTTAACCGTTAGCTTGCGAACTTTCAATTTACCTTGAGTTCTTTAAATTAGGAATACAAAGTTTGAAAGTTCATTTAGTTGTAGGATATATTAAATGAATGCTAATAAAATTTGAAAGTAAGCAAAACTATCGTGGTGTTCCGTTTTTAAAGTTTTTTTGAATTAGAAGTGTTTTTATACATTATTATGATTATGGATGCAGAAAAGAGATCTAATTATTTTACGAAAGATAATGAGAGGATATCATTATCTAAGAGAATACAGATCAGTCATCGAATATAAAAAGTGGGTCTACAACTTTAAAGAAGGAGACAAAACTTAAAACATGATGGGAAATCGAACCTGCTCCGGGGAAGCAAACAAACACCCTTAAAGGAAAATATGCAAATGTCATAATTAGAAAAGAGTTACTAACATAATAGCATAATGCCAGTAGAAGTTGTTGACTGCCAGATAAACAATCATTACTGAAAAACCAAAGTACTATAACACGATCTTGTCTTGTGAAATTATTTAACTGAAAACAGTTTTTATTTTATCATGTCTAACCAGTTTGATATGCTGAGCTGAAATTTTGCACAAGGTTCCTTAAGACTCGAAGGAGAGATGACCTTTTATTCAGATGAGTAATATAATGGGGTGCCTCGACACGATGAATCATTTAGAAATTCTCATGACTAAATAGCATTACGTATTTGGCTACGGATATTTTGAAACCTTGAAAATAAATTGATACTTTTTATCATAAAAAGTGTATGAAGGAAGGGTACGTAGCAAAGATAAGGTACTCAAAATTCTAAAACTCTTACGCTTAAACGGCTTAACAGATTTAGCAGGTATTTTGATGAAGGATTTCTTTTACAACTTAGAAAAAAAGCTACCCTTTACCGTGATAAGCAGTATACAGGATGTATCAAAAAGAAGGTTGCTGAAAATGATTATAAAAATAATTATTTAAAACTCCTTTTACTGATGGATAATGTAGAATTTTGTTATAGACAATTAGACATGCCATAATGGTTACAATCGGCTTTGCTTATCTATTATATGAGATTTCAGAAATACTTAACCGATCTGAAATATTTCTTCACTAGCTTCGACATTACTAAATGTTACAGGCTCACGTATTTTGCTCTTTTTCTAACTTATATTTAGTCATTTATTTTCAAAGTTAATTTTATCCATTTTTGCCTTTTTGGTGGATTTTTTCGCAAGAAGAATAAAAATGTCATCTTTTGGCGTTAAAAATTGTGTCTACTCTATAGGGCACATTTATTGTCAATATAATGCTACAACTATTGGGAAACAACATTAAAGAATACTGTTCCCACGTCTGGGGAGCAGCATCACTATCCAAAAGAGAGCCATTCGACTCATCAACGACACAGTCCTTACAAGAAAACTTCCTTCTTTTGCTCATTATGCTCAGAAGAATTCCGACTTGACTGTTCCTAACAAAACAACAAGAAGTCTATTACATATGTATCCCTTTACTCTCCAGCTACAAAAACCTAGAACATTCCTCTTCTTTCGCTCATTCATACCTAGGGTATTCCGATTACGGAACAAATTGCTGGCCGATGCGATGTTTTCTCTCTCTCTCCCAACCTCCAATCCTTTAAATCCCATATTAATAGATTACATTTCCCTTTTCTTTAGATGCCCACGATACGTTAGCATTTGAGCTTGTAGTCTACGTAGGCTGCCCAAGATAAAGAAAAAAGTTCAGAATTATAGGTCTTCTAGATCCTAAGCATGAAACTTTAGGTTAACGATGATTGAACAAATGTTGCACCATTTATTTACCAAAATGCCTCAATTAAAAAAGTCTAAACGACTTTACAATGACCTAATTATCTTGTTTGTTGCGAAAATGTTATTAAATTATGTAAGCTTTGATGGTTGAGCCCTAATGATTTTTCCTCTGTCCCCAGGCATGCACAAAATGTCCCGTGTTTTCGTTTTGCTGTAATGCAGTAAATTTTTTATATTTTGTCCTAGAAACATTATAAATTTCATCTTCATTAAGACATTAAACTAAAAATCACCTGGGGCCTCTGTTCCAGTTCCAGAGTCCTCAGAAACAATAATTGTTTCTTTATTTCGTTAAAAGCTTCTTTCGGTATTATACTTATATAACTCAATTTAAATTATGTAAAACATTTATAAGGCTGCGGTGAAAAGATACAAAGTATATTGTCATGTATTTTAAGGAATTTTAAGTTATGCTAACTATAGCTGGGCAGTCAGCAGTGGAGTACAGAAAACTGAAGACTAACCAGATATTTAGGTCGGAAAACTTAGCAGTCACCAAATATAACTATTATTTTATTAGGCACAAACCTTTAACAATCGCTTCAATTGTATCATATATGCTGCTGACATATATGCTAGTCAAAGTTGTTTTGCTAATCAAAGTAGACAATACGGAATATGCACATTTTTTTTATTGCATAAATCGTTTAAGGAAATCATTACAAACCCAAAAAAAATATTTGAAGAATATTATTAGAATAATTTAGCTACAAAAAGTATCTACTTTTCGGTATAATTTATTATAGTTTACAAATCAGCCATTTGTCTTCAGTAGATAATGACGTCAGGAAATCAGCAAAAATAAGTGTCAATCTACATGTTAACGTAAAGCTTAACCTAATGTCGAACATGTTTGTTTTTCTCGGAAACAGTAAGGGTGGAAGCAATCAAATTTTTTGGGTTGATAGAGGAATAGTGCAATTAGCTTCGGTAAAAAATTCAGTTATAAACGATGTATCGTACTATTAAGCTATTAAACGTCAAAGTTGAAATCGACTACAGGTCGCAAAAGTGAATTAAATCGATGTAAATTTTCGAAGATTGTAGAGGACCCGGAGCTTCAGAACTCTATTGAACCTGGTGAGGATCGCAAAATGGCAAGTGATTCTTTTGAATGAAAATGGATATAAGCATTTAGGAAAAACCGGAAATTTCGATTTTTGACCCAAATCCTTAACGGTTTTTAATTTTTTGGGTCCAAATGCTTCGAATTAAAATCCCATTATCATCAGAAAGCGCATGTCGAAATACATGATGTTCATATTTCTTAGATTCTTCTTTCTTTATAGAAGGGGAGCAAGCGCCGATTAAATTTAGATTCTTTTACTTTTTTTGCGCTCAACATTTGAATTACTCTGTATATTTTCCTATTTAGTTCTTTCACAATTTTTAACACTATCTTATAAATAGATAATCACACTTTAAAATGAATACCGAGTGGGTCATCCAGGAGCGTATTTAAGGGGTGAAAACCGAATTTTCTTGATTTTTTCCGACAAATCCTCTTTTTAACCGACATTATTCCACACTATTTTTCTTATTTAGTGATTCCTTTGGGTTTATTTTATCCGTTAGTTATCTAAGAATACCTCCCACTAATTTAAGTCGCTAATTTTTTCGTTAAAGTTATAAATAAATAGATTCATTTGCATCGGGGTCATGCAAAATTTAAAAATTTTTGAATTTTCGAAGGTTGCCATGAAAACAAAGAATATATTTGCTCGAAGTTATTAAAATTTCGCAAAAATGTGAATTTTTGTTGCAAAATTGAAAGGTTCCTGGACCGATTTCGGCTTGAAATATACATGAATAATACTTTAGGAACTTTCTACTTTAAGTGCAGGGATATTTTATGGGATGAATTACGCATTAATTGCCATTTTAATTGATTTTTCGATAACCCTACAACACTGGAAGTCGCCATGTACTCATTATGAGTCATAAAAGTACTTTTGATGACACAGCCAATGGGATTCCGTTTTACAAGTTTCGAAATTCGCGCGAAAATTTGCCGTTGAAAAACCTTTTTTTGTTAATAAAGACCAAAATAAATGGATAAAAAACATTTAAGTAATGTAGAGAATATAAAAAAAGTATTTCAGATTTATTTGGGTTATATGTATATTCCCTATTATCAAAGCTTCGTTGTGCTTGCGCCGACCACCCAGCTGCCTGCACTCCGCTCAATTTTCAGATAAATGTAGTGGAGGAAAATTCTGGAAGCGTCAATGTCATCAAAGTTTAAGCAATAATTACCAAATTTCATGTACAGGGTGTCCAGTTTTCGACACTTTTGCAGGGTATCTCGGTTATCTTTAAAGATAGAGAGCTGCGATTTTTGCAATACTGTGCTAATTGTTCGTGAAACGTATGATGCTACAAACATTTTCATAGCCCCCTTCGTTTTCGAGATACAGATTTTGAAAATGAGCCATTTTCAAGCACCCCTAGTATCTCAGTTGCCTTTTAACTTGTCGGTAAGGTAAAAAGTGATTGTTGTACCTATAGTTTTTTGCGTAGAATCCAGTGGCGTAGTCAATTTTCTAGAAGGAACGAATTTGAAGATAAAACCAAAATTGCATTTTTTGAAATGGAACACCCTGTATTTTTTCTCTCATTCGATTGCTTTTTTCATAAGCTTTTCAAAAATTTATAATTGGTTTTATATATCTTGATGAATAACCGAATTTTACAATTAAAAAAGAGTATAATATTTCCTAGTAGGCCATGATATAATGACTTGAATTAAAAAAAATGTGGTTAATTATGGTGCCAATACCAAAATCCTATAATATGGAAAATCAAGAAATCGACGCGGTTCACGTTTTAGGCTGTGTAGAAGAAACTCTTTCTACTTCGTGTAGGGGTATTGCAAAAGAAGTTGGAGTGAACAAGACTCGAGCACAAAATATATTACACAAATATAAATTTAGACCATATAAAGTCAAAATCGTTTAGCATTAACATTCTGGGAAAGCTGAACGGATTCTCATTTTTTGCAATTGATTTTTGCAGCAAACTCAAGCCAATGTGCATTTTGGAAGATTTGTGATACGGTCCGATGAGGCGTATTTCACAACCTATGTTATTTTCAATAGACACAATACCAGGCATTGGTATCAAGAAAACCATCATCTTTACTTTGATGGGAGTAGCAGGGAAGATTCGGTTTCAGCGTTGCTTGTTTTATTTTGGGAAGGCAATCAACTTATAGAATTTATGAGGGATCCTTTCAGCAAACCGATACCTGGATATATTGCAAGAAGTTGTACCTGACTTGCTAAATTGTGTTCCCTTGGCGTACTAAAACAATATATATTTCCCACAGACGGTTGCCTATATAATGCCGGAATAATAAGCCCTTTTTTTAGAAAATAATTTTCCTTAAAAATGCATAGAAACCTACGGACCTGTAAGATGGCCACAACAATCACCCGATCTTTTTGCCCTTGAGTTCTTTTTGTGGGATTACTTACAAAATAAAGTTTACAAGTGTCGACATCGCACTATATAAGAACTGCGTGAAGTCACTACAGTCGAATTTCAAAATTTGCAGGGACAATCAATCATACTTTTAAATACCATACGACGAATAAGTATATAAAACGTGCGAGTTTTTTGTTAGAGAACACGGTAACAATTTTGAGCAACTTTCGTGATTTATAAACTATAAACCAAGATTTTTAAAATTTACCAAAAAAATCTGTTTCCTATTTTATCTAAATTTGTTTTGAACAGTGAATTTTTTATTTAGAGTTTGATTCAGTTATGTTATTCGGATTTAAAATACCTCAATGTTAGTTAACTGTCTCCATTCATTTGTTTGAAATCATTATAAACTGCTGGCCAATTCAAGCGGGACAAACTAAATTTTTGATAAAATTTAGAGTGGAATATTTTCGAAACGAAAAAAGATTTTGATTTAACTTTTTCAGTATGTAATTGAATAGTTCTTCTAGTTTTTATACTTCAAGGCACTATTGCTAGCAGTCGCTGCAACTCTATTTTACAGGGTGTTAAGTGAAACCCTGACTTTTTTGGAAAAGTTTTCCAGTTCCGAGAATCTAGGAAGAATTTTTTTTGAATTTTCTTTTCATACTAAAATGATCCATGGTCAAATACAAAAAAACAATTTCTCCGGATTTTCTCTATTTTCATTTGTTTTCCGTATACAGGAGTTAGTCGAAATTATCGACTTCTTCTTACAAAGGAACCCCTAATTTGGCCGTTTATTCACAAAAAGCGAAAGACCAAGTAAATTTGTAGTTTGAAGTAGTCCAGCTAACAAAATTAATACAAATTTTTGTACAGGGTGTAGCAAGTTTGGATCACGGGCTAGTAAATTATTATTTTTTAATTTCTACTACTTTTTCCTAAGTTAACTATTAATTATCACGTGCTACGTTAAAGGGTTAAAATTTGTTAGGTCCGATAACAGTACTGGTTAGAAAGATCCTTTTTGCCCAAACGGGTTTTTCATTTTTTGTCTAGTCCCATTTTTAGTGATTAAACGGCTCGCATTTTGAACCTAACTTTTTGCAATTGCATCCATGAACGATTGAAGTGAGAGTGCTTTCTTGGTGGTACATAATGAATGTTTTATCCAACCAAAAAACATGTAGTGGCCAAACAGCTAATGATGCTTATTCGAAGAAATTTTTAGCATTATACAGGGTTGCAAAAAATATACCACCTATACTTTGCAGGTGGATTTCTGTTAATTTAGCGGCGTTTCTATTTCTTAGTCAAAAGATCTAGTAGGCCAAAAAATAAAACATTTTCTTTGCTATTGACAGTTACCAAGGCAACAAAGTATTCTTCTTTGAATTGGTGCGTTATTATCCTTTATAATGGCTCGATTAAGTGCAAAAGAACAAGCTAATTGTTTGCGTTTACTACAAGATGGGGTAAAAATTAGTATTATTGCGGATATGTACGGGGTTGGGCGAAGTACAATATCTCGACTGCGTCAACGCTTCCACGAAACGGGAAGTGCAAACTATCGTTATGGGGGAGGTCGCCAAAAGAAAGTCGGCATTGCAGATGAAAGATGGTTGGTTAGAGAGGCTCGTCGAAGGCGAAAAATTTCATCAGAGAAAATTAACCAGGAGTTCAGAGCAAGAACACACATTCGTGTGAGCAATAGGACCATTAGAAGAACTTTAAACAATAATAACTTAAGGTGAGTTACTTCAAATGAGATCTTATTTTTTGTACCAATATTTTTAGTGTTTCATTTTAGTAAGTCGGCTATTATAATATCGACGTCAGCTGAGGCGTGAATCTTGGATTTTGCGCACCGATATTATAAATGTAAACTTGAACTAAGTTGTTCATAAATTAAAGTTTTGATAGGCGACCCTAAACACATTATTTGTGCTTGCAGCGTAATGTTCCTTAGTTCTTCCCTAGAACTAACGTTATGAAAATTGACCTAATTTTGCATTTTAGTATAATAAAAGCTACTGTTGGCTTATTTATTGGTTCATTCCCTACACCTATACTACAGATTTTTAAGCCAAAATTTTAATTTTAGAGCTCGGCGACGTGCTAAATGTGTGCGACTTCTACCACAGCATAGGCGAAGACGTCTCCAGTGGGCATATGAACATCGCAATTGGCCATTAGATAACTGGGAAAACTGCATGTTTGTAGACGAGTCAAGATTTAATTTAATTCACTCGGACGGCAGAATATTAGTTTGGCGTGAACGTGGCGAACGGTATATGGAGGAGAATATGGCTCCTCAGGAACCTTTTGGTGGTGGAGGCGTTACTGTTTGGGGTGGTGTAATGTTTAATGGCAAAACGGAACTTTTTTTAACATTGGAGCCCATTAACGGTCAGGTATATAGGGACGAAATTTTAAGCAATATCGTTCTACCATTTGCAAACAATTTTGGGAACGATTTTGTGCTAATTGACGATAACGCCAGACCTCATAGAGCACGCATTGTGCAAGAGTTTTTGGAAGCTAATAATATTACCAGGATGGTCTGGCCTGCAAAATCACCAGACATGAATATTATCGAACACGTCTGGTCTAAATTGAAATTATTGGTAAGTTCTAGGGAAGATCCTCCTCAGACTCTAGAACAACTTGCAGACGCCATTGTTCAGGAGTGGGAAAATATTCAGCAAGAATTTGTCAATAATTTGGTAATAAGCATGCCTCGAAGATGCCAAGAGATAATAAATGTAAGGGGAGGTCCTACTAGGTATTAAGATTTGTTTTGTTTTCGTTAGTTGCAAGTTTTTATAATACCTTCAAGTAAAAAAAATGTTCTATAATTTAAAACGTTTTCTGTTTACCTATAAAAGTAACAACCAAAATTTACATTTTGGATCTCCTAAAGTAATGCCGGGAAAAATAACTACTAAATTTGAAAATTACGTATCTTTTCGAGTACTTTCAAAAGTAATTAAATCTTCTGAAATTTCTATACCTTCTAAAAACTACGCTATACAGAATTTTATAACTTGTTCAGTTGAATTCACTATCCATCTCCAATTTTTGACGAGAAAAATGTACTCCGTGACTATTAATTTAAGACACTTCTTATTAATTAAAATTTCTCAATGCCATGTACTGACTTTTTAGAGCAGTGGTAAAATATTTTTCTTTTATAATGAATAATCGAAGTTTACGAAAATCCAAAGATATCGAGAAACACGTGGCTTCTATTATAAGTAGTAACTTCTGCACAATCCTGTATAATGTGAAAAAGTTCCGAATGAATATTATTCTTTTTATCTGTATCGTTACTAGATTTTATTAATAATAAGTAGGACATTTTCTTTAATAATTATTAATATAGCAAAAAGGAACTTTATGAATACCTAAAGGACTCTAAAATCACATGATTTTCATATAAAATGTAGGTGATATGTTTTGGGCAAACGCGGACAAAAGCAGCGAATAAGAATCTTTAGCTCTATGGCCACGACACTTTTTTATTGGTTGGTTAAACCAATAAACGATGTCCACTTCAATAGTTCATGAATGCAATCGCAAAAAGTTAAGTTTTAAACGCAAGCCATTTGTATCACTAAAAATGGGACCAGACAAAAAAATTCAAAAACAGTTTCGGCAAAAAGTTCCAAGAAAATTGGGACTATATTCAATTAATTTGAAAATCACATGACTTCCATATAAAGTATAGGTGGTATATTTTTTGCAACCCTGTATAATGCTAAAAAATTCTTCGAATAAGCATCATTAGCTGTTTGGCCACTACATGTTTTTTGGTTGGATAAAACATTCATTATGTACCACCAAAAAAGCACTCTCTGACTCTCACTTCAATCGTTCATGGATGCAATTGCAAAAAGTTAGGTTCAAAATGCGAGCCGTTTAATCACTAAAAATGGGACTAGACAAAAAATGAAAAACCCGTTTGGGCAAAAAGGATCTTTCTAACCAGTACTGTTATCGGACCTAACAAATTTTAACCCTTTAACGTAGCACGTGATAATTAATAGTTAACTTAGGAAAAAGTAGTAGAAATTAAAAAATAATAATTTACTAGCCCGTGATCCAAACTTGCTACACCCTGTACAAAAATTTGTATTAATTTTGTTAGCTGGACTACTTCAAACTACAAATTTACTTGGTCTTTCGCTTTTTGTGAATAAACGGCCAAATTAGGGGTTCCTTTGTAAGAAGAAGTCGATAATTTCGACTAACTCCTGTATACGGAAAACAAATGAAAATAGAGAAAATCCGGAGAAATTGTTTTTTTGTATTTGACCATGGATCATTTTAGTATGAAAAGAAAATTCAAAAAAAATTCTTCCTAGATTCTCGGAACTGGAAAACTTTTCCAAAAAAGTCAGGGTTTCACTTAACACCCTGTAAAATAGAGTTGCAGCGACTGCTAGCAATAGTGCCTTGAAGTATAAAAACTAGAAGAACTATTCAATTACATACTGAAAAAGTTAAATCAAAATCTTTTTTCGTTTCGAAAATATTCCACTCTAAATTTTATCAAAAATTTAGTTTGTCCCGCTTGAATTGGCCAGCAGCTTATTACGGCCTACTATGAAATATAATACCCCTTTTTTAATTGCGAAATTCGGAAGTTATTTAAAAAGATATATACCAAGTATGTATATATACAGGGTGTCCCACGACGATTTTCTCAGCACATTGTTCGGAAACGGAACCAGATAGAAAAAAAAGTTTAAGGACAAAAATTGAGGGCTTGTAAGGGACCATCTAGGAAGAGTAATTTTAGATGTACAGGGTTTATCAAAAATAGTCAATTTTTAAATGGAACTGGAAGTGGAAAATGGAATGTATATTTTCAGTTTTTCGAATAGCTTGTTCAAAGACAACCATACTATACTTGTTACGTTTCTAATTTAAATTGACTGAAATATGAGCGATTAAATGATCAATTATATAAGCATGAACAGATATGCAATAATAACAATAACCACAAGCGAAATATTGAAGAGTATGACGGGGGCTGTCATGTCACGAGTCAGAAGTAGTTTTATTGTTAATTATTTGAAGTATTTGTATCTATGAAAGAAAAAGAATATTTAAACGGAAACGTATAACACTTTATTAAATTATGTAACAATCAATCGAAAATAAGAAGAGAACTAGACAAAACTAATTAGGACTTATTCTCAAAATATGTTCAAATTGGTTAGCACTCTCACTAATACAATATTCGAATCTGTTTATAAGATTTCTGGTACACGCTACTGTAATCATAGCTGGAGTAACAGTTCAACAAGCTGTTATGATTTTGTTTTGCAAATCTTCGGCATCTCTAGGTTGGTTTACACACAATTTCTTAAAGACATTCCCAAAGAAAAAAATCTAAAGGGGTCAAATCCGGTGACCGTGGTGGCCACCGGATCACACCATTTCGGCCAATCCAGCGCGCAGGAAACATATCATCTAAATAATTTGTAACTTGCCTGGCAAAGTGAGGGAGAGCTCCATCTTGCTGCCACCACATAGAGGATCTTTCATTCATTGGGATATTTTCATGTATTAAGGGAACTTCGTTTTGAAGGAAATTAAAAAATCGTTCCGCATTTAGTGTCCCTTGGTAAAAGTAAGGACCTATAAGATAGCCATTAAATAAACCGCACCAAACGTTAACCCCCCAAACTATCTGAAAATTAGTCTCCTTCATCCAGTGAGGATTTTCAGATGACCAGTAGTGGCAATTGTGATGATTTACTGTGCCGTTGTTGTGGAACCTACTTTCATCGCTCCATAAAATTTTGTTTAAAAAAAGACGGTCTTGTTCAAATTTCATTGACATCTCAGCAATTAAATTTAGGCGGCGTTCAATATCTTCAGGTGTTAAGCCCTGCACCAGATGAATTTTATAGGGATGGTATTCATAATCGGTTAGTGTTCTTTCAACTGTACTTTTTCCAATACTTAATTCTTCCCCAAGGAGTCGAGTGGAGACATCTTTGAACATAGGCCAAGATGGTAATATTGCTTTCTTCTGTTCGGATTCGTTTTTCTCTTGGTGTTTGCTCTCTACCACTGGGAAAGGAACCACTTCTTAATTTTTGTTCAACATTACGAAACGTTCTATAGCTTGGTATTTCACGATTCGGGTATCGTTGACAGATACAGACATTATCCGTATATCAGGAGCATGTCGACATACTCGTCATATGTAAAAAAAGAAGGCATTTCTTAATACTTGAAATAATTAACAATGAAACTACTTCTGACTCCTGACATGACTGCCCCCGTCATACTCTTCAATATTTCGCTGGTGGTTATTGTTATTATTGCATACCCGTTCATGCTTATGTAATTGATCATTTGATCGCTCATATTTCAGTCATTTTAAATTAGAAACGTAACAAGTATGGTATGGTTTAACAAAGAGAAACTAACAATACACATGGTATTCCATTTAAAAAAAAATTACTTGGCAGCAATATTACTGTTTTTGAAACACCCTGTACATCTAAAATTACCCTTCCTAGATGCTCCCTTATAAGCCCTATTTTTGTTCTTAATCTTTTTTTCTATCTGGGTCCGTTTCCAAGCAATGTGCGGGGAAAATCGTTGTGGGACACCCTGTATATAATTTTTGTACTTAAGGATTAAATATCCAATAAAGAATTACGTTAGATTGAAATTATCTTGTAACAAAAATCAAAAACAACTAAATGCAAAAGGCCAAACACCCAACATAATAAGCAAAAGTATACGACGGATTTCCCATAAAGCTAAATATAAATCTTAACGCTCCCTATCTGCTCTATACGCCCGACCTAAAATATTAGTAACAAAATTAGGGCGTATAAAACTGTGGGAAATTTAAAAGATTAAGCTCACTTTAGAGATTGGAGTTACTCACGCATGGGTAACGACGTATCTATCCAGACAGTGAACGGTGTATCCAGCTTATCCGTTTGGATAACACTTAAAATTTACAACGCAATAAATTGCATGTTATGTTGTAAAGGTTTTGGGAGTTTAGTCTGTTCTAGGTCTTGATATACTTATTGTTACATATTTTGCATTTTCTATAATATACTGTAAATATATATCTCTATCTGATTGCACTAATATCAAACATCACTTATCAAACATTTACATTTCTTGTAAAATGTTTAGTGGCAACCATCATGAGTAGAGTTTAACAAATGGGGGTAATTCCAGAGACGGCTTCTAACCTAGTTGGAAATAAAATTAGGATTCGATTTGAAAATAAAATACAAATATTTATTTACCCACATTGTGTTATTTGAAAGTGCGAGATACGAAAATATCATACAGGGTGTCTGAAAAGTCTTAGCATGGGCAAATATCTTTACTATTAATAAAGATAGCAACACCAAATTTTAGTTGTACCTTATTGGTTAGTAAATCTACTAACCCCCTTGGGGGGTTACGCTAGCGAGTTGAGGTCCAAAATTTTGGATGCAAACCTATGCCGTGTGGCCTCTTCGTTTAAAAGTCTTCAAAAAAGAAACATCGTTTTAGTAGTTTAGTATTTATTTATTATTGTAATTCATTTTTAAATGGCAAGCCTATAAAAATTATAACTCGTAAATCGTATAATCGGGCGGGGCACAAGTCGACCATTAGTCGGCCACTTGTGCCAAACAGTATAAGTCGGTGCTGCTATTTTTTGTTTTGTAGGGCACTTTTTTCTAACTTTTTTCCAACTTTACTTCTTCATTTGTCGGTTTTATATGTTTTGTTTTTTGACATCTGCGCAGTAGACCAAAATGCGTACCACGCGCAAACCGAGCGTGCTAGACATGCGCACGGAATTTCAGGAGTTGGACTTTGGTGTCTACATTTGAACCCATTCATTTTTCAGAATATATCTCCAGTAGTTAAGGTACCACTACGTATTTAACTTTATAACTTTGTTCCCAAGTTTTTTCGACTTTATTTTTCATTTTTTGCCATGTGCGCAGTAGACCAAAATGCGTACCACGCGCAAACCGAGCGTGCTAGACATGCGCACGGAATTTCAGGAGATGGACTTTGGTGTCTACATTTGAACCCATTCACTTTTAAGAATATATCTCCAGTAGTTAAGGTACCACTGCGAATTTAGACAACAAAGTACATCCCCTGAAATTTCGTGCGAATGTCTAGCCCTCTTGGTTTGCGCGTGGTACGCATTTTGATCAATGGTAAAACTTTTTCCCCAAGTTTTTTTCGACTGTATTTTTCGTTATTTGCCACCGCGCAGATAGCAAAAAAAGAAAAATAAAATCGAAAAAACTTGGGAAAAACGTTATAAAGTTAAATACGCAGTGGTACCTTAACTACTGGAGATAGATTCTTAAAAGTGAATGGCTTCAAATGTAGACACGAAAGTCCATCTCCTAAAAGTCCGTGCGCATGTCCAGCACGCTCGGTTTGCGCGTGGTACGTATTTTGGTCTACTGCGCACATGGCAAAAAACGAAAAATTAAGTCGAAAAAACCTTGGGAAAAAGTTATACAGTTAACTACGTAGTGGTACCTTAACTATTGGGGATATATTCTTACAAGTGAATAAGTTCGAATGTAGACACCCAAGTACATCTCCTGAACTTGCGTACGCATGTCTAGCACGCTTGGTTTGCGCGTGGTACGCATTTTGGTCTACTTCGCAGATGTCAAAAAACAAAACATATAACAACGACAAATGAAGAAGTAAAGTTGGAGAAAAGTTAGAAAACAGTGCCCCACAAAACAAAAAATAGCAGCGCCGACTTGTGCTGTATGGCACAAGAGGTCGACTAATGGTCGACTTTTGCCCCGACCGATTATACGATTTACGAGTTATAATTTTTATAGGCTTGCCATTTAAAATGAATTACAATAATAAATAAATACTAAAATACTAAAACAATGTTTCTTTTTTGAAGATTTTTAAACGAAGAGGCCACACGGCATAGGTTTGCATTCAAAATTTTCGACCTCAACTCCCTAGCGTAACCCCCCAAGGGGGTTGAAAAAGTCAAATTACATAAAAACGTAGATTAATCAACCAATAAGGTACAACTAAAATTTGGTGTCGCTATCTTTATTAATAGCAAAGATATTTGCCCATGCTAAGACTTTTCAGACACCCTGTATGATATTTTCGTATCTCGCACTTTCAAATAACACAATGTGGGTAAATAAATATTTGTATTTTATTTTCAAATCGACTCCTAATTTTATTTCCAACTAGGTTAGAAGCCGTCTCTGGAATTACCCCCATTTGTCAAACTTCAGGCCCGGATTGGGACCGGCGAGCGACCGAGAAAATCTCGGTGGGCCGCCGGCCCAAAGGAGCCGGTGAGGTCGAAGGTCTGGGCATTCGAAACTTCGAATCATAATATTTCCCAACCCCTAACATACAAAGGAAAAACCTTGAAAACTATGTAAATTATTATTTATTATTTGCATTTAATGTATACTTATTTATTTTTTATATTATATTTTTCAATATCATTTACCTCACGTGTGAAATAGAATTAAAATTAAAACTTTTTTTGGGGTCATCCGCAATGTGCGCAGGCCCGGATTGGAACAGGCGAGCGAGCGAGAAAATCTATGTGGGCCGCCGGCCCCAAAGGGGCCGGTAAGGCCGAAGGCCTAGCCACTTAGACTCTATCCCACTTCGAATCATAAGATTTCCCAACCCCAAACATAAAGAGGAAAAACCTTGAAAACCATGTAAATAAGGAATATTCACATATTTTTGTATTGCATTAATCGTTTAAGGAAGTCATTACAATCCAAAAAAAATATTTTGAAGAAAATTACTAGGATAATTTAGCTTCAAAAAAAGGTTTAGTTTTCGGCATAATTTATAACAATTTAAAAAGCAGCCATCTGTCCTTAATTAAAAATGACGTCAGATCAGCAAAAATAAGTGTCAGTCTACATGTTAACGTAAAGCTTACCTAAAGTCGAACAGGTTTGTTTTTCTCGGAAACAGTCAGAGGGAGAGAAGAATCGATTTTTTTGGATTGATAGAGGAATAGTTCAACTAGCTTCGGTAAAAAATTCAGTTATACAGGATGTTTCGTTTTGCAGTTATTAAACGTCAAAGTCGAAATTTCCACGATTTCCGTTGAAATCGGGTACAGGTCGCAAAAGTGAATTCAATCGATGTAAATTTTCGGAGGTTGTATGGGACCCGGAGCTTCAGAACTCCACTGAAACTTGTGAGGATCAGAAAATGGCAAGTTTTGAATTTTTTTAGCTCGAAAAATACCATCTTTGGTACTTAATAACTCGAAAACAAAACGTCAGATCGAAAAACGGATTCATAAGTGAAACTTTAAAATCTCAAATATTTTTTTTTGCAATACATTTACCTAAAAGAATCACTGGAAAATGGAAATATTTGGAAAAAACTGGAAATTTAGATTTTTGACCCAAATTTTTCACGGTTTTTAATTTGTTGTGGGGTCAAAATGGTTCAACTTAAAATCCCATATACGTCATCGGAAAGACCTCGTCGAAGTATATAATATCCATTACTTTTTAGTTTCTTCATTCTCTATAAGGAAGGGAGCAATCGCCGATTAAATTCCGATTTTTTTTTATTTTTTTGCCCTCGACATCGGTACATTTGAATCACTCTGTATTTTTCCTATTTAATTTTTTCCCAATTTTTCAACACTATCTTATAAAGGGATAATCACACTTTAAAATGAATACTGAACGGGTCATCCAGGAGCGTATTTAAGGGGTTGAAATCGAATTTCTTGATTTTTTCCGACAAATCCTATTTTTAACCGACATTACTCCACACTCTTTACCTTATTTAGTGATATTTTTTTGGGTTTATTTTATCCGTTAATTATCTACGAATACCTCCCACTAATTCAAATCGCTCATTTTCTCGTTAAAGTTATAAATAAATAGGTTTATTTGCATCGGGGACATCTAAAATTTGAAAATTTTTGAATTTTCGAAGATTGCCATGAAAACAAAGAATTTCAGTTTATTTCCTCGAAATTATTAAGATGATATTATGTCAAAATTTCGCAGAAATGTCAATTTTTGTTGCAAAATTGAAAGGTTCCTGGACCGATTTCGGCTTGAAGTATACATGAATAAGTTTTAGGAACCTTCTACTTTAAATGCAGGGATATTTCATTGGATGAGTTATCAAATTTATATTTGGATATTATTCAATAGGAATGTGCAAAGCAAACGTTCAAACGGATCAAAATTGTTTGATTTAGAATTTGTAAATTACAAACCAAAACTCATAAATTGTTACAATAATTGTTAATAGAAAATTTCCCACTTTTGTTAAAAAAAAAACAGGAAATTTTCCCAGTTTCGTTAAAGATATCCCAGAAAACGAGAAATTCCCCACGAGTTGGCAATACTGGGCCGTCCACAACTAAATCCTCGACTAGTGATTCCTCATCAGGGAGGGATTACTAAACCGACGCAGAGTGTAACGAAATCGAAAATTCGTGGACTTTGGCACTTTACTTCGCTGTTTTGCAAAAATTGTGGCGTATAAAAACATAAAACATTGGAGTTTGTTATTACTGTACTAAATTTAGACCTACGTGTAGTAACTTACTAGGTATCGGTCGCTCAAAAAATATAATTATTTTTCGACAAAATAAATAAAAAAACACTGTTTTCGGTTTAAAGTACCTAGCTAAGTTAAATAGACTTAAATATTAATTATGAAAAACATTCTTTAATTAACCTAATTTTCACCATCTGAGCTGGAGACTAATCTATCAGAATTGTCTTCCTCAACGTTAGTTACTTTAAAAAGTGTTTCAGTTTCTGAGAACACATATGTCCTGAATATTCTCGGTCCGTCCTCGCTTTCACGCGTAATGTTCTCGGAATTTACGAAACTCTTTATTTCCAACTTCTGGTGCCTCTTCAGATAAATGTCCAATTGGAATATAGGAAAGGTTTTAATAACATGTGAACACTTGATGGCATATAGTACCAACTATATAATGACACGTACAGCTTTACAGTATCGCTCAAATATTCTCGGAAAGTATCAACATTTAAGTTTCGACCCGAAGAAAGGGCTTAAAAAATTACAGCAAATTTTTTAATTAAATTTTTGTTCAATCCAGTGATTGCTGCTGATTTTTCGTAATGTCTAAAAAAAGTTCTAGCAGTATTGCCGTCGTTTGTAGTGCCCTCACTCTGTTTACAACGTCCATTTTAATTAGTATCGCAAGTTCATTTTGTATTTTCTTTTTTCTTTGCTCTTTTATTACTCTCGTTTCACCCGTAGTGGCATCCGTAACTAAATTACAAAGCGTACTTAATGAGTTAACTTATTACCTACTTCTTATAATTTAGAATAAAATAATATTTAATAAAATAAGATTTTCGAATTGGGTATAATAAGGTATTTTTAAAACTATGTAGGTAGGTACTTAGATTTATGAATATTTTATTTAATAGGATTCTAGCCACTTTTCTTAGATAAAGTTAAATTAGTTAAAATTGACTTGTAACTTCTTAGAAAATGTAATATGATTAATAACATACCTGGAAAATCTTCAAAGCGGCATTTAAAAGCAACTTTGGACTCCTGCATGTGCGACATTACTAAAAAAATATTCTTTTTTTCAATAATCGGACAAAGTTGGATGGGATGTTTGGATATTCCTAATGTATAATAGTTGTGTAATTTTATGTATGTAACAACGACCGCATATTTAGGCATTTTTTTAAACACCACACCAAACTTTGTTTTCTCTTCGACTGGGACCACGGTTCTTTAAAATTCCATGATATGGAATTATGTAAGTAAACTTCACAAGTATTTCCTCTAAAATTTGTAATTTTAGAGGAATTTTTTATAGAAGACATATACATTTTTTAAAGTTATTTTCGCATCTTTTTTATTGCTCTCAGACAAGTCAAGTTTTCATTTAATAAGGAAGTACTTTACGATGATACATTTGAAAAAAACTAGTAAACGACTAAACTCCA
The DNA here is from genome assembly GCA_963971165.1 of Philopedon plagiatum. NCBI lineage: Eukaryota > Metazoa > Arthropoda > Insecta > Coleoptera > Curculionidae > Philopedon > Philopedon plagiatum. The sequence continues at coordinate 80,999,169 of OZ020192.1, read as the reverse complement.
GATATTTTTCGAATAATCTCGGGGCAAAACAAATTAAAATTCGATAGTCGCTGTTTTGCCCTATGTGCACGAAATATCAAATCCGTTACACTGTGCGACGCAATCGCGTTCAGTTCTGCCCATGCAATCATCCAACTTTCCCCACTTCGAGTGTCCAATATACCAGCACTGGCCTTAAATTACCCGCGACACTGAAAAACATAAACATTTGTTAAAAGGATTTTTGAAAAAAATTATATTTAATGTTCGGGTATTAGGATATAAATTTACAAGTCGAAACTGTAGGTAGAATGTAGAACATTGTTCCACATTTGACAATTCGTTGTGCGTCAAAACCGTGTTTTTTAAATAAAGTCAAGCGCAAGATGTAATAGATTTTATAGTCGAAAAAAGTGACAATGAGAAAGTTATTAACTATGATTTTTTTCACAATCACATTTTATTTTTACTGTTTAAGGCTAACAAAGTATTCCTTTATTTTTGGGGTTTCTGTTTTGTATAGGAGGCCGCGCCGGCTGGGGGCCGGTCTGGACTCAGCTCGGTAAAAAAAAATCTGCCAATCCGGCCCTGTCAAACTTTAACTATTTATAAAATTGTACTTCTTCATTATTGTTTTCGTAATCGTGCTGACTAAAAGTAAGTTTTGCGAACCACATGAAAATATTGTCGGGTACATCGTGAGGTTTTAAAACTTCTTTGTATTTGACCTTTTTTTGCAAACTTTGTATGGGATCGACATTACTGGTTAATATTCTTTACAACAATCGATCCTGCAGAGGGACTCCGCGAGGTTGTAGGATTCTATTTGTAGAGACAAAGCGATATTTTTTCGCTCTGTTTTACATTCGCTGTCAAATGATCTGCTCGCTGCTCTGCTGACTCGATTATAGAAAACTATAACCACCCAGAGTAGCACTGCTGACTTTTTCATCGTGTTAAGCCACATTTCTTTAATTCACTGTGGACATCCACCCATCTTTGCATTGGTCTTTCTCTATCTCTTTACTCCTCTGCCACATTTACTCGCGTAAATGTGACTTATTTAGAACAATCTGATGTGAATCAGTTTCATTGACCTTCATGTTCTCCTGACGCTTCCTCCATGCTTACAAGACATGTGAGACCTAACGAGAAAAAGTTATTTTGCTGAATCTAAATTCTAATGAATATTCTAATAACGTTTTATGTTAATATATTGCAAAATTTTTAACTTTTAAACTAAAACTAAAGATTCATATAAAATCAGCTTTTGTTGTCAAACGTCTTTTTTTCATTTCTTAAGAAGTTAAAAAGACTTATAACATTTGGTAATAAAACACCATCATATTAAATAAAAACAAAAAATGTTAACTTTACTTACTGCCAAATACGCCCAGCTCAACTAATTTGCTAGTAGCTTTATGCCTTCTCTCGCAAAACCATCAAATGCTGTAGCAGAGACTTAATACGTGACGCCATTAATTTACCTCTCGAACTGAAATGCTTCTCGCGTCTGAGTTTAATAAAAAACGACTTCACTGAGCGGAACTTGATTTTTTTTTGTTTATGTTTTACAATTTTTCGTTTCAAATAATTTAGAATCTTGTTTTAATCCTTCAGTTAAAAAAGCGCTTTAATGCTAGATTTTCTATACTTATAGAAATATGGTCACCGCTTTCAAAACGTTCTGGAAAAACTATTTAGAACGGTCAGGTTTGCTTCTGGTTAATAAATCACATAAGAATTAAATCAGGTTAATATGGTTTCAAAATAACATTTTAATATATGATCCTATGGTTACAAGTCAGCATAATTTGGTATGTAAATTTACGTATAGATATATTCCTTCAGTATAGGGAAAAACTTACATTGAAAGAAACCTAATTTCCTTCACGAAGTTCCGTAATAAGAAAAACCAGGTGTATCAATCTATTCAATTTATATCGATCGTCTGCTAAATGGCTTTATTGAAATTTCCTTTAGGCTAGCGAAGGGCAGAAAATTCGATCTAAGCTAGCTGTGTGGGCGTGCTTCAGTTTTCTGGGCTATAAAAGTTCAGCCATTCTTACATAGGTGGTGAGGTTGGCGTAACGTCCAGAACCTCAATCAGCAGGGATCCCCCGCAGTTTAAATAATAATATGAGATACATGATTTATAAAGTAATCGTTTTAAAATTACTGATATACGTTGTTGATAAATTTATTTTATTACTATTGTATATTTTTAATAACTCTGCGTTACACTTTGCTGCGCATCGGGTTTTAGATGACAATAAAAATGACACTAAAAACATTCAAATCATAAATATCGATTTATCTAGTTTTATTGCATTTTTTGACGGTGAAAGGTATAAACCGAATTGAGGTTTCTAATGAAACTGATGATAATGGCTACCTTTGGCGACTGGCTTTTAGAATATAATATGTAGTTATACAGTACGGTATGTAGTGCTATTAGTGGTAAAAAAGCATTTTGATAACTGCCCAGTACCTATTATGTTACATTTTTTTAGAGTGTCATTTTATTATAATTATTTATGGTCCTCTCTGTCCAGTTTTTGTTCATAATTAAATAGGGAATATGCATATAACCCAAATTAATCTGATATATTTTTTATATTCCTTACATAAATTAAATATTTGTGGTAGGATTATCGAAAAATCAATAAAAATGTCGTTTAATGCGTAATTCATTCAATGAAATATCCCTGCACTTAAAGTAAAAAAGTTCCTAAAATCTTATTCATGTATATTTCAAGCCGAAATCGGTCCAGAAACATTTCATTCTTGCAGCAAAAACTGTAATTTTTTCGAAATTTTGACACATCATATTTTAACAATTTCGACGTAAATAAACTGCAATTCTTTGTTTTCATGGCAATGGTCGAAAATTCGAGAATTTAAAATTTTCAAATTTTGGATGTCCCCGATGCAAATAAACCTATTTATTTATAACTTAAACGCCTATCGCCGAGCCGCCATTATTGTTTACTTATATTTTTCTGTCTTTATTCCTCATAAATATTAAAAATCAATAAACTATAAAACCCCTTGCAAATATTTAGATTCAAGCTAACATCTCCTGTTTATTAAACTTTTATTTTAAATACATAGCAGTCGGCTATACACGAAGCCGATTTCGGAGAAAATATCTACATCTACTGAATATCTTTTTCTCAATTTATTCTATTCTAAACTGGCACCTTTTTTGGCGAAACTTCAAAAGCCCAGTTCCCTTCTCTTATCTTTTAGCTTTATTGCTTTAGTGTTCTAAAAATACACTTGTTCTAAAAGTCGGCCAAGTGTCCGACCAGACACACGATCACAAATAAGTCGGTGAAAAAAAAGCAGTGAGTGCGGGAAAAAGTCCTCTCTCTCTCTGTCGGGTCGTCAAAACTCCGCCATTTCCAACCAGGCATAGTCCTGCTCTATATCGTGTCGTCATGCTCTCATTTTCATCAGGCACGGTGTTCTCGGGTCATCAGAACCCCCATAGTTGGGTCACAGAACCCCCAATAGTTGGGTCACAGAATCCCCCATAGTTTGGTCACAGAACCCCCCATTAAGGCAAGGTACAGTCCTTATCCTCTTTTGAGTCTTCAGAGCTCAATCGCATCAACGCAAAATAACGTCCGTATTTTTTTTTCGAGCTCTCAGAGCTCAACAACTCTCATCTCAATGCTATTAACAAGGCAAAGTCCTGTTAAATATTCTTTAGGGTCGAAGTACCTACCCCCATATCTCAATACTTCTTCTTGCCGTAAGTGCCAGAACTAAGTTATATTCTTTAGGATCGTAGTACCCTTTTATCTCAATACTTCTTCTGGCCGTCAGTGCCTGAAGTAAGTTATATTCTTTATGGTAGTAGTACCCTTTTATCTCAATACTTCTTCTGGCCGTCAGTGCCAGAAGTAAGCTAAATTCTTTCGGGTCGTAGTATCCATTTATCTCAATACTTCAGCAGACTATCAGAGCCAGATTAATCATTTTGATCCTGACAACTGGATTACTCACCAAGTTAGGTAATCCACCTATTTTGGTTCTTTCTTCGTTATAACAATCCTCATTATAACAATTACATCATCGTATTAACAAACCCTACGTTAGAACTTTTGGCCAAGCGCCAATTAAAGAAATAAAGTCTCGGAACAACAGATTCATGTAAAACTGAATATTCTTATTGCAACTGTCAAAGTCAAGAGCTGTATTGTAAACATGCAAGTAAATGAATATACATAGTGTTTAGTGAAATTGATGTATTTTACTGTCTACAAGACGCAGCTGCTAGAGATTGCGTAACCAGATCAAAATGAACCAGCAACCCATGGAAATAGTTTACAGTAAGGTGGAGGTAAGGTCTTGATAAAACGCCCCTAATCCATCCATTGTTGGTCCTTCCAGCCGGATTATCAATCCGGTTTTGGTTCTTCGAGCCGGATTATTCATTCAATTTTGGTTATTTTAAGCCAAAAAAACTGTTCATTTCATGTAAAAATACATAAGCTTTCACTCAAACAAAAAGTAGAGACTTTCAAGTAAATACAAAAGTACCAACATTTAATTTGATAATCAACTGCCGGACATCAAATTTCACAAAGACAATAAATTAAAAAACTCTTTTTAATCATTCCGGCAAAAGTGACAGTATCCATCAAAAGTTACAGCATCGGTCCATGAACCAGCAACCCATGGAAATAGTTTACAGTAAGGTGGAGGTGAGGTCTTGGTGAAACGCCCCTTATCCATCCACATTGTGTCCCACTTGAAAAGAAAGTGTGCTTTAGGTTTACCATCTTACCATCATTTTTATAAAATATTATTTATTATCCTAGAAGCGTTTTTTAAAAATCAGAATAAACGTCAGAATTTTCTTTTAAGGCATTTTATTTATTAATGGCTAAATAATTTTATTTTATGAATGATTTATTGGTAATTAACTTATTAATTTCATTTAAAGTTGTTAATGTTTTTTTCGGTCACATTCACCCAATCAAACAGTGCCATATAAATTGCTTTTCACGACCAGTAGTACAAATCAATTTCTCCGATGTCAAAATCATGATAGAAAAAGCAAATTATCCCCTTGGCCTAGGTGAAAATTTTTTAAAAAAATTTCCTGGAGAATTTTCATTATAAGTCAATTAAAAATTGAAAAATTTTAGAAATGTAAAATGTTTATTTATTACAAACTCAAACCACACATTTATATAATTTTTTTACATTAGCGTAATATGTTTACAATTATTATTGTAAAAATTAACTCCAGATTATCAAGCAAAATGCTTTTTTCTTCGGAATGTAAATTTATACTGGGTCTTGACGTATTTGTACCCTGCAGTATTTGATTAGAAATGGCTTTTTTATTGTCTACTGAATTTTCAACTTAACTCTCAGCGACTGCTGCAGATTTCCACTAAAATCTCGCTTAATGATGAATGAGTCGGCACCAGCGTCATCCAATAAACTTGCCGAAGACCTTTGCATACAGTGTCTAGTGTATCGTTCAGGGTTCGGTAATTTTAAATAGTTTGCAATTGCATTTGGTATATTTCCCATGATGTTTTTACCTACCGGCTGAACGCTACGTTTCCGGGTATGTAATATATAAAAAAGCATCGGTGATTAGTTTGCGGTGGCCGCTGCATATTTCCGGTAAAAAACAAGCATATTTATATTACCCTCAGTAGATGAGACTACAAAGGTCCGTTGATGTATTTGGTTATTGGAAGTTTAACTAAGAAGACCCCACGTCTTCAATATTATCAATACTTAAGTTGATTAGTTCATAAGTACGGTATGCTCCGACTATCTCAAATATTAATACAGCCTAAAAAAAATCGAAATATGAAATTTCAAATAGCTTTTGTTTCAATAAATTTAATTTTACCTTTCTCATCAGATGAAGATCATCATCAGCTTGGGATGGATAAATGTTTACTTGCTCTATGATACAAATTCTGGATTTTTTGCAGTGTAACCATCGGAATTTCGTTTCAGACAGGATACCAATTTGTATATTTACTTACGTCAACATTATCTTAAAGTACCATACAAGATTTACCCATCGAATACTGAGCCCATTGGGTACTAAAGTATACCAGCATCACATTTTCAGTAAAGTTTACTACATGCTACTTTGAGCACCATTTTTTGAAAGTTCGATATGCTGCTTCGTATAACTTCCTTGACTTTTCTGATAGTAAATTGACTGCCACCGCATTTGCTGTTTCAGTTATTTCTTCAGGTTCTTCTACATAAAAAATTTTAAAATCCATATTTTACCACGAACGAAACTTTGTTTAAATTTTGACAGTGGCCAAGGACTTTTTTTAACTGATTAAAGGCTAGTAATACTTTTAAACTCAATAAATATTACAGAAATTTAGTTTTTCGTTCTAAACTTTCATGGGTCGTGAAAAAGATAATATATACTCATATCTATACCTCGGGAAAGAATGCTATTTTTCCTTCAGTGCTTTGTATAAACTGTACCTCAAGAAAAATCAAGCATTTCTCTCCCTTGATGTATAATGTACTATTATGTATGACATTTCCGTCGGCCCGATAAAGGTATCGGTCCGTCACAGCACTAAACCGATCTAATTGCCGGGCGAGATTAGGTGTGACACTTACAAAAAATGGCAGAAATAAACAAAGTATGTGCTATATTTATTATACCTAAGACGTAAGAGACGAAATAAGCAAAGGTAGATTTGGTTATATCCGATTATTAAAGTGAGATCAATAGGGCGACTGCTACTCGTCGCCACATCATCGGTATCTGCAACGACACGGCTCCGACATGTCGGTAAGTGTGAAAGATTCCCATTTATTTACATAAGATTTTGTGTCAACCAGCATGATTGTCGGTGTCGTGCTGCTGTCGTGTCGGTAAATGTGAAAATTTCCATAGTGGGAACGATTATTCTTATCGTTATAATGGCAACCAATATTTTCAATTGTAGGTAGGTATCACATATTTCGAAATTCAAAAGTGCAATTGGAAACCTATGCTTTATTGGCATAATTTTTGTCCTAAACTTGCCTGGTGAAATTGTAGAATAATAATAATAATAATAATAATAATAATATAATAATAATAATAATAATAATAATAATAATAATAATAATATATTACATCAAAAGACCAAAAATACATAAAAAATGTAAAGTATAGATGACGTCAGGCAAGTCCAAGAGTTCTTATTTTTAGCACTAAGGCAATCCATATTGTAAGTATTCCTCAACGCAGTAAAAACATTCCATTTTTAAAAAGTTAGTTACTTCTTTTTTAAAAAGCCTAATATTATTTATGTCTTTCAGATATCCCGGCAATTTATTATACAATGTAATACCCTTATAACTTGGGCCGTTTTCAAAACTTGACGGTCTATGAGCGGGAACACAAAGATCATTTTGGCCCTTGGTGTTGTGCGAATGAAAATGACAGTTTTTCATGGATTTTTCAAGATCCTTCTTAACAAATAACAATATCTCCAAAATATAAATAGATGGAACGGTTAACAGTCCAAGTCTTTTAAATAAGGGTTTACATGATGTAAGCCTATTGACACCCTCTATGGACCTTACAATTCTTTTCTGAAAACGTAACACTCTAATAATCTGACTTGAGCACCCCCTAAATACAATTCCATACCTAACGAGACTATAAAACTGGGCATAATAATAGGATAATAATACATTTAATCTACAAATATTTCTTAATCTGTATATGGCGTATGCAACGGGTGCTCGTTTGTTGCACACCTCCCTTATGTGAGTTTCCCACCGTAAATTATTTTCTAAATGTATACCCAAAAATTTTGTTTCTGTCACCTGTTTCACCGAAGAGCCATTTATTCTTATTAGAAGCGATCTGTCAACAAAATGGCTGCGAGGGGTGAAGTTGAGGAAAACGGTTTTCTGTGTATTCAAAAAAAGTTTATTTGAATTAAACCATTTTGCAAATTTGCTCACCATCTCTTCAGTTTTAATATGAAGTACTGAAAAGTCACTGTCCACAGAAAGGTATCTATTATCATCAGCAAACATTACTAAATTATTTTCTTCATCAATATCCGGCAAATTATTCACAAAAACTAGGAAAAGCAGAGGACCCAAAACCGATCCCTGCGGCACACCACACTTTATTTCAACAGCATTAGATTGTGTGTCATTTATACTCACTAACTGAAACCTGTTCTTTACATATGATGTGAACCACCTTCCAACCACACCCCTCAGACCATAGCCCTCAGTCTTCAACAGAAGTAGCTGGTGGTCCACCAAATCGAAAGCCTTACTCAAATCCATGAAAACACCTTTTCCTTATTATCTAAGTGCTCATACAAACACTCTAAAAACTGCAACACTCCCGATTCGGTAGGCCTTCCCTTCTGAAATCCATACAGGGACCCATTCAATATCCCATTTTTTGTAAGAAAATACATTGTTTTATTAAACACTACTCTTTCTAAAACTTTTGCACAGACACTGGCCTATAATTGGAAACATTCTTGGTAACCCCCTTCTTGTGCAATGGTATGACCTTGGCAATCTTCAAAGCATCAGGTACACTAGTCTGGTTTATTGACATGTTAATTAAAAAAGTAAGTGGCTTAATTAAATACTCACTGCCTTGTTTGAGCATTCTAGAAGTCACATTGTCAACCCCAGCAGAAGATGTATTCTTCAAATCTTTGATGACATTAAGTACATCTTCTTAAGTTACGACACCAAAAAACATTGTTGACATATTTTTATTTATTGTATAATTTTTAGTTTCTATATTGCTAAAAGATTCTTGAAATTTATTTGACAAATTTACAAAAAAATCATTAAAATAACTTGCAATATTGGTACCGCCTCTTACGAACCCCTCATCTGTTTGAAGCTCCGTTATTTCCACCTTTCTTTTCCTAGTATTTTGCATATTCATGTTAATTATATTTCATACTGCTTTACTTTTGTTATCATAATTTATATACATATTATCGTAATATAACCTTTTGGCTGCACCAATAGTTTTTTTTATATACCTTTTTATATCTTTTATAAAACACTTTATCAAAATGACTACCAGTTTCTATTTTTCTTCGAAATAAATCTTTAAGAGTTTGAGAAGATTTTCTGATTCCCAAGGTCATAAATGGCTTTGTGTGACACTTATAAGTTCTAACCTTTTGCAGAGGAAAAGACAAATTAATAAAATACCCCAATGTTCCAATAAATTTTTCAAATGTTTTGTTAACATCACCTTCGCTAAAGACGTCAACAAAACTTTCGTTTTTTAAATGCCATAAAAAAGTTTCAAAGTTATTACAACTAAAGCCCCTATAATAATCATCCCTACTTTTACCTACTTTCAATGATAACTAAACTACCTGTGCCGAGTGATCCGAAATACCATTGTGCACAATCTTACATCTGATCTGAGCCAGATCCAAGCTTGTGCACACATAGTCAATGCAGGAAGCTGTCTGATTTGTTCTTCTAGTTGGTTCATTTATTAGATTGTTAGTGTCATAAGATAGCAATAAGTCGTGCAGTGCGCCCCTTGCATTGTCCATTGCGTGCCAGTCAATGTTGATGTCTCCACATAATATTATATCCTTATTAGCATTCGAACAATTTTCAGAAAGAAATGAATTTAGTGTCAACAAGAAAGCATCAACGTTTGACGAAGGCGATCTATATATACAAAATAATTTTATAGTTCTGTTGGAGATCATGATACTAACACCACACACGTCAAAGACAAGTTCTTTAGCATATTTCGAGTGTGACAGGTCATTTTTTTTGTCACAGACTCAGTATTTGTTTTAATAATTAGTTTATTCACGAACGCCTGTTTTTCTTAATTATTTACCTTGATTGAGAGGTTTTATTTTCATTCTTCCACTATGTGGCCCCCTTCCCTTGCTGTCCAGGCTACCCCCTGGGGGTGTTGATTGCCCTTTTGTCTTGTCCAAGTCAGCTTGACATCAGCTTGGCCATCGCTCACATGGCTCGTAGTTCGATTTAATGTTCTTTGTGTGTTGGGCCCTGGATTTTGGTTTTTTTGCCTGGCTTAAAGTCCACCCTGTGTGTATAGACGAGTCGCCCTTAGTCTAGTTATGCTAACGTGATTTTAGAATTTGAATTTTATGAGTATACCTACTTGTTTTTGTCCTATTGTTTACATTCTCTTGAGACATTGTAACGCCCTTAATTTGTTTGGCTTTGATCGTTTTGCCTGTACTGTCCTGGTTTTTGTACCATGCTGTATTTCTGTATTATTTAAACGGCATACGTTTCTTTCAGATTTTGTTTTGATTTCATTAAAAATGGTCATTTTCAGGTTAGATTTTTTTTTTGGTTGGAATTTTGTGGCACTACGTCCTCGTTTTCCTTTAAGCTGTAGTTTCGACATTCGGGGTTTCAGTATTTAGTATTTTCGGATACGGACGTACTCAAATAGTGCGTCTCGATCAGGACAGGATTTGGGTGTTGTTTTCTGTATTTCCGTAACTTTATTGTTTCACGCAAGTGGTCTCTGTATGATTTTAGTGTCTTAGTTCAATGGAGTGGTGACAATGGAGTTCTGAGTTTCGGTGTCTTTGCGTTTGTTTCTCGGTATGGTGTCGGAGACTTGTGCCATTCTGCATTCGGGGTCATTTGAGGGAGCAGCTTCTAGTCCATGCTTAGTTTTGGTTTAGATTTCGTAGTTCTTGCCGGTATGCCGTGGCGCCATCTTTAGACTATCAATTACTGTCATTCCGGTCAGTGTAGTTGCTTTCGCCCCCGATCATCTTCCGTGTTCTGTGGGACCTTTTTGGGCTTGCGCAGATATCAACCTGTTGGTTCAGTGGCAAAGAAGGAAGAACGTCTAGCATTTCCACCTTGGTCTTCGTCGAAGATTGCAGATTTGCGGTGTCGGTTTCAGCCATTTTGAAGGCTCAAGTTTATGGATTAAGTTCCGGGATTGCGATTAAAATTCATCTGCTGAATTATTGTCTGCTTGGCAAGATTTTATCTGCAAACTTCGTTCGTTACCATCATATCAGGTGAGCTACCTTTTTTTATATAGATGAGTTTTTTGCGAGTCTGCCTCGTGATGCCACGTGCATGGAAATTTTTCGAGTTCTAAGGCTGTTCTTTCTTTTATTTCCCTCAAGCCATCAACAACGGCATGAATGATCCTGGCCAAAGCCATTGATAGCTGCCCCTTTTGGTGTTTCTGTCTCAGGAAGTTGGAATATCGAGCCCTCCTTGTTTAAAGGGGTAAGTTAGTCCTTGAAGTCTTTTTTTTTGTCCCGCGATTTTTTTTTTGATAATACTTATTAATCGCCAATTTAAGCCCATAAAATTATAATTTAAAATTTTAACGAACCATAATTATCGTTCTGCTTTACGGTACTATGTTTTAAGTAAGACTCTAGTTTTCTCGGGTGGTTCTTATTGCTACACCATATTTTGAGTTATAGTAGTCAAGCCTTCAATTTCTTAAATATTAATATCACTTTAACTAATTTGCAATTAACCTTTTGAGTCTTGATGGTTGGCTGTAAAGCTTGCTCGCACAATCTGTAAGCTATGTTTAGGGCCTCTTTATACCAGCTTATGGGCCAGCGGGAACAGCTAAGCTTGGATTTAAGTAGTCAGTCACTCGCGTAGTAAATGTATATTGTTTTTATCGGTTTTTTTTATTGACGTTATCGCAAAACACATACAGGAGTAATGGGGCTATCTGATTTTAATTTAAAACCGCAATTAAAATGTGTACGGGAGCTTGGGGTCTTACGGGATTTATTTTTATAAGGTTGGAAATTGTAGATTTATTTTAGCTTTCATTTATATCAATTGGTTAAGTAATATTTTATTCTTTCAGAGGGGTTAGTTAGCCTGCTATTTTACTTTCAGATTTGTCATTTGACCAATGTTTTGGGGTGAAGTAACTTGTAGCCCGTACACATTTTACATCAATTTATTATATCGTACAGCTTGGAACTTAGGGTAGTTTAGTTGCATAGATGCTATATAATTAGTTAAACCTGCTTTTGTTGTATCGAATTATTTGCATTGGGGGAACCTAAAGTAGTTAATTAGTTAATAATACCGATATAATTGCTTGTAATTTAAGCTTTGTGTTTTATAAATGTACATAAGCGGTGTATATTTTGATTGTTTATATTTAAACTGTTTCTCCCTCTCTTCATTTTAATGACTAAAATTTTTCTGAAGTCAATTATTATTCTTGTGTTATCTTACATTGATTCGCTTTATTTACACGAGTAGTGTTAACGCTTAGCTTTTGAGTCAAGCTACTATAGTGGTTTGAGGTTTTAATTATTTTACCGTTTTTGGCTTCGCTTAAGCTGCTCTTTTACTTTGAAGATTACTTAAACGTTTAAATCTAGCTAAATGGGGCTCCACCTTTTTTTTTTCGTTAATTATTTTTACAGGCTACGCTTAAGCCTTATTCTTTGTTTATACTTGTAATCTTGCGTAAACTCATAATTTAGTTATCAATTATTTTTCCTTTTGTTGTACTTTTATCATTTTTTTTTATTGTTAATGTAAGATAACATACTGAAGTGTTAAACTGGTCAGTTAATGAACATTTAATTTTTGTAAATATTAACGCTTATCGCTGAGTATCAAGGAACTGTACAATTTTATTTAGTTATCAATGCCCTTGCGTAATAATTTCTTTTGTTTAGTAACGTAACTTTTTTAAATCTTACCTTGAGTTTGTTTAAATTTTGCAATCTGGTTTTCAGCGATTACTTATTTTATTGATAGTTTTTTTTTAATTAAAGTAACTTCACACTTTGTTTTATTGTAACTTAACTAAAATTCTGCGATTGATTTCAGGCCACTGGCTTTCTCATTTATTATTAGCCTTTTATCTAATATTCTTAAATTTTGCGGATTAGTTTCAGTAAATTATTTATCCAAATATTAAATTTTTTATTAATGTAACCTTTTAATCGTATCTTAAGCTCGTTTAAATTTTGCAAATAATTACTTTCTCTTTTATTAGTGGTTTTTTATATTGACGTAGCTTCTTATTTTTTTTAAATATTTTTCTACTTATCTAAATTTTTCGCTTCTGTTCAAGCCAATGATTTTCTCTTTTAATATTAAATTACTTAATTGATGAAGAACTAATTAAATTTCGGCGCTTTAGTTCCAGTAAATTGTTTCTTTCCAAATTTTACCTTTTTCTAATAACGTAACTTCTGATTTTATTTTTAATTATTCACGTAACTTCTAACATTTTTTTTTTATTTATTTAAATTACTGTAACTACTAGGAATTGTTTGTTCCTAGGATCTTTGGTAGGGGCCACGAACCTCCCTACTTCTCTTCCGTGGGGGCTACAAAGCATCCCAATGTTTATTTTTCCTGTGGGAGCTAGGAGTCATCCTACTCTTCCCCTCGGTGGATGCTAAGGAGCCGCCCTAAGAGTTTTTACGTTTCTGAGGACAGACTTCCTCATGAAGTTTTTTTGAGTAGATATAATTCACTTACTTTGCGGGGGCAAGAATCGCCCAACATTCAATTTTTGGTTTGTGTGTACATCTGTAAACACCTGTATTTTCATATTTTGTACAAATAGATGTATATAGGGTAAAATTCATTACGTTGTTTTATTCAGCTCACTGCGCCATATGTTTTTATTTTCTATTATGGATAGCAGGTTTGTTGTGTGAGAAGCAGGTCCCTAGACCAACTAGGCGACTTCCAGTTTGCGTCGGTGTAAAAAACTGGTGGCGTCCAATAGAACCTACCCAGTCTAACTGAGCTGAGGGCTAATTTGCACGCGCTCTACTACACCTGCTTCCCTCAGGACACCCTGTTGTTCCTGTGTTTTTCTTTAGAGTACCTTTCAGAGTTATTTTTAATGTTCTTTCCAAGATATAAGCGGTAAGTACTTGGTCAATGATACTCATCATAGTATCTTTGACGGTTTTTAATCAAACACTTTTTATTGAACAAAGTGCGTAATACAGTTACTTACTCTTTTATTGAAAAATATAGCACAACCCCCATTCTTTTCAATGTTTCTTGAAAAAACAGTCCCCATTTTAAAGTTATCAAATTTTATTATAGTACTTTCTTGTTCACTCAGCCATGTTTCGGTAAAACACACAACATCACACTCCTCTTCACTCATAATTAAGAGGATATATTTTTTAATTTAATCATTCGGTGTGATCCATCCCAACTAGGACATATATATACTAGGAATATAAGTAATATTTTTTTTTTCTGAAAGACACTATGTATAGTGGGAAGATGAGAGAACATTATTTAAATGGTACATTTATAATCCTTTTTTTACTTTTATACAACCCATGAAGGCAGCAAGCCTAAGTACTAGTGTAGGTTGTGTAATACAGCACCGGAATCGGATCAAGTGCGGCTTTGTGATCAAGTGAGCCCGCTTCGCACCGGGTTCCAGAAATCACTGTCTTGAAATCTGTGAAGCTACAAACAAGTCATAGTACACCATACAAAGGCCGAATTTCATTTGCCGCTGAGTACTCACGAACAAAGATTTCCAACTTACAAAGGAAAACATTGTTCACCGCAAATGAGGTTCGAGAAAACGCACACATGGGCGAACCTATTCGTTATTCATGATTAATGTTCCTGTCCCTGGGCCCTTAAGATTCAGTACTTCACATAAACGGATTATAAATACTTAATTTTAAAGCGCAAATATTAAGAATGCGTGATATGAATCCAGACACTATCCCAAATTGCTATTAAAATAAATTAAACGTTGCTGGAATCGTATTACACAAAACTGCATTGCGACGTTTTCATATTATTGGACCAACTTGAATGCAGGCGACCCTTTTCATAGAACTTGCCGTAAGAGCAGTATTTACACTATATACATTCAGGTTTGACATATATTCAATTAAAAAGCTTGCCAAGAATAAATTGAGCTTCGATTGTCTGGCTCGTGCTTTAGTTCTTGCCAAAAGGGTATCTTGAATACAGAATATACATATAAGGATTTTTCTTATTTTCTACGTTAAGGCTACGTAGCAGAAATGATTTTTGTGGGTCAGCGAAAGCGGTAATTAAATAAATATTTAACATAAAACGGTTATTTTAAAAGTGAAAGCATTAGAGCTTCTGTCTATCTAACCTGTGTTAATTAGTCTGCGAATTAACGACAATTTTAGAACATATGTTGGTACTATTAATAATTAACCATAAAAAAGCCATTTATCTTCATCTTGCCCCGTAAGGTAAGGGCACACAACTCGCAAATTAATACTTAGCTATACCTAACCTAGAATATTTAGGTATGAGCAGGTAGTATTTACCCAAAATCGTCTGGCAACACTGTTGATTATCAACAATATACTCATGCTTATGTATAATTCATTTGACATAGTACTTTTTTTCTGAGAAATAATGAAAGGGGCCTCGCAAAGCTGATGTCGCCGACATCCACATTTGGTCTTGCCCTGACAATGGGTAAGGGGTAAGTGGTTGCACCCGTTAGCATAATCATAAAATTTTTATTGAAAATAATTAATAGGTTTGGGTGTATAAGGTTATTAAAAGCCTACGAATTTCTTGAATCAAATATAGCACTACTACTACATGCGTATGCTATAGTACTACGTACTTCGAAAATTGAAAACTCTTTAGGAAACTATAAGTTCTAGAGCAAATAATCAACAAGCACCATATAGGGTGCTTGGTAATAACAGTCAACCAGCAAAAGGTGCTGCAGGGGAAGCAGTTATACGTGAAAATTGTATTTGAGACCTATTCACTGAAACACGAGAAATGCCATCTCCCAGCAACAACAACGAAAGTCCTTCCATATTTAAATGTGAACTTGAACGAGCTATTTACCAAGGTAAGGATAACAAGAGCCCAAATGGTTATAGTAATCTAGATCTTGTCCTAAAACTACTGAACCAAGTATATGAATTTCAGTAAAATTTCAGCGAACTAGCTAGAATCCATGTTCATTCCCATCCCCAAAAAGCTGAACCATCGAAAATACAATGACTCTAGCCTGATGAGCCACGTCTTAAAGATTCTTTTTAAAATTATCCACAATCGGATCCAGAATAAATGTGAACAGGTAATTTCGAGAGAACAGTTTGGATCCAGAAAGGGCTTGAGCACCCGTGAGGCCTTATTTAGCCTACAAGTTTTGACTCAGAAATGCATTTATCGACAAAAGAGCCATATACTTTGTTGACTTTGAAAAAGCTTTTGACAGAGTGCCACATGCAGGGCTTATAAATTCACTTGTCAACTTAAGAATTGATCAGAAGGATGTCCAATTACTAAAAAATCTCTATTGGTATCAAGTGGAAAAAATAAGAACAAAAAAAAACAACATCTACTGAAATAAAAATATGCAAATGACAGAGTCGGACTGGACAGGGTGGCAGGGCGGCAGTTGTCGCCTGGGCCAAACCTCAGATGGGGGCCATACCAGAACATTGCCAATGTTTACGGGACATTGCACTAGTACAATATTATTAATTGAACGTCATAACGTCAACTTTTAGACAAATTTTTGTCTAAAAGTTGACAGAGATAAAGTGCGGTGAGGTGACCCAATTATAGACGTGAAGTACAAAAACTTAAATTTTGATTCTGTGGGTTAATTTCGGGGGTAAATTGGGCAATGAAAAAAAAAATTCAAGACCATCGTGTAGGGTGTCAAATGAAAGCTTATTGAAGCACGAATTCAACGATATATATGATGTATTTTTTTATTGCATTCTTTTAAACACTTTTCGGTAAAAACGCTTAAAAATTGCTGTCCCCCACCCTTATCACCAGAAGGATCGCTCAGAAAATCTGAAAAAAATCATGAGCATTGAGAATTAGGTGCAGATTGAGCGAAAATTATCAGGATTAAAAAATTTTATAGCAATCAATTGTTATAAACAATTTAATTGTTTATTTCCTTATAACTGTGGAACCATTGGTCTTAAAGAAAAAAAAATTGTGGCAAAAAATATTTCTCACGATGAAAGGAACGACTGTTGTCCCTACATGTTCTTCAAAATTTTTAATTTCGCACACTCAGCTCCGCGCATGCGCGATGTGACACGACTTTGGTGACGTCGGCGGCGAGTAGCGCTGCATTGTCGGAGATTGGGCGACCGAGGTTTGCTCAGGTTAAGTGGGGGGTTGATGGCACGGCACACAAATTGTGCAAGTATCGCTTGCACTTGATCGATTTTTTAAAATATACATCGTGTCTTCGAAAGTTCTTACCATATGGATAAATTGGTATTATTGATTTTACGAAAAAAGTTCTGCATCGTAAGAAAATAGTATTGCCATTCTAGTAGATACAGGGTGGCTCAAAAATATAAAAGTCCTAATCCACGTGAAGCTAAAAAGACATAAAATCGTTATTTAAAGGTAAACTCCCACTGCAAATGTACCAGAGTTAACATTTTTTGTTAGTGAATTAGGTTTGGAACATGCACGAGTTCCCGAAATAAAATTAATTTTTTATTATCGCCTTTATAAAAAAAGGAAATCTTCATAAAAAATTATACATTGTGAAAAAAGGGCATGGTTATTCCAAAATTGTATCTAGGACTTACAGGGTGGCTAAAAAATTTAAATTGTGACTTTCAGATTTTTGAGCCACCCTGTCTTGTCCTACATCAAGTTTTTAAATAACCATGCTCTTCTTTACAATGTAAAACTTTGTATGAAGATATACTTTCTTGTAAGGTCGGCAATAAAAAAATAATTTTATTTTTGAGACCTCCTGTATGTTCCAAACCTAATTCACTAAAATACTAACAAAACACTTTTATGAGTAGCGCACTAAAAAGTTAAAAATAAATTATTGTTTGACAATAATTATTTTCCTTTTATAGTTGTTCAAGTTAACATAAAACCGGGGTGTGCAGTACGCGCAGCGCGTGGAAAGTAAATCAACTAACCAACTGCGCCTCCCTTCACTCCGGTTGGGACACATGCATACTCTGGTTTTCTGTTAACTAGTACAGCTATAAAACATTGGATCTTTAAATAGGTAATTAAATTTAAAAGCGTGGGGCGTACTTATATAGCGGTCTAGGCATAACAAACAAAGTGTAATGTAGGTAGGTAACTACATAACATTTTGCTTATTATTCCTAAACCGTTAAGGGCGCCCCAAGCTTTTAAATTTAATTACCGATTTAAAAACTAAATGTTGTAAAGTTGTAGAAGCTATCACAATACCGGGGTATGCATATGTGCGGAGTACAGGGAGGCGCAGTTTGTTAGTTGCTTTACTTTCTGCAAGCTGCGCGCACTGCACACCCCGGTTTTCTGTTAACTTGTACAGCTATAAAAGGAAGATAATTATTTTTAACTTTTTAGTGCGCTACTCATAAAAGTTTTTTACAATATAATTTATTTTGTTTCACAACTAATGTAGGTACCAAATACCTAACCTTGGCAAGCAGAGCAAAGTAATTTTGGTGGCTTTTAACAATTGTATACTATCACATGCGCCATCTCATAAGAAACCCAAACCTATTTTTTTTTTAATTTAACTGGTATATTGTTTTTATCTAAACATGAATTTAATCTTCGTACGTATTTGAACCTCTCTCTGCTTGGAAAGGCGGAAATAACAAGTGACACTGTTTAAACGGAATGCAGCATACAGATGGAAAATGTTCTTAAAATTTAAAAGGTGTCACAACAACCTACCTTTTACTAATTAAAATAAAATAAAATATGACGGAACATATTTCTCGTGACTTATATATCTTAAAAGCATATTGGTGCCATCAGGAGTTAACAGGGGCGTCAGAAATGTAACTAAAGGTTACCCGATTACTGATTACTTGCTTTGGCAAGTTAGCATTTGTGCAGTAACGATTACCGACGTAAAATAGAATTGGTTACTATAATGAATGATTGCCATACCTTGATCATTATTACTATGTATACAAGGTAATAAGGAATATGCACATATTTTTCTTGTTGCATTACGTTTAAGGAGGCCATTAAAAATCCAAAGAAATTATTTTGAAGAAAGGATAGGATAGGATAATTTAGCTACAAGAAATGTTTACTTTTCGATATTCTTTATTACAATTTAAAAAGCAGCCATTTGTCCTCAATGACCAATGAAGTCAAGAGATCAGCAAAAATAAGTGCCACTTTATATGTTAACGTAATAAAGCTTAACCTAAAGTCAAACAGGTATGTTTTTCACGGAAACCCTCAGAGGGGGAGCAATAGAATTTTGTAGGTTGTCAGAGGAATAGTGCAACTAGCTTTAGTCATACAGAATGTTTCGTTTCGGAGCTATTAATAGTGAAAGTCGAAATTTCCGCGATTTCCGTTGAAATCGGGTACAGGTCGCAAAAGTGAATTAAATCGATGTAAATTTTCGGAGGTTGTAAAGGACCCGGATCTTCAAAACTCTATTAGAACTGGTGGTGGTTGGAAAATGGCATGTAATCCTTTTGAATCTGTTTAGGTCGAAAAATGCCATTTGCAAACCCCTCTTTGGTACCTAATAACTCGAAAACTAAATGTCGGATCGAAAAACGGTTTCATAACTGAATCTTTCAAATCTCAAATACTTTATGTTTGCAATATATTTACCGAAACCTAAAATCACTGGAAAATGAACGTATTTGGGAAAAACTGGAAAGCTCGATTTTGACGCAAATATTTCACGGTTTTTAATTTTTTGTGGGATCAAAATGGTTCAAATTAAAATCTCATATACGTCATCGGAAAGAGCTCGTCGAAATACTTGGTATCCATATATTTTAGTTTCTTTACTATTTATAGGACTCGGTACATTTGATTTACTCAGTATTGTCTCTTATGTAATTTTTCCCAATTTTTCAACACTATCTTATAAAGGGATAATCTCATTTTAAAATAAATATCGAATGGGTCACCCAGGAGCGTATTTGGGGAGTAAAAACCGAAGTTTCTTGATTTTTTCCAACAAATCCTATTTTTAACCGATATTATTCCACACTATTTTCCTGATTTAGTAATTTTTTTTGGGTTCATTTCATTGGTTAATTATCTAAGAGTACCTGCCACTATGTTCAATCGCGTATTTTTTTGTTAAAGTTATATTATAAATAAATAGGTTTATTTGCATCGGGGGCATGCAAAATTTGTAAATTTGTGAATTTTCGAAGATTGCCATGAAGACAAAGAATTGCAATTTATTTACTCGAAATTATTAAGATATGATGTCAAAATTTCGCAAAAATGCCAGTTTTTGTTGCAAAATTGAAAGGTTCCTGGACCGATTTCGGCTTGAAATATACATGCATAAGATGTTAGGAACCTTCTACTTTAAGTGCAGGGATATTTCGTTGGATGAGTTACGCATTAAATGCCATTTTTAAGGATTTTTCAATGACCCTGCAACATTCGATTTCGCCATGTACGCTTTATGAGTCATAAAAACACTTTTGACGACACAGCCGATGAGGATCACGTTTTACAAGTTTCGAAACACACGAAAATTTGCAGTAGAAAATCCTATTTTTGCTAATAAATACCAAAATAAATGGATAACAGCAACCGCCATAAATATTTAATTTATGTAGAGAATATAAAAAATATATATTTCAGATTTATTTGGGGTTATATGAATGCATATTCTCTATTGAAAAGAGTTCATTTATTGTGTTTTTGGTTGAAGGCTTGTCTCGCGATCTTGAAAATTGTGTAGGTACAATCATAGAGGAATCTTCAATATGCTTTAAAAAATTTCAAACGCATTCCTTTGTTACATTCTAAAAATTTTGGTTATGCAGTACAAGTTATTTATTAGTAATTGTTATGTATATGTATTATCATTCAGAAATACCGATAATTCGATTTTTTATACAGGGTGTCTAAAATAGGTGATACCACTTTTGCTATCTCCGAAATGGTAAAAGATACGAGGTCGGTTAAATTAGAAAAAATGTGCCATTTCTAGTTCCTATTCATATTCCGTTTACGGAGTTGCCAAATTCTCTATAGTTTCTTATCTACAGGGGATTTTTTAAAAATAGTCAAAAATTTAATTCTTAAATATCTCAAAAACTATTATAGTTAGAAAAAAGTTCTTTCTACAAAAATTACACGATTTTTCACCTTCTCCAAAGTAACGTTATTGTTTTGTTTATACCATTTGTTTTTACTGAGTTACTGATACTAACTTGTTTTTTTCAAATACGGACCTGGATTTTTTGCTGCATTTTTTGAAAGAATACTTCATACCCTTTACAACTATGTATCACTTGATTATGGTTTTCGACGTTTTGATCAGGAATAACAACATCATCAGGATTTTCTATCGATACGGACCTGGATTTTCCATGTTAAGGCACAATTTCACAACCTATCGCTGTGGTTTAAATTATTCAACTGATTAATTTTAAACTATGTTCATGATTACTAACCAGAATCCTTTGGTCAATAAAGTTTGTCAAATTGCCCTTAAGCCAATGAGTTATTGAAAGCAAAAGTTTAGCAGACTCAGATCAGATATAATTAGCGGCCTTTATTAACAGCACCTAACTAGAGGTTAAGTTTACTACATATTGAAAAATGCCAGGTCCGTACTGGTAGAATATCCTGATGATGATACTATTCTTCACCAAAACGTCGAAAATAATAATCAAGTGATACACAGTTGTAAAGGGTATGAAGCATTCTTTCAAAAATTGGAGCAAAAAATCCAGGTCCGTATTTGAAAAAAACAAGTTAGTATCAGTAACTCAGTAAAAACAAATGGTATAAACAAAACAATAACGTTACTTTAGAGAAGGTAAAAAATCGTGTGATTTTTGTAAGAACAACTTTTTCTAACTATAATAGTTTTCGAGAAATTTAAGAATTAAATTTTTGACTATTTTTTAAAAATCCCCTGTAGATAAGAAACTATAGAGAATTTGGCAACTCCGTAAACGGAGTAGGAATAGGGACTAGAAATTGCACATTTTCTCTAATTTAACCGACCTCGCATCTTTTACCATTTCGGAGATAGCAATAGTGGTATCACTTATTCTAGACACCCTGTATAATCGGTGTCATTTCATTACGACAATTATAATTCATTATGTCATAATCGGAAACTCCGATTCCGAGACTTTCAAAAAGAAAAAGAAATAATTTTCACTTTTTTGTGTTATCACTACCATCGTGTACCAAGGGACTGTGATATAATAATTATTGTAGAAATTAATGGAATATTACTGATAAAAAGCATAAAGCAGATTTGTTCAGATTACCGATACCCACAAGGGTCGATTTTTGTTACGTACACAAGTAATCAGTAATCGATTAGAAGTTTCTTTAACTGAAAGTAACCGGTGGCACGTGTTTTGAAAAGTAATCATTTCTGACATCACTAGTTGGCAGAAATTCTTTTTCATAACCCGGGTGGTCGTTAAGCGTTGTGGGTAAAAACAGATGTTAATGTTTACATCAATTATTTCAGATATCTCAGTCAGAAGGAATGACGCCTTTACTAGTTAGCTGGAAAAATATCATCGTTTAGGGTTAACATTTAATGACATTTACACTTGTACAAACAAGACTTTAAGTGCATCAGTGTTTTTTGTTTATTTACGATCTATTAAACTGAAGAAAGCATTTCGAAGGGGAGAGTTTTAATCGGTAGTAAAATAGGCATGGATTTTTTACCGCGTTATACAAAAAGCTGTTAAGCCAATTGAGATTTTGGAAATTTTCCATTTGGAGATTGCGGTTGAAGATGTGTAATCGAAAACCGTAGGATTTATCAAATTCGATGCGAAAAAGACCTTGCTTAGGACAAGTTTCTTAGAAGAGCTTTTAATGTGAATTTTTTAATAAATGGTAATGAACTAGATATTAGGTTATGCGCATAAAATTTAGGATAATTATATTTAGTCAGTATTAAGATATTAATTATATATTATTACTATATGAGATTAATTTAAGATATTTTTGATTAGATAACTTGTAAATAAGACCAGTTACAGTTAATATTTATCAGTAGGTATACATTTTGTAAGGAATATTTTAATTTAAAAAGCATAACAAGACAATTATCGGAGAAAGTATTGTGTTTAAATATATTTATTACTCAAATTAACGTGTATTTTTGTTCAAATTAACATAAACAGTGCGGACCATAGAGTTTTACACGTTTGAGGCATATTAGACCCTGTTATATTAGAAGTGTACTGATAAAATTTTACGTAATTAAATTTCAGAGTTTTAAGATTATGTTAGTCTGTTAATTATGCCAAAAATGCTAAAGAAATACCAAAAAACGTATTTCTTTTTGAAAAACAATAATTTTTCACACTCCTTGTATTATTTTTTTACTTTTTTGTACAGTGACGGAAATAAAATTTAAACACTTATTTTTTCCCAATGTGATGTCGGTTTTTGTGTACATACCTAGATTACCTGGAAATACATTTCACTTTTTGACAAATATTTATAGGTGTCATCAGATTTGAAAATTATATTGAATTTCAAAAAATTTTGTGAATATGAATGAACTCGAGAAGGCGAGATTAATTACTTTATTCGAAGAAGGTGTTTCTCTAGGAAGAATAGCTGAGCAAGTTGGGAAACCAAGAAGCACTATACAAAGCCTTCGAACTAAATGGGAAAATACAGGATCATTGGATAGAAGGGCTGGAAGTGGCAGAAGAAAAATTTCAAACGAAAATCAAGATAATGATCTTATAGATTTTTTGCGAAACAATCCATTTCAGACAGCTGTTGAAGCACACAACCAAACTAATTTTCCTGGGACAGTAAGAACGGCAAGAAATCGTATAAGTAAAAATTCAGAATTGAGAAATAGGGTAGCTGCTAGAAAGCCATTTTTGACAAATATGAATAAAGAGCATAGAATGGGGTTTGCACTGGAATATTTACCGCAAGGCAGGCCCGGATTGGGACAGGCGAGCGACCGAGAGAATCTCGGTGGGCCGCCGGCCCAAAGAGGCCGGTGAGGCCGAAGGCACTCAGATTTATCCCACTTCGAAGCTTCGGATCATAGCATTTCCCAACCTCAAACATAAAAAGAAAAAACCTTGAAAACGATGTAAATTATTTTTTATATATTAATTTTAACTTATTTATTTTTTATATTAAACATTACATTTTTCAATATCATTTAACTCACGTGTGAAATAAACTTAAAATAAAAACTTTTTTGGGGACATCCGCTATGTGGGTATGTGCAGGGCCGGATTGACAGATTTTTTTACCGAGCTGAGGTCAGACCGGCCTCTTCTCGGAGCGGCCTCCTTGAGACTCTTGGGAGGCAAATACAATACAAACGGATTAAAGACATTTAACATTTAAATTTAAAATTAAAACAGTAAATATTTTGTTAACCATAAATATATTATAATATGATTTACAAACAAAACAGATATACAAAACAGGAAACCCAAAAATAAAAGAATACTCTGTTAGCCTCAAACAACAAAAATAAAATGTGATTTTGAAAAAAAAATCATAGTCAATAACTAAGGAGCTTTCTCATTGTGGCACTTTTTTCGGCTATAAAATCACATCTTGCGCTTGAGCTTTACTTAAAAAACACGATTTTGACGCACAACGAATTGTCAAAAGCGGAACAATGTTCTGCGTTCTACGTACAGTTCCGACTTGTAAATTTGTATCCTAATATTCGAAGATAAAATTTCTTTTTTTTTCAAAAATTTCTTGAACAAATATTTAGGGTTTTCAGTGACGCGGGTAATTTAAGGCCAGTGCGGGTATTTTCAACACTTGAAGTGGAGAAAGTTGGATGATTGCATTGACAGCACTGAACGCGATAGCGTCGCACAGTGTAACGTTTTTGATAGTTCGTGGGAATAGGGCAAAACAGCGACTATCGAATTTTAATTTGTTTTGTCTCTAGATTATTCGTAAAATGTATCACCTTAAAGTACTTCCTTTTTAAGCAGAAATTTCACTTTTCTGAGAGCAATAAAGATAATGCGAAAATAAGTCTAACTTAAAAAATTCATAATATGTGTTCTATAAAAAATGTGAAAGCAATTTTTATTGTAGCTATAGTAGGCTAACTATTTTTGATATTTTCAGATTTTCGTGGAAATATTTGTAAAGTTTACTTACATACGTAATTTTGAAGAATTGTGGTGCTAGTCGAGGAAAAAACAAAGTTTGGTGTGATTTTTAAAAAATGCCTAAATATGCCTAAGTTGTTGCATACATTAGAGTACAGGATTACACAACTCATACATTAGAAATATCCAAAAATCTCATCCGACTTTGTCCGATTTATTGAAAAAAAAAATTTTCTTTAGTAATATCGCACAAGCAGGAATTCAGTTGCTTTTTAATGCCGCTTTTGAAGATATTCCAGGTATGTTATATTAAATTTTCTAAGAAGGGACAAGTAATTTAACTTTTACTAAGAAAAGTGTCTAGAATAAAATTAAATAAAATATTCATGAATCTAAGTACCTACCTACATAGTTTTAAAAATACGTTATTACACCCAGTTTTAAATTGATATTTTATTAAACATTATATTATTCTAAGAAGTAGGTAATAAGTTAACTCATTAACTACGCTTTGTATTTTCATTTTCAATTTATTTATTCATGTTCTTAAAATCTCCACAATTTTTTTGCAAAACAGCGAAGCAAAGTTCCAATGTCCATGAATTTTCGATTTTGTTACACTGTGCATCGGTCTAGATCAGTGGTCGCCAACCTTTTTAGTGTGTCGAGCTACTTCAATAGTTTTGGAATAGACAGTGAGCTACCTAGCCCGTAAGCAACGTAAGCCAACCTAAATAAAATAATGCACAGTTTTATTCGACACAGGAATTATAAACCTTGTATATTTTAAAAATGTTTTGCGAGCTACCAGTCTAGATAATAATCACCTATCGGGGATTTAGTTTTTTCCGGCAAAGTGTTAACAACTTGTGGGGAATTTCCCGATTTCTGGGATTTCTTTAACAAAACTGGGAAGAATTTTTCTATTAACAATTGTAGCAAATTCTGAGTTTTTGTTTGTAATTTACAAATTGTAAATCAAACAATTTGAATACATTTGAACGTTTGCTTTGCACATTCCTACCGAATAATAACAAAATATAAATTTGACACTTTTTTATTACTTCGTTTTCAACCTTAGTGGCATCCCTATTAAGTAACCCCACAGTGTTTGTGGCATCAATGAGTCAGTGTCCCGTGAATAAAAAATAAAAATAAATTATTGTGAAAGTCAGAATATATGTCGTATGTAAGTTATCTTTTGTGATGTTAACATTTTTTATTGTAATATTTTTAGGTTGTTACTTGTTATGTTATTTTAAACATTAGCAAATCCTTTGACGAATGCAAAAAATTTGTGGAGATTTTAAGAACATGAATAAATATATTGGAAATGAAATTACAAAGCGTACTTAATGAGTTGACTTATTACCTACTTCTTAGAATAATATAATGTTAAATAAAATAACAATTTAAAACTGGGTGTAATAACGTATTTTTAAAATTATGTAGGTAGGTACTTAGATTCATGAATATTTTGTTTAATTTTATTCTAGCCACTTTTCTTAGTAAAGTTAAATTACTTGTAACTTCTTAGAAAATTTAATATAACATACCTGGAATATCTTCAAAAGCGGCATTAAAAAGCAACTTGGAATTCCTGCATGTGCGACATTACTAAAGAATTTTTTTTTTCAATAATCGGACAAAGTCGGATGAGATTTTTGGATATTTCTAATGTATGAGTTGTGTAATCCTCTACTCTAATGTATGCGACAACTTAGGCATATTTAGGCATTTTTTTTAAAATCACACCAAACTTTGTTTTTTCTTCGAAATTCCGTATGTAAGTAAACTTTACAAATATTTCCACGAAAATCTGAAAATATCAAAAATAGTTAGCCTACTATAGCTACAACAAAAATTGCTTTCACATTTTTTATAGAACACATATTATGAATTTTTTTAAGTTAGACTTATTTTCGCATTATTTTTATTGCTCTCAGAAAAGTCAAATTTCTGCTTAAAAAGGAAGTTCTTTACGGTGATACATTTCACGACTAATCTAGAGACAAATCCAATTAAAATTTGATAGTCGCTGTTTTGCCCTATTTATGCGAATAAAAATAATTTAAATATAAATATAAAATTGATAAAAGTAAAAACAAAAAACAAAAAATGACACTAGTATACTAGTTGGCATAAATAGGTAGGATTTTGATTTATAAGAAATCATTCTTCCAATCCTACCCCTACTAAATAATTTTTTATATTATTTTTAAAAGCTATATAGCTTAAGCCCCTTAGACTAGAAGGAATATTATTTAAAATTACAGAAGATGTATATTTAAACGAAGACTTATATTTTTCAGTATGATATTGAGGTATTTCTATTGCGTTCTGATTTCTAGTATTAACATTATGAATATTATTCCTGAATTCAATTTTTTCAAATAAATATCTAGGTTTCTGAGTTCAAATTATTTTATATATAAAACAGGATAAGTGGATTTCGCGTCTTTTTTCTAATTTAATTATATTATGTTTGTTAAAGGTAGGTGACATGTGATCATATTTTTTTAGTCCTATTGAAAAACGAACACAGTTATTTTGAAGAATTTGTAATTTCTGTTTATCTTCGTTACTGATATTTTTGTGATAAATTATATCACAATAATCTAATCCACTTAGAATAATTGAACTATCAAAAAGTTACACTGTGCGACGCTATCGCGTTCAGTGCTGCCAATGCAATCATCCAACTTTCCCCACTTCAAGTGTTGAAAATACCGCACTGGCCTTAAATTACCCGCGTCACTGAAAACCCTAAATATTTTTTAAAGAGATTTTTGAAAAAAGAAAAGAAATTTTATGTTCGAATATTAGGATATAAATTTACAAGTCGGAACTGTACGTATAGAACGCAGACCATTGTTCCGCTTTTGACAATTCGTTGTGCGTCAAAATCGTGTTTTTTAAGTAAAGCTCAAGCGCAAGATGTGATTTTATAGCCGAAAAAAGTGCCACAATCAGAAAGCTTCTTAGTTATTGACTATGATTTTTTTTTTCAAAATCACATTTTATTTTTGTTGTTTAAGGCTAACAGAGTATTCTTTTATTTTTGGGTTTCCTGTTTTGTATATCTGTTTTGTTTGTAAATCATATCATACTATATTTATGGTTAACAAAATATTTACTGTTTTAATTTTAAATTTAAATGTTAAATGTCTTTAGTCCGTTTGTATTGTATTTGCCTCCCAAGAGTCCCAAGGAGGCCGCTCCGACAAGAGGCCGGTCTGACCTCAGCTCGGTAAAAAAAAATCTGTCAATCCGGCCCTGCCGCAAGGTATGGATTTTTGGAATAATGTGGTATTTACCGATGAGAAGATTTTTCAATCTCATTATAGCGGGCAGATTAGAGTATATAGACCGCCAAATACACGGTACGAAGAAAGATATACCCAACATGTTAAAAAAAGTGGAAGATTTTCTGTTAATGTATGGGGTTATATGTCTTCCAGAGGGCTAGGAATATGCCACCGTATTCGAGAAACATTTAATAGTCAAGCTTATATACACATCCTCCAAAATGTTATGTTGCCATCAGTAAACAATATATTTCAACAAAGAAATTTTATATACCAGCATGACAACTGCCCCGTCCATACAGCAAGGAGAGTTTCTGACTGGCTATTGGAAAATAACATTACGTTGTTACCTTGGCCCTCAAGAAGCCCTGATATCAATGCAATGGAAAACGTTTGGGGATGTATCGTGAAAGAAATTAACAAGAGCAATGATTTCCATCCTCAAAACAGTGACGATTTGTGGAATAAAATTGAGGAAATCTGGAATAACTACAATTTTCATCACGCCCAAATGCTGGTAGCATCAATGCCCAGACGTTTAAACTTATTAGTGGAAAAAAATGGTTCCGCTTTAAAATATTAAACCAGTGTTTTTTTTTTAAATATTTTAATAACCTGTATTATATTTCATTTTGAAGTATGTGCGCCTTCTTTGAATAAATATTTTTATATTATAACGTAGCCTTTTTCTTTTATTACTGAAATGACAAACCCAAGGTATAAAGGTGAGTTAAAGGTAAAAAGCACAGTTTACCAAAATATTCAAAATTGACATAAAATCTTAACCCTAGTGTACGAAATTTTATTTCCATGACTGTACCAAGTGAAGGGGGCACACATTTTTTAACAACAATTTTTAGGTATTTTTTGGAACTTTTTTGACATAGTTGGCAAATTAACGTAACCTTAAGACTCTAAAATTTGAACTTTGAACTTTCGGACAGTTGACGTAAACGTTTCTCAAATTTTGCCGCAACTTGTGACAGGCTGAGGCTATTTTTATTTTATATTTTTAAACAATCTCATTCCCTATTTTTTGTATTTTATTTATAACATAGAAACTGTTGGAAATTTTAGGATGGTTTTGATGAAGTGAAGTGAAAGTTTGTTTTGTTATAATAATTAATTGTGTTTAAATAATAATGGCAAAAAAGGCAAGTTTTTGCCTGTCAAGGTATCAAATCTGAAAGATAGTATAGTATATTATTCTGTAACAAGGTTAGAATGAAAAAACTCGATACGAGTGGAAAATTCCGAACGCGAGCGCTAGCGAGCGTGAGGAACCACGAGTATCGAGTTTTTTCATTCTAACTGAGTAACAGACTATATTTTCTCCACGACCAGAAAATATGAATCAATAGTACCTATATTATTAACCTAGGGACTAAAGTGTCTCTTTTAATCCCGCGGCGAAAGGTTTGTAGCCCGACCGTAGGGAGGGCTACAATTCGCCAAGGGATTAAAAGACACTTTAGTCACGAGGTTAATATACTATTTTATGCACTTTAGGATAGGTAAAACGTTAAAGAAATAACAAAAAAAAAAATCATACCACTAAACGGTACTCTATTTCTAAAACGTCATCTTCAATGACTTGTACCATGATTGTCTCTGTCAACTGAAAATCTAGTGTGTTTTGACAAGTAACTAAGTAAAACAAAATCAACTCGATAAACATAGTCAAATATGCCAAACCTGAAAGACGTGTGTTGATTGTGATGGAAGAAATCGAAAAAGCAGCTCAAGAGGCTGTATGCCAATTATTACCAAGGAAATCTGGAGAACAATACTCGTTTATTGATACTCAAAATGATTTAAATGTTAATATTTATAAAAATTGAGTTGTTTTTTATAGTTAACATTGTTCTAAACACGTTACATTTCTATTGCATTAGCATATAAATATAGCATATAAATCCCTAGGGATTTAAAGTAAATTTTAAATCCATAGGGATTTAAAGTACCCTTTAAATCCCTAAAGTGCATAAAAACAATTAAATTAAATTTGAACAAAACAACTTATCTATTGAGATTTACATTACATTGTATTAATATTTATATTTATAGTGTTGGTACAGTTGCTAAAATTAAAAGTAGGTGCATTGGAAATATTTTCCGTAATATTTTTCAAAACAGATTGATTTGTAGAGACGGAGATTTTTCACTCATTATTTCATTTAAATTGAAGCTTTTCTGACAAAAATTATGACGCCGCCACCATTTGCATCTGTCACTGACAATTTTGAAATCCACGGCAATCTATGTCGTTTGGTTCGATTACAGAATATTCATACCGTACCTTGTTATGGAATGAAAATACATGCGAAACACATAAGAAGTAAGTGTTTCAGAATAAATATTCTAACTCAAGAGTAAGAATGTATATGTTCTATTATTAAAAATGATTTCGGAATTTCTACATTCTTTAATGGTTGTGGAGAAATATTATTTAAAATGGATTTTGACCTGCTCAACAACGTGATGTGATTAGAATTTATAGAGGAGGCAAGTTAGATCTGGACAGTCGAAATAAACAAACAAAATTATGCAATGGATGAAACCAATTAGCATGGGTATCTAAAGGTATCCAGATGAACGTATAAACTCTTTATAAAAATATCTTGTTTCTAATTTTTTTATTAACAATTTATTGCAAAAATGTCGTTTTTTTTCACGTCTTTTCTTGTTTTTTTCGTCATACCACAGTCCTTTAAAAATAGCGGCACGCCGTTGGACCATCGGAAAGGCGAGAATCCTAAAAAAAGAAATGTTCTGTACACTGTCAGTGACTTTTAATTATAAAAAGTATGCCTGACCCTAATCTATCTCTAATGTAGTATATATTCCTCTAAAACCTAATCTGAGTAAAATAATTTTTTTGACGTTTCGAGACCTAATATCTAGTCTCGTTATTCAAGAATCTAAACTCTTGTATCAATTTTTAATTATTTTTTATAATTACTTAGCTTATTTTTAATTTAGTTACCTTGAATTTATTAGATTCTTTGATAACGAGACTAGATATTAGGTCTCGAAACGTCAGAAAAATTGTTTTATTCACATTAGGTTTTAGAGAGAATATATACTACACTAGAGATAGATTAAGGTCAGGCATACTTTTTATAATTAAATGTCACTGAGAGTGGACAGAACATTTCTTTTTTCAGGATTTACTACCACTAACAGTAGAGTGGCGTAACACCCAAACAATAAATCTTTTAAATTTATGAATCCGCCACAATCATATTGTAAACCCAATCATTATTTTAAAAAGATAATCATCTGAAACTTGGTAAAGTTGTAGATAAATGTGTCTTCTATTGATATTTAACCATAGATATGATCGATTTTGCATATGTTTTCTTAATTTCGTGTTTTTCCAAAAAAAAAACGTGTTTTTTCATATGTCACACTTAAACAAGAATACTGGAAACCCAAACATTCGAAGTACTTTTAAAATATTATTACTTGATTGTCTTGGCGATTATTTATAAGTGCTATTTTGTTTTATCCAAATATTTTTAATTGATCAAATGTATGTATTTGTTTATAGCGCGCGACGCTTATGCTTATATACCGCTGCGCGCTCGTGCGCGTACTTTTTGAGCGGTTTTTTATTTACTAATTTCTGACGAATCTATTAGTCGTGGAGAAAAGCACTTTGTGGCAAAATTGTGTAAAATTTTCTCACCTGTCCGACGATGTCAACGGCATTCGGCTATTTTAATAAATAACTGATACCTATATGACGGAAAAACCGAAAAACTACATAAAAAAACAACTTGACGATAAATTGTTAATAAAAAAATTAGCAACAAAATCTTTTTATAAAGACTTTCATACGTTCATCTGGACACCTTTGGGGGCCCATTTCAACTGGTTTCATCCATTGCATAATTTTTTTGCTTATTCCGATTCTCCAGATCTAACTTGCCTCCTCTATTACTTGCAACTAAGAAAAAAGTTTCTCGGAAGCATCCGGTAATTCTAGTTACGCCATCATGTTCAGCAGGTCAAAATTCACAAGAAATATCATTTTTGTCACCTGTCTTGATAGACACAAAACAGCATTTTTTAACATTGTTCTTTTTGTTGTTTGTTCTTTAAGAATTCTGCTTTTGTTTAAACAATATATTTAGTATTTGCTTTAAATAATGCTGGGTTGCAATGAAGGCACAGAAAGTACTTATAGTTTTAGCCTCAACTCAATGTTGTCTGTTATTTGTTTTTCTTCCATGCACTCCCTAATTTCTTTTTATATGTAAATCCTGGTGGACGATGTTTTTAGCCGGTTTTACATTTCTGCAGTTATCTGTCTATTCCTTTATGAATTTTGGCATGCTAACATGAATTCGTAAAAATATGGTGATTATCTTTCAAGCTTAGGGGTTAGGGGTATTTAGTAAATATAGTCTCAACCTCTCCACTTTATGAAAATCTACACATTTAGATGAAAAACTACGCATATGTAAAAGGAACATAACACAAGTTTTGCATACAAATTAAGAAAAAGTGTTATAAAAATTACACTTTTATACATATGTACATACATTCTACATAGTACAAACTGCCAAGTTGCAAAATAGAGGATGCAGTTTCCAAAATATGTTTGCCAGTCGTATTTATATAAAATTAATTGGAACTGTCACCTTTCTATACTTCCTGTTTAATCTATTAACTTCTCTTTCATTTTTTTATTTATTTGCATTTTGGGCTATTCTTTTAATAACAATGTGATAACAATAACTGTTTGGTAAATAAAGCAGAAATGTACACACTTTGTAGTTTTATTATATAAGTTATATTACATGCTCGTATTATTCTGTGTAGGATTTATAAGATAAGTATCAGTACTTATTTGATTGTTAAAGACTATTATTGTTTTTTTTTTTAGTTTGTTTATTGATAATTTCTCTAAAATACAATGTAATCAGTAAAATCATCAATTTATAGCTGGTTTTACTGGATACATAATATTTTATTGTGGCATACAAAAAAAAATAAACGGTCTTTGAAGCAATCAAATTTTAGTTTGAAAATAAATTAATATATGTATTAAACATATTACTTTTAAACTACCCGCCACGAGAAAACGAGCTAGAGCGATATCTGGTGGTCGGATGGGCACTATTTTATTAATTTTTATTTAAATTTCGTGTTTCCAGATTTTGCTTAGGAGTTAACATTTCTAACCTATTATATTTTCTTTGATGCACTATATATTTTTTAAACGATTACACTGAATAATAAATTTCGTCACTACTGCAATATGAGCGCAATATTATTTACATTTAACAAAGGAATCGACGGGTATCCCAAGGTATTTGGCATTCACTTCACACTTCATTTTTCAGTAACTTCGGAAACAAATGCTCTTCCTTCCTAACAAACAAATAATCACTAACATTGGTTTTTTAATCGTCTGGCTTCAGAAAGGCATTAGGTGTGTTCGTTGCCGGTGTACAAATTATACACTTTTCACACTCACAGTGCATGTACTTTTTACAATTTCTCTGAAGCAATAATTACAAAAGGTGTAGCACAACTGAAAAAATTAGCAAAAATATAACTTAGTGCAGATTGTGTGCTAGGCTTCTTTCAAGAGAAAATTACGGATTTCGTAAAAAGCAATATGTCGAGCATATATTAATTGATGTCAAGCAGGCGCTTTTGTTTTGATATCCGATCGTTAGCAAGTAAGGCAAAGGACCAGCCACCCTGATAACTAGTTAAAAAATTTTATTAAAGCTACCTAACAGAGTGAACATTAAAAGAATAAACAGAAAAAGTGCATTACTAATTCAGGTTTCTTACTATACTCCCAAAGCATCAGTCAAACATTTTGTATGTTGTCACTTATCGTCGACAGGCATTTATGCTCAGTGCATGCAGTGCAATATACCGGGTATAGTCCGTGTAATTGCAAAGGGCAATGTTGTTGTTTAGGAAGAAAACTGAAACAAATTTTCGCTAAAAACTTTTCATTCAACCATTAAACACTGGGAAGAGGAATAATTGAAAGCATTATTGTCTGGAGTGGATTTTTTAGATCCGAAGGGGTTGGCCGACGTTGGGGTGCGCTCTATAACGAGCTTTTGATTACAAACTTAATCTACTCGCTGATTGGATCGCCTTGACTAAAAATCAGTGCGTAGTAGAATTGACTTAAAATGTTTTATCCCCGTAACGAAGCGAGCTTTTTATGTTTTTAATCAACTTTAAAAGTTCGATAATGTCTGCTAAAAACTTTTTTATGTGGGCAGTTTCACGATGATGAGCGCTTTTAGCAGAATTAAACTGGGACCTCATAAAAAAGCTACGATCCGATTTTAAAGGTAAAACAAACTTTTCCTTTTTTATTATTTTTTAAATGGCTATATTAGGCCAACAACTCAAATAATATTATTTTCCCCTTAGAAAGCAATAAAAACAAGAGTTCAAAATTTTATGACCAACGGACAATTGATAAATTAAATAATAAACTCTCCATAAACGTCGTGGGATTTTCTTGTGTCAACTTCTGGTTATAAATTAAAATGCTTTTGGTAAGGTACTTCTTAAATAACAAAAACACGTGAATCAAATAATTTAAAAAGTTCGTTAGCTACATTAAAGTTCGTTAACTATATTAATTGTTGTAATAAATTGGATCATGTAAACCCTGAACAAATCAAGAACCAAGGGTGCCAATATGGGGTCGCCTTTACAATTTTGAAAACTATCTAACTTCTAAAATAACTTATGTTATAATTTTGATCCATACCCACGCACTTTAATCAGTAGAATAATTAATAAAAAAATACACACTACCGTTCAGATTCACTAAAAAGATTTTAGATTTAGTACTAGTTTAAATTAAGATATTCCTGTCGTTCATTTTTTTGTCCTATCATTGTTAATAAGTCATCAGTAAAGAATATCAGTTATTCTAATATTTCAGCGATTGACTTTCTTTCCAAGTAATTTTTATATCCGAAGGAAAGTACCTACATACCAAAATTGTCATTTTCTTTATTAATTTGAGGAAAAACTCAGAAACAAACTCTAAGTATAAAAATTAGTTGTCTTATTGTTACACTTGATATTTTAAAGCTTTTGGTTGTCAATTAATGGAGAATTTGGCCGTATATTTTTCTATTCTTATATTAAATATTTTTGTCTTTGGTCGCTTCGGTTTAAGTGTGTTCTAAACAAAAATATACAGAATCCACTACAACTAAAAATATGTATTTAGTTATCCATTTCTTATAATTCCATAATAATCTACTAATGGATAGGCATAGATAGTCCAGTAGTTGGTACCTACAATCGCTCAGATTTCTGACAGCTTGATGGAACATTACTATCTGGAATCATGTTTTGAATTAAGTTATTTTCAAAAGAGCCGAATGTATATGTAGTATAGTTTGCCCAGCGAGAACTGACACTCGAAAAGAAAGAAAAAAAATCCCTATGACGCCGTAGTTAACTTTTAAAAATTCGGAATACTAAAAAACGATGTAGTGCCGATCTGAAATATAAATAAAAAGAAATAAAGGAAAAGAATTCCAAAAACAAAATCGAAATCAAGGATTACACACAAATTTACCATATATTTTAAATATGTTTTGTGATTTCTGCGATTTGTAAAAAAAACTTTTGAGATTTCTCCATATCTTCACGTTTTAAAACCCACTGATTACAAATAACATAAGCTTAAATTGTACCACCCTCTATTAATCTTGGTATGTAAATTGAAAAAGCGTACGTGTCACATGTTACATCTTGCTCTTAGGTTTTTAGCATTCCGAGTTTTTAAAAGTTAACAACGGTGTCACAGGATTTTTTTCCTTTCTTTTCGGGTGTCAATTCTCGCTGGGTAAACTATAAATACATACTACTTATATTATAAAAATATAAATAAGTTGTGTTAATTTTTGCCTTACCTGAAAAAGAATAAAAGGTGTAGTATTTTTTCTCCCCAGGTAGTGCCGTAACTACCATGTGGCCCTTCGGGGCAAAGCCCGGGGGCCCTGCGATTTAAGAGGCCCTATCGTAACACCTTTGTTCCGAAAGCTATATAACTGTATTTTCTTTGAGGAGGAGGGGGCCCAGTTGATTATCTTGCCCTGGGGTCCCAGACGGTCTTGTTACGCTACTGTCTCCAGGCCAAACATTTCTTAGGATTAACTTACCTAAAATTAAAAAAAAATGTGTTAAAATACCCAGTGGTTTAACACTTTAACTACTGAGCATTCTGGTGCCAAATGACTTGCAGAAACTAACGCACTTTTTTTTCAAAAAACTATATTTTATGCCATTTATAATACTACTAACATGAAAACAACAAGTTTTTTTCACAAAAAAGAAGTTTTTTGACTGTGTTCAGATATGGTACGCATAGTTTATGTATATAAAAAATTAGAACTTATTATCTTTGAACTATGTGTACCATATTTGATCACGCTTCTTATTTACGTAAATTGCAGTTGTGAGTGTCAAAAAAGCACTTTCATACATAAAAATTTGTGTTCACATCTTTGGCAATACATTTTCGTTCGAGAAGTGTTTGCCATTGCGTACCCTGGACCATTTCTTTCACTGTTAGCCTTGTAGCATCTGGTACGTACTGAGTCGTCGGTGTCCGACTGGTATTTGTATTCGATATCGCTCATATTGTTTTTACTATTTCTTCCAACTCTCTATCGCTTATTTGCTCATTTTGCATTCAAACGACCGAAATGTGTAAACAAAACGCATCTATATTACTGTATAGCTATGGTGGTCAGAAGAGTTGAACGGTCCTTCCATCTATGAATCTATACATAAACTATTTGGCTAATCTTTTGTCATGAACTAGAGCATATGAAATAGGCATTTATTTTGTTAGAAAGCACGACCGCATAGTGTACACAACTGATTAAACCTAGCCAATGCTTGTGACCATATATGGGCACAAAGTTTATGTGTAAAGTTAGATGTGTACCATTTTTGGTGCACATAGTAGTTAAAGTGTTAAATAAAACAGTTAATTAATTAATTATTAACAAAAAAAATTTACATATTAGTTTTTCA
Organism: Philopedon plagiatum; assembly: GCA_963971165.1. Taxonomy (NCBI): domain Eukaryota; kingdom Metazoa; phylum Arthropoda; class Insecta; order Coleoptera; family Curculionidae; genus Philopedon; species Philopedon plagiatum. The sequence goes on along the minus strand of OZ020192.1, from coordinate 80,961,755 downwards.
AATTCACCAAAACTTCAGAATGTTTACATATACGTAATATACTTTTGTAATATTTTAAGAGTAGTATTTTCTTTTTTATGTATGAGAAAGAGCTGTGTGGTAAATTAGTTGCCGATATGAAATATTAATAAAAAGAAATAAAGGAAAAGAATTCCAAAAACAAAATCGAAATCAAGGATTACACACAAATTTACCATATATTTTAAATTTTTTTGTGATTTCTGCGAAACTGATTAGATTTTCCATATCTTCACGTTTTAAAACCCACTGATTACAAATAACATAAGTTTAAATTGTACCACCCTCTCTATTAATCTTGGTATGTAAATTTAAAAAGCGTACGTGTCACATGTTACATCTTGCTCTTAGATTAGGATTTAACCCAACTGAAAGACTGAAAAGGGACAGATATCTTAAGTACCTTAAGTTAATTAAATACTATTTTTGCATTTTGTGTTCTTGTGTAACGTGTAATCCTACAATTTACCCGTATTGTTAAGATGAGTTTGAAACTGGAAAAATAGTGGATTTTGAAAAAAAAAATCATCAAAACGATTAAAAAATATATTAATTGTCACAAAACTACCACAACCGCATTAACAGTATCTTATGCCAAATACACTTATATAAGAAATTTGCCCGATTTCCATTCATATACCGTAAACTTTATTAAAATAAACTCAAATTTCTTTTCTTTATTAACCTATGCATAAGTTTGCCGTTGCTTTTTCTTATTTACTTTAAGCAAAAGCACTTAAACATGTAAACTGAACGGGGATGGAATTGAAAATCTCAGGCCTTCGTTTTGAGCGTCAAAGGAAAACGTGCCAATATCCTACAGTAATCAATAACGTTCTCCTTTGACTAACATTTTCTCAAATAACTTTGCTTATATTTAGTGTTTGTTTATGTTTTATCAGACACTTTTGGCAATAACGCTTTTAGCTACTCTAGAAATATTAAAAATGTTCAGCTTTCTTGAGAGAAAATGATATTAGTGCTTCTTCAAAAAGACTGTTAAATTAAACAATACCCTAAAATAAGGGATTCAGTTTGAGACTGCTTAATTTGGAATTTAAAACTCTCACCTATCGATTCACTCTCATGTGTTAGTTTTAAAACCAATATAAGAATTGGGTAAGTGGGTTCAAGGTAATAAGTGTAAGAATTAGATAACTACATATTTGATTCTACCTGGAGTTCCTTACTGTTTTTTTTTAACAAAAATAGAGGCATCTAGATGTATATTATAACAAGTTGCACAGAAACGACTTTCTGACACATGTGCCTGGCCAATTGTTTCTGATGGTTAGAAACTATCACGTACAGGTTATGGGATCAGAGCTTAAGTCTCGCACTGAACAGGGTGCCACAGCAAAAAAAGGGAAGGGAAATATCCTTTTCTCTTTTTCCGTTGAGGGTTGTTTTCGCCCTGTCACTCACACTCTCTATTTTTTAAATAATACCGCGAATTGGACTCTTTGAAAGGCAATTTCATGAGAAATACATAAATATTTATTAAAAGTTTGTATTGAAAACAGAGGAGTTATAATCTCCTCCTGAGTAGGATTATCCCTAATTGCGTCACAGCATCTGGCAGTATCTCAATTAATAAAGACGATCTAATGTTCTAGTTTAATCTGAAGGTAGAGTTGTAAACCGTCCTGGACACTCTCCCATACCTACTCACAAATGATTTTCTGATACGTATTGTAGGAAAACTAATTACGCGAGTCCCAATTAATTGAAAATATCAGTCGTGGACTATAAAAAATTGTGCGTCTTTCCGGAAAATGCATAAAATTTTCATGTAAAATGATCTAAAAACTAAATAACAGTTGAAATTAAAAATTTTCGATTTAAAATGTTTGCAAATTTTAAAGAACCCTAGTTACTTTCAGATAAAAAAATATTTTGCTAAAATTTAGGTAAGAATAACACCTTGACTCGGTCTATTTTTTAATAATATATATCAACTAGCTAACCAACCTCAAATTAGAGAATGGAACGGTGATTTCGTATGCTGATGACACTGCGGTGGTGTTTTCTGCAGATAATTGGACTGATGTAGAGAATTCGACAAAATTAGGTATAACTTGCATTAAAAACTGGCTTGACCAGTTTAAACTTACACTAAATGGAACTAAGACTAACTATATTTCATATTTCCTTTTCGCTAACTACCACTAATAGGCCAAATTTTGAAAGGAATAAAGTTGATAGGATTGATAGCTATCAATGCTATTACATCTGCATTAACGAGGTAGACTATACCAAATATTTGGGGATTGTCATTGATCGGAATTTAAAGTGGGGCCAACAAAAGTTAAAACTTACAGGTAACATAAGACGTGTAATACATAAGTTTTATATTTTGAGAGACGTTTTAGGTAAACAAGTTTTAATACGCGTTTATAAAACCGTAAATGAGTCACTGTTACGACATGGACTTATCATATGGTGTGGCCTATATACGAGTTCTTTGCGACAATTAGATATTGTACAAAATTACATTCTCAAGATTATTTAAAACAAAAAACTAAGAGATTTCCCACAGGGCTCTTGTATTCCAGAGAGATTACACAGGACCACAAATGGAAACCGAAAAAGTCCTTTGGCGAGATTGATATCCTATATGTATTTTGGTGCGCTGATTACGAATCCGAGGTCCATATAACCCCAGCACGTCACGTTCAAGGTTATTTGAAGGTCAAATGCATATATTACGGAAAACAGAAAATCTGACCACGGATTCGGAAAGAGCGGGAAATTTTACGTCCAAATATGTAGTTTATAGTTTTTCCAACATGACCCTCCAAGGTCATCTGGGGGTGAAATGACTCACCGATGGACCAAATTTTTATTTCCCATATACATCATCACAACTACATACTTTTACGTACAACTTAGTCAGGTGTCTTTTAGGGGCGCGCCAACGAAATTTGCCGCCCGGGTGCAAGATCTTATTTGCCGCCCCTATGTATGTCGACAATAAAACACAATAAAATTTTATATGTATTTAAATTTGTCATATTTTTAAATCCATTTGAAAATTATTATTTGACTGCAAAAAATTAAAAAGTAGCAGTAGCAAGTAGCAAGTTCAATGAATACAATACGAACTAACCAACGTCAAGCCGAAGAACGCTTTTATACCTTCGCATCGTTTCTTGGGGAATCACCAATTTTTTGGAAGTCCGGGGACTCACCGAATCGCCGGGGAAGAACCCAATTTCATGGCATAATCGTGATCGGGAAAGAACCGTGATTTATAGCAGTGATTAATTTATTGTAGGAAGGTACTCGTTAGTGATGTGATGCGCGATATTTCACGAACTGTGATTTTTCCACTGATATCAAAACATGATAAACGTTTTTTTATGATTATTATTATTATTATTATTATTATTATTATTATGAAAAAACGAAGCGGCATTTTGCCGCCCCTGAAATTTGCCGCCCGTGTGCGGTGCACTCCTTGCACCCTCGGCTTGGCGCGCCCCTGTGTCTTTAGGATTTTTGACGCGTTGATTACTACTAACTGATACCTGACTAAGTTGTACGTAAAAGTCTGTAGTTGTAATGATGTATATGGGAAATATGAATTTGGTCTATCGGTGAGTCATTTCCCCCCAGATGACCTTGGAGGGTCATGTTGGAAAACCAAAAAGTACATATTTGGACGTAAAATTTCCCGCTCTTTCCGAATCCGTGGTCAGATTTTCTGTTTTCCGTAATATATGCATTTGACCTTCAAATAACCTTGAACGTGACGTGCTGGGGTTATATGGACCTCGGATTCGTAATCAGCGCACCAAAATACATATAGGATATCAATCTCGCCAAAGGACTTTTTCGGTTTCCATTTGTGGTCCTGTGTTATGAATGTTCGTTCCCTCTATGTCTTGGATACATGTTCATATATATATAAAAGAAGTAATTTAAATGCTTTCGTCGATCATCCATACAGCACTCGTAACAAAACAAATAAACACTTAAAAAAACCTAATAGTCATAAAAATATCAACTTTATAAATTATCTTGCACCTAAAATATATAATATATTACCACCAAACTTAAGAAACATCACTAACAAAAAAAGCTTTAACACCAAGTGCAGGGCATTTGTTGCCGCGAGTTAGTCAAGGTTTGGAGCACTGCTTTAGTTTTTCTCTATTCTACCTTTGAACAGGGCTGATTTTTGTGTTTTCTTTAACATTTAGTTTTTAGTTTTTAATTGACTGCAGGATTTTATTGTAGTATTATATCTTGTTTATTGTATAATTTAAAAATATATCAATTGCTACAAAAAAATGGTTTTTATAATTTGTATGCAGATGTTTAGTCATCTAGGTGCATAAACTTTACTTTTTAGAGCTTCCATATTATGTCTTAATGTATACCTAAGCTTGTAATAATGTTCAATGTTTTCTAATAAATGAAGAGACAATGACTAAATGTACATATACCGACATTGGTTATATCAGATTAATGGTTTGAATCATGCAGATATTGTAAAGAATATACAGGGTGCCCGAAAGTCGTAGTATGGGCAAATATCCTTGCAATTAGTAAAGATAGAGACACCAAATTTCAGGTGTATCTTATTGGTTAATAAATCTACTTTCTATGTAATTTAACTTTTTCAACTCCCTTGAGGGGAGACGCTACGGAGTTGAGATCAGAAATTTTAAATCAACCCTATGCCGTATGTTACCTCATTTTACAGATCTTTAAAAAGACAAACTCGAGGTCCGTATCAATTCGTTTTTAAATGGCAAGCCTATAAAAATTCAAAATCGTGAAAAAAAAACAAAAATTTAAATACCTTTAGTTCCCTTATTACTTGAAAAATATATACCTACCCAAAAAACCCAACCGGATCAAAATGAGCACCATGAACTTCTTGGCAGTAATAAAGTTGATTTTGGACCTAACTTCTCACATTTTCGAGAATGGCCGGTGTTATTTCTTAGCAGAGTTCGCGGTAAAATGTTTTTTTTGAGAACCTTTAAAATGAGGTACCACACGGCATAGGGTTGAATTTAAAAAATTTTACCTCAACTCCCTAGCGTCACCCCTCAAGGGGGTTGAAAAAGTTAAATTACATAAAAAAGTAGATTTATTTACCAAAGGGATACACCTAAAATTTGGTGCTATCTTTACTAATAGCAAAGATATTTGCCCATACTAAGACTTTTCGGACACCCTATATGTAAGTTACAGAATCCCTTTGAAACCAACATTAGACGTCATTCGCCATAGTGTCAAGGACTATCTATTATGTCAAAATGAATTGAACTTTTTTGGTACTTCATGCCTTATTTAAACACCATATTCTTAGTGATGGCTCAATAGGAAGAATAGTCTTTTCTTAAAAAAAATAATCATGAAGCTACCTATGTCTTGTAGAAGCTTCAAAATAAGGGAAATAAGAAATGATCTTTGCGTTTTAAATATATGTATTGATTGAATCGCTGTGCGAATATAATTTATTTGTATAAAATTTTAAACTTCAGACCATGTCCATAAGGTCACTTGGTCAGTGACCTACCTAAAATTTTCAATGATCTACCTAATAATTTAGTTTTAAATTTTTTAAAACCAAAAAAAGATTCTTTTGTTTCAAAGTCCCATGCGAAACCTCCCCAAGAAAGAATTCCGCCAAGACATCGTCAAAGGATATCCAAGCTTGTTCCGGGCTGGGTCATATTTTAAATTGATCTTATAGGTTTATATGGAGGATATAAATTCATTAAGTTAGAGAGAAACAGACATACGCGCTTTAGGAAGTTAAAAAGAGACACAATTGGTCGACGGCCCACCAATAATATCTGGCCACTCCCTCAATGAAAATACACTCAAACCGCCCCGTAAAATATACTCTTTCAAAACATTTGGTTTGGAATAAGAAAAACTAATTAGGTAGCTAATGTATTTGCATTGTATTAATAATATTAATTAGCGGCTAAACATAAAAAATTATAAATACGATTTCTCTCAGGCCAGCGCTAGGCATAAATTTAACGGGCATCGGACGGGTTTTCTTACATTACCAGCGTAGTGGTATAGTCTTGGCGAATTGACCAGAAGGTCGAAGGTTCGAATCTGTGTCGGGTTAAACTTTCTTTCTAATTTTTGGTATTTAAAAAATTAGATCGGCTCTAAAAGGTGTATTGGCAACAAGTTGTTCCTCGATAAAATATTTTTAAAATTGTTGGCAATCTCATATTTACTACAGCTTGCAGCCTGCAAGTGCGTAGACAAAGATCGTATTACTATGTCTAGTCGCCAGTATTGTATTTATTAAAGAAAACGGAGTTTCGGCACCGTTCCTAATTTTATTTTACGAATAATCATACTTTTAGCTCAGAATTTTGTTCTGTTTATTCTCGGCTTTTAGTACAAGGCGCGACCTCTATTGAGGAGATGCTAAACGTATCAAAATGGAAAGCCGCTAGAAATCTACTAATCTAGAGTATTAAAACACATAGAAAAAAGCCATAAACATCTAGAGTAGTAATGTTCAATATACTGCAGTACCTATTTTATGATTTTTGCGGTGTTTATTTGTAGGTAAATAATTTCTTGGCACATTATAAACCTTCCTTAATTAAAAAAGTGTATTTTGCTTGTTGCGTTGATATCCCTAGACCTTATTCCTATGGATATAACATAGTGTGGTGTGTAATACATTTTTCACTTCATCCGTCGATATTAATTTTAAAACGTGTTTCAAATGTTGTCATCGGGATCTAGACTATCTACTAATTTTAATTTATTGCATATGTTTTAACAGCCACAGTCAGATAATTTTTTCTCATACATTTTTCTTCAATACACAAAAAAGTAGTTTATCGGCAGAATCCGTTTACCAGCAATTTCTCTTAGGCCACATAGTGGTATAATTTTCCTTATATGTGCCTGGTCTCTGTAATATAAAATATAAGCCAAAATGCACAGATATAAGAAGGTACAGGAACGAATAAAACAAGAAAAGTTCGATGAAAAAAGGAAAAAAATGGTCGCCGACAACGACAAAGGTGTGCCGACGGATTCAGCATACCAAATTAGTTGCGGTTCGAGACCTGCGTTTGACAAGATAAAACTTTGTTGTCCCGATTAATGCAAAAATGAAGGAAATAGCGTTGGCAGTATTTCTTTATAAGCGCTGAATTTAATAGCAAATTTGCATTATGTGCACTTGTTTGAAACTGCGTCTTTTCTGCAAAACCTTTTTTAGTTTCCACTATTCTGCTCTTTATATCATGCTTGCTACGATTGTCCTTTGTTATGATGCTGCCCAGGTACGAAATTCTTTAACGTCTGACTATTTTTATTATTTTTCTATACCTAGTAATGTTAATTAAAAACTTAGAGGCGGATGGTACACTCGTGAGTTTTTTATAGGTGGGGCAAATTTTGTGGGCAACTACTGACATCAAAGTAACAAGCAAAATACACTATTTAATTAAGAAAGTTTTTTAATAATGTTCCTAGTTCTGTCAATAGATTATTTACCCTCACATGAACACAGCAAAAATCATAAAATATTAAAATTTCATTTTTGCTATTACTTTTTTTTAACTTACATGCAAACAGTTTCTTGCACCGTTAAAGTCATTATTAACACAAGGAGTTAAGGTAGCTTAAGGTATGACGGAATTAACAAATTTTCGAATAGGCAAAGGAAAGATTACTTTCTTTGGAGCACTACAAAAAAAAAATCGAGGATGATCCAGTTTTTCGAAAAAAAAGGCGAGAAAATTAAAATTTGGAACGTAGGACAGCACGGATTTTTACATGTAGACAGACGGCCCACAATGCCAGAAATATGTTATAAACATCGCTAAGGATTCACCGGAACTTAATTTTTTTTTAAAATCTTACACGAAAATTAATTTATAATGACACGAATCTATTTGTTTACCTGTGACTATTGAACTCGGTAATGAATTTTAAGTACCGTTCACTCACCGGAATGTTTTTGTTTAACACGAAACCTTATAGGTGAGGAGCCGGTGACACTGAAAGTCCCGTCATCGCGGAATCAAAAATTTGTTCGGTACGCCTGGATTTATTAAGCCGAAAGTATTTTTTAAAAAAATTCATTATTATAAAAAAGCAAAACTGTTTTACCATTATCACGAATCTCAATGAATTATATTACATTCGATAGGAAATTTTGTAATTAAACAGAAAAAAATTGGCTTACCAGCTTTATTTGGCCGAAAGAGTCTGGCGTACCTATTTGAAAGATGTCAGATGGGGTAAAATTTTACCATTACCATGTGAAATTTTTTTTTAAATTACTCGTTTCGATGTGATGTTCAAAAATATCTTGGTACGCCTGCCCAAAAACTGCCGGAAGTATCTAGCATACCACTTTTATTGCATAGGCTGGATTCACATCAATTATTAAAAGCCGTGAGCTAAATACTTTTATTTCAGAGTAAATGTCTTATATAAAATATTGGAATAATGTTATTCTTTTCTTAGATTTAAAGTTATATGAGGATAAATAGAATCATAAAATTTATAGAATTTTTTTTATTTCTAACATTTTTATACAAACATTCAAATGTAGCTAATATAATGAACAATTCTTTACGTTCGAGCAAAGTATATTTATTAATAATCATCTAAATCGTTATCATTACAATTATAATGTCTGTCGTCCTCTGATTCTTCACTTTCTTCTTCATTTTGATGTTGACTGAGAGTTTCTTCAACTTTTAACGGTGCTGTTGGGCCTTCATACCACAATGGTTCGAGTTTACTAAATTCGTTCAATTGCCATCCACATTCAGTCGGTTCATATCATATCATTGTGTAATTTGAAAATGCGAAATACGAAAATACTTCGGTTAAAGTAATATAACATACAGGGTGCCTAAAAAGTCTTAGTATGGGTAAATATCTTTGCTATTAATAAAGATAGAGACACCTAATTTTAGTTGTATCTTATTGGTTAATAAATCTACTTTTTTATGTAATTTGACTTTTTCAACCCCCTTTTTGGGGTTACGCTAGGGAGTTGAGGTCAAAAATTTTGAATGAAAACCTATGCCGTGTGGTCTCTTCTTTTAAAAGTCTTCAAAAAAGAAACATTTTATCGCAAACCCCTATAAAAATTGTAAATCGTATAATCGGGAGGGGCTTAAGTCGACCGTCGGTCGACCTTTTGTGCCATTCAGTACCAGTCTGCGAACACATTTATTTTTTGTTTTGTGGGGCACTTTTTTTCTAACTTTTTTCCAACTTTTTCGACTTCTTTATTTGTCGTTTTTTATATTTTTCGATTTTTCACATCTCCGCAGTACACCAAAATGCGTACCACGCGCAAACCGTGCGTGCTAGACATGCGCACGGACATTCAGGAGATGGACTTTGGTGTCTACATTTGAACCCATTCACTTTTGGGAATATAATATCTCCAATAGTAAAGGTACCACTACATTGTCAGGAGTGCCGCAAGGCTCAACTTTAGGGCCATTAATTTTTTTAATTTACATAAAATAATATATTTGACTGTAATTTTAAAGGAGACATATTTATATTTGCAGATGATACGGCTCTAGTATACAGCAATGAAAATTTGAAAGAAAATTATAGAAATATGAAATTAGATTTCAATACTTTAACAAATTGGTATGCATTGAATAGTATGGTTATTAACTTGGATAAAACTAATTTTGTTAATTTTACTTTAAACTGTAAAAATGATAAAAATCATGAAAATATGTACTTAACAAGTCACAAAATTGACTGTAAAATATATAATAAGTTTTGTAATTGCCCAAAAATAAAACAAAAAGAAAACATCAAATATTTAGGAGTAATTTTTGATGAACATTTGTCATTTAAAGAACACGTAGCATACGTTCTATCTAAATTAAAATACGTTTTAGCCAAATTTTATTTTATTAGAGATTTAACTAACAGATCAATCAAAATTAAAATGTATTATGCTTTGGTGCATTCAGTACTAAGCTATGGTATATTAGTATGGGGAGGGATATATAAAAGCAATTTACATCCATTGGAAATACTACAAAATTCATTTGTTAGATGCATTAGGGGAAAATATAAAAATTGCCATACTAATGATGTATATAAACAACTTGAAATACCAAATTTATCACAAATATTTTGTATAAATTCCTGTAAATTTTTAAGAAAATTCGATAAAGTACTAAATATCAAAAAACAAAACAATATTAGACAAATACAGAGATACAGAATACCTTTTTGCCATAAGGCAGTGACTCAGAGAATGTTTGAGTTTCTTTCAACAAGAATATACAATATTTTACCAAATGATTTTAATTTATATTCGAAAGGAAAATTTTCAAAAGAAATAAAAAAATATTTTATAAAAGACATAACAACATTTAAAGAAATAATGGAAAGGCCATGGAATCAAAGAATTTCAGAATAATAATAATAATAAAAAATAAAACTTATTTTTTAAGAAATTATTTTTCTCGTTTATATTATTATCCATACGTAATGTTACTTAAATTTATTTATTAAAAACCAAATTATAAATTAAAAGTATTACCTACACACAAGGTATTTTTACCTTTGTAGGTAATATAAATTAAATACCAAAACTGCATGCCATATTATAGCTTTGATATTTATAAATATTTTAATTTGGCAGTTTGTAAAATTTGTTGTTAATAAATTACTATTACCACTATTACTACTATACTTAACTTTATAACTTTTTTCCCAAGTTTTTAGGAGATTATAATAATTATTAAGTAAAAAAAAATCGCAAAAACATTTACTCCGAAATAAAAGGATTTAATAATTGATATGAATAGAGCCTATGCAATAAAAGTGGTATGCTAGATACTTCCGGCAGTTTTTGGGCAGGCGAGGCGTAACAAGATATTTTTGAACATCACATCGAAACGAGTAAAATTTAAAAAAAAGTTTTCACATGGTAATGGTAAAATTTTACCCTCTCACACCTTTCAAATAGGTACGCCAGACTCTTTCGGCCAAATAAAACTGGTAAGCCAATTTTTTTCTGTTTAATTACAAAATTTCCTATGGAATGTAATATAATTCATTGAGATTCGTGATAGTGGTAAAACATTTTTGCTTTTTTATAATAATGATTTTTTGTAAAGTACTTTCGGCTTAATAAATCCAGGCGTACCGAGCTCATTTTGTTCGTCTGACTATTAACTATCAATTTACATAAAAGAAATTTGATTCCGCGATGACGGGTCTTTCAGTGTCAACGGCTCCTCACCTATTAGATTACCAAAACATACAAAGCATTTATTACATTTTCTACATAAATAATTACCAGAACCAAATGGATTTCTAGTTATTGGTGCAATTATATCCAGTTTATCTGGAACATAAATTATTTACTATATAAACACTAGTTATTGTATAATATAAATGTAGGTACCTGGATGTTTCCTTTTAACGTAAGCTCTCAACTTAGAGGTTTTACAGAAATCCAATTTACATTCCCCACAATGTGCCATTTTAGATTCTCATCCTCAACACTTCTTATGGATTAACGACTCTCTAATAGAGCAGTACTAGAGTCAAAATCAATCGTGTAAAGTACAATGACGTTGGTGCCGGCGGAGAGATTGTTGCGACGCCGCGCCGTCTCTCTCGAATCTTGTGTGACTTCATTAAAAACCACTGACTAACTGAAAGTTTTCCCTCCGCCGAAACCTATACTTACTTTGAAACATATTTATTACTTAATAATACACATATAACGTCACCTAACAACTTAACTAATGTGCATATATCTAATACATGCACATTTACAGAATGTCGACGCTACGACCCCTATGCAGGGAAGTCCAGCGCGACAACACAGCCAGGGTGCGGCCGGGGTTGGTGTTAACCCTTGGTTGCCCAACGACGTGCAAATGAGGAGGACGACTCTTTCCGCGGGAGCTTGCAGAGTCAGTAAGAGCTTTTTGCTATGGAGCTTGAAGAGCGTTGTTGAAGTTTATTTGTTTTAAAGTTTACAATTAGTGTTCGCTGGAAAAACAACTGAAAAAACCAGCTTGAGATCCGCCGAAACCAACGTCATTTTACTTTACTCGATTGAATTTGACTCTATCACATACACAAATGAAAGTATTTTACAAATGACACAAAACACCAAAGCAAAACTAAACAGTATTTTTGGTACCTCTTTGTAATAAAGTTTGGGAACAAATCAACATAAAAATTCAACTAAAATCTCTATTCTGTGGTTACGTACACAACGAATTTTGACATATCGACAAGAAAGCGAAAACACAACCTAGAGCGCATGCCCGCGGCACGGGTCGGATGCTGCGTTATGTATTGTCGAAATCGTAATTACTGTAGGATTTAATGTTTAAAGGCACAGTTACAATTATTATTATTATTATTAGTAGTTACCTAAATATCTTAAAATAAAATTAGGTAAGCTTCTAATGTATGGCGAATATTGTTCTAATAATAAATTTGTCAGATTTAAATTAGTGAGTCAGAATTTGTGACAACCGGCGTGGCGGCGTTGACCGCCACGCGTGTCCCGAAAGCGATATTATTGGTGTGCCGTCGACAGATCTTGTCTCTTTTTAACTTCCTAAAGTGCGTCTGTCTGTTTCTCTCTCAGCTTTAATGCATTTTCTATAGTCCACATACACCTATGATGGTCAATTTAAAATACGGCGAGTCCGGAGCAAGCTTGGCTTGATTCTTTCTTGGGGCGTTTTCGCATAGAACTTGCACTTTTTTGAAAGATAAGATAAGATTATTTCCTGGTTTTAAAAAATAAATTATGAGGTAGATCATTAGAAATAAATTTAGGTGGGACATTGACCAAATGAACCTTTGGACGAACTGCGCCTGCTGTTACATAAGAGCTGCAGAACCACAAACTTTTCAAGCAACCACAATTATTTGCGGTTATCGTTGTTGTTGTTGTTGTTGTTGTTATTGTTAGGCTGTAGTTTAAATAATGAATGTTGTGTATAATTTGCTGAAACGTTATTTATTTCGGCAATTTAATTTTATTGCAGAATAGGTACCTATAATGTTTTCCACGAGCTGCCAATGATAATGTCAAGCCATTTATACCTACTCAACGAAGCTGAATCAATGAAAAGGATTAGGGTTGCGGTGCATTGTACACTTGAACTGAATCTTATTGACGGCTTATTGTGCCCCTTAAGGATCAATCTCCCATCAGACGAGTATTTTGCACATAGCTCAAATCACTGTTAATAGGGGTTTTCGCTATTTCTTCAGGTTCAGGATATGGTTCCCCGAAGTGTCTAAGCCATGCTTAGAGCAGAACAATGGCATATTAGGAGGTGAGGAGTTTCTTCCTCTTCTCCACATGCTCCACAAGTAGGATCCTCCTCTAATCCAATGTTATTGATATGCCTTTTCAGGCGACAGTGCCCCTTAAGGAGTCCCGATCGTGATTGTCTTAAATCAAGGAGATCCATCCAGTATAGCTGATATTGTCTTGCCAGTTGCTCCTGTATTGTTCCTCGTGCTCTTTGGTACAAGAGTCCGTATGTGGATTCAGGGCCAATCAAGGTTTCTGTCGCTACCTTTTTAGCTAGCCTCTTGATGTCCGGGCACCCACTGCAGAGTGCCCTGTGGTCATGTGCCAGAATGTCCAGGTTTGCAAAGTTTATTTTCGGTCTTTCTAGAGCCGCCTAACTGTCAGTCAATATATGGATCTGTCTATTTGTATATCCTCTCCTTATCATTGTCTGTGCACAGGTTGTTTTTACAATTACTTCTGCCTGGAAGGCTGTAGCCTAACCGCCCAGCTTGATGAATATTCCCTACCTGGTTGCTGATTCGTATACTCCAGCCCCAGTACCTACATCGGTTTTTGATCCATCTGTGTACCAGACAGATCCTTGATAATTTTTATTTTCCAGTTCCCCTTCTTGCCCTCCTCTTTCTGGAATAGGAATTTTGAAGGGTTTGTCAATTTGTAAACTGTTCTTTTTCTATATAAATGCATAGTAAAAATGCTTTCCTTGTCACTTTTTAGAAATATTAGGGTAAATCTCTTAGGTCTCCCTATATGCTTCTCAAAGAATTGTTGATTTTATGTCGGTAAGATGCCGACAGAGCCTCCGACTCTACTACCAGATACAGTGGCGCGAGTCCCAGGAGTATTTGCATGGCGGTAGTGGGCGTCATTCCCATTGCACCTGTTATACACAGGCACGCTAGCCTCTGTATTTTATCCAGTTTAGTGGTAGCTGTTAAGCTTTTAGTTCTATGCCACCATACCATAGTGGCGAAGGTAACTGTAAGTATGATCACCCGGGTATATAGCCAGTGTATCATGTCCGGTTTCAGTCCCCATATCTTGCCCAACATTATTTTACAGGTCCACAAGGCTCTTATGGCTTTATTTGTAGTATTTTACAAGTGTTGTCCGAAAGTCAGTTTCTGGCTGTTAAAATCATCTTCTACCTACAGATGTCTAATAACAATGATCAACAAAGTGTTATCTTTTTGCGTCTGATATTGATATAGAAACTATTAGTACACTATTTGAATTGCCGACTCTTTACCCGTATATCAACCTACAGGTTTTAGCACACTTTGTGCGCTTGTCATGTCACATGTCACACTTGTTAGAGAAAGGCCGTACTATAAGACTATAAGCACATGCAAGTGAAAAGGTCAAGTGCAGCGCTAGCGCAAAAGAAGTTTCAAAGTGCATAGTTCAATAACTGAAGCCAAGTCAGCTGTGATGCTTTTATCACTGACGAGTGTTTACTTCTTATTCATGTAACTAATTATTCATTGGCAAAAACCTTGCTGACCAGTGTAATTAATACTTCTAATTAATTAATGTCAGTTTCAAAACTCTGGCCTCATTATAAGTATACATACTAACTGGTACCTATGGCTTTGTTCGTGTACAGTTATAATCATGGATTTATTATATAAAAGGATACGGGATGATGTAACATTCTTTGAAGCCAAAACAAACCATTCTAAGCGACACTGTAAACACAATTTGTAAACATTGGCCACATCTTATTCTACCTTGTATTTGTGTACAAAAAATACGTTAGAAGCATTACAAGATTTTCTAAAAGTAATAAAAGCCCTAAATTAGTTTATTTTCTTCTAAATAGTAATAAATTTAAGTTAAAAAGGTTTCATTATTTATAGGTTATGTTATTTCTAAAGGTGTCTATTTAAAGTCGCTCCGAGTCATTGATAAATCTATATAAATCTAGACGTCGCACTTTTTCTTGTCTAGTTCATTAGACAAAGACGTACGTGTAACCGAGTGTTCAGACCGAGGTTCGGCCGTTTTCCTAAACAACCAGCACAGACAGCAACACTTCTGAGCTCCAACACTCAAATGCTATTTTATCTCATTCTACTACCATTCTTGATTCAATTACGTAGTAATTCGTAGTCTCGTCTATGTTCGTAGTTCGTAAACTGCTCCCCCAAGAGAATAACAAACAACAAAATATAAGGCTTCACGTTCGATTCGCTCACAGTATACGGATATCGAATGCTTTTATATAATAAATCCATGGTTGTAATTATATTATTGATATATTATTACTAATGATCGCGTATAAAATATCATTTACATTCCATTTACCCATTTTAACAAACGTAAAACCTAATAAGTAAACGCAGTTAGGTATAAGGTAATAATTATTATTCCACCGCTATATATTTTCCCACTTGCATTTTACGCCCGATTCGTTGCATTATAGTCGCTATATTACGTGATAAATATAATTAAAAAATCTAAAGCGCTTTTATAAATTGATATGATCTATAGTCACTAGAAAGGCCTTATTATGTGTGTTACGTTCTTTCATATTAATGGAAACACTTGAGCTTTCGTTTCTGATCCTAACAACTTGGCTAAGAGCTTTCGCAAGTTTACGTGCTTGTAGTTGTTGTGCCGTGATCATTGAAAATTTTCATGAATTTTTATATGCTTCCGTTTATTTAGTTGTTACATGAAAGTCTCCTAATTTATTTACTAATCAACTTTACTGAAAAATGTATGACTGATCAAATCTAAATCTGATCTTACATATACCACAATATTTGCAATTATTATTATACAGTTGTAAACATTCCTTGAGTAGCCGCTTAAGTTTTCATATTATCAACTACTAAGTAACCACCTGATAAGCTTTCTATAAAAGTGGATGAAATCTTCACTTCCGGCAATCATTTCTTAAGAAACGTTAACCTAAAACAAAACAAGATGTTGGAATTGATAGGCTGAGTGGTTAAAAATAATCGACGTGGCGCCCTATTGTGATCATGAACGTTTATCAAGCAACCACCATGTGACTTTAGAATCGTATGTACTTAACTTTACTGCGATCAAAATAATATCAATTCTATATGGATATTTCACTGCGCCCACTGAAACTAAAGACCAACGCGCGCAAGCAATGCAAAAATTAATTCAATATAAGTATATTCAAGCAAGTTATTGCTGCCCAGTATATCAAAATCTGCTATGTTTTACATTTTAGCTATAATATGTCAACTGACTCTTCAAATGTGAATAATAATATAACCATCCAAAAATAAGACGTGTCTTGACATTTTTTCTTGCTGAAGTTTGTTTCTTCTGATATAGTTTATCAATCAGAATTTGTTACAGATGTATGGTCCATCTGTAGAGAGAATGATGACAGAAAAAAACCATTGGACAAGGCATTAATTGGTCCGTTCCATGGACAGTGAGCACCAGAATATATTTTAGCAATCGCAATATTCTTCTTTTCTTTCCTGATAATCACCAAGGAATCAGATTTCTTTCCAACCTTGTTGACAAAGATGCATTAAAAAGAGACGAATAAAAAGGACATGTTAAATTTTTTAATGAAAATCAATTAAAAAAATACATTTCTAATCTTGCGAAAATCTTAGGTACCCGACAGAAGCTTTTGACTTTGGCGTTTTATGATTTTATAGCAAAAGATCTCATGCTTTTATTTTTACCGAACGCAAACAGTAACACACCCCGTATTTCTGTCAGCATAGCCACAGCCCTGCCCAAAAGGAAACTTGTTTTGTACTGCTTACAATTACATTCCACCCCTCTAAGAAATAATAACGAATACTTGCTACACATACAACAAAGAAAAGTTAGCAAAATTGAGTAAAGCGTTTATTAAATTAAACAATTAAAATGCAATAAAAAATATTCAGTATTCTTCAAAATAATACTTACGAGCAGAGACGTCTGTCAGAGTTAATGACACGATAAAAATTATGTAGTTGAATATAATAAGTTTCACAATTTTTTATTTTACATAGTGAAAATCTTAGCTCCAGAAGGATAGATACACTTCTTACTGGCGCTGTGACTTCAGCTTTAAACCGAAAACAAACATGTTTCAGGGGGAACTTTGACTCCTTCCTCTATAACTAGAAGAACTATTTTTGACTTCATCTTTTCTCAACTGTATATCGGGTCAGCCTTTCTGAGAGTCAATCATCTCCATAACTCCGGGTTTCAGCAATGTAAAGAATCCTACAATGAGTTCTTTCACTTTCTCTTGGCAAAAATTGACCATCTTATCTCTGAATTTCTCTCCGCCAAAGTCATCGTCCTAGGAATGGCTAGAAGTCACAAAAACCGACCCAGAAGACAGAGCGGCAGAAAATTTCGCAGTCAGCAACTCGCTAACCAATTTAATCAGGGAGCCAACATACTTTCCCCTCGTTTCTATAAACCAAATCCACTAGATCTTTTCCTACCACCCATTCTGAGCCATATTCAACATCTGTATGCGCTCCTTTTGGTCATTCAGATCACAGCCTCATTGCCATCTCTAGTCCCATATATCCCGAGTTCGTTGAAATCATGCAGGAACGCACGATCTGGCACTACAATTCTACGGACTGGGATCGTCTTCGAAACTTATTCTCTGCTTTACCTTGGAACTCTGTCTATTTTTCCACTCCCGATATCTCCGAAATTTGCTCTCATATCACAGCTATCATTCAAGAAGGTGTTGAAAGTTTCATTCCGCATACCCGCAAGAAACCTAAATTCCACCATCAAAAGCCCTGGTTCTCCAAGGCCTGTGATAAAGCCAGGCTTCTACACACGAAAGTTGCCAAATTTTCAACAAGGCAAGAAATCAATACAATGAAACTATCTTAGAGTCTAAAAATGCTTTTAACAACCGCATAAGAGATAAAGTGCTTTCCTGTTCCAACGGCAGCAAATTTTTCTGGTCGCTTGTCAAAAACATTAGTCAAAATTTCTGTAGAAGCACTTTTCATCCCCTGATCTCAAACAACAAAATTATCTCCACCTGTAAAGAGAAAGATGAACTATTTGTGAAACAATTCACTGCCAATTCCACCCTTATTCCTCTGGTCGATTTCGCTCTTCCAATCCCAACGTCTGTACCCCACAAAATGTCCGACATAATACTTAAGGTCAAACAAGTTCAAAAAGTTCTTCTATCCCTTGACACCAAAAAGTCCTCCAGTCTGGATGGCACAATTGTTCTAAAAAAATGCGCACCAGAACTTGCCCCATCTTAACTCGTCTTTTTCAGCTGGAAGGCTGCTCGTGCGCAGCCTGTCCCGAAGAAAGGTTACAGGTCCCTTCCATCTAATGATAGACCCGTCTCTCTTCTCTCTGTTGTCAGCAAAGTTATGGAGAACATGGAAACATCAACTTGCAAATTTTAAAATATCTAAAGAAACACAAAATCATCCATGGCAGATAGTACGAATTTCGTCACCAAAGATCTACGGCTGATATCCTGACCTTTGTCATCGATAACTGGAACAAGTCTCTCAAATTTCATGGCCAATCCCAGATTGTTGGTCTTGATATTTCAAAAACGTTTGATCAAGTATGGCATGCCCCACTCCTTAACAAACTACCTTCTTATGGTCTTTCTCCCAAAGTATGTACTATGCACTTTAATCGGTTGCTTTCCCTCTAATCGTCACATATCTGTCACGGTGGACCAACCCTATTTCTTCTTCACATTAATGACCTGCTCTCTTTAATTACCAGTCTCATCCAGGCGCGGCCCGTCTATAAGGTCATTTGGTCAATGACCCACCTACAATTTTCAATGATCTACCTAATAATTTATTTTTTAATTCTTTAAATCCAAAAAAGAATCTTTTGTTTCAAAAAAGTGCTTCTACTGGGAAGTTCCATGCGAAAACTCCCCAAGAAAGAATCAAACCAGGCCATCGTCGAAATATATCCTCCAAGCTTGCTCCGGGCTGGGTCGTATTTTAAATTGGCCTCATAGGTTTAAATGGATGATATAAATTCATTAAAACTAAGAGAGAAACAGACATACGCGCTTTAGGAAGTTAAAAAGAGACACACTTTGTCGACGGCCCACCAATAATATCGGGCCAGTCCCACTATGGAAATACACTCAAATCACCTCGTAAAATATACTCTTTCATAACATTTAGTTTGGAAAAAGAAAAATTAAGTAGGTAGCTAATATGCAATATATTTATTAATTGGCGGTTAAACATAAAAATTTATAAATACGATCTCAGTTACGCCACTTTTTTAAAAATTATTGTTATTTAAAAAATTAGATCGGCTCTAAAAGGTGTATTGGCAACAAGTTAGCACTTGTTCCTCGATAAAATATTTGTAAAAATTATTGGCAATCTCATGTCTACTCAGCTGGCAGCCTGCACGTGCGTAGACAAAAATCGTATTACTATGTCTAGTCGCCAGTATTATATTTATTAAAGAAAACCGAGTTTCGGCAGCGCTCCTAATTTTATTTTACGAATAATGATACTTTTAGCTCCGAATTTAGACCATTTATTCTTGACATTTAGTACAAGGCGCGACCTCTTTTGAGGAGACGCTAAACGTATCAAAACGGGAAGCCGCTAACAATCTACTAGGACTAAAATATATAGAAAAAAGTCATAAACATCTAGAGTAGCAATGTGCAATATACTACAGTACCTATTTTATGATTTTTGCGGTGTTTATTTGTAGGTAAATAATTTCTTTGCAAAAAAAGTGTATTTTGCTTGTTGCGTTGATATCACTAGTCGCCCACAAAATTTTGACCCACTTGTAAAGAAACTCAAGGGCCGCGCCTGGTCTCATTCACAATTATGATGACGATAGTACTATTCACTCCAACAATAATTTTCCCAGACAAGTCTCGAATTAAGAGCTGGATAATAGACGCAGATCTATGCACCTTTCCCAAGATCTTCAATAATTAATCTGAGGCGCCCAGTTGTTTAGTTCAACGCCACCAAAACCCAGTCTTGCTCCCTGTCATGCAAAGAATGCGGCAACACTTAGCCCATTCACATAAATTGCCAAGCCCTACAGAACTATGAAATTTTCGATCTTGTCTGCATCGCTTTCGATGATGATCTCAACTCCCACAAACACATTACTTCAATAGCCACATCAGCGGTCAAAAAGATTGGTTTCTGTTTCGAGCCAGAAACTACTTTGAAAAATCTCTATTTATTAAAAAGTATGCTATGTCACTTATATACTTAATTAATATGTACATGTACTAATACATATCTATATATTTACATATGGCACATACTACGACCCCTAGTCAGGGAAGTCCAGTATGGCAGAGCGACCGGAGTGCGGCCGGGGCTGGTGGAAGCCCTTGGTAGCCCAGTGATACGTGAGTGAGAGCGGAGGATCCTTACCGCCAATGAGAGATGATTTACTTAAGAAAAGCTTGAAGAGCGTTGGTGCATTTAATTCCCAATTATAAATGTACATGTCGGTGTTCGCTAGAACTGACTATTTCTCCCCTGCCAACTAACATACAACGTTGTTATGTTTCCCAAATAAGAACAAACCTAGAGCACTGCTCCCACATCTGGGAAAAGCGTCATCACCTTCGGCACTTAACTTCATTGATCCTATCCAAACGAGAGCCATTCAACTCATCAGTTGCCCAATCCTCACAAAAAAACTATCTCGCTTATCGCCGCGCTCTTGGGAGCTATAATTCCACATCTTGGGAGCGGCATCACTTTCGACACTTAACATCCTTGATTCTATCCAAAAGAGAGCAATTCGACTTATCAATGACCCAGCCCTCACGGGAAAACTCCCTTCTCTCGCTCATCGCCGCGCTGTTGGGGATTTACCCCTTTTATACCGCTACTTCCATGGTGTTTGCTCTGAACAACTAGCCGGTATTGACCGTTCCCAACAGAGCAACAAAAGGCGCGCTACGTATGCATCCCTTTACTGTCCGGCTGCAAAAGTTATGAACACACCACTTCTCTTGCTCATTCATACCTAAAGTCTCGAGATTACGGAACAAATTGCCTTCAGATGTCCCCCCCCCCCCCGTCCCATCCTCCAATCCTTTGAATATTCTGTGTACATAGATTACATTTCCCTTCTCTGCAGACGGCCCAGATTCACAGAACACAGAAATTTAAGCTGATAACACTTTATATAAAACTTTTAGGTATATTTTTTACACTACAAAAACAACTTATGGAACAAGTTTCAAATGACCTGTTTATGTTTTTTATATCTCACAACCTAACTTCTATTAGTTGTCAAAACTACTAAAAGTATGAGAGAGAAGAAAACGACCGAAAAAAAAAATGAAGGAGAAAACAGATAAGATAGAGACATAATTTATTTCTCAGTTGTAAAATGGGTTTCTGTCACCTATCTTAATTCAAATTGGATAGACTCTAGACATCGCTTTCAATGATAAGACTTTTGTCTTTTTTGTTAAAAATGTATTTCGTCAAAGAGTTATTCCTATTTTCTTAATTATATTAGCACTGATTTAAGCAACAACTAGATGATTTAGTGTAGTAATTTTATGGGACACCGATTGCTAGTGGTCAGGTTAAACGGCCTATAGTTTTTTTTAAGTCTATGGCAGGCGCGTCCCGTCAAATTTTAAAGTAAAGTTGTATATCTCTATTGTTACTTATGCCAAGTTCAGGTTATTTTTTAATAGTGAGCCTACAAGGAATGTTTTGGTAAAGAAAAAAATATTTTGTAATTTACAAAAAAAGTTGAATTTTTGAATTGACCCACCTGGGAAAAAAATTAACACGCTTAGGTATTTTATTTATTATTTTTTCTAAAGAAATTTTACCTCATTTTGTCGACAATCCTTAAATTTTAAGAGAAAAAAATATGTTAGTACAAAGTTATAGCAATTTCTTATCTTCTGACAGCCCACGAAGACCGAAGTCTAAGTACTATGTACCGTGGGTGTACTGGGGAATCGACTCACACATCCAGACCTGGAAGATCCGTAGGGATTTGACCAGCCCTTTTTAAGAGGATGTGGGAGGTGGTACCGCCTCGGTCGAGGAAGGATTCCACTACCACCTACTGATTTTTTTAAAAATTATATTTTAGGTTTAAAAAAATTCAAATGATTACAACTTTCAACTAACAGATCAAAACGCACAAAGTGCGCCAGGCCAAGTTGTCGTAAAACCGACCACGCGCGCACTGTACAATATTTACACGAACCGTTTCGAGCACTTTTCGACCCTTCTCTATCTTCGAGGCTAGTTGCGTTAAGGACTGAATAGTTTCAGGGGGGTTAAGATTACAAAAGTTTTACAAATGTCTAGGTGGATTAGTTTCCAAGATCCAAAAATCACAATTTCGGACACTCACTGACTGACTGATAGATCATCATAATTCAAAAATTCAACTTTTCTTCGCAAATTTCAATATATATTTTTTTCTTTACCAAAACATTCCTAGTAGGCTCACTATTAAAAACCTGAACTTGGCGGGCGTGGCTCCCATAAGTAGCAACAGAGATATACAACTTTAAAATTTCACGGGCCGCGCCTGGTCTATGTTCTTTTCCTTGAAAAGAAACGGCGCGCTTCGGACGTATTGTGTCGAATGACATTCTATATTTTAATAGGGGACGGCAATCCTATTTTAAAACTGTTAATACGCATTGGTTTTAGACCGGAAATGTGGCAAACAAAGTATTTTACAGGTTACAAGCTTTTATTTACCTTCACATGTTAGTTTGTTTATTTGTATATTTAGATCACATATTGCAATAAAAATTTCGACTAGTTCTAATTAGGCTAGAGCTTTGAAATTTTGCACACATGTATAAGTCCGGTGAGAATGTAATATTGTTCCAAATCCAATATGGCGGACGCCCCAAGATGACGGATTACCCTTTTCTTCACAATCCCCTTGATATGGGTATCATAGACGAAAAGCAATGTGACGTCATTCTAGATCCAATGTGGCGGGCGCCAGAAGTTGGCGGATTACCTTTTTTCCACAATTCCCTTGATATGGGTATCAAATGAAAGGGTTTGACGAGTAGAATACGATAAGCTATGGAGACGTCTTTCTTAACCCAATAAGGCGGACGCCTCAAGGTGGCGGTTTATCTTTTTCGTCACCATCCCCCTGATACGGGTATCAAATGAACGGGTTTGCCGAGTAGAACACGATAGGCTATGTGGCGTTATTTTAAACCCAATATGGCGGACGCTATCAGGTGGCCATTTTCCTTTTTCTTTACAATCCCCTTAATATGGATATCAAATGAAAGGGTTTGACGAGTAGAATACGATAACAGGTAAAAGGCCTTGTAATAATGATGCATATCAGAAATGCATAGATTAAGACGCAACTAAAAATTTTAAAATAAAATCTTATGTAAAAAATACTTTTTCAAAAGAAGCTTTTATTATTTGGATGTAAAAAAACGAAAAAAAAATAAGTATATTTTTTTCATTGGGGTAATGCTGAATGCTATTTATGAGTGGGCGTAGTTCGCGTGGGTTGATTCTAATAAAAGTAGTATTAAAGTTATCACTGAAACAGATATGTTAAATTTATAGCTTTTTGCGTGAATAGAAAAGAAAAAAATACATGCTTAGGCTACTTTCAGACGGTACGGTTTTTTATCGTTGTCGTGCAGCGTTCGTGTCGTGGAAAAAAAAATGTGCTTGTATTTCCACGTATACGGCTCCGATTAAAATCGTGTGGTGTGAAAGCTTGCATTTAAAACAATGCATAACCATTATATACGATATCGTTGCCGTACACGACAACGACAAAAAACCGTACCGTCTGAAAGTAGCTGTAGGTACTTAAAATTTCTGCCAAACAAAATTACAGCCTGTATGAACTTGAACGAAAATTTAACATAATATATTATAACTGTTTCAGTTATAACTTTGATACTACTTTTATTAGGGTCCACCCACGCGAACTACGTCCACTTATAAATAGCATTCAGCATGGTCCCAATAAAAAAATTATGCTTTTACTTTGGTTTCATATCAAAGCATTTTCGATATCGTTTTCAGTATCGTAATAGGCTTTTTATGAAACCGCTTTTTTATTTTTTAAAAGTTGGTAATGAGGTGTGTAGTCATGTATAATAAAATAATTTGTTAATTTATTAAGGCTGTTGTGGTAAATAAAATTTCATAGTATAACCAACATAAAATTTTGACATAAAAATTTACAAAATTTGTATGTGATATTTTCTTTTTAAATATGAATGTTTTATTGAAAAAATGCACAATAGAAAAAATAGATTGAAGTACATGTTTTATAAAGCTATATTAGCACACTGGTCCCTTTAGAAAACTCGCCGCAAGCGGCTCGTTTTCTAACATGGACGCGTGCTCTAAAATGATGCTTTTTATAAGACTTGTACTTTAATAAACAATTTTTACATACCTAAGATTTTATTAATATTTCAATCAGCGATGAAAAATAAAATATTTTTCGGTTTGGCTAGGTGGGCCGAAGCTAGAATGGTGGGTAAATCGGGCCCTCCTATGCTTTTCGCTTTCCACTTAAGCAGTTGCAATAAATTAATACCTGTATTAGAATTATCATCAGTGACTATCAATTAATATGATGTTTATTCTGATGAGTATTTTTGTAAAGTGGGTCTTACAAAAACTAACTTTAGTATTAGCAGATACCAGGGAAATAATAGACTTGCACTGGCATGCATCGCTTTCGGGGCCTGCTGGGAGACAGACTCGTCACATCAGTGTTATTAGCATTCATGAAAGTAAAGTTTTTTACAATTTAATATATCTAAATCTGTGCAACTGCAAGCGATTCCTGTGTCATTACCATTTTACCTATTGGGTAGCCGTCATGTGGAACGTAAACAAATATGCTTTTTGCATTTCCTGTTAAAATTAAAATGCCTTTAGAGAGACTATAGACGCAAATGTTCAGATTCACTAAAAAGGTTCAAGATTTAGTACTGGTTTAAATTAAGATCTTCTAGTTGATGAGGTAGGTTTTTACAGGTTTTTGTCATGTCATTGTTAATAAGCCATCATTAAGAACTTATGAGTTACTCTAATATTTCAGCGATTTGCTTGATTTTCAAATGAATTTCATCTTGGAACGTGTTGCTAGAATGAATTCAATGCTATTATTGTAGAAAGTACTTATTAAAATTGCCATTTACTCTATGAATTTGCTAAAAAATAAACCCGGAAATAAAGAAGTAGTATAAAACTTAGTTGTCTTATTATTACACTTGTCAGTCAGTTTAAAACCTTTGATTGTCAAATTAGGTCTTGTGTTGGAGAATCTGGCCATTATAAATGTTTATAAATAATGTCTCCACCATGATTAGAAAATAAAAACAGTAATTTTATAAGCCAGCAACAACCATTAATGCCATAAGAACGTTCATTCTAGTTGTGGCAATATTCATGATTAGCAATTGGCAATTTTACTCCTAGAAATTTCATTGTTCAGAGGTTCAAACCTTCAGTCGTCCCTATGGGGATTTAATCCACATAAACAAGCATAACTTCAACTCGTAAAATTTGCAAACCTGAACCTCAACAAAATTTGATCGATTAAAAAATGCTTTTATTGATGTTTCCTTTTAGTCAAATTTCTAAAATGCGTTTTATCAAAACTTTTATATATGAAAATAACTAAATTTGAAACACAGGTGCTACGTAGGATTAAAATGATTTTACATGTCAACTTGAGCGATACGCCTTTTGGTAAGCAAGATACTGTCGTATCGAGATCCTTTATCCATTTTAGACAAGACCTTATTCAAGTTAATGTCCAAAACAGGCTGGGTATTATATTATAAGCCCTTTATATAGATTAATACTTTAAAGGAGTAATTTTTAACAAAATGTTTTTGAAGCGTTTCAGAATTAATTAAGAGAACAATGAAAATTATAGCCCAGTGTCGTAGACCTTAGACACATAAATTAATGTCTTTTTGAATCCATGAATAACAAGCTATCGATATCGCACGCAGTACGAGGGACATACCATTTTAGTTTCACAAAAAAGATATTTTTTAACACGATGGCTGAGCTATTGTTCTTAATTTCAAGTTCAACCCATGGAGGGAAAATCGAATATCGAAGTACGTTGCGTTTTATTCCATACCCTATAATTTTAGATTTTTAGGTTAAGAGACTACATCACGAAAGCGTCTGAAGTAGATATATATCCAGAAATTTATATATATATATATATATATATATATATATATATATATATATATATATATATATATATATATATATATATATATATATATATATATACAGTGACCGGCAAAAAGTTCGCAACATATGGGAAAAATTTTTATTAGGTGAGTATTGGAAAAACTTTTCCGGGGGATCGGTTCTGCATGTCCGATAACCTAAAAATCGATTTTGACATACGTCACGTGACCACTGGTATAGCGTCAAATTAAAAAAAAAATTGTTAATTTACAAAAAGTGAGGTTAGTTGACGAGATATCAAAAAAAGTTATTTCAAAAAATTGCTTAGAATTAAATTTTAGGTCCTTGTGCAAAATTTTAAGATTTTATTTAAAAAATTGGAAAACTCAATTATTTTTAAATATTTTTTTATCGATTTACAAATTTCCAGTTTTTTTCGTTTAGATAGCTTGGCTAATGTAAAGCCCATGTATCTGGATGAAAATAAACGAATGTAGTAGTTTTTTCTACAATTGACAGGACAAAATTAAAAAAAACAGGGTTTCGCCGGACGCTAGCTGTTGCAATGATTTGTATCTAGCAGCAGTGTCAAAATTTTAGAGACAATTCAATGAGATTACATTGAGAAAACCTTAATCGTCTTAAATATATCTGAAGTTCGACTTTTTGTAAAGTTAAGGGGAGTAAAATAGATAATAAACAAAAAATTACCTGTTTATTTAATCGAAATTTCATAAACGAAAACCAATGTAAGAAAAACTTAAAAGTAGTCAAATTCTGTACTAACAACATAAAAAATCATTGTTTTTCCTTGGGTGCACAAAATTTAAAACTCAGTATGACCACCATTTCTCTCCATACATACTATTGTTCTCGAGCGCAACTCTCGATTAACATTTCGGAGCATTTTACGATTTATTTGCAATACACAATTTCTAATGACATTCTCTAAATTTTGTATATTCCTAAAGGGTCGATGTTTGCACACAGAGTTCTTTAGGTATCCCCACATAAAGAAATCTAACGGAGTCAGATCTGGTGATCTCGCAGGCCACGGATTTTCAGAAAACCGTCCTATCCACTGGTTTCCAAATTCTTGATCCAGCCATCTCTTCACCTCATTTGTGGAATGAATGCTAGCTCCGTCTTGTTGAAAGTATAAATTTCTTCTTTCGGCTAATGACAAATTGTCTAAAAAGTCAGATATCTCAGTTTGTAGAAATTCTAAATATCGTTCTGAATTTAAATTGTCTCTAAAGAAAAAAGGTCCCACTATTCTGAGGTTGAAAATTCCGCACCACACATTAACCTTAAAACTATATTGGTCTTTACTCTGAATTACAAAGTCTGGGTTTTCGGTGGCCCACCATCTACAGTTTTGTGAACTGACGGTTCCGTTAGAGGTAAATGTAGCTTCATCCGAGAAAAGAACGTTCTTTGGGAAATTAAAATCTTCCTCAATCATACCCTGGAACCAGGCACAAAAATCGAAGCGGGCGTCATAATCCCTATCTTTTAATACTTGTACAAATTTAGGTTTGTACGGATGAAATTTGTTTCTTTTTAATATCCTCCGCACAGATCTTTCGTGAATGTTAGTGATCTCCGATATTTGACTAACTGCTAATTGGGGTGTTTCTGTGATCGACAAACACACATCCAGAGAACCTTCGTCACCTGTTACCGGTTTTTCATGGGAAACTTTATACTGATTTTCTACCGATCCCGTTTCTTTAAATTTATTGACTAGACGAGATACTGTGGAATAATGGAGGGATTTATCGGGGTGCCTCTCATTAAAAATTGCTGCTGTTTCTCTATGGCTTTTGTAATTATCTCCAGAAATTAAAATAATTTCTTTTCCTGAAGAAGTAGTGTGGGTGCCATTTTAAGGAATAAAATATTAATAAACTTATGTAAAATATCAAACTTAGTAAGATGCGAGACATAAACCAATGACATAGGTTGAAATCAAACAAATTATAATTTGTTTGACATTTTTCTGTTGTTTTTAACCTACTAGATTATTTGGTTGTTTTAATTTCAGAGCCTGCTTTGGTAGTTTTAAGTACAACTAAATAGACCTGGTTGTTAAATTTATGTGCGAAAAATCTTAATAAAATCTTGATACAGTCATTTCATTAGATTCAAACCATTGCAACAGCGAGCGTCCGGCGAACACCTATTTTTTCGATTTTGTCCTGTCAATTGTAGAATTGTAGATCTGACTCCGTTAGATTTTTTTATGTGGGGATACCTAAAGAACCCTGTGTACAAACATCGACCCTTTAGGAATATACAAAATTTAGAGAATGTCATTATAAATTGTGTATTGCAAATAAATCGTAAAATGCTCCGAAATGTTAATCGAGAGTTGCGCTCGAGAACAACAGTATGTATGGAGAGAAAAGGTGGTCATACTGAGTTTTAAATTTTGTGCACCCAAGGAAAAACAATGATTTTTTGTGTTGTTAGTACAGAATTTGACTACTTTTAAGTTTTTCTTACATTGGTTTTCGTTTATAAAATTTCGATTAAATAAACAGGTAATTTTTTGTTTATTATCTATTTTAATCCCCTTAACTTTACAAAAAGTCGAACTTCAGATATATTTAAGACGATTAAGGTTTTCTCAATGTAATCTCATTGAAATGTCTCTAAAATTTTGACACTGCTGCTAGATACAAATCATTGCAACAGCTAGCGTCCGGCGAAACCCTGTTTTTTTTAATTTTGTCCTGTCAATTATAGAAAAAACTACTACATTCGTTTATTTTCATCCAGATACATGGGCTTTACATTAGCCAAGCTATCTAAATGAAAAAAACTGGAAATTTGTAAATCGATAAAAAAATATTTAAAAAAAATTGAGTTTTCCAATTTTTTTAAATAAAATCTTAAAATTTTGCACAAGGACCTAAAATTTAATTCTAAGCAATTTTTTCAAATAACTTTTTTTGATATCTCGTCAACTAACCTCACTTTTTGTAAATTAACAATTTTTTTTTTAATTTGACGCTATACCAGTGGTCACGTGACGTATGTCAAAATCGATTTTTAGGTTATCGGACATGCAGAACCGATCCCCTGGGAAAGTTTTTCCGATACTCTCCTAATAAAAATTTTTCCCATATGTTGCGAACTTTTTGCCGGTCACTGTATATATATATATATATATATATATATATATATATATATATATATATATATATATATATATATATATATATATATATATATATATATATATATATATATATATATACATATATATATATATATATATATATATATATATATATATATATATATATATATATATATATATATATATATATATATATATATATATATATATACAGGGTGTCCCACGACGAACTGCCGCGATCGATTATGGAAAAAGTATAAATAGCAAAGATCTGAAAATTTGGTAACATACTAATGTCAATGGGGGCAATTCGGCTAAAATATTTTCAAAATGGTGGCACTTCCGGTTGTACCGGAAGTAGATATCAACTTGCTTATTTTAAATGGAACACCCTATATATTATTTCATTTTCGGATTTTACGTAAAATTCTAATCGCATTTCATGTATAATCTCCTATACCTAACTCTAACCGTTTTTGACATATTTCAAATTTTATGCCAGAAATGACGTTTGCAGGCCGAAAAATAATTATCGATTTTTCCTACATGAATGCCTTTATGATTTAATTGGGGTTGGCTTCCTTGTGGAAGGGGATCTACTTTAGTAGACTGTGTTGATAATTTGGTAATAAATAAATACAGGGTGATCAAAAACTAACATTAAAAATGAAATTGAAAAAATCGTTAAAAGTCATTTTTTTCAAATGGAAGCCCCCTATTTTTATAATTTTACCCTACTCAGCATTAAAAATAAGGGTAACTTTGTATAAGGTTGTATATTCCGAAAATCGATAGTTTTAGAAAAAATGGTAGTTTAACATTTTTCTATTGTAAAAATCATATACGGTTTTCAAGTTTTGTTATTAGTTGGCCATGACCGCGAGGCGCGCGGACAAAAAAAACACTCGAGCACTACAGAAATGTCATTATTTCTTGCCATTTGACAATTATTGATAATAATCATGCCAGGACGATTAAATTATACAAACGAAGATTATTTAAATTTGTTTATTATCTATGGGGAATGTAACAAAGTTTTATCAGTAACATGCGAGACATTTGCTGACAGATATCCAGATAAACAGAAACCGTCACGGAACAGTGTTAAACGAATAATGGAAAATTTCAAAAATTTTGGCACTGTTAAGGCAAAAATGCATAAAAGAAAACCCATTCTCAATGATGAAAATGTCGAAATTGCAATTTTGGGATAGTTTGCGGCATATCCTATGACAGCATTAAGACAAGTGGCTCTACAAACAGGAATCTCAAAGAGCTCAATCCATAGAATTCTGTTGAAAGCTCATGGTGGAAATTTTGAACATTTATTAAAATAAGTTGTTTTCCTGAATTTTTGAAATTTTCCATTATTCGTTTAACACTGTTCCGTGACGGTTTCTGTTTATCTGGATATCTGTCAGCAAATGTCTCGCATGTTACTGATAAAACTTTGTTACATTCCCCATAGATAATAAACAAATTTAAATAATCTTCGTTTGTATAATTTAATCGTCCTGGCATGATTATTATCAATAATTGTCAAATGGCAAGAAATAATGACATTTCTGTAGTGCTCGAGTGTTTTTTTTTGTCCGCGCCTCGCGGTCATGGCCAACTAATAACAAAACTTGAAAACCGTATATGATTTTTACAATAGAAAAATGTTAAACTACCATTTTTTCTAAAACTATCGATTTTCGGAATAGACAACCTTATACAAAGTTACCCTTATTTTTAATGCTGAGTAGGGTAAAATTATAAAAATAGGGGGCTTCCATTTGAAAAAAATGACTTTTAACGATTTTTTCAATTTCATTTTTAATGTTAGTTTTTGATCACCCTGTATTTATTTATTACCAAATTATCAACACAGTCTACTAAAGTAGATCCCCTTCCACAAGGAAACCAACCCCAATTAAATCATAAAGGCATTCATGTAGGAAAAATCGATAATTATTTTTCGGCCTGCAAACGTCATTTTTGGCATAAAATTTGAAATATGTCAAAAACGGTTAGAGTTAGGTATAGGAGATTATACATGAAATGCGATTAGAATTTTACGTAAAATCCGAAAATTAAATAATATATAGGGTGTTCCATTTAAAATAAGCAAGTTGATATCTACTTCCGGTACAACCGGAAGTGACACCATTTTGAAAATATTTTAGCCGAATTGCCCCCATTGACATTAGTATGTTACCAAATTTTCAGATCTTTGCTATTTATACTTTTTCCATAATCGATCGCGGCAGTTCGTCGTGGGACACCCTGTATATATATATATATATATATATATATATATATATATATATATATATATATATATATATATATATATATATATATATATATATATATATATATATATATATGTATATTCCACAAGGTTCAAACGTATTTCTGTGTCTGATTAAGATGCACCAGTAGGTTTTCTTTCTTAAAAATTACATAACTTAGGCAAGTTTAACATACTGTTCGCTTATTCACACATTTCGAGTTATTTATATTTCATGTAACTATCTGAACTCAGTTACAGTCAGGATGTATAATAAAATAATAATAAAGACAGAAGATTACATCAATGTTTAACAAACATATTCGTAGTGTAATAAACACACAATAAACCCAATGTGAATCAACGAAATGACTTTTGAATAGCCTATTTTAATTCCTGTTTAATTATTTAGATTTATTTATGTTTAGGGAGTTATGTCACCAAACTTTAATTACATTTTGCTAGTTTTGTTAGGTTTCACATATTATCAAGGAGCATTCAATTCATAACTGTTAACGGTGGTAGTATCAAATAAGAAACACAGATATAGTAACTTCAGTTTAATTTGGCCTTGGTCCTCCAAGACTTAAAACTTGTTGTCCTTGTTGTTTAAACCTTATTTGATATTCCACATAATTTTAAGTATCCTCTTCTAACTGAAAATAAAGAAGTGAACGGTTTTACTACCTATACATTACTTGCATGAATTACAAAGTATCATTATTGAGGTTATGTGGAATAATAATATTGTAACGTAATATTAGAAATTATTTACAATAAAGTGATCTTCATTGCAAAATCGAGGTGTTCTTTAGACAACGGCATTTTTCTTTGGTCTCGCTTAATAACTTTACACCACTTTCTTCTGCGGCTCTTCTGGGCACGTTAAAAAAGAGCTTGCTCAGGGCCGTTGCGGTGGTATTTATGCACATTGGCACAATACAATACTTATAAGGTAGTTTTTTACCACACGCAATTATTTAATGCAAAAATTACATGCAAGTATTAATTAAAAAATGAACGCAAACGGTACACAGAAAAAAAATGTTCGGCAATGAAGAAATCCAAAATGTTTGAATGATAATAATTATTTAAGACAAGGAATCCCTTCTTGGTCCAAGACTAATCCGTTTGGAACAATAAAGTACACTTGTTTCAATACCTGCAGTAGCTTATTTGAATAGGCTTTGTTTTATTTTTTCATTAGAGTCAAGTAGTTAGTTATTTTATTTACATAGTTTCAAAAGTATATTTTTAAAAAAGTATATAATAAGTACTTATGGGTCAAAGGTAGATACCTATATAAACGCATTTGTGTATGATTGAGAAATTTTATGATTGCTATTTGGCGTCTGCAAAAACGCACTGTATAGGTATGAGTAGTTTGCGTTTGTTGTTGTTGGTTTCAAATTAATCTTGAAAAGCGAATAACGCTATTAAGTCCGGCAAATTTCTTTAACTTCAAACAAAATGTTGGCATTCAGCATAACATCAATGTCAACGCATATATTCATAACTCGTTCGTATTTCCAGCATATGCTATTTTAATCAAATTTTCAAACTTTTAATAATAAATAATGGTAGCAACTGTCATGTCTAGCAGCAAATGATTGCAACCATTTTCATTATCATGACGTGGCCATTAACTTGAATTTAATTAAATTAATAATTTTTTTAAAAAATATAAAATATAACTGCATAAATAACCTTAAACAATAACTTGGTAAGTTTTGTTTTTTTGCGTTGGCAGCATTCGTTCGTTGGCAGGCTTCGAGTCGAGTTGCCTCGATTCGCCGATCCGAGCTAGTAGTCCTCTGACATCGATGTTGAATATCGATTCTGACATCGCTTAATACCATCGATGCCAATAAAACATCGATTGAAAAATATTTATGTTTTGAAACATGGATGGTCAATGTTACCCATAATGTGCATGACTCGAGCAGCGTTAGTACGGGAACGTGCTCATAGATGGCGTTAGGTTACGTAAACCATGGATGAATTTTGGCGATTCAAAACTAAAACCATGTGCTCCCTTTGTTTATCCAACGTAAACAAACAAAGACAGTGCCACAAAAATCAAAACTATATTGTTATCCTTATTTGTACAATGCAGTCAAATGTAAATAAATAAAGACAACAATGGTAAACCCTTGGGTTAGGCTTTGATGGCTTTGAATCGCCAAAAAACATCTAATGATGATAATGATACTACATTGGGTTTGTTTCTGCAACAGTGTCAAATCAATCAGAGCCAATGAGATTATCCGGTTTCGATCAGCAAACTGTTTTTCCTTTAAAATAATTGTCTCTGACTGGTTTCAAACTGCTGCAGAAACAAACCTATTATGAATGATTCGATGTGAAAATTACCTAGTACATTTATGGGAATCCCGGCACTGTCAATAGAATATTTTAGCCCAACTCGCGAGTGTATGTGTATGTTTTTCCTTTTTTGTTATACGGTTAAAGAAGGATGAAGCTTGCAGTGTGCTGCACTAATTACATTTACTAATAAAAGACTTGATTCATAGCTATCGTCAAATGTGGATTCATTCACGG
Source organism: Philopedon plagiatum (assembly GCA_963971165.1). Classification (NCBI taxonomy): domain Eukaryota; kingdom Metazoa; phylum Arthropoda; class Insecta; order Coleoptera; family Curculionidae; genus Philopedon; species Philopedon plagiatum. Next base: position 80,927,271 of record OZ020192.1, on the reverse strand, counting down.
ATTGATGTTATTGGATAACTATTCCGTAGAATGCCTTTACGATATCAATTACTAATTGGGTAGACATATATTTTTTTAGTTTAGTTAAATGAATTAATTTAAGGTAGTCGCGACCATCAGAGTTATATATAGGACTGAGTTTCATCTTCGATAAATATCGATGGTTCAAACATCGATGTTTGGAAGCTTCTGCTATCGATGTTAAAACATCGAACATCGAAGTCTATAGCATCGATGTATACAATACATTGATGTTTAAGTCCCATCACTAATCCGAGCCAGTTCGCTCCGTCCATTTGCCTTTGCTATGCGACATTGTGTCAATCCCGCGGATTTGTTGCTGCAAGGTCGTTTGAAATAAAAACAAGTTGTGCAATTTGTATTAACATGGTTGTGCATTTATTTGTATTTTATCATGGATTCAAGTGGCAACACGAAAGACTTTTTAAACCGGCTTCAGTTAGGTCATCTTTGGCCAATTTTTGAAGGTGAGAAAATTAAAGTAAAAATGTATTGCACACGTGGGGCTGTTCTGATACGGCAGCCATTTTACTCGAAAATGATATTTTTTTGTAACGAGTAGTTTGGTACAAATAAAACTTGTGTTTTTTCACACCCTTCATGAATTTATAAAATATGCCTTTTACGTGTTTTATATTTAAAAAAAAAGGAGACGATGTCAATGAATCTGTGAAATGAGCAGTGGTCATTTGTAGTGACGTCATTTCGACTGTTTGATTTTTCAAATTAAGTCAGCCTCCTTGCTCATCGTTGTAGAATGTAGTTTCACTAAAGTAGCTACATAGTATGACTTAAATTTTATTATCTTTAAATTTAGGTGGAAGTTCGAGCATAATAAGACGGCTTTCCGTTTTATCCATTGCATTATTTTTACCCCTGGAGGGAAATATTGTTCGGTTTACTTTTTTAATCTACTGAAAAATGATTAGTAAAGCTTCTACATAATATGTACACTAAGATCTTATGTTAGAGAGAAAGAAGAAATATATTGACTTCAACTTTTTCTTTCAATGCCATTCCTTGTTTTTTTTTTTGGATCCTGAATGAAGAATTTGTTACTAGAATACTATTTTATTGTGTTAGTAGTAAAGGTTGATGCTCCCTGAGTCTCTTTAATATAAGTTGATGCTTCCTGATTCTCCCGAGTGACTCGCAGGTGTGCTATTGGGGTAATGACCTTGAACGTGCACGTGTGCTATTGTTATTTGGCCTTGATATGCTAGAGGGATATGATGCTTTTTGACTCTCCGAGCACGTTTTGCCGCTCCTGATTCTCCCGCTCCTGATTCTCCCGAGTGACTCGCAGGTGTGCTATTGGGGTAATGACCTTGAACGTGCACGTGTGCTATTGTTATTTGGCCTTGATATGCGCAGGTGTTATTCCAAAGTCTTTTGTCGAAGTGGCCGTTGACTTTTAGTTCGTAATATTGGGGTGTTTGAGAGCACATGTTTCTTTGTTTGTTGATAGCCAGGTATACGATGCCCCCTTCAGGGTCACCTTATTGTGATGCATTGTCAATGCAAAGCAAGCAGGTGGTTAGACGCAGTTGTGCGACACGATTTGGCCTTTAAATATTTGACATAGAACAACGACCAGCTGTTGAGATACTCCCGCCCGCCCTTCCCCGGCCCTCATGTAGCACAATCCGACGTCACGATCGATACACTTGGTTTAGCTTTTTGATGCATGCATAGGACAGATGTTTATTTTTGATTTGAAAATGCAGTGCTGTTTAAGGAATTTGTGGAGGCGAGCTTTTATAATGGGAAATCAATAGAGTCCACCTGTTGGGTAACTGCTATTTTGAAGTAAAAGTTGAAACTCAAACCTTTTCTATTTTAATGGGTTTAATTTTATAATGTACAATTTAGTTAAAATTTATTTTATTATTGTCACCTGTTTTAATTTTATATTTACTTTTACTGCAATACTCTCACTTTGAACCGACACATGATTTACGTCAGACAGGTGGTTAATGTACTAATTAATTATAGTCCACGTGTGCTACAGCGATTGAGATTCGCGGTGCCGGCGCCGCGATGACAGCGGCTCCTTTTGTATCGATTTCACCTGTCAAGCTTTGTTATAAAGAGGGTTACATAATTTTAGATTAATGTATTAATTAATTATAGTCTACGTACGCTACGCGTTTGAGATTCGCGGTGCCGCCAGGTGCAATGACAGCGGTACCTTTTGTATCCTCGCCGTCTTGTGGGCCAATAATTTACGACGTACCTGCCCCTTCGGGTAGTCGAGCTCGATGACTTTATTATCTGTCAAGCGTAAAGAGGGTTTGATGTTTATGGTATGTCGAGCAAAAGTGTGATAATACATTTTACAATGGGTCCTTTCAATTATTTTAGATTTACGGAAGTGGGTTACGCGTGTAGATAGATATTTATAGGATATTAAAGAATAAAAAGGATAGTAAGTATTGAGATTTATTAATTAAAAATAATGAAGGAACGCTGGTGATATACATTTTAAAAAAACAAGGACACGTGTTCTCTTGAAATTTATTGCCTGCCCAGATTTGCTGTTTACGTGCGGGAGATAAAGGTGTATAGGTTATAAAAAGAATTAGAAAAAGGGGCGTAAATTGGTAATAGTATTAAGTTCCCTTATATTATTCTTAACTGCTGCTGGTGGCGTTTAACTTATCCGCGGTAATATAATAGAAATATTTATGCGAATACATGCAATCTTAGCATTTCTTAACGAAAAAAAAGTAATAAAACAGTGAGTGTGTGGTATATATTAGCTCACGTGTATGTCCACGTTTGCTACATGATTTTTCCTTTTGCGTGTATGGATAGAGTCCGATGATGCCGACATCATGCGATTTATAGATCTCGAGCGTAAGATATGATTTCCCAAAATTTTGGTGTATGGATGTGTACGTGCTACAGCGATTGAGATTCGCGGTGCCGGCGCCGCGATGACAGCGGCTCCTTTTGTATCGATTTCACCTGTCAAGCTTTGTTATAAAGAGGGTTACATAATTTTAGATTAATGTATTAATTAATTATAGTCTACGTACGCTACGCGTTTGAGATTCGCGGTGCCGCCAGGTGCAATGACAGCGGTACCTTTTGTATCCTCGCCGTCTTGTGGGCCAATAATTTACGACGTACCTGCCCCTTCGGGTAGTCGAGCTCGATGACTTTATTATCTGTCAAGCGTAAAGAGGGTTTGATGTTTATGGTATGTCGAGCAAAAGTGTGATAATACATTTTACAATGGGTCCTTTCAATTATTTTAGATTTACGGAAGTGGGTTACGCGTGTAGATAGATATTTATAGGATATTAAAGAATAAAAAGGATAGTAAGTATTGAGATTTATTAATTAAAAATAATGAAGGAACGCTGGTGATATACATTTTAAAAAAACAAGGACACGTGTTCTCTTGAAATTTATTGCCTGCCCAGATTTGCTGTTTACGTGCGGGAGATAAAGGTGTATAGGTTATAAAAAGAATTAGAAAAAGGGGCGTAAATTGGTAATAGTATTAAGTTCCCTTATATTATTCTTAACTGCTGCTGGTGGCGTTTAACTTATCCGCGGTAATATAATAGAAATATTTATGCGAATACATGCAATCTTAGCATTTCTTAACGAAAAAAAAGTAATAAAACAGTGAGTGTGTGGTATATATTAGCTCACGTGTATGTCCACGTTTGCTACATGATTTTTCCTTTTGCGTGTATGGATAGAGTCCGATGATGCCGACATCATGCGATTTATAGATCTCGAGCGTAAGATATGATTTCCCAAAATTTTGGTGTATGGATGTGTACTTGAGTAAGTATAATTTAGAGCATCGTACCACTTAGTCTGATAGGGATATGAGCCGTTAGAAGGGAAAATGTGGTACTGCTAGTCAAATAGATAGACGGAGCGGCAACCGGATAGACTGCCTGATAGCTAGTTTTTAGATAGCTCCATAGTCAGTCACTCGGCCCGACATAGAGTCATACGTGTGTGCGTGTGGACAGCAAGACAGTCATACGTGTGTGCGTGTGGTCGGTCAGACAGTCATACGTGTGGTCAGCCAGTCAGTCATACATGTGTGCGTGATATTTATATTAATAATAATAATACCTACAGATTAATTTAAATTAGAAATATATTGTATCTGATTTAGTTTGGACAGCTGTCCTTAAGCCCTATCACCAGCGTCAAGGTACAGATACATTGATAGGGTCCGCCCTCCCTCCACTCAGCTGTACGCTTTAATAAATTTCGCGGCGTATATGTTGCGTTCACGGTCGATAATGCTTTGTTACTACTTGGATAGAGTACGGTTATAATAAGATGATAAAGGCACTGTTTATAGTTTAAGAATGCCATTTGTAATCCAGACGTCCGCGGAGTAAGATGCACCGTGAAACTAAATTTAAGCTCCTGGCTATGCCCAATGAAAATGTTTTTGGATTTAGAAAGACGGAAACTGGATGGTTTATCGGCAGTCAACATGTGGAATTCAATGGAAATGTTTTGTTGATTGATGAAGAAAAGTATATGTTAACTGAGGGGTTATTGAATTTGTTAACACAGCACCAGCCTAAGAAATATACGAGTTATGAATTGAACCAGTATAAGGAAATTCTCTTATTATCTGATGCACACAGATGGGGATTTCAAAGTAATAAGCATATGCGCTCCAGTAAAAGCTGGAAATATTTAAATATTATATCCAAGTTATTTCCACCCAAAAGAAAATATATTAAATCAGAGGCTAACAGAACATATAAAGAACTAACATCGATAAACAAGAATCCCTGGATGAGATGGATGCAGCGTTAATATACTTTGCTCTAAAAAGCGGAGATCCTAATTATTGCGCAATGGAGATTTATATTTGCAGTCATAGAATTAGATATATAGATAATAAAATTGTAAAATATGTAGGAATAACATATGTTTGTACAATAAAATAATAAACTAATATACACGTTTTGATGTTAATTTTTTTGTCCTAGATGTATTAAAAAGTCATTCAGTGACCAGAATATACTATAGTGTGATAATAGAAAAATTAGATCTTAAAATAAGACTTAATCGTATTGTAGAGAATTTGTAAATTTTTTCCTAGACCTCTCGCTTTGATATGGGAAGGGTGATCTGGATAGGCGAACAGTCAGACAGACAAACAGGAAAACAATTAGTCAGGCAGCCGGTCAGACCGGCTGACAGATAGCCAGACATACGTTGAAATAAACAAACAGATAGACAACAGACAGTCAAAATAAAATATTTTCTTTTAATGTAAATTTTACCCTCAGTTCTAAGAAATTATTAACAACGTTTAAAGTACGTCTCAATGAAAAGACTATAAATTCCTTAGGTATACCCCAAATAATACAACTTTTATTCGCAGTACTATTTGAAAATAGATGAAGCTATTAATTATGCTGGGTTGATATGTGTCGATCGAAGAAGTAACAAGAAAAAGTTATGGCGTAGCGAAGATAATTGACATAAATTTAAAAAAAAGTTCTTTTCACTTTTAACACCGTTTTGACAGTTTTTCCAAACACTAGCAATTTATTCGTTTATTGTTGTATTTATGCAAAAGTGAGTTTGATTTAAATAAAATTAAAAAATAACGCAAATGTGGTTCAATAATCAAGTATTTGGAAAACCCTCACACGACCAGTAGCCATTTTCGGATAATTTAGCTTTATAAAAACGCTAAAACTTCATAAATCTAAGAAAATATATCACGCGTTCATGGTTCTATTAAATATCGGTTTCAATGTTTTTTCTAAATTATGTTACGTAACAAAAAAAAACGGTTTTTCAATTTTCCCAGAACAAACATTGCAGGTTATGTAGGTTTCTCAAATATGGGGTTCATTTAAAAAGGGGACCGAAGTATTAATTATGTAAGTTTTACATCTATGGCCTTTTTTATATATTATGCAATGGAAATATACTTTTTAAAAACTATTCATAGAATAGCAGACTCTATATAGGTAATACAGAGATATTAAGGTTACGAAAGCAAATTACCAGGTTTTTTAGAAAAAAGGCCTACAATATCCCTAAATTTTGCACTTATAAGGACGGAATTGATCTGAACGTTAAAATAATCAGGATTAATTAAGATTATTTCAGCATATTGACCACAACACGGTGATATCATCTATAAACCTTACATTTCTATTCAAATGACCCAATTTTTTTTGCTGAACCTATATAGACAATTCATATATATTAAGATTACGAAATAAATTAGCTGTTTTGTAGAAAAAGTCTACAATATCGTAGAATTTTCGCCTGATTATAAGAAAAGAATAAACATGGGGGTTAAAATAATCATGATAACATAGCTTCATAAAAACACTACAAAGGTATAACACAACGCCAAAGACGTGAAATCTTATTACATTATCTGCAGGGAATAATTTATTACATATAAAACTATTATATTTCCCCTCTAACTATGAAATTTTCCAAAAAAAAATGTGAATGACTAGTTTTTGCGTCTTACGAGATCATCAGATAAACTACACTTAACCGTAAATCACCTCGGGGCATACATAAAGAATAGCTCGAAAACTGTTCCTATTAGTTAGGAAGAATACGATATAAACGTCATAAATATGTATACTGGTATAGGTCAGATTTCTGTCATTTTCGAATACAGGTAGAAAGGGAGAAAATAAAGTGTCGCGTCAAAGAATGTGTAAGCTTTGCGAAGATAATGAAATTGAGCTGTTTAAAGACCTTAACAAGGCACATATGTAGATATGTATATTATCTTAAGGTGTTTTTGTATTTTTATTATTCATATGACAAGTAAAAACGGCGTTGTTAGATAACAATACGTTTGTTTAGAGTTGTTGAATAAGTGTGAGAAAATAATACACGACAAGATGTTTTTAATATCAATTTATTTTAAGCCATATTTGTGTGGACATAATATTTAGATTTATTATTATTGTAATGTTCACAATTATCAATTAATAATCAGATACCGAGTAACTTAAGCTGCTATTATATAATCGTATTTATAAAAAAGAATTTTTAGAATATTAAATAGTATATATATATATATATATATATATATATATATATATATATATATATATATATATATATATATTCTGATGCATATATGATTTAATATACTGATGAAATTTGATCTTAATTAATATTGGTTATTCTACATATTCTATTGTCAGATTTTATTTACTTTTAAATACAATTTCTATTATAGCCTGAGCTTCTTAAATCGAAATGGGGTAATTCATGATTACTAAAGGGTATGGTCATTACCATCGTGAGTACACGCCATATAATTCATGTTCTCCCCACATGTTTACACAAAACAAACATTAGCTTATTGTTCATTTTTATAACGGTAAAACTGTGTGGTACAACACTGAAGATGGTAAAGTTTTACATTTTATTAGTCCATTGGTGTGTTACACTCTTCCTCCAGGCAGCCGTACACTGGTGATTCCTAAACAAAACGTGTCGGTATTAAAGCCTGTAGAGTTTGACTGGTATAGTCCTTGAATTATAGACCAAATATCATTTATGCATATCTGACTAACTTCTTTAAACGGAATCCAGCCTTGTCCTCTTGAAAAATCTTTAGAGCAAAAGCTAAGACCAACTTTATCCTTAGGGTTTAGATCTGCTGTACTGTACTCTAAAGCATCCAATAATGCGTTTTTAAGCCATGAAACAGGCTCCTCATTCTTAGGTATATCTTTAAATTTAAAATCGATGGTGCGACCACGTAAATTAAAGTGTCTGACATGTTTTTCCTCATCTTTAATTACAATAAACTTCTCCATTTTATCGAGGTAGGCAATTTATTCAAAGAATAAATTGACAAAATACTACCAGAGCATATAAAAACTCAACCGCCTCAGTCAGCGGATAAAATGAAACTAAGATTTTTTCCGATGGTTTTCAACTTATATGCAATTCTGATTGAACTTTGATTTGTGAGAAAGATATACGTAACCGTATTTCTGCGTTAGGAGTCTGATAAATGTTCCCAAAGAGTCATAATATTAACAAAAAAATATTTTTATTGGTCAAAAGGTACTTAAACGTGTAAAAATTTAAAATTAGCAAAGCATTCTATATGGCTCTTTAAAGACACATAGTAATTTGATATTTTTCAACAGTTTTGTCAAGTTTCCGGCTAAACCTTTATATTTGTTACACGGGCTAATCAGTATCCATATTGGCGTAATGGACATATAGATATTTGTAACGTTAAAGGTTATTACCAAAATAAGCACTTTATATCGCAAAAGGGCACTTAAAACGTGTAAAATTTAAATCTAGCAAGACAACTTTTAATTTACATAATCTATATGGTACTTTCAAGCCACAGGGCAATTGATAGTTTTTCCACACTTCGAATTTTCGCTGTAACTTTATATTTGGTACATTGCCCCTGTGCATCACCCCCAGCCATATCGGCGTAATGTCTCCAAGGTAATGTATTGGTAAAGATGTAATATGCTTCGTTAATTATCATGAGGATCTTGAATAGTTAATGATTTTTCGAGGTATACCAGGCTTTCTGCAATTATTGAGAATCATCAAAAGTGTTATAGGTAACGTAATCATAGAAAGTTATTTTGTTTTAATTACAGATATTTAACTCATTCTTTTTTATACCTTAATGAGCTTGTTACGTTTCTTTATTATGCTTTCTCTAGTTATTTCTCTCTCTCTCTCTCTCTCTCTCTTTCTCTCTATCTCTATTTCGGTTGCACTATAGTATAATATTACTAAACACGTGCGGTACACGATGAATGTGAATGAAATGCGTCATAATTATATCATTGTTTTTATCATCTTTCATTATTCCTAATACTTTGAATGAACAAGTGGAACCCATAAATGTCAGTCTCAGGAAAATTAGAAGTGTCACTATAAGTATAGCAGCTTCTTCTAAGCACAGCTTAATCATTTTTGTGAAAAAGTGCCTAAATATATCTGTTTATTCGGTTTGGAGAAATACTTTCAGCATAGTCATAATGAAAATCATAAATATTAGCTAACTAAATGTAAGGTACAAATTCCAATATAAATTTCAGTTAAAATATTCTTCTTTCTAAAGCTAATTTCTTAATAAGTATCAAGTTTTCATTAATGGGTTTACTTTCAAATCCAGGGCGAGATACACTATATAATTTTCAAGCATGGATGCAGCTTAGAACATAAAATGCGTTTTATTTTTGTTAACAGACGTACCGCCTGTTCAAGTAATGATAATATACTATTTTTACTTGTTATAGACCGAAGTCAAATTTGGTATTCCAGTGCGATTATATGACTAAAGTTTAAAAAAAAAATGCAAAGTGAAAAGAGGTACCTAAACACGAAATAATACCGATCAAAGGAACCTACAAGGCTTCCAATAGCGTTTTGTCAGTGATCTGCCTCATATTATATTATTTAATTAAAAATCGAAGACGAAAAATATCCATAGAAATATTAGGATTACTTTCTAAAGTATTTTATTTAGAAATAGTAAGAAAAATTAAAATTCTAGCCGAAGATTAAACTCTGCATCACTTAAATATTAAAAATGTATTTTTTAATTTTTTATTCAACAACAGACGAGATATTGAAGAAATGAGAGCTTCATATAGATGGAAATTGCACTGACTCAAGGCGGGACCAAAGATTCCTGATCATATATAGTCTATAAAGTGTAGTGTGCCGATTTAGCGGCACCCCTAAATTTCTTATGCTTTGAAATAAAAAACTTATTCTTTTATACGCTTTTATTTTGTGTCTTGGAAAGTTATCGAATAATAGAAATTTTCCTATAAATTATTTAAAAATCAAAGGCAAAAATCAATTACTCGCGTGGATAAAATCTAAAAAATATAGAGAGTACTATAATTTATTCTAATTAAACTGCTTTTTCCTTCTGGGGCAAAGAGTTAATAAAAAGGTGCGTTTCATCACGTGAAACATAGTAACTGGATCAATTTTGCATTCTGTTTTTTCATCCAAAAACTAAACTTATTTCGAAAACTTAACATTTACATAAACGGGTCCTTTGAATCATTTTTTCGTTTTATACCTTCTTATTTGGAGTCGATATGACGAAACTTTTTCACGTATTATTTCTATATTATTGACAGACGCATAATTTATATACTGTGAATTGTTAATTTTTTTATTAATTTTTCTGATTTTTAACTTAACAATGATTTAAATCGTGGTTTTATAAATTGCATATAATTTCTATAGTTATTATAACAGATCTTTCTAGATACTTTTTCTAACTTCTCAACGTTGCCCCCATATGCTCTATTCACCTGTATATTGTCTCATTTGCTGAATAAATTTACTTATTTATACTGCGCATGTCCTTCAAGGCGACTTTCACAGCATCTATAATATGTATAACAAATGCAGATTCGCCCACAGCTTTTACGTGTATCTTGAAACTACTGGAGCAAGATACATATCAACATAATATCACATATTTAAGGCTATGTCTACTGCCCTCTATGATTGAAAATCAAGTATTTACATGGGAAGAATCTATGGAATATACGGCGGAGTGTTATTTTGATTATAATTAAGTAGCTTTTTTTTCTGCAATTAGACATGCTATTCGAAATATGAACTAACATTAGAAAACATTGCCCTATACCGCCCTGAGCTTCTTTTCAACAAAAGTAGTAGAATGGTGACTAGGCTAACAAGGTTTTTATTTTAATGAAGTCTTAAATGTCGGAAAAATGATGTTTATGACTTTCACACACTGGTAGGAAATCAAATCTCGACAGGGGGAAAATTTAAGAAGTGTAGGATGTGCCATATTGTATGCTACCTGGTCAGATTATGATGTTGTAATTGACCTGATACATGGTATATAGAGTAAAATCTATAAATATTTAGTAGTGTATACCAAGTGCCATACGAATTGATTTAAATTAATAAAGTCTTAAAATAAGAAAAATAGCTAAAATATTTAATTAGCTACTAAATTTGTATCAGAGAAAAGCTCATATAAGTTGATATTGTTGATTATTTTAATAAATAGGGGCATGTGAAATATGGGCAGATTGTGAAAATTTGTAGAGGCCAAAAATGACATGAAAATATGCCTCAGTGGTTTTATTCATAAGCTTGATAAATATCATAGTCATGTGACATAAGCCATAACAGTCATGTTTTAATTTTAGCTTAGGATGGCGACCATAGGAATAAATAAATGACATGAAGTCTATATAGAGCAGAATCTAAAAGCATATGTTGTCATCATTTGATTTTCGTCTTAAAATAATAAATATTGAAAATATTAAACAAAAGATTAAATTCGACACCTTCACAGAGTAATAGAGAGGGTTACTTTCAGACTAGCGAAGTATGGGACAAAATTTAAAAAGGTGGGTAATAAGCGTCATTATTTTCTAACGTATATTGTTAAACAGGCATATTTAACATTCGTAATAACTCTCAAAGTGCTCAGACTTTCTATATTCAAACTTACTGGTAATTTTCACTAATAGAAATGTAAAAGTGGTTCACATGTTTAAATGAGAAAGTTTAGGAAAGAATATAAAGACGCCCGCATGGTAAGAATCAGTATTCTTTTGCGTAAGAAATAACTTTTCAAAAATAGAAATAAGTGAAAATTCAGGCAAAATCAGACATAAGGTAAATTTTGAACAAGAAGTTGTGTGTGAGCTTGGTAAAGTTGAGGGTGGATGAAAATTGTTTTTAAAGCGGATTTTATGGAAAAAATTCTGCTTTACATTTTTAGATCAATCTGCATTTGTTATACATATTATAGATGCTGTGAAAGTCGCCTTGAAGGACATGCGCAGTATAAATAAGTAAATTTATTCAGCAAATGAGACAATATACAGGTGAATAGAGCATATGGGGGCAACGTTGAGAAGTTAGAAAAAGTATCTAGAAAGATCTGTTATAATAACTATAGAAATTATATGCAATTTATAAAACCACGATTTAAATCATTGTTAAGTTAAAAATCAGAAAAATTAATAAAAAAATTAACAATTCACAGTATATAAATTATGCGTCTGTCAATAATATAGAAATAATACGTGAAAAAGTTTCGTCATATCGACTCCAAATAAGAAGGTATAAAACGAAAAAATGATTCAAAGGACCCGTTTATGTAAATGTTAAGTTTTCGAAATAAGTTTAGTTTTTGGATGAAAAAACAGAATGCAAAATTGATCCAGTTACTATGTTTCACGTGATGAAACGCACCTTTTTATTAACTCTTTGCCCCAGAAGGAAAAAGCAGTTTAATTAGAATAAATTATAGTACTCTCTATATTTTTTAGATTTTATCCACGCGAGTAATTGATTTTTGCCTTTGATTTTTAAATAATTTATAGGAAAATTTCTATTATTCGATAACTTTCCAAGACACAAAATAAAAGCGTATAAAAGAATAAGTTTTTTATTTCAAAGCATAAGAAATTTAGGGGTGCCGCTAAATCGGCACACTACACTTTATAGACTATATATGATCAGGAATCTTTGGTCCCGCCTTGAGTCAGTGCAATTTCCATCTATATGAAGCTCTCATTTCTTCAATATCTCGTCTGTTGTTGAATAAAAAATTAAAAAATACATTTTTAATATTTAAGTGATGCAGAGTTTAATCTTCGGCTAGAATTTTAATTTTTCTTACTATTTCTAAATAAAATACTTTAGAAAGTAATCCTAATATTTCTATGGATATTTTTCGTCTTCGATTTTTAATTAAATAATATAATATGAGGCAGATCACAGACAAAACGCTATTGGAAGCCTTGTAGGTTCCTTTGATCGGTATTATTTCGTGTTTAGGTACCTCTTTTCACTTTGCATTTTTTTTTTAAACTTTAGTCATATAATCGCACTGGAATACCAAATTTGACTTCGGTCTATAACAAGTAAAAATAGTATATTATCATTACTTGAACAGGCGGTACGTCTGTTAACAAAAATAAAACGCATTTTATGTTCTAAGCTGCATCCATGCTTGAAAATTATATAGTGTATCTCGCCCTGGATTTGAAAGTAAACCCATTAATGAAAACTTGATACTTATTAAGAAATTAGCTTTAGAAAGAAGAATATTTTAACTGAAATTTATATTGGAATTTGTACCTTACATTTAGTTAGCTAATATTTATGATTTTCATTATGACTATGCTGAAAGTATTTCTCCAAACCGAATAAACAGATATATTTAGGCACTTTTTCACAAAAATGATTAAGCTGTGCTTAGAAGAAGCTGCTATACTTATAGTGACACTTCTAATTTTCCTGAGACTGACATTTATGGGTTCCACTTGTTCATTCAAAGTATTAGGAATAATGAAAGATGATAAAAACAATGATATAATTATGACGCATTTCATTCACATTCATCGTGTACCGCACGTGTTTAGTAATATTATACTATAGTGCAACCGAAATAGAGATAGAGAGAAAGAGAGAGAGAGAGAGAGAGAGAAATAACTAGAGAAAGCATAATAAAGAAACGTAACAAGCTCATTAAGGTATAAAAAAGAATGAGTTAAATATCTGTAATTAAAACAAAATAACTTTCTATGATTACGTTACCTATAACACTTTTGATGATTCTCAATAATTGCAGAAAGCCTGGTATACCTCGAAAAATCATTAACTATTCAAGATCCTCATGATAATTAACGAAGCATATTACATCTTTACCAATACATTACCTTGGAGACATTACGCCGATATGGCTGGGGGTGATGCACAGGGGCAATGTACCAAATATAAAGTTACAGCGAAAATTCGAAGTGTGGAAAAACTATCAATTGCCCTGTGGCTTGAAAGTACCATATAGATTATGTAAATTAAAAGTTGTCTTGCTAGATTTAAATTTTACACGTTTTAAGTGCCCTTTTGCGATATAAAGTGCTTATTTTGGTAATAACCTTTAACGTTACAAATATCTATATGTCCATTACGCCAATATGGATACTGATTAGCCCGTGTAACAAATATAAAGGTTTAGCCGGAAACTTGACAAAACTGTTGAAAAATATCAAATTACTATGTGTCTTTAAAGAGCCATATAGAATGCTTTGCTAATTTTAAATTTTTACACGTTTAAGTACCTTTTGACCAATAAAAATATTTTTTTGTTAATATTATGACTCTTTGGGAACATTTATCAGACTCCTAACGCAGAAATACGGTTACGTATATCTTTCTCACAAATCAAAGTTCAATCAGAATTGCATATAAGTTGAAAACCATCGGAAAAAATCTTAGTTTCATTTTATCCGCTGACTGAGGCGGTTGAGTTTTTATATGCTCTGGTAGTATTTTGTCAATTTATTCTTTGAATAAATTGCCTACCTCGATAAAATGGAGAAGTTTATTGTAATTAAAGATGAGGAAAAACATGTCAGACACTTTAATTTACGTGGTCGCACCATCGATTTTAAATTTAAAGATATACCTAAGAATGAGGAGCCTGTTTCATGGCTTAAAAACGCATTATTGGATGCTTTAGAGTACAGTACAGCAGATCTAAACCCTAAGGATAAAGTTGGTCTTAGCTTTTGCTCTAAAGATTTTTCAAGAGGACAAGGCTGGATTCCGTTTAAAGAAGTTAGTCAGATATGCATAAATGATATTTGGTCTATAATTCAAGGACTATACCAGTCAAACTCTACAGGCTTTAATACCGACACGTTTTGTTTAGGAATCACCAGTGTACGGCTGCCTGGAGGAAGAGTGTAACACACCAATGGACTAATAAAATGTAAAACTTTACCATCTTCAGTGTTGTACCACACAGTTTTACCGTTATACAAATGAACAATAAGCTAATGTTTGTTTTGTGTAAACATGTGGGGAGAACATGAATTATATGGCGTGTACTCACGATGGTAATGACCATACCCTTTAGTAATCATGAATTACCCCATTTCGATTTAAGAAGCTCAGGCTATAATAGAAATTGTATTTAAAAGTAAATAAAATCTGACAATAGAATATGTAGAATAACCAATATTAATTAAGATCAAATTTCATCAGTATATTAAATCATATATGCATCAGAATATATATATATATATATATATATATATATATATATATATATATATATATATATATATATATATATATATATATATATATATATATACTATTTAATATTCTAAAAATTCTTTTTTATAAATACGATTATATAATAGCAGCTTAAGTTACTCGGTATCTGATTATTAATTGATAATTGTGAACATTACAATAATAATAAATCTAAATATTATGTCCACACAAATATGGCTTAAAATAAATTGATATTAAAAACATCTTGTCGTGTATTATTTTCTCACACTTATTCAACAACTCTAAACAAACGTATTGTTATCTAACAACGCCGTTTTTACTTGTCATATGAATAATAAAAATACAAAAACACCTTAAGATAATATACATATCTACATATGTGCCTTGTTAAGGTCTTTAAACAGCTCAATTTCATTATCTTCGCAAAGCTTACACATTCTTTGACGCGACACTTTATTTTCTCCCTTTCTACCTGTATTCGAAAATGACAGAAATCTGACCTATACCAGTATACATATTTATGACGTTTATATCGTATTCTTCCTAACTAATAGGAACAGTTTTCGAGCTATTCTTTATGTATGCCCCGAGGTGATTTACGGTTAAGTGTAGTTTATCTGATGATCTCGTAAGACGCAAAAACTAGTCATTCACATTTTTTTTTGGAAAATTTCATAGTTAGAGGGGAAATATAATAGTTTTATATGTAATAAATTATTCCCTGCAGATAATGTAATAAGATTTCACGTCTTTGGCGTTGTGTTATACCTTTGTAGTGTTTTTATGAAGCTATGTTATCATGATTATTTTAACCCCCATGTTTATTCTTTTCTTATAATCAGGCGAAAATTCTACGATATTGTAGACTTTTTCTACAAAACAGCTAATTTATTTCGTAATCTTAATATATATGAATTGTCTATATAGGTTCAGCAAAAAAAATTGGGTCATTTGAATAGAAATGTAAGGTTTATAGATGATATCACCGTGTTGTGGTCAATATGCTGAAATAATCTTAATTAATCCTGATTATTTTAACGTTCAGATCAATTCCGTCCTTATAAGTGCAAAATTTAGGGATATTGTAGGCCTTTTTTCTAAAAAACCTGGTAATTTGCTTTCGTAACCTTAATATCTCTGTATTACCTATATAGAGTCTGCTATTCTATGAATAGTTTTTAAAAAGTATATTTCCATTGCATAATATATAAAAAAGGCCATAGATGTAAAACTTACATAATTAATACTTCGGTCCCCTTTTTAAATGAACCCCATATTTGAGAAACCTACATAACCTGCAATGTTTGTTCTGGGAAAATTGAAAAACCGTTTTTTTTTGTTACGTAACATAATTTAGAAAAAACATTGAAACCGATATTTAATAGAACCATGAACGCGTGATATATTTTCTTAGATTTATGAAGTTTTAGCGTTTTTATAAAGCTAAATTATCCGAAAATGGCTACTGGTCGTGTGAGGGTTTTCCAAATACTTGATTATTGAACCACATTTGCGTTATTTTTTAATTTTATTTAAATCAAACTCACTTTTGCATAAATACAACAATAAACGAATAAATTGCTAGTGTTTGGAAAAACTGTCAAAACGGTGTTAAAAGTGAAAAGAACTTTTTTTTAAATTTATGTCAATTATCTTCGCTACGCCATAACTTTTTCTTGTTACTTCTTCGATCGACACATATCAACCCAGCATAATTAATAGCTTCATCTATTTTCAAATAGTACTGCGAATAAAAGTTGTATTATTTGGGGTATACCTAAGGAATTTATAGTCTTTTCATTGAGACGTACTTTAAACGTTGTTAATAATTTCTTAGAACTGAGGGTAAAATTTACATTAAAAGAAAATATTTTATTTTGACTGTCTGTTGTCTATCTGTTTGTTTATTTCAACGTATGTCTGGCTATCTGTCAGCCGGTCTGACCGGCTGCCTGACTAATTGTTTTCCTGTTTGTCTGTCTGACTGTTCGCCTATCCAGATCACCCTTCCCATATCAAAGCGAGAGGTCTAGGAAAAAATTTACAAATTCTCTACAATACGATTAAGTCTTATTTTAAGATCTAATTTTTCTATTATCACACTATAGTATATTCTGGTCACTGAATGACTTTTTAATACATCTAGGACAAAAAAATTAACATCAAAACGTGTATATTAGTTTATTATTTTATTGTACAAACATATGTTATTCCTACATATTTTACAATTTTATTATCTATATATCTAATTCTATGACTGCAAATATAAATCTCCATTGCGCAATAATTAGGATCTCCGCTTTTTAGAGCAAAGTATATTAACGCTGCATCCATCTCATCCAGGGATTCTTGTTTATCGATGTTAGTTCTTTATATGTTCTGTTAGCCTCTGATTTAATATATTTTCTTTTGGGTGGAAATAACTTGGATATAATATTTAAATATTTCCAGCTTTTACTGGAGCGCATATGCTTATTACTTTGAAATCCCCATCTGTGTGCATCAGATAATAAGAGAATTTCCTTATACTGGTTCAA
This sequence comes from Philopedon plagiatum, assembly GCA_963971165.1. Taxonomy (NCBI): domain Eukaryota; kingdom Metazoa; phylum Arthropoda; class Insecta; order Coleoptera; family Curculionidae; genus Philopedon; species Philopedon plagiatum. The sequence goes on along the minus strand of OZ020192.1, from coordinate 80,909,629 downwards.
TTCATAACTCGTATATTTCTTAGGCTGGTGCTGTGTTAACAAATTCAATAACCCCTCAGTTAACATATACTTTTCTTCATCAATCAACAAAACATTTCCATTGAATTCCACATGTTGACTGCCGATAAACCATCCAGTTTCCGTCTTTCTAAATCCAAAAACATTTTCATTGGGCATAGCCAGGAGCTTAAATTTAATTTCACGGTGCATCTTACTCCGCGGACGTCTGGATTACAAATGACATTCTTAAACTATAAACAGTGCCTTTATCATCTTATTATAACCGTACTCTATCCAAGTAGTAACAAAGCATTATCGACCGTGAACGCAACATATACGCCGCGAAATTTATTAAAGCGTACAGCTGAGTGGAGGGAGGGCGGACCCTATCAATGTATCTGTACCTTGACGCTGGTGATAGGGCTTAAGGACAGCTGTCCAAACTAAATCAGATACAATATATTTCTAATTTAAATTAATCTGTAGGTATTATTATTATTAATATAAATATCACGCACATATGTATGACTGACTGGCTGACCACACGTATGACTGTCTGACCGACCACACGCACACACGTATGACTGTCTTGCTGTCCACACGCACACACGTATGACTCTATGTCGGGCCGAGTGACTGACTATGGAGCTATCTAAAAACTAGCTATCAGGCAGTCTATCCGGTTGCCGCTCCGTCTATCTATTTGACTAGCAGTACCACATTTTCCCTTCTAACGGCTCATATCCCTATCAGACTAAGTGGTACGATGCTCTAAATTATACTTACTCACGTACACATCCATACACCAAAATTTTGGGAAATCATATCTTACGCTCGAGATCTATAAATCGCATGATGTCGGCATCATCGGACTCTATCCATACACGCAAAAGGAAAAATCATGTAGCAAACGTGGACATACACGTGAGCTAATATATACCACACACTCACTGTTTTATTACTTTTTTTTCGTTAAGAAATGCTAAGATTGCATGTATTCGCATAAATATTTCTATTATATTACCGCGGATAAGTTAAACGCCACCAGCAGCAGTTAAGAATAATATAAGGGAACTTAATACTATTACCAATTTACGCCCCTTTTTCTAATTCTTTTTATAACCTATACACCTTTATCTCCCGCACGTAAACAGCAAATCTGGGCAGGCAATAAATTTCAAGAGAACACGTGTCCTTGTTTTTTTAAAATGTATATCACCAGCGTTCCTTCATTATTTTTAATTAATAAATCTCAATACTTACTATCCTTTTTATTCTTTAATATCCTATAAATATCTATCTACACGCGTAACCCACTTCCGTAAATCTAAAATAATTGAAAGGACCCATTGTAAAATGTATTATCACACTTTTGCTCGACATACCATAAACATCAAACCCTCTTTACGCTTGACAGATAATAAAGTCATCGAGCTCGACTACCCGAAGGGGCAGGTACGTCGTAAATTATTGGCCCACAAGACGGCGAGGATACAAAAGGTACCGCTGTCATTGCACCTGGCGGCACCGCGAATCTCAAACGCGTAGCGTACGTAGACTATAATTAATTAATACATTAATCTAAAATTATGTAACCCTCTTTATAACAAAGCTTGACAGGTGAAATCGATACAAAAGGAGCCGCTGTCATCGCGGCGCCGGCACCGCGAATCTCAATCGCTGTAGCACGTACACATCCATACACCAAAATTTTGGGAAATCATATCTTACGCTCGAGATCTATAAATCGCATGATGTCGGCATCATCGGACTCTATCCATACACGCAAAAGGAAAAATCATGTAGCAAACGTGGACATACACGTGAGCTAATATATACCACACACTCACTGTTTTATTACTTTTTTTTCGTTAAGAAATGCTAAGATTGCATGTATTCGCATAAATATTTCTATTATATTACCGCGGATAAGTTAAACGCCACCAGCAGCAGTTAAGAATAATATAAGGGAACTTAATACTATTACCAATTTACGCCCCTTTTTCTAATTCTTTTTATAACCTATACACCTTTATCTCCCGCACGTAAACAGCAAATCTGGGCAGGCAATAAATTTCAAGAGAACACGTGTCCTTGTTTTTTTAAAATGTATATCACCAGCGTTCCTTCATTATTTTTAATTAATAAATCTCAATACTTACTATCCTTTTTATTCTTTAATATCCTATAAATATCTATCTACACGCGTAACCCACTTCCGTAAATCTAAAATAATTGAAAGGACCCATTGTAAAATGTATTATCACACTTTTGCTCGACATACCATAAACATCAAACCCTCTTTACGCTTGACAGATAATAAAGTCATCGAGCTCGACTACCCGAAGGGGCAGGTACGTCGTAAATTATTGGCCCACAAGACGGCGAGGATACAAAAGGTACCGCTGTCATTGCACCTGGCGGCACCGCGAATCTCAAACGCGTAGCGTACGTAGACTATAATTAATTAATACATTAATCTAAAATTATGTAACCCTCTTTATAACAAAGCTTGACAGGTGAAATCGATACAAAAGGAGCCGCTGTCATCGCGGCGCCGGCACCGCGAATCTCAATCGCTGTAGCACACGTGGACTATAATTAATTAGTACATTAACCACCTGTCTGACGTAAATCATGTGTCGGTTCAAAGTGAGAGTATTGCAGTAAAAGTAAATATAAAATTAAAACAGGTGACAATAATAAAATAAATTTTAACTAAATTGTACATTATAAAATTAAACCCATTAAAATAGAAAAGGTTTGAGTTTCAACTTTTACTTCAAAATAGCAGTTACCCAACAGGTGGACTCTATTGATTTCCCATTATAAAAGCTCGCCTCCACAAATTCCTTAAACAGCACTGCATTTTCAAATCAAAAATAAACATCTGTCCTATGCATGCATCAAAAAGCTAAACCAAGTGTATCGATCGTGACGTCGGATTGTGCTACATGAGGGCCGGGGAAGGGCGGGCGGGAGTATCTCAACAGCTGGTCGTTGTTCTATGTCAAATATTTAAAGGCCAAATCGTGTCGCACAACTGCGTCTAACCACCTGCTTGCTTTGCATTGAAAATGCATCACAATAAGGTGACCCTGAAGGGGGCATCGTATACCTGGCTATCAACAAACAAAGAAACATGTGCTCTCAAACACCCCAATATTACGAACTAAAAGTCAACGGCCACTTCGACAAAAGACTTTGGAATAACACCTGCGCATATCAAGGCCAAATAACAATAGCACACGTGCACGTTCAAGGTCATTACCCCAATAGCACACCTGCGAGTCACTCGGGAGAATCAGGAGCGGGAGAATCAGGAGCGGCAAAACGTGCTCGGAGAGTCAAAAAGCATCATATCCCTCTAGCATATCAAGGCCAAATAACAATAGCACACGTGCACGTTCAAGGTCATTACCCCAATAGCACACCTGCGAGTCACTCGGGAGAATCAGGAAGCATCAACTTATATTAAAGAGACTCAGGGAGCATCAACCTTTACTACTTGTGTTAAAGCTTAGAACGTATTTTCTCTGTCGTAATAAAGATGTCTGTTTTTAGCGTGTTTTCTGAATTAAGGAAAATTATTTATTAACAACCAACAGTCGTAATAACTACTGATAAGAAATAAATATACCGATTGTTGTTTACGATTCTGTAAAATAGTTTTTCTAGGCGAAAACAGAAGCTTAAATCATATGAAATTGAGGGCAGTACATAACAGAAGGGACTTTAGACCTTCCCCTCTCCCTACAACTTTTTAATCAAATATGGATTTCTTTATAAAAACTGTTTGGTATAAAGTATGTCATTTAAATACCTGTCACATTTGTGACTTTTTGGATAAAGGGTTATTAAAGGTTTTATTTTAGAGATTCATTAGTTGTCTAGTATGGTACTTTCAATCCGCAGACCGTGAGTTTAGATCCTGCTGGTGAGCTGTCGCCTGTCGGTAGTTATTATCCGATACTCTCTGAAACTTTTATTTCTTTTATCCTAGTCAACATTAAGCTACTTAAAGAGCAATGTTTAATTCACAGACCAATGAGAAAAACCTATTAACACAATGGAATTATTCTATCGCCTTTCAATTATTTTACTTAAAAACACTGTACTTTTGTCTTAGAAACGTTCTAAGTATTACATAGAAGGTAATCTAAGCTTCTTTGGTATACAGAGAAAAAATTCACTAGTAGAGAAAAAAAACACTCTATTTAAGTATATCGCGTACTTGTATATCCATAAGACATGTTAAACTCGCGGCAGGAATTAAATTTTCGATTCCGTTTCATTACTATCTCTTAAGCAGAGACAGCGGAAGATATTTATTACGTAATATTCACATAGGTCTGCTTGGTACAGGTATAATTAAGTATATTAAGTATACCATGTCTTAATATAACCCACATAAATCTTAAATATTTTTTTTGTGTTCTCTACATGATGTAAATATTTTTGGTGATTTTATACACTTATATTGGTGCTTATTAACAAAAAAAAAGATTTTCTACTACAAATTTTAGAACAAATTTCGAGACAAATACTTATTATTTATTATAACATAAAAATAAATGTACCTACAGCCAAATATGCTTAGTTAATTTACTTAAAATTGATCTTTAATGATACCTGAAAATTTTTGATTAACTTTGCATTAGGTACTTTGTTCCGATATCAGCTATTCTGGGCACGTGAAAAATAAGAATTTTCAGGGCACCTGCAGTAGTATTTTTGCATATTGGCACAATACAATATTTATAGGATATTTTTTACAGATTTCCTTGTTTACTAAAAATAATTATACTCGAATTACACTGTAATTAAAAAAACAAACGTAACTTAAACAACAATTACTATCTGGGCAAATAAGGCGGCTCTCCACATGCTAACTATGTACTCGTCTAAAGGCACACCTTTGTTTCCGAAGTTAAGATCGGATATGCTCGGGCCACGCTTGAACTCATCGTCTGATTGATTGATGTCGTGTTGCGACGAGGACAAAATAAATCGGATAGAGCTAGGAGATGAGATGGCTCCATCGGGCCTAAAACCCATCGGGCCTAAAGTTCAACTGGCCTAAACCCGAGTGTATCCGGCGGGCGTTCGGTTAAGCTCATATGGCATAATCCGTTTTACACCCATTTGGCCTAAACTCCAGACGTGGAGCAAACTATTTTGGTATTTTGGTTAGAGCGGCTGAACAGCTGATCGTAGACGAAATTTCAAATTATCGTCTTCCCATAAAAGAGTTGGTACTAATTTATTTGCATCTTTCTCGGTATTTTAAGGATAACCAATTGCTTTTCATATTTTGTTTAATTAGCTTACGTTTTAAGAATAGTTTTTAGTGGTTTAATTAATGGTGAATAATATTAACTGTTTTATTGATTTTTTTGGGATAAAACTAAGAGGTCAGGTCTATGTGTAGTGCGTTTTCACTCCTTTTTCATCAGCTTCCGAGTAGCTAATACTTTGTTACTTTAAAATTTATTTTAAGTATCTGATTATAAGTGTTTTTAGAAGGTTAACTTATTAAATAGGTAATCAAAAACTAAACTTTTGCAGTTAATACTTATGTCATACAGGACACATCTGTGGAAGAACTAAAAGAAACGGTTATTATTATTTATTTCCACGAGAAAATCACCGAACCATTCTAATATTTTCTAGCATATTATGCAACTGGATACTTTGGAAAATTGTTGCCAGAGTAGGTACTAACTCCGAAGAACTTCTACAATGAGCGTACCTCATATCGTACGGTTTTATAATAGGTAGTTCTTTGCTTTTTAAGTGCGAAACGATCTAGAAAACAATTGGTAAAGCATTGTATGAGTTTTGTTAACAAATTAATCTGCAAAAAAAATTGTAATACTGTTGTGTTGTAATCACAACACACAAATGGGATCTCAAACAAATAATAGGTCACTTCATCTTTAAAAAGACGCTGATGCTAGGGAAGCTGCTTGAGACAAGTCTAACAAGTGTAACAAGCAACTAATCCGTTATAAAATTTGGTGGTAATATCACTTACCAGTGAATTATAAATAATTTTTTCCATACAATACACTGGCACGTGTACAATAAAGAAAGTATGCGTATTCCATCCTTGTTTGACAACTTTTCGAGTGTTAGGCTAATTGCAGAAACGAAGATCTCCGATTCGACACGAAGTGAGTTTCGGGATTAGGCCAGATGAACTTTAGGCCACTTGGGGCTATCCCCTAGGAAATATGGATGTTTTTTGTGTTGCATAATAAAACTGTTCTATTTTCTTATTGCATAAATCGTTCATAAAGCAAGCTATTACAAACCATAGATTTAGAAATGAAATATTAATGACTCAAAAATACAATTTTGAAGAACATCACTAGGATAATTTAACCAAAAAAATGTTTTACTTTTTAGTACAATTTATTAAAATTCAAACAATGAGGGTATTCGACTGAGAAAAATTGGATCGATCCGGATCAGTCTACGAACTGTTTGCGAAATACGTAATTAAATCAAGAACGGTAGTAAGAAAAGATAAAGTGACATTGGAGTGTCGTATAGTGATTTGGACCGATCCAATTTTTGTCAATCAATTACAGCTATGTTCGGAAGAACATCAGAGGATGTCAAGAGTAACTTTAAATATTATTACACAGAAAAGAAGGATGATTGAATCAAAAAAAAAATATTTTACTCAAATAAATGTGTTATTTCAATATGTCCAACCAAATAATTGTTTGACTTATTTAATTTTACTATTTGAACTTTTACTTAAAAAGCATCTTGATTCAAAAAAATAATTTCTTGAAACAAGAAACATAAATTCTTTAAATTATCTGATATGGTCCAACAAAGATATTTATTTTTTTCATCTAAACGTTATGTATTTCAAAGCTAACACAAAACTTCTTTGATAAAGAAAAATTAGTTTTGAAATACGCATTTTCCGTTTTTAATTGAACGAAAGAAGCTTTTATGTCATACAAAGGAATTTTGGTTCAAACAAAATACTGTGTTTTACTTATTCTTTAATGCAAACTCAAGTTGGCTTGGGTTTCAATTAATAGAATTTGAAGTGAATAACAGATTTTAGGATATGCATTTTTCACCTTTAAACTAACAATTAACCTCTATTAGATACCATAAAAATGTATACTGATTCAAATTCACCAATGTATATGATTTTATAAAACATTTCTTTCCAAAAAAAATTGTTTGAACCGAATCACAAAAAAGTCGAGGGCCAAAAGGTGCCCCCCCCCTTTCTTGGCAGCAATTGTATTTGAAATATAATAGGTTTTAATGATTTCTTACGAACAGCATGACATAAAGTTGTTTGTAATTGCTTAGTATTGCCATATTTGTGGCTTATTTGTATATATTGATACCAGAAAGTTATTACTTTTTAAAATGGGCCCGAATTTTTTTAAACTTTACCTGGAATTCTAAACATGTTTTCTAAAAAACACTATTTTTTCCTTTTGACAGCTTAAAAGTAAAATTTAAAAATTGTAGGTGTCTTACTTGCAATTATACAAAACAGTACGTGACAAAATTTATAACAGTTAGCTTCCTATCGATCGTGATGGAAATACATTACTTCTGTTTTATAAAATAACAATTTAATACTGTATAAAATAACAGTATAATGCTTTTATTTTTTTTTAAATATTAAAAACACGCAAAGGGGAAATTTTGACCAGTTTATTGACAAATTCATTTTACAGCTTCCTGATCTCCGAGATATAAAATACCAAAAAGCCATTTTTACTGACACTTCAGGCGTGACCTACCAAGCTAAATCTATATTTTCTTTCTGCGGCCAGAAGGTCTATTATCCATTCACCAATATATTTTTAGAATGGTCGTGGAAACAAGTAAGTGATATCGAAGTGGGCCCCGGAGAACAATGCATTCCGTTTCTGAAGGCGAAAACCCAGATGTAAATAGGATTCCGCAAGAGAGACACTTCGTATGGAGATATGTAGCTCGAGGCAGATGAATTTGTTATGGCTGAATTTTCTCGCCGAAGCTCGCCTGAAAAGAGTTACTTTGCATACTTTTAAAGTCCTCCGCTACCGGCTTTTGGGAAAAGTTTTGTGGGTTTTACGGCGCCATACGTTGCCTTTAACTATTTTTCTTTTTAGAAGCAAGGCTTCCTCTTTCTGCTTAAAATATATATTTGAGACAATTACAGGGAGAAATTAAAAAATCAGCTGAAGTCTTCACTTAACTTTCGTTTCCAAATGAAGTTAATTACAATAAAATTTTAAGTCACACTATTTCGTCTTTTGTCAACAGTAACACATAAGTTTTATGAACTAGTTCTAAATAACAAGTCAAACTATAGCACATTTACGTACTGTTTATGACAATTAAACTCATTTATTACAGCAAAAATAGAGAATTTTTACCATTTCCTGCCGAGGATTTCGACTGAATAAAAAAATATTATTTCTTTTAGGCGAATGGTCTAGAGTTGTAGACTACACAGAAAAAAGAGCTCCACTTGTGTCAAGATATTCAGTGATCTTGACAAACTGAGTCTTATAATAAAAGCAAAGACATTGAATTACCAGAATTGCTTTTCCCATAAGAACATGAAGGTTCTTGAAGTATTTTACAAATTCTTTTGGATTACCCCTATTACTTTAAGATAAGAATATTTTTCTTAACATATGGACCCTTATATCAAAGATGTTTAGTTGATCTGATCTGATACTTGAATTTGGCTGTAGACCCTGTGCTCTACGTATCACTTGCGTTCTGGATAATTTGCGAAGGCTTTTTAACAAAGCCGCGCACACCAACCAAAATTAAGTTGCGCAACAAACTTGATGAGGGAATATCCGTGTTGTGCTCTTATCGGTAATTACGGCAATTCACCAGTTACTGGAAGAATGGAATCTGGGCCACATGGTGGCGAAATCGAAGGTAAGTATAATTTATTTCTGCATTATTGCAGTTCATATTGTAGGTGATGTAGCTAAAATTAGTACACGGACAGTAAAATCAAAAATTATCGACCCAATTACTGTATTATTTCAGTCATTTTAAGAATAGTCTGAGAGTCACTGAACCCTGTTAGTAACGGTATTTGCAGAAAGCTGGAAATTTGTATATTGACGATTGAAGAGCAACCATACGTTAAAATCATGACCTGGGAAGTCTCCCCTGGTCGCGTCATCAACCCCTATATTTTTGAAAATGTAAAAAAAATAAAAAATTAAAAGTTAGGTCACAAACTTCAAATTGTAATATGTTTGAATTTAGACATAACAAAGCACAAAAAAAATTGCCTGGCGATTCTGTAGGTCGCGCGCACCTGCCATGTGATTCTAAATGTGCTCCGTGCAGGGCATAAAATAAACATTGTCCTACAGGTTCCAATTTTTACAGGCTCTTTATTAAACGATTTAACGTAAATATGTTCAAGGCCAGGCGCTCAATTCTCGAGTTACGACTGCAACATGTCGCATGCGTGATATGCGAATCTCGACGGAAATGTCTAAATGTGTATTCTTGAATCACGTATGCGAATTATATCGGTCGACATTATCACGAGTGGGTAAAATGATGTGAGATTTATTACGATCTCCGGCCGACCAATTACGATCAATTATTGTCGCGGCCTTATTTTAATTTTATGCTAATAGAATGAAAATGGCGGAATATGAAGAGCTAGAATTACTTGTTGCAATTGAAAATCAAGAAATTCAGGAAGATAATGTTAGATTTCCACGAAATACTATCAATATCGAGACGGGTTTAATATATCAGATAGGCAGTTTTTAAAACATTTTCGTCTAAGCAAGGAATTGACACGAAATTTGATTTAGTTCGGCCCTATGTGCGAGAAAGAACTAGGGTATCCTCTCCATAGAAACCAAAGTAGCTTGAATTAAAATTCAATATATTTATGTAATTTTATTAATGAATTATAATTAATTTTTATCCAGGTGCTCGTTACATTAAACTTTCTGGCAACTGGATGTTATCAACTGCCCATCAGAGTAAATGAATATATATATATATATATATATATATATATATATATATATATATATATATATATATATATATATATATATATATATATATATCCCAATCCTCTGTTAGTCGATGTATCATCAAACCATATCATAAAACATATCATACTGTATATGATAAACATAACAACATAACCTTAATAGAAATCAACGATCCTGTAAATCCATTGAACTCCAATCAGTTCAATGTGTAAATCACGCCAAAGTAGTTCAAATGTACCCTACATGCTATGTTGCCACTTCTTGTCCTTCGAAAATAACTCGAATGCGTGAAAAAGATTCGCATTGCAATCCAAAATAGTCGTTCGACATGATCGTGCGACATTTGTCGAATGCGACATTCTTAAGCGAGATTCCAGAATTGAGCGCCAGGCGATTCTGACGGTCGCAAGGGCCCGCCAGATGTGGAGATGGATAAACCGGGAGTGCGAGAGCACAAAAAGATTGGTATGGATACTAGGTAGGTATAAGATGGTTGTATGGAATACAATTTCAAATTAAGTATAAAAAATATTTTTATCATAAAAAAATACTTTTTTGAAACTAACAATTATTTTCAATTTTATACAGGGTGTCCGAAAAGTCTTAGTATGAGCAAATATCTTTTTTATTAATAAAGATACAGCTACCAAATTTTAGGTGTATCTTATTGGTTACTAAATCTACGTTTTTATGTAATTCACCTTTTTAAACCACATTAAGGGGCGACGCACAGTAACATATTCCGAAAATAAAATGGATTAAAGCAAATATCTTTTATTCGGAAAAAGATTTCGATATTCGGTGATTATCTATTTGGAAAAATTTGACACAAAGTGCCCCTCCTATTGTAAATACCATAAAGAATACGTAAAATTCGACACTTGTTGCTTTTTTTTGTTAGTTTGGTCGTATTTTACTGTTGGAATTTGATAAATATGATTTTTTTAAAAACTAGACCAAAAAAGCTTTCATTTGATTTTTTTGAAATTTTTTAGACCCATTTTTTGCGGAGTTACAAATTTTTGAAAGTTACAAGGTTTTTTATTATTACTTTTTAGTATATTTCCACAGCAATAATGTACCTCTAATTTAAGAACGTGGTATATATGTATGTATTTAAGGGAAATATGAAAAAAAGTTAAATCGAATTTTTGTATAGGTCTCACTGTTTAGAAAATACAGGGTGTTAAAAATGTGTGATCTAAATAACATTTCATTATGTAATATCTACTAGGAACGAGATATCAATTTAAATTTTGGGACACGTTATCTCTACATAAATGCCCATTAACCTAGCTGACGATAGCCAAATAAGTCACTTTAGAGGCGTAATATTTTTTTAGTACCCGGTGTATTACCTCTTTTTTTTATTAGCCTGGTTTGTTTACTAAAACTTTTTACACTTTTAAGATTTTTTCATACGAGCTGTAGTTACCAATATTTTTTCGAATTAATGCGTTGAAGTAGTTTAAAATAAGTTTTCCGGATTTTGATTATTTAATTTAAGCAAGCCATGACTTATCGCTAATAACCAAAAATGAAGGTGCTTGTCATAGTGCATTAATCTGGTTGTCAAAATTTATCAAAAAGTATTTATTTCCGCTGTTAAATTATGATCCAACATCTTTAATACCCTGTATATTCTTAACATATAATTATATGGGAGGCCTAGTTCAAAAGTATACAATCTCCAAGTTTCAACAAAAATTAGATAAATGGCGTTTCAAATGTAAATTTTGGCGTTGAATTGAAATAAACCGTCATTTCGTATCAAAACGGTCAAGCTCCAGTCTATTTTTGGTGTAGAAAATTAGGTTTAGTTCCATAATTTAGTTTCAAACCGTACAAACTCCTAACTAGACAATTAAAGCAAATGTACAATCTCCAGTGCATATTAATACATTACTATACAGTAATTTTCAAAGCGAGGAATACTTCTTTCGCGCTAAAATCAGATGTTTACGTGTTGTTTTAACAGGTTATAACTTTGTGGAAAAAACGTTTAAAAGCATATTCGTTTATGTTAGTTAGCTGAGTCTTAAGTATATTTGTTAGTTAAGTCTAAATAAAAATGTTTATCTGAATTAAATTTTATATCCAAAGTCAACAATCTTCACCAATTTCATAACGTACAATCCCCATATCTGTTTTGTAAATATTTTTGCAAAACAACAAACAAAACTTTTTTTCCTAGAACTTTATAAAATATCAATAGAACTATGGCAACATCTCAATGGAATATTCAGATTTTAATAAGAAGGCATCACATTCAATTCAAAGATTTTTTTTGTTTTCTGGAAATTTGTTTAAACTAGAGATTGTACACTTTGGACCTAAGCCTATATTATACATAATATACATATATATATATATATATATATATATATATATATATATATATATATATATATATATATATATATATATATATATACAGTCGCGAGATTAATTATTCGTCTACCTCTAAAAATTTTAGGAATAGTTGTTATAAATAAATTAAAGGAATAGAAATCAGTTTAAATGGCCATGGTCTTAAACTACAGCATTTTTACATTCCAATAAATGTAAAAAGGATAAAATTCACACTACTTTAAAAAGTGTAGAAATAAAAAAATATTTGTGTATTACTTAAACTGCGAGCGAAATTATTCGTCCATCCACTTGAAGGCCAAAAAAAAAATGGATGAAAAAAGGATGTAAAAATAAATGTATTTTTAATATCCTTCACCTCAGTCACTTCCAAACCAAATTCATAAGGGTGCATTTCTTTAAACGTAAAACATCTAAAAATGGTTGGTAAATTGTTCGAGGTGCCGACATCCGTTAGAGAGTTGATAATAAAATTAAAGTTAGATGGAAAGTCACAATATAAAATAGCAAACATTGTGGGACGGAGCAGGAGAGTTCAATATATTATAAAAAACCATAAGACACAACAAATAACACAAAACTTACCTGGCAGAGGAAGAAAATCCAAAATTTCTGTTAGAGAAAAAAGGGAAATATTAAGAAAAGTTCGACAAAATCCCCGCAATACTGCAGTAGATCTTTCTACAAGTATGGAAAACGATTACAACAAGAAAATACACGTAACAACGATTAGAAAATTTCTGCGGTCAAATGGCTACAACGCTCGAGTTGGCAGAAATAAACCTTGGATCAATAAAAAAAATCGAGACAAACGGTTAGAATTTGCAGAAAGTAATCAAAACAATGATATGGAGTTTTGGAAAAAGGCATATTTACAGACGAAACTAAAATTGAGTTGTTTGGCAAATTTTAGTCTCGTCTGTAAATATGAATTTTTTCCAAAACTCCATATCCTTGTTTTTATGGCTTTCTGCAAATTCTAACCATTTGTCTCGATTTTTTTTTATTGATCCAAGGTTTCTCTATGCCAACTCGAGCGTTGTAGCCAGTTTCCCGCAGAAATTTTCTAATTGTTGTTACGTGTATTTTCTTTTTGTAATCGTTTTCCAAACTTTTAGCAAGGTCTACTGCAGTAATGCGGGGATTTTGTCGAACTTTTCTTAAAATTTGCCTTTTTTCTCTAACAGAACTTTTGGATTTTCTTCCTCTGCCAGGTAAGTTTTTTGTTATTTGTTGTGTCTTATGTTTTTTAGAATATATTGAACTTTCGACCTGATCCGTCCCACAATTTTTGCTATTTAATATTGTGACTTTCCTTCTAACTTTAAGTTTATTATCAACTCTAACGGAAGTCGCGTCGGCACCTGGAACAATTTACGACCTTTTTTTAAATGTTTTACGTTTAAAGAAATGCATCCTTATGAATTCGGTTTGGAAGTGACTGAGGTTCAGGATATTAAAAATACATTTATTTGTACATCCCTTTTTTATCCGTTTTTTTGGCCTTCAAGTCGATGGACGAATAATTTCGCTCGCAGTGTAAGTAATACACAAATATTTTTTTATTTCTACACTTTTTAAAGTAGTGTGAATTTTATCCTTTTTACATTTACTGGAATGTAAAAATGCTGTAGTTTCAGACAATGACCATTTTAATTGATTTCAGTTCCTTTAATTCATTTATAACAAATATTTCTAAAATTTTTAGAGGTAGACGAATAATTAATCTCGCGACTGTATATACATATATATATATATATATATATATATATATATATATATATATATATATATATATATATATATATATATATATATATATATAATAAATGTTAATGGGAAGATTTACTTCTTCGCTAGTGCAGCGAAAAGGTCGTGAATGAAAAATAAAAATAATGAGGACTATCTTTGATTCTGGTCTGGGTGACCTCCTGCTATCGATTTCTGGGCCCTTACCCATCAGTGGGCAGGCTTACACCCAGGGTGGCTGAAGAACAGACCACGATATATATATATATATATATATATATATATATATATATATCTATATATATATATATATATATATATATATATATATATATATATATATATATATATATATTGTTTGAACATTTAACTTTTGTCTACTCGGTACAATAAACAATTATTCTCATGACGGCCAACGACTATAAAAGGCAGTCCGGAACGCGGAGAAAAGGGGAGTCGGGCTCCAGCTCTCGACGAGTAAAGTACTCCTAACCTTAAAGGGAGTCCAGCTCCAGCTCCCGACGACTACAGAACTCCTAACCTAAAAGGCTATCCAATATCGGAGCATAGTATTGCCCTAAGGAAAGCGAATCCCCTGAAGAAGACGAGTCCGCCACGTTAGGCTTTTCCTGGGGGAGTCTTTGTTGAAGATATTCGAGACAGGAAAATTATATTTTTGAGAACTTGACGTTATACTTTATACAATGTTTGGAGTAATAAAAAGAAAACACATTTATTTATGTTAACGAAGTCTTTAAATCTTAGGTTAACCTAGATCCCTGAAGAAGACGAGTCCGCCACGTTAGGCGTTTCCTGGAGGAGTCTTCGTCGAGGATATTGAAGACAAGAAATTATATATTTTCTTTAGGAAACAAATGTAACAACCTCGGGTATTTATTCTCAGTGCAGACGATCTATTGATCTAGGTTAACCTAAGATTTAAAGACTTCGTTAACATACATAAATGGGTTTTCTTTTTATTACTCCAAACCTTGTATAAAGTATAACGTCAAGTTCTTAAAAATATAATTTTCCTGTCTCGAATATCTTCAACAAAGACTCCTCCAGGAAACGCCTAACGTGGCGGACTCGTCTTCTTCAGGGGATTCGCTTTCCTTAGGGCAATACTATGTTCCGATATTGGATAGCTATAACGGAAAGTAAATGTGCTATATTACATCAAAGAAAAGGGGCTTCTGGATATTCGTATGAATGGACAGGTTAGAATGGGGCTCCGCTGTATCGGGTTCCACACTCGTGACAGGACAACCGCGTGTTGTCCCAACAGCAGGATAAAAATTAAAGGGGGCCTCACTATATAAGAGAATCACACCCGTAGCAGGTCAACCGTGTGTGATCTCAATAGCAGATGTTAAAATGGGGCTCCGCTGTTTCGGGGTGCTACGCTCGTGGCAGGTCAACCGCGCGCAGACCCAACAGCAGGACCAAAAATTAAAAGGGGGCCTCGCTATATAAGAGAATCACACCCGTGGCAGGTCAACCGTGTGTGATCTCAATAGCAGAGGTTAAAATGGGGCTCCGCTATTTCGGGGTGCTACGCTCGTGGCAGGTCAACCGCGCGCAGCCCCAACAGCAGAATAAAAATTAAGGGGGCCTCGCTATACAAGAGAATCACACCCGTGGCAGGTCAACCGTGTGTGATCTCAAAGCAGAGGTTAAAATGGGGCTCCGCTGCTTCGGGGTGCTACGCTCGTGGCAGGTCAACCGCGCGCAGACCCAACAGCAGAATAGAAATTAAAAGGGGGCCTCGCTATATAGGAGAACCACACCCGTGGCAGGTCAACCGTGTGTGATCTCAATAGCAGAGGTTAAAATGGGGCTCCGCTGTTTCGGGGTGCTACGCTCGTGGCAGGTCAACCGCGCGCAAACCCAACAGCAGGATCAGCGACGAATTTATGGGATAAGAAAATCCTATTCATCAACTGGAGTAAATTTACAAAATTATTTGCTTACCCTTTCAGGTTACGAGGTCTTCAGTCTTCGAGATCTGGAGCCAGACTCCCTTTAAGGTTAGGAGTTCTTCACTCGTCGAGAGCTGGAGCCTCCTTTTCTCCGCGTTCCGGATTGCCTTTTATAGTCGTTGGTCGTCATGAGAATTGTTTATTGTACCGAGTAGACAAAAGTTAAATGTTCAAACAAAAACCTGTCAACCTTGTCAACCTCTTTGTGACAAGCAAAACTTTATACAAGAAAACCCAAAACTAAAATAAAAATCAAACATCTTTACATGGAACAACTTGAACGAAAAGAAGAGGAGATAAAGCAAACGAGAATTGAAAAATATCGTCACAATATATATAATATCTGTTTCTAAAAAACTAGATAAATAAAAAAAAACTATTGTTAGATATCTTGATATCTCCTTGTGTATAATATTGTTCATAGATTTATATTTAATATTATCTCAGAAATCGTTGCAAGTGACTATTATATTTGCTCGTTATAATTTTATTTACATTATATCTATTGCAGGTAACAACATACTGTTAACAACAAAACCATTTTTAACATCACTTTTTACTTAGCACCGGCTATTTCCTAATAAATATACTTGGTATTTTGTAGTAAATCAGTTTATTTTATGTAATGACAATAACATATTATATCAAAGTCAGATATCCTAACAAAACTAATACCATGATACAGGTAACGGTAAAATACATAATATATAACAATCCTCCCCGCTATATTTGAAACTATAGATTAAGTCTTTGAACAGGTTTTCTTATTCTTTCTGATCTTCTAAATATTCTGTTTTTACACTCATTTTTCTTGTCATTCTCTTTCTCATAAGGCTCTGCAGAAATTATATTCCTATCATTTGTACCGTTTTGAACTTCTGTAAAAGTATTTTCATGAGCAGAAAAAACAGACCCCTCTTGTCTATTTTGTGAAGGCATAGAACTCGACTGGTCTTGCATATAATAAGAACATGATGGCCCACTTTGTAAATTAGAATCTTGATGATAAGAATCACCTTCAGTTGAGGTAGATTCTAATAAATGACCCTTATTATTTTTATCTGGTACATTTGCATCTGGAAATTCTGGTGGAATTTCTTGTAATGTAACTTCAGTTGCAGCTATTTGATCGATATGTCTTCGCCAGATTTTATTACCAGGTACCTTAATTAAATAATGTAGTAGACCTTCCCTTTGGAATACTTCTCCAAATTCCCATTTTTTACTTGTATTGGAATAATTTCGTACACGCACTTTATCGCCAATTTGAAATTCTCGTAAAAAGGTTTGATGTTTTCTGCCGTAAACATCTTTCATTGTACTTTCATTCTGTCGGACAACATCTTCCTGTGTACTTTTATTTGGTCTAACCAGATCAATTCTCGTGCGTATATCATAATTCATTAATAAGGTACACGGTGAAAGTCCTGTAGCTGCATTTGGTACTTTTCGGTATTGTAAAAGAAAAATTGATAATTTAAAATTTATATCACCAGCTTCTTCAGACATTTTCTTTAGAGCATTTTTAACCGTTTGTACAAATCTTTCGGCTTGGCCGTTAGTGGCGGGATGGTAAGGAGCAGAAAAACGATGCTTGATTCCATTGGAATCCAAAAATGTTTTAAATTCTAGAGAAGAAAAGGTTGATGCATTGTCCCTTACTAACACAAGAGGTAAACCAAAACGGGCAAATATCTCTCTTAACACTGCAATTGTTTTTGAAGTAGTTATGGAATTCATTGGAACTACTTCTAGCCATTTTGAATATGAGTCTACTAGAATTAAGAAATACTTTCCCAGAAACGGTCCAGCAAAATCAATGTGTAATCTTTGCCATGGTAATTTAGTATTTTCACAGTAGTGTACTGTTTTCTTCGGTTGATTTTGTGTCATCTGACAGCTTATACAACTTTTAGTCATTTTCTCAATATCATCATCTATATTTAGCCACCAAACGTAAGAACGTGCTAAATGTTTCATTTTTACTATTCCTAGGTGGGCCTCATGTAATTCATTTAGTATTTTTTTTTGCAAATTACGAGGTATGACTACTCTTGTATTCTTCATAATAACTCCATCAGCCAAAGAAAATTCGAAATCTCTTCCTTTAAAACCATTCTCTTGAATGTTCTGTCCATGTAGTAAACAGTCATAAACGTTCTTTAAAACTTCATCTTGTCTAGTTTCTTGCACAATTTCTGAATGGGTTACGGGTAGTCTTAACAGTTGTTGCAATTGATAAGCGTTTACTGAATCGCATATGTAGGCATCGTCATTTTTTGGATCTAACTGAGGTAATCTTGAAAGAGCATCCACATTTGCATTATCTGTTGTACGAAAAACCATTTCTAAGTCAAATCCTTGTAAGAACTGTGCATAATGTAACATTCTGGTTGCAACCATGGAAGGCAAATGTTTTTGTGGGTGAAATATGGATACTAAAGGTTTATGGTCTGTGATGAGTTTAAATCTTCGTCCATATACATATTGAAAAAATTTATTTAGACCCCAGTAAATTGCTGTGGCTTCCTTGTCAATGTGACTGTAATTTCTTTCTGATTTATTTAAACATCTTGATGCAAATGCAACTGGTTTTTCCGTTCCATCTGGAAAGGTATGTAATAATATTGCACCCACAGCATAAGGGCCGGCATCCGTCGCTAAGCTTAAAGGTAAATTTGGGTCGTAAGCACACAATACTTGATCAGAAGTAATTTCACGTTTGATTAAATTAAAAGAATTTTCACAGTCTTTCGACCAGTACAAAGGAACATCTTTTTGTAGTAAGTGGTAAAGCGGATATAATTTTCTAACAAGGTTTTTAAGAAATTTTCCATAGTAATTTACCATACCTAACCAACTTTTCAGTTCTGTTATATTATTTGGTCTTCTTGCATTTTTGACAGCTTTAATTTTTTCTTCAGATTTTTCTAAACCATTTTCTGATATGTTGTGTCCTAAATATGTTACTGATCTTTCAAAAAATTTACATTTTTCTATTTTAATCCTCAAACCAACTTGTTGTAAACGTTTTAGAACCATTTCAACTCTTTTCAAATTTTCATTAAAATCACATCCTTGAATTCTGACATCGTCTAAAAATACACATACTCCAGGTATATCTTTCAAAGTTCTAGATATCTAACATTGCCATATTGCAGGTGCTACCTTGGTGCCAAACATTAGTCTGTTTACTTTATAGTTTCCCTTTGGTGTAGTAATTGTTTGAATTTCTGCACTTCTAGAATTCATAGGCATATGTAAGTATGCTTCTCGGATGTCTAAAGTTGTAAATACTTTACCTCCTAACATGGTCTTCGCAAAAATGTCCTCCACATTAGGCATTGGATAATTGTCATCTTTTAGTACCCTATTTATTGTTACTTTGTAATCTGCACATAATCGTATTGACCCGTCTTTCTTGATAATTGGAACAATTGGAGTACCCCATTCGCTGTATTCCAGTTTACTAATGATTCCGATTGTTTCGAGTCTGTCAATTTCTCTTCCCACCTTCTCTTCTATGGCATACGGTATTTTTCGAGCTGGTACATAAATTGGCATTACATTGTCTTTAAGGTATAAATTTGCTTCAAAATTATTTATTTTTCCTATTTCAGGTTTAAAAACAGTGTCAAATTTGGATTGTAAACTTTTAAGTATTTCACTTTTTTCTATTTCGTTTATTTGATTTGTTTGAAAAAATTGTATATTACATAACTGCATCCACTCTCGCCCGAAAATTGGGTCAACTTTGCCTGGAATTATATAAAGATTACCAAAACAATTTTCTTTGTCCAGTTTAATTTCCATCGTAGAAAATCCAATAGGATAAATTACTTCTCCTGTATATGTCCTTAAAGGTAGTGTAGTGTTGAAAATTTGTTTTTTAGGAAAAAGTTTTTTAAACAATTCACATGACATGGATGAAACGGCAGCTCCGGTATCATACTCCATACGAACGGGTAATGAATCCAGATTCAAGTTGATTAAAATTTTTTTTGGTTTTTGTCTGTTTTCAGGTAGAAAGAAATCTTCGACCACATTAATGTAGTAAATTTCATCATCATTATCTTCCAGTTCTGAATTAGTAAAATCTACCTGATTTTGATTTTTTGTGTTCGTCTGTATCTTAGTACAATTTTCTTTCCAGTTTTTCATACAAACTTTGGCTAGGTGACCAAATTTAAAACATTTTGAGCATTTTGAATTAATATGAAAACAGGTGTTAGCCAAATGAGATTCATCGCCGCATCGGAAACATTGTTTTCTCTTAGATGTCATATTCCTGTTCTTTAGAAAATTTTGATAACCCTGTACCTTTTTTTGAGTTTTAACTTGATTTTGATCTGGTGAAAACGACGTTGTTGAAGAATTTTGAATTTCCTTAGTTTCTTTATAGACAGATTCCATCGCTAACGCAACTTTGACACATTCAGAAAAAGTGTTATCAGGGGCTTTTAACTGGATAAGTTTTTCGATGTAATTAGGATTTCTTAAACCACTTATAAATTGCTGTCGTAAATGAATATCGACCGTAGGCGCATATCACAGTTTGTACATTTGAAATTGCAGTTTCTGCTAAGTTTTTTAAGATCTGTTACATAGTCTGAAATGTTTTCACCATCTCGTTGAATTCGTTTAGTAAAACGATTTTGTTCGGTAATGATACTAGATGTAGAATTTAAATGTTCTTTAACTAGATTGACTAAAACATCATAAGATTTTGTTTTCGGATACTCTGGACTGGTAAGATTGTATAGTAATTGTAAAATTTTAGTTCCCATTGTATGTAATAACCATTCTTTTTTCCTAATATCTATTTCCGTAGCCGTACCTGTGATTTTATTCATATCAAAAAAATGTTCAAGCCTTTTTATAAAAATATCCCAGGTTCCATTTTCTTCATTAAAAAATTCTACGTGAATGTTTTCATTTCGAACAGAATTGTCATTTCTTGATTGTTGAATTATTTTAGCAAGGGTTTCCATTAATGTATTGAATTGTTCTGCATCCATTTTGAAAGGTTCGTTTCTTCTCGTCGCCAATTAATAAATATACTTGGTATTTTGTAGTAAATCAGTTTATTTTATGTAATGACAATAACCTATATCAAAGTCAGATATCCTAACAAAACTAATACCATGATACAGGTAACGGTAAAATACATAATATATAACATTTCCAAAAATGCATCTATTCACATTTGGAGTAATCACCTTAATTATGTTCTACATACATACTTTGCTGAGTATAGCAGGTTGTTATATTTAATATTTGGGTTTACGACATAATTTATTAATTCATTAATTCACCATCGTAAAAGACAAAATATGTTGTTCCATCTACTTCGTCATTTTAAAAATAGCCACTATAAGTAGCCTTTTTTATAGCTCTATATTTAAGCAGTTAAAACCTCCAATTACACATTTCAACTTCACATCATTCCTATAGGCATTAACATGCAGACGGACTCAAAATGAAAGAGGGTTAAAAATAAAACTTTGCTTTTACCACACCAAATGTTCGTCACAACAAATTGCCGGTCTGTCTAAATCCCACTGTGACATTTGCTTTCTGAATAATGTTGAAGATTAAAGGGATTACGCAACCCTATGTACTTGTGTGCTTCTGTACGCTGCACTGGAAGATTAACATTTTGTCGGTCAATAAGTTAATTATGAATTATTTTTGTGGTTTCATGTTTTATTACAGCTACCCTGCATTATTTTGCAAGAAATAACATGAAGGCAATGGTATAAATAATAAAACATAGTAAACCAAAACAAGGTCTCAGTTAATTTATGCGTTAGCTATACAATTAGAATTGAAATCCAAATATGAGTCGTCTAGCATGAGGTGATGGATGGTATAAAATGGTTTGAAAGCACTACCTATTAGTTATTTTGTGGCATTCAATGAAATCCACAATAACTAAAATGTTTTACATTTTGCTAAATACAGGTCAATCAAAAACTAATTTTTTCTCAGGATAATACATTAATACTTATTAATAATAAATTAATTATAATCTAATTTTTTAAAAATTTATTAATAAAGATATTTTTAATTGAGATCACATATTCCTGGCTGGTTAAAAATCATATTTCGTATTTTTCTATAGAGCACGCTTTTTATTTAGAAACTTTTCTTTTCTTTCGACATAAAAACGCTTTAACATTTTGTTTTCATTTTACTCAAGAGGCTATCTCTTTTACATAAAAGCAGAAGTTTTTAATTTGGCCAGTCTGCATTTCTTGTTTTTTGCGCAATAGTATTTAGAAAAAAAAAATGTCTAGCTTGGCAGAATGAAGCAAAAAGCTCGTTTTTTTTATGATAACTTAAAACCGTTGATAATATAGCCATAAAACTTTTTGAAAGTTGAACGAAATGTTTTTTAACTAGGTATTTTATCGAATGTAATAGTTTTGTCCAAAATCCAAAATGACATAAACAGTATGCTGACAGAAGATTTTGTCGAAGATTTTGAGCTAAGAACTAATTTTTAAAAAGGCAAAATAGCGATTTTTAAATGGCGGCTTAAAGTTAATCTGCCGAATTTTTAATAAAAGGAACGACCAAGAATACACAAAATCGTATAGATTAATATTATTTATAGGGTCAGTAGTAAAATGTAGATAATGTGAAACATTTTAAAGCCGGTGATAGCGGTCGACTATTTTGATTTTCTCGGAAACAGTCAGAGGGACAGAAATCGAATTTTTTGGGTTCATAGAGGAATAGTTCTAAATGGTTCCAATTAAAATCCCATATACGTCATCGGAAAGAGCTCGTCAAAGTATGTGTTATCCATATTTTTTAGTTTCTTCATTCTCTATAGGAAGGGAGCAATGGCCGATTAAATTTCGATTTTTTTACTTTTTTTGCCCTAGACATCGGTACATTTGAATCAGTTTTTATCTTTTCCTATCTATTTATTTCCCAATTTTTTAACAGTATCTTATAAAGGGATAATCACACTTTAAAATAAATATCTAATGGGTCATCCAGCAGCGTATTTAAGGGGTAAAAATCTGATTTTCTTGATTTTTTCCGACAAATCCTATTTTTAACCGACAATCTTCCGCACTATTTAACTTATTTAGTCATTCTTTGTGGGTTTATTTTATCCGTTAATTATCTAAGCATACCTCCCACTCATTTAAATCGCTTATTTTTTCGGTAAAGTTGTAAATAAATAGGTTTATTTGCATCGGGGACATCTAAAATTTGAAAATTTTTGAATTTTCGCAGATGGTCATGAAAATAAAGAATTGCAGTTTATTTACTCGAAATTATTAAGACGATATGTCAAAATTTCGCAGAAATGCCAATTTTTTTAGCAAAATTGAAAGTTTCCTGGACCGTTTTCGGCTTGAAGTATACTTGAATAAGATTTTAAGAACCTTCTACTTTAAGTGCAGGGATATTTCATTGGATGAGTTACGCATTAAATGCCATTTTTATTGAGCTTTCGATGACTCTACAACTCTGGATTTCGCCATGTACTCATGAATGATGAGTCATAAGTTCAGTTTTGACGACACAGCCTATGGGATCACGTTTTAAAAGTTTCGAAATTCGCACGAAAATTTGCAGTTTTAAATCCTTTTCTTTTGTTAATAAAGACCAAAATAAATGGATAACAGCAACCGCCATAAACATTTAATTTATGTAGAGACTATAAAAAAATATATTTCAGATTTATTTGGGCCTATATGCATATTCCCTATTATTACTCTTGAAACGTAACATAGGTAATTGGTATAGGTAAATGAAAAATAGAACGGTCAAGTTCTGAAGTTTTTATTGTTAAGAAAATTGCATTATTGTCATTGTCATCTCATAATACAGAATTGAAAAAAAAATATACAACAAAGAACCTAAATATTATAGATTTAAACTAAACGAGAGACGTGTCCACCTTTTACGTCCAAACATGTTCCCATTCTTCTTTTTGCAGAATCAAAAACAATGGTAAGCACTTGGGGGAGGAGTTGTTAATCTCCTGAAATTTATTTGTAATTCTAGCCCGAAGGTCTTCTAAATTTTCAAAAGGGGTTTTGATATCCGAGTTTTTAATGTGTGGCTATAAAAAAGTCGCACGGCGTGAGGTCGTAGGACCGTGGTGACCACCTAACTGGCATATTACGACTAATGATTCGGTCTTCGAAAAAATTTTCCAAAAAATTCAAATTATCAAAAGTTACGTGAATTGGTGCGCCGCGCGCCGTCCTGCTGGAAGTAGCCTTGTCGCATCTCTTCATCGTCTAATGCATTTACAAAATTTTCGAAAATTTCATTACGGTATAGCGCCGAATTGAGAGTCCCTTAAAAAATCGGTCCAATTAACCTTCTTTTTGATATGGTCGCCCACAGGCCAACTTTCTGTGAATGCAGAGGCTTCTTTATAAACAAATGTAGATTTTCAGAACTCCACATTCTCATATGTTGAGAATTTACATTACAACCAGAGAGGTAAAACCAGGCCTCGTCAGTAAAAAAAGGTATTTTCCATTATTATGCAAATTACTCATAAACCACTCTGAAAATTGCATTCGCTGCTGCTTGTCGTTTGGTAACAATTCTTGAATTGAGCTGAGATGATAAGCGTGCATAAGCAGCTCACATTTCAGGATTGTATGGCAGGTTCCGTAGGATACATTTTTACTTGCTGGCTTAAACGCCCAGTAGGGGTTTGTGGGTGTTCAATAACAATTTGCCTCAATTCATCTACTTTTTGTGCAGTGCGAACTTTGGGTCTCCCCACTGCTTTCCTTACTATTCACACTTCCTGTTTTTCTAAACAAAGCCACAGATCTAGTAAAAACTTGGCGACACTGGTCGAACTCGAAATCCATGACTATGTGCGGAAATTCTGTTTGAAAATTCTGAATGGCGCCCCTGTGTGATTAAACTCACTAGCCATTAGCCCTTCTACCATTTCTAAAGTAACTTTCGATCATAAATGCTTTTTGTTCTGCCGTGATTACCATATTTAATATTATTAAAAATAAAAATTTCAGAACTTGACAGTCCTCTTTTTCATTCACCTAAACATTTTACGTTTTCTTCAGGAATAGTAATTCAAGACATGCATGACTGATTCCACGGCATACCTTGAGGACGTTTTTTTGTGATCTTACGATACCGTCGCAACGTTATTTCGCTTAGCAATTTCCATTGCGAAACATATTTTTCCCAAAAGTGGCCAGATGGTTGTTTGTGAACTGGTAAATGGTATATTACACGTACTCATCATAAATATCAAGTCGAAAAGAGATGCGACATAAAGTCTTTGGCCGCTTCTTATATTTGTGAGCTGTACTGTTTATATGGTTGGTGCACAATTTGCCTCTTCCAATAGAGAAGTATTTTTTATTATATACTAAACATACCACATGTGAGCCACTGTACTGTAAATCTGCAAAATTCGTAATACATTTTTTAACACTAACACTAAACAAGCGCTTATTAAACCGTTTTTCCTCAGACATATTCTCTCAATGCTGATAACCACATAATAAAAAAAAAACAATAAAATACGATGGGGCCAAAACTTGTTTACTTAAAGATTTGTTATCGTCACGATGAATAAATACAATTTTTGACAATAATTCTTAAACTACATTAACTTCGAAAGACTGGAATTATAACGAGGAACACTCGTGTTTGCTGTCAAATCTGTGAAGAAAGCCGGTTTTTTCCTTTTTATGACATGAAATAATAATTTATGTTTGTTTCCGAACAATATGTACTTCGCTTTGCGTTGACCTGTTTTGTTGGTTTTATTTGCCTAGATACCCGATACTCTGACAGTACGATAATTAAATTGAACTGGAAGTGGCGCGCCTATCCGGTATTGAAAATGCAAAAGAGTGCAAAAAAAGACCATCAGAAACCTAGAGAGAAAGGGGCTATTTTTTATTCAGGTCTAGGTGCCCCTCGCTATCACGATTTTCGGGCCCTTACCCTTCATCAGGAAAGTTTACACCTAGGGTGGCTAAAGAACGATTTTCTTAAATCAAAATCAGACGCTTTACTGTAAATATATACAGTGTGTAACAAATTTGGAAACCTCGAAATGTCTTGCAAATCGCTCATCCGATTTTTTGTGCACTTAGGTACGCAATTACGCCCGATCCAATGGTGAGTTCCGCATTATTGTCGAGTATACCGTTTTCCCGAAATCGAAAAGAACTTTTTTTAAAATAGAATGCTCTACATTTTGTTCGATTTTCGAATTCAGCTTAAAATTCTGAATACTTCTTATTGGGAACCTTTTATCCTAGAGTTAACAGTTTTTGAGAAAGTGGTGGTCAAAAATCGTTATTTTATTGTATTTTACCTTAAAATACCTGTACACAAAAGTTTACTTGAAATGTTTGACATTGTCAGTTTCGTTTATTTATAAAAAATGGATCATCTAACAGAAACCCAAAGAATTGAAATTTTAATAATACTGGGCTATGGGCACAGAATGCGAACGCAACAAGAAGTCTGTAATATTTTCAATGACAAATATCCTGACAGAAATCCATTAATTAAATCTACTGTAAGCAAAGTTCTAAAAAAAGGTTCGTCAAACTGGAAACATAAACGCTGTACGCTCTGGCAGACCTAAGTGTGCAACAGATCGTAATGAGGCTCTGAATGTTTTACTCAGTTCAGAGGAAAATCCCCATCTTTCTACCAGAACACTGGGAAAAGAAAATAACATTTCTTACATGTCCGTAGACCGCATTCTGAAAACCGAAAATTTTCATCCGTACAAAATAAGACTTGTGCAAGAACTGAGATTACGACAGGCCGTTGGAATTTTGCTAAACCATGATGGAACGTTGCAACGCCAATCCAGATTTTGTTCACCGAGTAATTTTCTCTGACGAATCAACATTTTTTTAATTTCCGGCTCTTGCACAACTATTTCCAAATATTCATAAGTAAGTGTTGCTATTTTATTTCACCTGTTGTAATAATTATTTGAATATGATTTTTTAGGCAATAGTCAAGCACCAAATGATGAAATATGGTTTCAGCAGGATGGTGCCACACCGGACTATGCCCATAATGTTCGGCAATATCTCTTCTTCTTTAGAAGATGGATTGGACGTAAGGGTACAATCGAGTGACCAGCTCAGTCTCCGGACTTGACGCCCCTCGACTACTTCTTGTGGGACTACCTCAAAAATGTTGTTTTCAGAAATAAGCCAAATGACCCCGACGATTTAAACTTAAGGATACAAACGCACTGTAGAAGAATCGAGGAAACTAACATTCTTCTAAACGTTTTGCATGTTTTTCCGTAGTATTTGGCTTACTGCCAAGAAGTAAGTGGACAACATTTTAAACATTTAATTAGTTCTCTTCATCAATTTTTAAATTAAATCCTTTTGTATTGTTTATTCTTGTACTAAATAGCCAAATAGTATAGCGTTTTTTACGTTTCCAGTTTGACGAAAATTTTTTAAAACTTTACTTACAGTAGATTTAGTTAATGAATTTCTATCAGGATATTTGTCATTAAAAATATTACAAACTTATGGCTGCGTTCGCATTCTGCCACATAACCCAGTATCATTAAAATTTCAATTATTTGTGTTTCTGTTAAATGACTCCTTTTCAGGTAAACTTTCGTGTATAGGTACCTATTTTAAGGTCAACTACAAGAAAAGAAGGATTTTTGACCACCATTTTTTGAAAAAACTGTTAACTTTAGGACACAATGCTCCAAATAAGAAGTATTCGGAATTTTAAGCTGAATTCAAAAACCGAATAAAATAGAGTGTTCCATTTAAAAAAATCCTGTCGATTTCAGGAAATCGGAAAACTTGACAACAATGCGGAACTCACCATGGGATTGGGTGTAATTTAGTACGTAAGTGTACAAAAGTTCATAAAAATCGGATGAACGTTTTGTAAGATATTTCGAGGTTTCTATATTTTTGTTACACACTGTACACACCAGCTATTACTTGGTTATACCCGCCATAATGTCATGTCGATTAAAAGTCAACGTCAGCCACTGAGTAGTGGTAATGCCGTAGCTACGAAAAGGGGATAAAGCTCAACTAGTGATCCTAGCTGAGGAAGGATGATCCGAAAGGATGATAGCGGAAAGATTTAAGGATGCCAAAAACTACCGTTAATAACATTAAAGTGAAATGGCGGAAAAGAAATTCATTGGACAGAAAAGAAGGTAATAGGCGCCCGATAAAATCTACGGACCAGCACGACATTTTTTAAAATTATTTAAGGAATAATCCTTCCTAAAATGCTTCAGCGATAAAAACAGAAACTGGTTTCCTATGATCAGATTTAAGAACACGTAGCCGGCCTAGTTATTAGATCTGCGTAATCATCCTGCAGCAAAAAAGTCTTTTTCTAAGCAGTTTAATTAAGATAAAATGACAGGATTTTTGGGAAAAGGTGAAACTCAGTGACCAAAAGTTATTTCCGTCATGTTATAGCGGTCAAATTAAAGTATAGAGATCACCAACCACCCGTTTTCAAGAACATTATTCTTACAGTGTAGAAAAGTTCAATATCTGGGAATGTAGAAGCGCTGGGTGGACCGCAGTATATATAAAATATTTGTGATATATAGCGGTGCCCCTAATATTTGAGCAATCAGCACGACGGCTGCCCTGTCCATAGTGTCGAAGTAGTTTGATCAGCATCATTTAACAGTCTTGGGTTGGCCATCTAGGAGTCCCGATCGCAAATATATGGGAATTTTAATTAAAAAAAAAACAGGCAATTCTAACAATTTTAGTCCATAAAATGAAAAAGAGTTATGAAAAAAATTCAGAAAAATCTTGTAATAGTTTAACAGTTGCCTAGTCCACGAAGTTAAGTCGTCTTAATGCCAAAGAGACTGGCTAGTGTTATTGAGAAAAACGGAGGAGAATCTCAATATTAGCTTAAATTTATTGCTTTCGAATGTTTGAAATAAAATTAGTTAAGTACTATTCCAGCTTTCGTTTTCTACTAAATGTGTTTATTCTATAATATAGTGTAACATTAATTAGCAGGTAAAAGCCAAATTTAATAAAATTGGCACAAAGTGCTATACAATGTGAAATAGGTATCCGATTTTTTTTATCTGAGCTGTATATAACTTAACTAAATTATATAAACCTCACTTTCCGATTCCTTCAGGACTCTTATGCCTTTAAGATTTAGAAAACAAATGTTTAAACGTTCCTCGATTAAACAACTTTAAAAAGGGGCATTTTAGTGGAGGTTTTCTAACGGGATATTATTTATTTTGGTATATACAGTTAGTTAGGTAATACTAATCCTATTTTATACTTATTACCTACTAGTGTTATAAATAATCTAAGTCGGCCTTTTTCACATTAAAATAATTTAAACTAAATTCTCATCAAATTTTAATTTATTGCATTGTTTGTTGATACGGAAAAAAATATATAATTATTATTATTATTATTTCTACGAAATTCGCTCCTAAAATTCTTTGCATGCACGCACGTTCTCTAAATGCACCCTTAACTACTATAAAGGGGAAAATGGAATTTATTATCTAAGTAGCTAACTTGCTATTTATCCGATACTAAACTAATAAAAAGAAAACCTTAAAAAATTATGTAAAATCAAGAATTTAATAAAATTATCATAATTTTAACTTCTGAATCCTGCACTCTCTGTAAATTACATAAGTCTATTTTTTGTTTCCGTGAGCAGTGATCAGATCACATTTTTAGCTACAAACAATGTTTATATTTAGTTTTCCCAACAGACTTCCAATTTATCGACACATAATAATATGAATACCCACAACCAGATATTGATTAAATTCTATGTTAATGGAATTTAATATGTATAGAGAATGCGGACTAGGCATGATATGAAATTGCTATTTTTTATTTGAAGAAGTCCCTTTTTGCTTTTATATCAAATAAAACAAAAAAAAAACCGCAACATTATTGCGAGAAATGGAGGGTTACATGGAAACAATATTATCGGACATAGCTTATTTTAACTAATTGTTCTATTGATTAAAAACTCTGAAACAGGACCATATTTTTAGTTTTACTTTTTACAGGTGTGAAACGTAATGAAGCACTTGCGGTACAGGACTTTCCTCTTTTGATTCAAAAGGTTTTTTAAACCTGAAATTAGATTTCGCCTATTTATTTTTTTTATCTTCTGACAGCCCACGAAGACCGAAGTCTCAGTACTCACTACCGTGGGTGTTCTGGAAAAACCCGACTCACAAATCCAGAGCTGGAAACATCCGTAGGGATTTCGCCAGCCCTTTAAGAGGTTGTGTGGGGTGTTACCTCCTCGGTCGAGAAAGAATTCCTCAACCACCTTACGTGCTTGATTAAAATCACTAAGTCATATTGGACAAAAACCAAAATTAATAAAGCTTTACCTCTCTATTCTTCATAAAAAGTTCTGCATGGTCTTAAACCTAAAATGCAACCATCAGATATCAAAATTTTTCAGTCATATACGAGGTTTGTCAGAAGATATGAATTTTGCCCAACAGTAAAGTACCTTTATTTTTGACAATATGGGTAATTGTTTTAAAGAAATTAAAAACTTCTTCTAATATGCCATGTACATCCATCTTCCTTAATTTTTTTATTTTTACAATTTGTTCTTCAAATTGATTGTATCTGAAAAAATTATAAATTAAATTTAATTGTGTAAATCGCAATACCGACCATTTTATCTTTTCTGTTTATTAAAAACATTAATAATCTTTCCGTTTCGTGATATTTTAAAAATTTGGCATTGCATTTAAATAATTAATGAATGCATAACATAATTATTTATTTTGCAAATAGGAAAATACATACCAATAACAAGTTGTGTAACTAACATAACATAACATTGTTGTAAATAAAAATACTTAGATTTTGCCTCACTCCACTAATGCCGATATTGTCAAAATTAAAGGTACTTTACTACTGTTGGACAAAATTCATATTTTCTGACAAACCATTTTAGGTTTTATGCAGAACTTTTTATGAAGAATATTTTTTATTCGCAAAACCAATAAATAATGAAAAAGTTTTCCATATGGTTCCAATTTAAGTAGACACACTGTATATATATATATATATATATATATATATATATATATATATATATATATATATATATATATATATTTATTTATTTATAATATAATTATAGTATAATATATAATACAAAGTTAAGTAATTAGAAATTTATCTGGTTAAATCACTATAAACACATAGGTGAATCATCTGTCCGTAATTTATAGTGATATGGTAATATCATTTATATTTAAAATAAAAATTATATACAAAAATATTAATTTTAAAATATATATATATATATATATATATATATATATATATATATATATATATATATATATATATATATATATATATATATCAGCTGCTAACACAAACCAATAAGTAGGTATAACATATTATGTCGAATTTCTTCGACAGTACCACTTTACGAGAACAGTAAAATATGGGAAATTTCTTCGATCAATAGGTAATATATTAAAAGTAAATGCAAAGATTAACTAGCGAAGAAGTGAATCTTTGCTCTTACATTTAATATATTACAGACCGAAGAAATTTGCCATTTTTTACTGTTGTCGTACAATGGTCGACTACAGAATGTGAATGCTAATTTTGATTCTGGTAAAAACGTTAATATATATATATATATATATATATATATATATATATATATATATATATATATATATATATATATATATATATATAAAATGTAAATACAAAGATCAACTTCTTTGCAAGTGCAGCACAAGAAGACCGTAAAATGAAAAATATCAAGGAGGGCTATTTTTTGATTCTGATCTGGATGCCTTCCTGCTATCGCGATTTCTGGGCCCTTACCCTTCATCAGGCAGGCTTACACCCAGGGTGTCTGAAGAACATGCAACATTTTTACCAAAATCAAAATGAGACCTTATATCCATCGGTTCGTATAGGATGGGTAAGATATAGTGGTTCGCGCCAATTTCTACTGTCGAAGAAATTCGACATATACTTATTGTTTTGTACTAGCAGCCAACATTTTTGGAGCAACACTGGGTGAACTAGTTGGCGCGAGCCACTATATCGTACCCATCCTATACGAGCCGATTGATATCAGGTCTCATTTTGATTCTGGTAAAAATGTGGTGACTGTGTGAAGTCACGATTGGCCATGTTGCGTGCAGCTGAAGAGGTGGTAATTCCTTAAGCCTTTTGAGGGCCCTTTGTGGATCTGAGGTGCCTCCCCCGAATTTTTCTTTCGCGTTTTTGTTTGCTATTTTACTTGGCTCTTTGATGTCGTACGCCTGGAAGAATGTCATTGTAAAATGGATTTGAAACTGCAATGGCTGACACGCACACTTCAGACCAGCCCAATAACCTTTAGGTAAGCATTTTTCCACTCCAAAGCTTGGAGCTCGGCACGAAAGACCTAAAATTTCGAGATTTGATTTTTGTTTTTGACTAGTCATGAATTATTTTCTCTTGTTTGTTTTTAATAACGCCCTCGTGTACGTCGTTACGTGAACTGTAACGGGAGGGCATGGGTGATAAATTCTTTAATAAGCCGTGGGGTGCCTACTAGTGGATCTATATCTTGTGTTAATGAGTGACTTAAGTACTTTTTACTTGATGAAAACTTATTCTGGGGTTTCATATTTTAACTTACCTTTATCTGAGTTTTGGGGCCTTGTTTTGCCTGCCTTATACCTATTTTGAGTTATCATTACAGTCTCTTAACCATGATCTCGTGTCTTAAGAACCTACTGTAGTTTAATTTTGATATTCTTTTGTTTAGCTTTACAGTGTGTGACCTAGAGCTTAGGACATTTTCTATATTGTATGCTACCCAAAAACATAGCTATGTAATTAGCTTGTTGTATTACGTTATATATCTTATATTTTGAGCTCAGCCTATTGTAATTGCTGAATTGCTTTGATTTTATAGAACATTTAAATGCTGTTTCCACGCTACCTTTTTATTTATTATAGGTATTACCTAAATCCCTTGGTTATGTTTATTATATGTTCATACTCGTAAATTGATTATGTAAAATTTTCTAAACACCCGTGGATATAACTCGTTTGTATGAGTATTTCTGCACAGTGGTGCAGAATAGCTTTTCTTAGGTAAGTTTTATTTTCACTATTTCATTAATTAGTCGACTTCACGTAATTCTAGTGGTTTTTTTTTATTTGATATATTTGGTTTAATTTAAAGTATTTATTTTTGTTTAACTTTCAGTCTTAGTGATATAAAGAGGTAATTGCTTAAGGCCTTCAGCCAGTTGTAATTTTGCTTTGCATTTGAGTTTAATACATATTTTGAAAAATTTATTTGCTTAGGGACCGAGTTTTCCCTGCCTTGATGCATACCTTTTTATTATTATTGGGGTCTCACTTAGAGGAAGTCTCAACTCTCATCTCTCTCAACGGCTCCTGATCTTATCTCAATCTCACCTGTACCTACCTCTCTACATCTCTTATCTTTTTCTACATGTCATCTTTACACTTTCTGCGAGAGAATTGTCTTTTCTGATCGTCAGGAAGTTTGTCAGCCTTTGTCGGGAGCCAGCAACTCACTGGAGCGTCCTCTATGGTGGCGATCAACACGCCTAGGCCGTCATAGCCTTGGGCCTGGACACCATCATCGGAGGACAACGGAATCCCTTCATGCAACCTTTTCATATTTTTTTGTTACTGATTGATCAACTTTACCAGATATTGGCAGCAAATATGTTTGGCACAATTTAATTGTTTAAATATTTTTCTCGATTTAGTTGACTAATCCCTGTCACCCCTTTGTCCTTAGTTAGTTTACCATTATTTTTCTTCTTGTCTATTTGGAGCAGTTTATTTTAGAGAGACCTTTGGGACAGGATAAGTTATAGAGCGAGAGGCGACCGCAAAAAATTGAGCCGACAAAATTTCAAAATAAAATTATTTTAAACTGTTAGGTCACACAGAGATAAATAGAAAAATCATTTTGTGATAAGGCGGAAGTTGATGAATAACTTTTTCTATCCCCACTTTCGTACAATTTTTTACATAATCTGCTAGCTATCATAGAGGACAATGTTTTCATTTCGTGTTTGTCTTCATTATTGGCTACTCAAATTAAAAACATGGCGTCCTCTTCAGACGATTTGCTAACTACTACAACGGGGAATGTTTTAGTTTCGTCTTCGTCTTCATTGTTTTATTTGTCATCATTGTTAATTGTGTCGTCTAGTGAATCCTGCTTCCCCATTAAAAATCAGTTGAATGCAGCTGGCTTGCTTAATTTGAGTCGCCACTGTGTTATTTGGCATTATTATCAGTTTTGTCATCTAGTGACCTATTAATAACCTAAAAATAAATTCTTTGTAGCTATGACAACGCTGTGATTTTTGATGTTGTTTTTAGTAAGTGCGAAGAAATTAATACATTGCCGAAAAATAATAAAAATGAAAGCGTGTTTTCTGTGTGGTAAAACTGATAATTTTATTGAATTCAGTTTTTCGTAAGAAGAAGTTAAATGATACGCAGCGTCATTTATAGAGTTAGAAAATTCAATGTCCCAGTACTTGAATTTCTTCTCATGACAAATCTTCATACGCCTACACTTCTCAAAATAAGCTTCATTGAATTCCATGAAATTATCCGTTTTACCAAACAGAAAACACGCTTTCATTTTTATTGTTTTTCAGCATTGTATTTCTTTGCACTAACTAAAACCAACTTCAAAAATCACAGCGTCAACAGCGTTGTCGCGGCTACAAACAATTGATTTTTAGTGTGAAAATGGCTCATTAGATGACAAAACTGATAAACATGCACAATAATATAATAACGACTCATATTAAGTAAGTCCGCTGCAATAAGCTGATTTTTAACGGGGAAGCAGGACTCACTAGACGACAAAATTGACAAATATGCCAAATAACACGATAATGAAGACAAAGACGAAACTACTATCCATTTCTAAAGTTTTGACCCCTCAGTCTGAGGGTCAATAACAAAAAAACCACGGGGCAGAATAAACTGAAAAAATTACAGCTTGTTAGGACGTTATCCAAGAGTTTCTTCCAAAAAATGTATTATTGTAGTGTAAACGATATTGAACTTATTCATAATCAGGTAGAAAAAAACAACGATTTTACTGCGTTAATACTGATAAACGATTTTCTCATGTCTATATATTGGTTAATTTTTTCCCTATTTAAATGCAATTTTGAAGGTAGATAGAAAAATATCTATACTTTCGCAAGAGATTGGTAGTATGTATCTAAAATTCTATTTTTTTATTTTTTAATGATGTTTGTGTATCAGCTGTACTGTGGACAATTTAAAACTTTAAAAAAAATCTTTACACTCGTAGACGTAGTTATTATTATACAAATGTATTTTATTACACAAAATTAAAAAAAGCACCTTTAGTTCTTGTAAAAATTGTAATAAATATTAAAAGCCACATAAGAAAGAGATGCAAAGTGTTAAACTCCTTTACCGACATAATCACAGTACGGTGGCGTCGTCGTAAAGGTCGTCTGTAGTCCGTAGGTCCATGTATTTTTATTTGTTTAGAATTTAATCTATTTGTTATGTATTGGAAAGATTTGTAAAATAATATTATTTAGTTGATTGTGGTTGTTTATATCTAGTTATTGTTGATTTAAATTTTTGGTTTTAGTGGTAGATAGTAATTTGAAATTATTATTGTTTTCACACGATTTTTAAGATTATCTTGTTCGAATTTATATAAATACCTGATGTAATCTGAACCAAAAATACGGTACCTAACTACAGTCTAATAAGTTAAAATGTCTCGTCAGTGCAACGAACAAATGAAAAATATTATATTAAAAGTCAGAGCGTACTTTCAACAAAAGAGAAAGACACCGGTTTGGAAAATATTTTGATTGAGCAAGTGGTTAAAAGAACAGCAGATTGCCTGGGTATTAGTGAAAGCACCATTAAACGTGTTACTGCGGAAGAAAAAAGTTCCGGTATTAGTATACCATCAAAAGGGAGAAGTGGAAGGCCCCGACTGGAATGTGATGAGATTTTGCAGGGCGCCATAAGGAGAACAATATTAAATTTTTACCTGGAGCGCCGGTTTCCTTCTATAAAAGAAGTTTACCAGAAATTGAAAGAAGATGTCGATTATTTACCAGAATTTTCAGAAATGGCTTTGTACCGATGGATTAAAGAACTTGGGTTTTCCTATAAAAACAATTAATAAACCAATTTTAATGGAACAAAACACAATTGCTGCCAGAAGAGCGGAATCCTTATACGCCATAAAGAGATATCGTGAAGATTCTGGGCAAATATTTTATACAGATGAAACATGGTGCGGTGCAAATCATTCAAGGAAGTTTGGCTGGGTTGAAAGAGTTAATCCCACAAAACGGGATAATTTTGATGAATACAGAGGTGCTATACAGGAAATTAATGGCTTTAGAGGTGGAATAAAACGGCCATCAGGATCAGGACAACGGGTTATTATCTTACATATTGGTAGTAAAAATGGGTTTTTGGATGGCTGCCTGAAGTGTTTCGTTGGGAAAAAAAGTGCGGCGTCAGTGGATTACCATAACGAGATGAATAAACAACATTACGAAGAATGGTTTAGAACAGTGCTTTCCGTAATACCTGACAAATCATAATCATAATTGACCAAGCACGGTATCATACAATGTTGGATCGTTGGATCCTAATTTTGGAAATCTTACAGCTGCCTGGACAAAACAAAAAATAATAGAATGGATGTCCCAGCGAAAAGCAACATTGGCCGATGGATTTACAACGTTTAATGAATTAACCAAACCAATGCTTTTAGACCTATGCAAGAACTATCACTTTCCAAAAACGTATCTTTTAGATACAATTGCAAAGGAGTTACGTAATGATAATGTAAAGCTTCTATGGTTGCCAGTTGCACACTGTGAATTCAACGCAATTGAATTAATTTGGGCATATGTGAAAAATAAAGTGGCAAAATTGAATACTACGTTTAAAATCACAAATGTACTAAATTTGTGTCTTGAAACGATGCAGAACGTGCCAAGTTCTGCTTGGGAAAATTGCGTTGTACACGCTAATAAAATTGAGGAATCCTACAGAGAAAAAGACCACTTAGTTGATGTTGTTGTAGAACCATTAATTATTAATTTAGATGAAGATGATGATTCAAATGAAGACTTTAGTAATGATGAAGAAGGAGAAAACGATCCATAAGTGTAGGTATTCTTCGGTAAAAAAGAGTGGTGTAATCCAATCAGGTTATTTTTAGTTTTAGGTATAACTAAATTTTATCAGGGCTTTGTACCTCAAAAGTTAAATCAGATGTGATTCTACGTAAACAGGCCACTTTCACATATTTCTTTTATTATTAAGCAAAGGCAAATGCAGACAAACTTAACACAGCATTTGTTACAATTTTCCAAATATGCGAATCATAAAAATAAGGGAACATCCAAAATATTGTTTTTCTTTTAGGTGAATTATAAATAAATAAAGCTAATTGGCCTATTTACGTTACTCACTTTGAAGTAATATTTTTAAATTACTATTGATCTACTACACACGTTTTGCCTATTTTATAGATCGTAATGAAACAATCGAAAATCGTTAATTAGAAATAAATGTAAATATGTACCAATGCATATACTTATTTTTTCTTAATGTTACCAGTTACCTAATTTATCATATAGAGCACAAAAAAACCGCCACTATATTGCATTACTTTAATGATTATTACCTTAACACCCATACTATTGCACCTTCGACGCCCCGCTCCATCCCGCAAGCACAATGCTGCTATCCTTTACACAAATTAATTGTTTGTATTTACGTTTATGACAACTGCCAAAACAAAATTTTCGTTAAACGTAAAGTTACATCTCTTTATATGTAATACAAAAAAACAAATATTTTTGCTGTAAGATTACTGGTAGTAATTACATAACCACAATCATTTTTTGAATATTACTACCAAACCTAAGAAAAAAAAATAAAACTAATATTTTTTGGGACTAAAGTAAGGTTCACTTTATCGCCTGTAAAAAATTAGTTAGGCCTGGGAGTACCAGTAAGGCACAATAAATTTTTACAATTGAGTAATTGATGAAATAGGGAAAAAATGGTGACAATTTTACACTTACCTTCCCATTAGAAAAGCACCAAGGCATCTACGGTTACAAAGTTTTACATGTGTAATAGAGACAAGTAACTTGACCGAAATATGTGAAAATTATATTTTTTTAAATTGTACTTTTTACTTTACAAGCTTCCAAACTGAGAGGTCAAAACTTTAGAAATGGATAGTAAAAACATCGTTGTAGTAGTTAGCAAATCGGCTGAAGAGGATGCCAAGTTCTTAACTTAAGTCGCCAATAATGAAACGAAAAAATTGCCCACTATGATAGCTGGCAAATCGACCGATGAGGGCGCAACGTTCTTAATTTGAATCGCCTATGCATACTAGGAATATAAGTACTGACGAGAATTCCTTGCTGTGTTTGAAAATAAAAAGCTTTGTATCTGTTATTCTGATAAGCTTCGAGGTGGCACTAATGCATATTTTATTAGGAGTGAGTATAAGCTTTCACTTGATTATAATTTGAAGGTGTAAATCGATGGGTATAGTAATCACTAGAAAAAATAATACAAAAATTGTGCCAAGGCATTGCAAAAGGATTTAATGAGACACAATAATTTATTTCAATATAACTTTATAAATATAAAAGGTGGTAATTTTAAGCTGTACGTCTATTATAGGTATTGTTATGTAAAAAATTGTACGAAAGTGGGGACAGAAAAAGTTATTCATTAACTTCCGCCTTGGCACAAAATAATTTTTTTATTTGTCTCTGTTTAAAAACA
The DNA here is from genome assembly GCA_963971165.1 of Philopedon plagiatum. NCBI lineage: Eukaryota > Metazoa > Arthropoda > Insecta > Coleoptera > Curculionidae > Philopedon > Philopedon plagiatum. The sequence goes on along the minus strand of OZ020192.1, from coordinate 80,870,614 downwards.
TTTTATTCTGTAACTCTATCGGCTCAACCTCTTGCGGCCGCCTCTCGGACTATTAGCTATAGATAGTAGATTTCTTTCCTTTTTTTGCGTTGCGCTTAAAGCTGTGACTTTAATTTTTTTTGTTATGACATTTTCTTTTGCAATCTTGCGTTGGGTATGTTGCGCTCATTGTTCTTGGTCTTGTGACCTACCTGTACATACCTTATTTTACGTCAATCTGCGAGTCACGTGACCGGGTAATTTTGCGCCTTATCTTGTTTGTCGATTACCTATTAAATACCGGAAAAGTAATAAGTAATGTAATAATTTTCTCCAATTGTTTGTCAAATCTACACTCTAATGTTTCCTGTAAAAAGTGTTCATAAAGCCTAGGAAATAAATTGTAAATTTCTTTTTCAAATTTAAGTGTTTTATGTGACTCACCAAGCAGCGCAGTTTGCACTTAATTTTTTTGTATGATAGCTTTAGCTGCTGACTGGGTTGAAAGCGAAGTCCCAATGTTATCTAGGAGGGTTTCTGTTTTTAGACAGGCTAATAAAATAGTGGCGCCCTTTTAAACACCCCTACTCTCTGGCAATGAGATGGCATTATTTGGCACGCATGCGCAAGCTCCTTGCATTGGGCTCGACTCGTTGCCTTTTAAAATTTTGAATTTCTAGGACTTTCCATTTTTTTTTTTGAATTTTAGTTCTGAAGTGTAATGTCCTTAATTTATCAACCAGAAATTACCTTATGTTAACTACTTTCTAAAAATGACTAGTAAAAGTAGTTATTGCTAAATCTATTTGACAAACTAATAATTAAATTTAATTATTTAATTAATTATTTTAAAAACGAGTGACGTTTATATCGACGCAACATCTTTTATTTTCAAATATTAGTAAATAAATTATAGTTACTAAACAAATTTTACTTTCTTGTTTCCACTTAAATAATTTTATCGTTCGGATAATAATTTTCTTGGGAGTTTTAATTAGATGAGAATAAGAGAACAAAACTTATTTAAAGGAAGCTCAAGTTTTTGCTCTGGATGAATTGTTCCATTTAATGGAAACATGAGCCTATAAAAGGGTAATTAATTTCACAATAATTTGCTTTCGCTGAACAATATTAATTTTGTATAATTTTACCCATTTTCAGCAAGTAGCAACGAAGCCTTATTTTGAGGGATTAGAAATTAATTCAAAGGAAACTTAGCGAAAATATTCCAAATATTATCAGTGCGGTTGGGGTAATATAATGTTTTGAAGGGGATGGTTAATTTGCTTAATATTTTAAAATGGTATTAGCGTACACAAAACTTAAAAGTCAAAGTGTTTTCTTAGTTCGATTTTAAGACAGCCTTGTTTTCAAATTATATTTGATATTGTTGATAAGCCCTAGTCAACTTATATCGAAAATGTTATAAAAGAGATTATACAGGATGTCCGGAAGCAAATGAGATATATTTTAATAGTAGCTTCCTGGAGTCTAAATAGAGCGATTTAGACCAAGGTGTCTTAGCAAAATTTTGCTCCCTTACACAGTTACATACCTATTTGAAACTAGCTTGCGCCCACGACTTCATCCGCAGTATAACAAATTTTCTCCAGTACAAATTTTGCCCCCCTCCCCACCTTTCCCCAACCCAAGCCTAGGGGTTGATTTATTAAAAAACATGTTTAAACGATTATTTTTAGAGTACTTCTAAGAAGTTCTGAGCTAAAAGGACCATCTCATTTTTTTTCTCCATACAAAGTTTGAATCCCTGTTTCACCCCCTTAGGGGTTGAATTTTGAAAAATCCCTTCTTAGTGAGTATCTACATTATAAAATAAAACTACTAAATTTCATATTTATAGCTTCAGCGGTTTCGACTCGGCGATAATGAATCAGTCAATCAGTCAGGATATGTTATTATATATATATATATATATATATATATATATATATATATATATATATATATATATATATATATATATATATATATATATATATATATAAACTCAGTAGTTATTGAGGCTTCAGTCTATTCGGGCATCGGAAGTAAAACTCTTTTTTACTACGCCAAGCTTTCGAAAATGTTTATTTTCTTTATCAAGGCTGCAACACAGAGTACGGTTAGTAACTTAATTAATTTACATTATGTTGGACATTACCTAGGGTGCAAAGTGAGTTAAAATAACCTTCGTAACATCTAGCACAAAAGGACAAACACACCAACCCAGGTCTTACAGTTTAAATATACGTTATTGTAATTACATAATTTCTTTTAGAGTACCCTAAGGTTTGGGCCACATGGTTTCATTACAGTCTGAAGCAGTCACGTTAAGATATAGTGTGTCAACAGTGTCAGAACTGTCGGTCTAGAAGGCTGGAGAATATTGCAGAATGGTCCAGCAATCCAAACAGACAGTTGTGCAATAGATGGCGTTGGGCAGGAAACCCGTTCTGTTTTACCAAGGTTGTTGGATATAAGTTAATATGTCAGATGGCGTCAGCATAGCCGCCCCCACACCTGCCACTTGTAGATGGCGTCAAGCAACCCACCTAACACATTTTTTTAAAATAAAATGTTTTTTCTCTAGAAAGTTGTACTGTCTCCCTTGTCACCTAGGGAGACGGCACACCCTCCATTGGTTCCTGAGTATGAATTTCATTTTTTTTGTGTCGGTTGTCACACTATTGATCTTGGTCTTATCATATCAATCTCGATTATTTTCTAAAGTTCTGTTTGTAGTGGGATATTTTATGATTGTTAAGAACAGAAGGTAATAAAAAAGACAATAAGAAAGAAAGAGGGGGAATTTATTTTGTCTGGTGCTTTTAAGACAGTTGGTAATTTTGAGGTGACAATAAACTGAGTATGCTGTGCTCGTTTTTCTTTAAATTTCCAAAGAGGAGTTGTGAGACCCCTCTGTGGTCTTACTTTTGTTTAGAGTGACAATATACGAGTAGATTGAACTGTCACTGTTCATTGCCATTGTCACTCTAAACAAAAATTAGACCACAGAGGGGTCTCACAACTCCTTTTTGGAAATTTAAAGAAAAACGAGCACAACATACTCAGTTTATTTTCACCTCAAAATTACCAACTGTCTTAAAAGCACCGGACAAAATAAATTCCCCCTCTTTCTTTCTTATTGTCTTTTTTATTACCTTCTGTTCTTAACAATCATAAAATACCCCACTACAAACAGAACTTTAGAAAATAATCGAGATTGATATGATAAGACCAAGATCAATAGTGTGACAATCGACACAAAAAAATGAAATTCATACTCAGGAACCAATGGAGGGTGTGCCGTCTCCCTAGGTGACAAGGGAGACAGTACAATTTTCCAGAGAAAAAACATTTTATTTTTAAAAAATGTCTTAGGTGTTTTGCTTGACGCCATCTACAAGTGGCAGGTGTGGGGGCGGCTATGCTGACGCCATTTGACATATTAACTTATATCCAACAACCTTGGTAAAACAGAACGGGTTTCCTGCCCAACGCCATCTATTGCACGACTGTCTGTTTGGATTGCTGGAGCATTCTGCAATATTCTCCTGCCTTCTAGACCGACAGTTCTGACACTGTTGACACACTAGATTTTAACCTGACTGCTTCAGACTGTAACGAAACCATGTGGCCCCAACCTCAGGGTATTCTAAAAGAAATTATGTAATTACAATAACGTATATTATTTAAACTGTAAGACCTGGGTTGGAGTGTTTGTCCTTTTGTGCTAGATGTTACGAAGGTTATTTTAACTCACTTTGCACCCTAGGTAATGTCCAACATAATGCAAATTAATTAAGTTACTAACCGTACGCTGTGTTGTAGCCTTGATAAAGAAAATAAACATTTTCGAAAGCTTGGCGTAGTAAAAAAAGAGTTTGATTGGGCAGATGATTCCACTTAATCATCTGCAATCCCCCCCCCCCCCCTTTATTAATAAATAAATAATAACGTTGACAGTGCTATTTTCCATTTCTCCTTCTTTTGACTTTATATTGCTTTTGTCTGTTTAATTAATTCTCATATATTGGATATGGTAATTTTTAAACTTACTATGTGACTGAAAGGGTATCTACTCCTTGTCTAGTTCATAGTTTTAGTATGTTACTGCGACGGACGGGTAGGCACAACCAAATTGTACTTATAATAAAAAATGAGAACACATTAACTTGTGAACGTTCTCTTTTGAATAACTACATCTAGTCTTCATATTTTTGGTTGGCTGCCTCTCACTCCTGTCCTTTGTCACTGTTGTCAGTTGTCAGCCATGTTGCTTCCGGCAATTTGACAGCACTTTTAGTATTGTGTATTAATTTTGAAAAAATCTTTAAAATCGATAATCATCTTGTATGTAAGAAAAGTATTTCAAGTTGTTGTGTTACTTTTATATATTTTCAGACATTTTTAACAGGTCTGTGACCTTATTTTATAACTTTTAGCCATTTTAAATGATATATTTTACACTTTTAATTTGTACAAAGTTGAGGTTATGTCTCCATATACTGTTACAACAACCAACTGAAGGAGCTTTAATGCTGTATTCTGGTAGGTGTTACCGACTGTAGCCATTAGAAAGACTTTTAACAGAATTTTCTCTTGTTTTGTAGTCCTGATGAAGTCTATAATCATAGACGAAAGCTTGAACGTGGAATAAATAGCAATACTTTAGAAGCACCCAACATCTTTTATTGCTTCCTCCTTTAACCACTGGGGTATTCCCATAGTTATATAATGTAACTTTGTTACCAGTACCCCGTTACTGTCCTTCCTCTATATATATATATATATATATATATATATATATATATATATATATATATATATATATATATTATAGTATATATATATATATATATATATATATATATATATATACAGCCTGTTCAAAATGAAGTCGGCACTATTGCTAACTTTCTTATTATAAGAGCTACGAATTCGACTAAATTAGCAAACTAGTGTATTTTTTTACGCTGATTATCATACTAATGTCAAGAAAACAATTGACAATCAGAATCACGTGATATTAACAAAAATGTATTTGTTTTAAATGGGAATGCCCTATATCTGCCTATAACCGTTTGATAGATAGTGAATTTCTAAACAAAATTTCTCCTTTACTACATATTGCTAAAACTAATAATAACGAGGATATTTACATTTAAATGTAATTTTCCATTTATTATCGCAGGCGGCCGTGTACCGTATTAAACTGTCCTCCTCGACAACTTATTCAAAAACAAGATTATTACATGTAGTTGTGATTAATAATTTATAATTATGTTATTTATAATAATGAATTTAAAAAAAAAATAATAATAAAAACGACATACATTTTCTGTTGTAATTTCCAGGACAACTAATTGGGATTTTATTTGCCATTAACAAAAATAAGAATATTATGAACTTAAATCAAGTGCTCAAACACATCCCCTTCTACTTCAACATATTTCCGAGCACATTTTAAAACCTTCCGTGTAGCCTTCAAAACGGTTCGCCCATCAATGTTACTTATAATATAGTAATGGATTCTTGTAGTTCATTAACATTATTGTACGGTTTTTGTTATAAATCTCGTTTTTTAAAAATCCCCACAAATAAAAATCGAGAGGAGTAATATCTGGTGAACGCGGAGGCATAAAATTGGTCCGCGTCCAAAAAGTTCAGTCAGTAGATTGGCAGCAACGTAGGTATTGTGCGGCGGCGCACCATCTTGTTGAAAAATATTTCATGCCGATCTGCTAAATTAAGGTTATCTAAAAAATGTGTAAATACCATTTTATTCCAAAAGTATCAAACTTAACTAAAAATATTTCAAAATGGGATGTTGATCATGACAGATTGACAGATCTGTCAAAGGTTCCGTTTTTATCAAAACGGTCCACGCCCGCCTGCGTTAATAAATGGTAAATTAGATTTAAATATAAATATCTCCGTTATTATTAATTTTAGCGATATGTAGTAAAATACAAATTTTGTTTAGAATTTCACACTCTGTCATACGGTTATAGTAGATATAGGGCATTCCATTTAAAAAAAAATACATTTTTGTTAATATCACGTGATTCTGATTGTCAATTGTTTTTTTGATATAAGTATGATAATCAGCGTAAAAAAATACACTAGTTTGCTAATTTAGTCGAATGCGTAGCTCTTCTAATAAGAAAGTTAGCAATAGTGCCGACTTCATTTTGAACAGGCTGTATATATATATATATATATATATATATATATATATATATATATATATATATATATATAATATATATATTTTTTATAGGAAGTTTTCTTGGGTATAGGCTATTTTGTAAACCATATATAAAATTTAAAATTTATTTAAAAACACACAACGCTTCGCACATTGTACAATATTGTGCTTCTTCAGGCTTCTTAACCACTTTGAACTTGATGTGGGCAACATTAAATTTTAAAAACAACGGCATTGTATCAGTATGCTTGCATCTTAGCAGGAAGATTCTTCTGTTTTTTTGTCTTGCCAATTTCTGATACATTCTTGAAATATTTCTAAGTGAACTAGCTGCTTCTTGTCCATAAATTCTGTCCATGTCATTAAGGAAGGTCATGGTTGAAAAGCAAATTTGAACCCTTGCAATATATTTTATTTTCTTTTTTATTCTTTAGCCATATATAATATATTTTTTTTAGGAAGTTTTCTTGGGTATAGGCTATTTTGTAAACCACATATAAAATTTAAAATTTATTTAAAAACACACAACGTTTCGCACATTGTACAATATTGTGCTTCTTCAGGCTTCTTAACTACTTTGAACTTGATGTGGGCAACATTAAATTTTAAAAACAACGGCATTTTATCAGTATGCTTGCATCTTAGCAGGAAGATTCTTCTGTTTTTTTGTCTTGCCAATTTCTGATACATTCTTGAAATATTTCTAAGTGAACTAGCTGCTTCTTGTCCATAAATTCTGTCCATGTCATTAAGGAAGGTCATGGTTGAAAAGCAAGAAAACTTCCTATAAAAATATATTAATATATGGCTAAAGAATAAAAAAGAAAATAAAATATATTGCAAGGGTTCAAATTTGCTTTTCAACCATGACCTTCCTTAATGACATGGACAGAATTTATGGACAAGAAGCAGCTAGTTCACTTAGAAATATTTCAAGAATGTATCAGAAATTGGCAAGACAAAAAAACAGAAGAATCTTCCTGCTAAGATGCAAGCATACTGATACAATGCCGTTGTTTTTAAAATTTAATGTTGCCCACATCAAGTTCAAAGTGGTTAAGAAGCCTGAAGAAGCACAATATTGTACAATGTGCGAAACGTTGTGTGTTTTTAAATAAATTTTAAATTTTATATGTGGTTTACAAAATAGCCGATACCCAAGAAATCTTCCTATAAAAAATATATTATATATGGCTAAAGAATAAAAAAGAAAATATAATATATATATATATATATATATATATATATATATATATATATATATATATATATATATATATATATATATATATATATTTATATATATATATGTATATATATATATATATATATATATATATATATATATATATATATATATATATATATATATATATATATATATATATATATATATATAAAGGATTTTTTTCTTGGGTAGCAGTCAAAATGCAGGTGGCCAATTAATTAATTCTTTATTGCTTAGTCGAGCTTTCGAGTTTCAATTTAACCCTTCTTCAGGACACACTACAAAAGTTACAAAACACATTGTCAGGAAACACAGTTCCCATACAATCAAAAATTTTATTTTAAAAACTTACCAATGTGAATTATTTTAAAAAAGGAATACAAAAATACTTCGCAGAAATGTTGCTAAACATATTTATGACATTCTACAATTAAAAAACTTTAAAAAATTGGTTCAAGATTGGCGATGATTGTCGAATAATTAATTACTACATTTTGGTTGCTGGATGATGAATGAGCAACAGCTGGTCATTTAAAAATTGATTTGACGTTTGACAGAACCACGAATGTTAGGTTGTGTTCAAACTCGAAATAAAGCGCGGCGAATTTAAAAAATTTTTAAGAAAATTTTTATACTGAAAAATGATGTCCTGCGCATTCACCTCCTGCGCATTCACCAACAGTGGAAAACGCAAAAGGTATGTAAGAACAATATGGAAATACAAAAAACTTTTCTAAAAAACATAATGTTCACACAAAAGAGAAAAGAAAAGAAAACTAGATAGATGTGTCTTCCTGTAAGGAACTGAATTTTTCTTTATGTAATTTGAGTAAGAAGGAATAAATAGTGCTGAGGTTTTGGATATCTGCTTTCTTATTCATGCAGTGGTCGGCGCCATGAATGTGTACCATTTCTAAGAACAGTCTTTTGTAACAGTTATTGGATTTTGCCAGAACTTTAGGTTCAGCAAATCTCATTTGGTGGCCTTCTTTTATTACATGTTCAGCCAATGCACATGAAGGCACCGACCTCCTGCAGTCACTCTTGTGTGATATAACGCGGTTATATAAGTTTCTGGATGTTTGACCAATATATACATCCTCACAATTATTACAAGAAATCTGATACACAACATTCCAATTCTCTTTTGAGATTTCTTGTAATAATTGTGAGGATGTATATATTGGTCAAACATCCAGAAACTTATATAACCGCGTTATATCACACAAGAGTGACTGCAGGAGGTCGGTGCCTTCATGTGCATTGGCTGAACATGTAATAAAAGAAGGCCACCAAATGAGATTTGCTGAACCTAAAGTTCTGGCAAAATCCAATAACTATTACAAAAGACTGTTCTTAGAAATGGTACACATTCATGGCGCCGACCACTGCATGAATAAGAAAACAGATATCCAAAACCTCAGCACTATTTATTCCTTCTTACTCAAATTACATAAAGAAAAATTCAGTTCCTTACAGGAAGACACATCTATCTAGTTTTCTTTTCTTTTCTCTTTTGTGTGAACATTATATTTTTTAGAAAAGTTTTTTGTATTTCCATATTGTTCTTACATACCTTTTGCGTTTTCCACTGTTGGTGAATGCACAGGACATCATTTTTCAGTATAAAAATTTTCTTAAAAATTTTTTAAATTCGCCGCGCTTTATTTCGACTTTGAACACAACCTAACATTCGTGGTTCTGTCAAACGTCAAATCAATTTTTCAATGACCAGCTGTTGCTCATTCATCATCCAGCAACCAAAATGTAGTAATTAATTATTCGACAATCATCGCCAATCTTGAACCAATTTTTTAAAATTTTTTGTAGAATGTCATAAATATGTTTAGCAACATTTCTGCGAAGTATTTTTGTATTCCTTTTTTAAAATAATTCACATTGGTAAGTTTTTAAAATAAAATTTTTGATTGTATGGGAACTGTGTTTCCTGACAATGTGTTTTGTAACTTTTGTAGTGTGTCCTGAAGAAGGGTTAAATTGAAACTCGAAAGCTCGACTAAGCAATAAAGAATTAATTAATTGGCCACCTGCATTTTGACTGCTACCCAAGAAAAAATCCTTTTTTCTAACTATTCAGTCACGAATACACATCCCTTAGTTTATATATATATATATATATATATATATATATATATATATATATATATATATATATATATATATATATATATATATATATATATAGGGTGTTTCAAAAAAACATGTGCCATCGCTTAAAGGAAGATTCTTTGAAAGAAATTAAGGCAAAAAGTTTATATGATCATGGGTCCGCAGGTGCCTTGTTTCAAAGATACAAGACGTTAAATTTTTAAATGGTCTTTACATGTTAAAACCGATGGTTGGGAAAACTAAACCAGTAAGACGGTTAATAAAATTACATTTATTTCCTAAACGAAAAGAAAACTGAAAAAAATATGAAGAGAGAAGTTTTGTTAAGAATTTAACATACTATTTGACCGATATAAGAAAATGTGAAAAAATCAGTGGCGTACATGTTTTTATTGGAAAAATATTGTACCGTCTTCTCATATGTACGCCCCTGGAGGACCTGTCAAAGTCTTTTCATGGTCAAAATTAGGCTTAATTTAAGTACTTTACACAGTGTAAATTTCATCAAAATTGATGAAGCCATTTTGAAAATATTTTGGAAAAACTGAAAAAAATTAAAAATTTAACAACCTGTATCTTTGAAACGAAGCATCTGCGGACCCATGTTTATACAAACTTTTTGCCTTAATTTCTTACAAGGAATCTCACCTTGAGCGATGGCATATGTTTTTTGAAACACCCTGTATATGCGCACTTTAGGAAGGTGAAAAGAGACAAATATATAACGAAAATGTCGACGGCGCGGCGGCTTGGCCGCCGTTTCTCAGGTGGTCCTGGGCCACCATGGATATACACTCAAACCGCTCCGTGCTATATACTATTGCTAAACATTTGGGTTAGACAAAGAAAAACTATTTACCGAATATGCGCATTGTATTTTGCATAAAACTTTTGTTTACATTTCATTACGTCTCGTCGGAACTTATTATTGTAAGAGCTGATGTTTCGGCTTTCGTAATTTTGTTGTGTAATATGTTTTTGGATATTATTTGATATTTGTGTTGCGTTCTTTGTGTGGTGGTGTAACATTAGTACTTGATTACCTCTGTTAACAATGGCTTAACAGTGCAAGAAATTTTTGCATGCAAAAATGCAATTTTAGTATTGTATGTTTTTTGCGGTGTTTATTTGTAGGTAAAAAATTTCAGAACTAGACACCTTATTAAAAAATCTTCCTTAATTAGAAAAATGGATTTTGCTTGTTACAATGATGTCACTAGTTGCCCACAAAATTTGTTCCACTTGTAAAAAGAAATCACGGGCCGCGCCTGCATGTAACACTTGCTAACTTGCTTATTTTTTAAATCTTTTTGTTCATATGGGATTCTCTTGGTAGGTAACGGAGATCTGTTGTTAAAACGTATCTTTCTGGAGGTTTCACATTTTCCATAATAGAACAGTTTATTAATAGCCGTATCTTGTCATTTATTCCAGCGTGACACGGCTTCGATTTGATACCCAAACTGCTATATCTCTCTGCGAGTTTATTCGTTTTTCTCTTAAATGGTGTATGTTAGCTTCATTAAACAGGAATATCTTTTTTAAGACCAACTAAATTCTCTTTCAACCAGAAACACCAGCCTTTTTAAAATTTATGAGCACAAGAAATACTAGGAAAAAAATGAAAGAGAAGAGATCGCATATGTAGGGTGTTGTAGCATACGTTTTCCATTAAAAAATAATCAAAAATTCTTATTTGGGTACTACAAAAACTCCCACGCACCAAGTTAAAATACAAAATGTTAAACCATGAGCAATTAAGCTTAAAGAATGCAAAATAATATAAGGCGTATAACTTTTTAAGACAGCGAAATTGTACGAAAGCAATTTGGTCCAAATCAGTCTATTTTAAATCTGGAAAGATACATACTGTTCAAATATGTCCTATTCATTTCCGGCCAACCTGTGTTTGTCTGCGATTATCATCGTGATGACTGCAAACAACTTATTTTTCATTTTATTACATTTTGGTAGACGTAACGATAGGATATAGGAATTTCAAAAAGTCGCCTATGTTGTCGCTTGTCTTGTTTTTAATATATTTGCGGCTCATCTCGTGCCGCCTATGCTACTTTGCCGCTGGTGTGCGAGGCACCCCTTGCACCCCCGGGTAGGGACGGCCCTGGTTCTACAGATATACTAAAAGCGTGTACCGTTGCCAACTTTGATTACGGCTTTGTGTCCTGTAAGTATCGGTAACCTGAAAATCTGGTAAGATTGGAAACGCGGTTCCTGAAAAATATCTGTCATTAATGTCACCGAAGGAACCGATGCTTCCCCGCCAGTTTTCCGGTTTGTTATGTCATTTTGTTGTTTGTTTTGTTTTTTTATTTAAATTTATTTTTTCACAATCTGTGTTTTAAAATGTGGTAAGCAGGATTAGAGGTATGTTTTTAGGTTGAGTCGATATCAGTAAAAATAAAACAAAAATATTTAAATCGGTAGGTGATGTGATCCGCTGATCTCTGATTATAATTTGTCAGCTAACAGAAACGACCGATTTGCGTTCCGTAGTAAAACCGGTTTTTTCAGGAACCAGAGTTACCATTGGTTTACCGCATTATACCGAGTGGTAAACCAGGTTTGACAACGGTACACAGCCTTAATTTCATTGATACCGGTGACAACCAGTTGTGTTAGTCTCCTTGTAAGCAATAGCGAAGTTTGTCCAAAATTTTTAAAGAAAGTTAAAAAAATATATTTTCTTCCTTTTGTTCACAAATAAGCAGTGCCAAATAATTTTATTTATTTCATGTTAATACCAAATTACTAAATTCCTGGTCACTTGTCTTTTCAAAATATCTTTTTTTTTCATTCTTACGGCCGTGGGTCACATATTATTGTCTCATTGACTTGATATGAACTACACTGACCCTCCGGTTGGCACCCCCCAGGAGCATCAACCCCTGGTTTCGCGCAACCTCCGAATATCTGTATCCACCGACTAAACGGCGTCTTCATTCTACGAGGAGTGAATAGGGCTGTTTTCGTCGATTGATTTTGCTCCCTTCCCTCGTACACACTACATACAAACTGCATTCATACTAACAACAAAATATTCATAGTCCCCACGATCTCTCGATATCAAAATTAGTGTCGACCAACTCGACCAACGGAGACCCTCATCAAAATCTATACGGAGTGGTTTAATTGCCTTTTGCTTAAGTTGATCGGTTAGTTTATTTTACAAAATCTTAGTGTGTACCTAACGTACCTTTAAATCTTGTAATGGCTTCCTTTCTTTTATTTGGCATCGTGTCTGAGTGCAAAACTAAAATCAATTTTTTTTTACCTATTTATGGATATTGCTATCCGAGTTGTAACCGAATTTTTAATTTACTAAAGCGATAAAGACTATAAAAGCATCTTTTTTTATTTAATTGTTTTCCTCTTGTGCTCTGCAAAAGAAACTTATTGTCCCCTACTAATTTTAAAAAGAGTCATCTCCCTTAGGTTTTTATTAATTTGTTTTAATTTTCAAAACTCCTTAGAGGGAGAATGTGATTTTTATTACGTCGTGACATTAGCATGTCACCAGAGGCCAAGTAATTTAGAAACGTAACTTCGTTATTTTAACAGCCTCTGTATTGTGGAAGTTATTTGGAGACGCCTAATCAATTACACTCCCAGTAGTATAGCGCCTTATGCCGTTCTCAGCCTTTTAATTTAATTAAATGTCTGCGTGTAAAAGATAACAAGTTAGTTTGTGTTGTTTGTTAATTGTAAAAATTCTGGTATAAAGGAAAAGCTTTACAAAACGAGCAATTGATAAAAAGTAAAACTTTCTAGCTTTGTAACAAACATTTTTTTAATTTATTTGAAAACAATGTGGTAAACTCAGCTTAAAGAGAGAACAGCGTTGCCACATCTGATACTAATGAAAAGTAGGTACGCTAATAGATTGAAAAATAATGGAAGATGCCAATAATACAGTAATGTATACACTCCTAACCAGTGGCGGCTGGTGGAATTTTCAAGGTGTATATCTCTGTTGCTACTTACGGGACTCATGCTAAGTTCAGGAGTTTTGATAGTGAGCCTACTAGGAATGTTGCGGTAAAAAAAAATATTGAGAAGGATTTAGACTATCACTTAAGCTCAGATGTATCAAGTTCGTCTGATTCAGGTGATGATTAAGACACACGAAAACTGATTGGTAATAAAAAAGATTCAGGAGAACCACACGAGGATTCTGAAAAAAAAAGCTTAATAGAACTCAAATGAAGCTGACGATCAATCAAAAAAAAAGGAAGAAAAAGAAAATTCAATGAAGATAATTGAAAAAAAAATGTGATTAAGCGCTTAAGAAACAGCGGAAAGAAGAAGAAAATGGGGATGAAAAAATTGAACAACAAAAAGCTGGAATAACGGACAAAAAAAAGAAGGGAATCCTATCGTCGACTGAATAAAACATAATACCAAGTTTCTACCATAATCTCTATTTAAACCTTTAATAATATTAGTTTGGTTTATACAGTTTAGGTTATTTTTTCTTTTTGCAATTTATATTTCGTTTTTAGTGTTTTCGTTTTTGAGCTGAAACTTCGACAGAGATATCTGTTTCAGTTTCTTTTTCTGTCATATACCTATACAATGTAGTTTGGTTTTTCTTCATATTTGATAACCTATTGTTTTAGTATAATAGACAGTGAATGAAAGTTTAGGTTAATTTGTTTCCTTGGGCATCAAAATGTCATATGACATCGGACTTTGAGTTCCTATCTTTATGATACAGAATGTGATTTGTTTTGTACGTTCACTATAATTCATAATAATAAACGTTTTCTACCTAATAAAAACTAGTTGGTATCTTTTGTTACCTCAATAAAATTTACAAAAATCAAAATATTTTGTAAGAAAGACCTTCACATTCAACTGAGTTTCCTTCTCAATGTTTGTAATTTAAAACGACGCAATGAAAAAAGACACATCCTATATGCTCTTTTTCGATAATAATCAATTTTTTTTTTATTATTAATGAAAAAATTACAGAACAAGGTAAAATAGAATATCAACCATGTTTAATCGGTTCTACTGAAAAGTAGTCATATTCGAGTTGTGTCGGTCGTTTTGGAAGGTAGCGGTATGTAATTCCTATTGTATATTTTACTTAATTCCAAATAATAAAATTTTAAACATTGTTGTATATTTTAGAAATTATATCGACAACTGAGCTGAATAAAGACGTTTCACATCTATGTATTTTCCTCTAGAAGCAATTTCTTATACAATATGTCAACGGATAGGGTTGACAAGAAGACCAATTGACAACATTTTTAAATATACGAGCAAAAGTCTTCGTGACAAAAGTTTTTCCTTACCAAAAAAATAAGATTCACGATCAGGAAATGATGATTTTTTGTACGATATGCTATAAAGCCACAAAATTATGAAATTATGTCACAAATAAATCTGAGTTATTTATCGCTTTAACGCAAAATGTTAATTAAAAAATTGTTTTAAATCTGACAATTAATTGAAATCCAAAATTACATGAAAAGATTTAGACTTTGTGGGTTGTGAATTTACATTGTAAAATAGGACAAATAACGCGCTCTAATTCATAATTTGCAAAGTTCAAATTTTCTGTTTGGTACAATTTCAGATTTTGATTAATTTTAAAATTTGAAACAACTTATTAGTGTTCCATACTAAAATTAGCAATGCGTAACACCTGTGGAATCACTTCGGTGTCCGTCCGTCCATCCGTCACAGGCGATTTTCTCTGAAACTCTTTGACGTAGAAATTAAAAATTTTGCACAGAGATAGGGTGTGGTGGCCCAGTTATAGACGTAAAGTATAAAAAGTTGAATTTTGATTGTAGGGGTTACTTTCAGGGGGTAAATTTATAAATGAAAAAAAAAATTAAAGGTCATAGTGTAGGGTGTCAAATGAAAGCTTATTTAAGCACGACTTCAACAATATATATGACGAATTTTTATATGCATTTTTCTAACATTTTTCGGGAAAAAGGCTTAAAAATTACTGTCCCCCGCCCAAAAGGATCGCTCAGAAAAATCTAAAAATAAAATCATGAACATTGAGAATTAGGTGTAGATTAAGCCAAAACTATCCGTATTAATAAGTTCTAGCGCGATCAATTGTTACAAACAATTTAATTGTTTATTTCCGTATAACTGCCGAACCATTGGTTTTAGAGAAAACATTTTTCAACAAAAAATATTTTTCACGATTTAAGGAACAACTTTTGTCCTTACACGTTTTTCAAAATTTTTAATATGGTTCAGTCGAAACGATCCCCACTCAGCTCCGTGCATACGTGATGTGATACGGCATCGGTGCCGTCGGCGCAACGGCGGATAGCGCGGCAGATGGGCGAAGATCGGGCGGCCGAGTTTGCTCAGGTTAAGTGGGGGACTGATGGCACGGAGCACTAATTGTGCAAGTACTTATACCTTGCACTTGACTGATTTCTTTTGTATTTTTCAATTTTTAATTGATTTTTTTAAAAAAATTTCAGCACCCCGTACAAAGAGTAGAAATTTTTCCATCGCGAATCCTATTTAAGTAAGATTTTTTCTATTTTTAAAAATTTTACCAATTTGCCGTAATGTCAACGCCATCTGTGGACATTCTGTATATTCTCTTAACGGAATGCACATCAGGTTATTTTTCATCAGCTTAGACTGCTTAGGGAAACTCTGTTGGGGAGTATCACAATAAAACAAATTTGTAATTAATAGAAGAAAGTAACCCATGTTGTACTGCCTCCTAAACTGTAGAAAATACCACTCTAATATTTCGGGAGTCTGTTTAATTTCGAGTCATCTACTTCCTCAGTTTGAAAGTTCGAACTTAAAATTCTAAGCATGTAAAAATTTGTTGCCGAGGGTGGATCAAAAAGTGTGATAATTTTAATTATGTATTTTCTCTAAGGAGAATGTAATTATCGCACGCTTTTTCCTAAGCTTTTAAACTACATGTATGTTAGTTAAGAGTTTACATATTAGTTTTTAAATTTAGTGAGCCTTTTGGAAATATAATTCAATTAATATATTTGACGAAACTTCACCATTGAAAAAATAATTTCCTGAGACTTGAAACAATATATTGTACCCCTTGCAGATTGTATAATTTGAACTCGTACTGTCCATTTCGATTTAATTTTCTATTACAGAATGAGCTAAAACATGGTTTAAAAGAAGTATGACGCAGACCAAAGAGTTATGATTCCATGTAATTTCCAATGGATAAGCTTGCCGCTGAATTTAGCACATACTTTTTGGAGGCCCCAAAAGCTCTAATTAGCCAATATAAGAACCCTCAACCTCTGGATTCTTTTTATCATGGTATGCTGATATGAACTGCATTTATTATTATCTAAGTATTAAAATTTTAGAAATTCAGGTTTACTGAAAGAGCCCATTCCGGTGTGTTTGGTGCCTTCAAAGAGTCTTGTCGTTTATTCTTGGGACAAATAATTGCTGTGCTGTTACGTTACCTTTCAAAATAAATTTGTTCCGAGGAAATACACAACAATATCTCGACAAATCAACAAATAAACTGTCGTCTCTAAATTAGCTTTTAACATTGTAAATAGCGAAAGACTACCAACATGTTTTTGACGTTTCGGTTTTATAAGCTGATTCAAACTGTACCTTATCAACGTTTGTACTACTCGCAATACAAAATCTACAAATCTTAGCAATAATGTTGAAAAAACTGAGTAACAATGAGCAGTATATCTCAAAAAGTAAGTATTAACAAAATACATACTTTTTCGACAAAACGGTGGAAACAAATAAAATTAATAGCAAAATGGTAAAAACAAGTTCTCTAACACTATGTTTCGGTTTAAAAAGAATTGTTTTTATTTCTGTAGTTAGTACTGACGATAACAGTTCAATGTTATCATAGATGTAAACGTTCCCTAGAAAGTTTGAAAACACCAAAGACGCATTTACAGAGAGAAACCAAACATTACGTTACGAGACATTGTCAGCGAGAACTCTTTATCCGTCTGCTAGACCCTTACTTCTTATAAATAATGATGCGCTTTGTCAGGGTATCAGAAAAAGGGCAGACTCTTATCACTAAACCTAAAGGGCATATTCGCTATTCTATGCGGAAAGTCGCAAGACTCCCTATCACACTTTTGATAAAAGTGGCGCAATAAAACGAAGCAATTCTGAAATGGCGGTATGTTACTAAAAGTGCACAAATGCCATAAGACATGTATCATTTTTCCAATACCTTTAACCTATACACGCCATTATCGAAGCCTGGTGGGGTGAGATATATCGTACCAACTATACACAAAAAGCACTAATGGCGGACTAAGACTAAGTTCCCTATTCCTAAATGACTACTGCATATATTTAATTCAATGTTTAACTTATTGCTTTGGGAATGACGATAACGATTGATTTAAGAATGAGAAGTCATTGGTTTACGATGATAAACACTACTGATCTTCAATACAAGGCTATGTTTACGTCACCGACATATAATAATGGCATATTTGAGGTTTTTTTTATTAAATCACAGGCATCTAACTTGATTTTACATACTCTATATTGGATATTTATTTACAATATTAATATTATAATTTTCAAATACTTTTAACTTCAATTCAAGGGTTTATAGAGTAAATTGAGTACTAGTAGGGTATTCTATTGATGACTCCGAAAAGGGACTTAATTTCAAAACGTCGGCTATAGTGGCATCGAAATATCTAGTAGGTATGACCATTCACCCACCATTAACAATTGAAATAAATTTATCCAACCCTTAAGAAGCCCGCAAATCACCATTTTATACACATACCCTTATTATTATTAAAATAAAAATATGTAGCAATGAAATAAAGATATTTAAATTTAGTTTCATTTTTTTTTTTACTTTTAAGTGGAGGAAAGATACTAAATGGTGTTAAAATAAATTAAGTTCATTTAATATGATAGTAGGGTTTGAGGAAGATTTATAAACTAACAAGGTTACCTCATGGAGGAGTTTCAGGGTGAGGGGTCCGGGCAGGGGGTGACGTCGACTGGAGACCGTTGGCCGGTTGTCTAGTACTTCTTCACCATTATTATCGTTGTATTTGCTGCAATAAATACCGTGTGTTTTCTCAAAAATTGTTGTCATCTTGGTGCTTATTTGTAATTTACAACATAAGGAATTAATATTGTATAAGACAAATGATTTTCTTTAAAAACTACCAAAATAATGAAATTTTGCTCTCAAGAAAAAGACGGGTTATGGAGAATTAGAGCGTGTAGAAGAGAGACCGACGATACCGTGTAAAGCGCGCAGGCCTCCGTGTGACGTAGCGGCGCGCGGCGTCGAGATAGATCAGCATCGAATGAGGCAAGCTTGTAAGGTTAGAAATAGGCGGTGGCTCGATTGGTTAAGGCGTCAGCCTTATAACCTGAGTTTTGAACATCGTCGTGGGTTCAAATCCCACCGGAACTAAACAGATCTGGGCCCGTTCTACGTTAGGCGAAGTACCACGCTACTGTGCGATAGGTGGAAAAGCGTACGGAAGAGTGTAAAATGAGTCGACATCAAAACCGTCCTATTCACGCCGGTTAAAGGCCGTATGAGATCGAATATTTCGTAGGATGAAGGCGCCGTTTCACACTCCCCAGTCGGTAGGTAACATAGGGTTGCGCGAAGCCTAGGGTTGATAGCCCTTGGGGGATGCATGCTCTGGTTGTCGTGTTACTGAGGTACTGAGGACCGTGGTTCGGAGCTAACGTTAATCTGTAGGTCCGGGGGCCAATACACTAACCTGTAGTGCCAACGTAATAAAAAATAACTCTAACTTTAATATGATAGTATGAACTATTTTTTCCATATGAATACTTTCATTACAATTCATTTTGTATATAATAGGCAATTATCGTAAAATTTTATTATTTGTCAATATTATACTATATTTGATGAAAACGTAACTTCATTTGATTAAATAATGTTTTGTAAAATAGGTCAATAACTAGTGTACAATTGATCAACATAGTTAACTGTTATTGCTTCAAACTTAATTTATTGTTTCAATCTTAACAGGGCCATATTTAGGGTCTGTAGACCCCTAAGCTGAACCTGAGTTGCGGGACCCACCGGGGGGAATATTTTTTACCATTAACAATTGAAATAAATTTATCCAACCCTTAAGAAGCCCGCAAATCACCATTTTATACACATACCCTTATTATTAAAATAAAAATATGCAGCAATGAAAAAATAGCTATTTATGCCATCAGTTACGAAATGCCTAATTTTGTGTAACGCGTGAGATTTTTGCGGAACGAACGAAGTGAGTTCCGCAAAAACTCACAAGTTACACAAAATTTCATTTCGTAACGTATTGCATACAAGATTTTTTCTAATTTTGAAGAAAGTAATAAAAAAATAAAGTTTAATATAATTGATAAAAATTTTAAAACATAAATCTAGTTTGTTGCTGTTACTTCATGTTAGTTGTCAGTTTGACATTTTGTAAAAAAGTCTAAACGGAAGGTTTTTAGCGAGATTGATATATTTTTAGTTTTATTTTTAAAAAATGAGTGATTCAGGATCTGAAGAGCTACCAAGCGATATTGAAGAGGCAGCAGGTAATGCTTTAGTATCAGTAATTCCCAAAAAGTCAAAGGCAGTTTATGATTTGGCATACGAAAAATTTGTTACGTGGTGTGATGAGAAGAAAATTAAACATGTTAATGAGAAAGTTTTACTTGCATATTTTGAGGGTAAGAAAGATCTAAAAGTTTCCACATTATGGACACTTTACTCAATGTTAAGGTCTGAACTAAATCTGAAAAGGAATATTGATATTAAAAAATATACAAATTTGGTAGCATATATTAAAAGGCGAGCGGACGGGTACAGTGCTAAAAAGTCAAAAGTTTTTAGTAAAGAAGATTTTGCCAAATTTTTAGTGGAAGCTGATGACAAAGAATACTTAATGGCTAAGGCTGCAATGATTATTGGAATGGCAGGAGCGTGCAGAAAAGCAGAATTAACATTTCTTCCAGTTGAAAATGTTATAGACGAAGGAAGCCATTTTCGTGTTGATATCCCACCTTCAAAAACAAAAGTTATACGGCAGTTTGCAATTACCACTGGAGACATTGAAAATACGAATCTTGTTGAAATATTAAGAAAATATATTAAGTTGCGTCCCCAGATTCTTAAACACAACAGATTTTTTGTAAAATATGCGAATGGAAAATGTACCAGAAATCCTGTGGGAATTAACACATTTAGCAGTCTGCCAAAAGTTATTGCACAATTTCTTGGTCTTTCAAATCCTGTTCTATATACTGGCCACTGCTTCAGAAGAAGCTCTGCCACTTTCCTAGCAGACAGTGGCGCTGATATTTTAAAATTAAAGAGGCACGGAGGTTGGAAATCTAGCTCTGTTGCGGAGGGATATGTTGAAAATTCCATGAATAATAAAAAACTTATAGCGCAAGAAATATTTGGTAAAACATCTAATGCAACGTGCGTCGTCTCCCAAATAACAGCAAGTTCGAGCAATGAAAAAAGTATGTCGTCGGGAATTAATTTAAATAATTGCAATAATTGTGTTATCAATATTTATAATAATTAATTAATTTATAATTTATGTTGTTATCGTGTATTAATAATAATTAATTAATTTATAATTTATGTTGTTATCGTGTATTATAACAGTTTAATAAATAGAATAATTCTTTTTGTCACTAATTTTGAAATACATTTTTCGTCACCAATTGCATAAAATTTTACTTTATGTAACTAGTTACAAAAAGTAAGACGTTTCATAACGTCAATCAGTTTTACAAAGTGTCACTTTAAATGTCAAAATTAGAAAAAGATATTTAAATTTAGTTTCATTTTTTTTTTACTTTTAAGTGGAGGAAAGATATTAATTGGTGTTAAAATAAATTAAATTCATTTAATATGATAGTAGGGTTTGAGGAAGATTTATAAACTAACAAGGTTACCTCATGGGAGAGTTTCAGGGTGAGGGGTCCGGGCAGGGGAGGCGGAAGGCGTGACGTCGACTGGAGACCGTTGGCCGGTTGTCTAGTACTTCTTCACCATTATTATCGTTGTATTTGCTGCAATAAATACCGTGTGTTTTCTCAAAAATTGTTGTGATCTTGGTGCTTATTTGTAATTTACAACATAAGGAATTAATATTGTATAAGACAAATGATTTTCTTTAAAAACTACCAAAATAATGAAATTTTGCTCTCAAGAAAAAGACGGGTTATGGAGAATTAGAGCGTGTAGAAGAGAGACCGACGATGCCGTGTAGAGCGCGCAGGCCTCCGTGTGACGTAGCGGCGCGCGGCGTCGAGATAGATCAGCATCGAATGAGGCAAGCTTGTAAGGTTAGAAATAGGCGGTGGCTCGATTGGTTAAGGCGTCAGCCTTATAACCTGAGTTTTGAACATCGTCGTGGGTTCAAATCCCACCGGAACTAAACAGATCTGGGCCCATTCTACGTTAGGCGAAGTACCACGCTACTGTGCGATAGGTGGAAAAGCGTACGGAAGAGTGTAAATGAGTCGACATCAAAACCGTCCTATTCACGCCGGTTAAAGGCCGTATGAGATCGAATATTTCGTAGGATGAAGGCGCCGTTTCACACTCCCCAGTCGGTAGGTAACATAGGGTTGCGCGAAGCCTAGGGTTGATAGCCCTTGGGGGATGCATGCTCTGGTTGTCGTGTTACTGAGGTACTGAGGACCGTGGTTCGGAGCTAACGTAAATCTGTAGGTCCGGGGGCCAATACACTAACCTGTAGTGCCAACGTAATAAAAAATAGCTCTAACTTTAATATGATAGTATGAACTATTTTTTCCATATTATTAATGCTTTCATTACAATTCATTTTGTATATAATCGGCAATTATCGTAAAATTTTATTATTTGTCAATATTATACTATATTTGATGAAAACGTAACATCATTTGATTAAATAATGTTTTGTAAAATAGGTCAATAACTAGTGTACAATTGATCAACATAGTTAACTGTTATTGCTTCAAACTTAATTTATTGTTTCAATCTTAACAGGGCCATATTTAGGATCTGTAGACCCCTAAGCTGAACCTGAGTTGCGGGACCAACCGGGGGGAATATTTTTTGAAAATTAATATGATAAAATCGCCTTTTTGGATCAATTTTCTAACTAAAAACCTAAAAGGAAACATTTAAAGATTATTATTAAATTGTATAAAATTTTACTATACAGTATTTAAAACTTAATAAATTGATGAGATAATAAAGATGAAAAGAATTAAAAATCATTGAGGTATTCAACACGATTTATTACCATTGCATTGCTATGAACAACTATATTAAAAAAATAACAAAAAGTTGAGATTATGTTCCCAAATATGCAAAAGTCAGTATTTCAATTTAAAAAATAACATACTGTAATAATTTTAAGTAAAGGTATTAGGCAAATGCAAGATAAAAAAGGAATGCAACAAAAAACCAAAATTTACTTATCTTTAATTTTTTTAAATATTTTTATTGCGTTGGCACTACAAGCGAACGCATTGGCCCCGGGACCTACATAACGTAGGCTCCGAACCATGATTCTCTTTGATTTTACGCACCCCAGTTTTAAAACAAAGACATTTTTTATTTTAGCATATTTAAAATTAAAATTTTTAAACTGTTTTTTTTTTTTGGGTGCGAGCCCAAAGGCTGCAGTCTAGATAGCCTGTCCGTAAATGGGGCCTGAATCTTAAATTTGTTCAAAAAAAGAACTGTTAGTAAAATAATGTTTTTTCTGTAAGCTTGTACGATATATGTATCTGATTGGGTGAGTAAGGATATATAATAATATTCTAAGATTACAAAAGAAACAAATTTTTACGATTACCCCGCATCTGTTCACATTAACCCCCTTTTGAGGGGTAATTATGAAATCACTGGTGGAATTGTAAACGCCAATTTTTTTGCTAAAAGTGAGGCGTTTTATTACTTTCAAATGCATGAACAAGAACGGGGCACCAGTAAAGTTATAAACAAATAAATATAATTCAAATAAAGCAGAAATTTTTTAGTTTATCAAACTTTTTTGTAAATACGGATTTTTCTGTTTACAATTACCCCACCTGCCACTGATGTATATATATATATATATATATATATATATATATATATATATATAGTTTATGGTTTGATTTGTTTCTTGGATCCTTTTTGTATATATTTTTATTTGAAGGTTATTGGGTTTTGGATCCCGGGGAAAAAATTATAACAGTTTTGTGGGTTGTTATTCACATTTATTTGACGTTTCGGTCATATTTTTGACCTTCATCAGAAATCTTCTTAAGAGCTTCGAACGAAACCTTCAGCGGTGCACTGGTAGAGAACAATTATGTTTACAAAAGACAGTGACATGGACATAATCACATTTAAAAACATTCAATTTATTAACAACATTTATCTAAAAATGCCACGTCAAGCACCATTTGGGTTCATTGCAGAACTGAGAACACGAAACGACTCAGTTCTGCAATGAACCCAAATGGTGGTATTATCGATAATAATTATCCTCGATGTACATATCTTTATATAATAGATGTGTAGCTTATTTACGTCATACCAGTAAAAAAATCAAACATATATATATATATATATATATATATATATATATATATATATATATATATATATATATATATATATATATATGTCAACGTAGACTGTGATACTTCTGACGAACGAAAGACATGCCAGGTCACGTAAGTGGCTGAGAGACACCACAAACGGCTTTTACAGCGAGACCAGGACAGGATTCGAAACGTCTGGCGATGAAGCGGGAAGATTACTCTGTAGAGCTTCCTGGTTGACTGGTGAGTAATTCTACGTATCCGGCCCCTCACCTTATCAGTGGGGAATGGCAGTTTAATGGATCAAATTGATTCACTGCTACCGGACCGTGAGGCTCCCTTGCGGGGCATACTCTGCATGTTCCGTAGGCATTCAACTCCCACGGGCCCCCCGATTAAGGGGTGACTAGCAACCTGTACATCATCATTCACCTAAGACGTTTCGTCCTTACTGGGACTCATCAGGAGCGTGTGACCGCCCATGGGAGTTGAATGTCCACGGAACATGCAGAGTATGCCCCGCAAGGGAACCTCACGGTCAGGTAGCAGTGAATCAATTTGATCCATTAAACTGCCATTCCCCACTCATAAGGTGAGGGGACGGATACGTAGAATTACTCACCAGTCAACCAGGAAGCTCTACAGAATAATCTTCTCGCTTCATCGCCAGACGTTTCGAATCCTGTCCTGGTCTCGCTGTACAAGACGTTTGTGGTGTCTCTCAGCCACTTACGTGACCTGGCATGTCTTTCGTTCGTGAGAAGTATCACAGTCTACGTTGACACATTTCGGCGTGGCATCATCGCTGCGGTTTCCCGGTGTCTGGGACCGCTAAGGGTAGTTGGTGAGATCCAACCCCTTGGATGATGCATACCAGAGCCCTATCTGGTAAGGGTGGTGATGTCCCTGTCATGTAATTCAATACCCGTCGAGGCATATAGCCAGGGGAGTAGTTGTTTTGATTTGGATATAATCCACTCATAGAATACATATATATATATATATATATATATATATATATATATATATATATATATAATATATATATATATATACTTCTGGACAAATTTAACGCAACACATCAAATTTTTCCATATATTAAATGAAAAACAACTTATTGTATATTTTGTGTATCTCCTCTTATTAAAAGTGAAATGTTAAAAAAATATGATACGAAAGTGTAATTTTAATTTCAAATTGATGGCACTGCTAACGCACTCCACAGGGTGTTTTGAATTTCCAGCTTAAAATGTTAAATTTTTAAACACCCAGTGTTTGGCTTAAACAAAATTTTATTAAGATTTTCCAGCATTCTTAACAATAAAAATACATAATTTCCTGCAAATACTAATAGGATTTAAGCAAGATTTTGGTTTAGCGTAATACTAGGTGTTTAAAAATTTAACATTTTAAGCTGGAGATTCAAAACACCCTGTGGAGTGCATTAGCAGTGCCATCAACTTGAAATTAAAATTACACTTTAGTATCATATGTTTTTAACATTTTACTTTTTAAATGGTTTTATTAAGTGCATTACAAGAGGAGATACACAAAGTATACAATAACTTGTTTTTCATTTAATATATGGAAAATTTTGATGTGTTGCGTTAAATTTGTCAAGAAGTATATATATATATATATATATATATATATATATATATATATATATATATATATATATATATATATAGAAGGTAAAGAATTAACGACAGGAAAATATACAAAAAGTGAAGAAAATAACGGGGAAAACTGTCTGTAAGGTAGTGCTAGACACGTGTTTCGTGCTTATTAGCACTCATCAGTAGCACATAACCAAGTTATTAGATGAAGAACTTGGAAGTTGGAAAAAGGAAAAAAAACACAAAGAGGCTCACAGACCAGGGGCCTGTATATATATATATATATATATATATATATATATATATATATATATATATATATATATATATATATATATATATACATATATATATATACTCGTATATATATATATATATATATATATATATATATATATATATATATATATATATATATATATATATTTATTTGAAGGTTATTGGGTTTTGGATCCCGGGGAAAAAATTATAACAGTTTTGTGG
The DNA here is from genome assembly GCA_963971165.1 of Philopedon plagiatum. NCBI lineage: Eukaryota > Metazoa > Arthropoda > Insecta > Coleoptera > Curculionidae > Philopedon > Philopedon plagiatum. The sequence goes on along the minus strand of OZ020192.1, from coordinate 80,844,378 downwards.
GTTGTTATTCACATTTATTTGACGTTTCGGTCATATTTTTGACCTTCATCAGAAATCTTCTTAAGAGCTTCGAACGAAACCTTCAGCGGTGCACTGGTAGAGAACAATTATGTTTACAAAAGACAGTGACATGGACATAATCACATTTAAAAACATTCAATTTATTAACAACATTTATCTCAAAACGCCACGTCAAGCACCATTTGGGTTCATTGCAGAACTGAGAACACGAAACGACTCAGTTCTGCAATGAACCCAAATGGTGCTTGACGTGGCGTTTTGAGATAAATGTTGTTAATAAATTGAATGTTTTTAAATGTGATTATGTCCATGTCACTGTCTTTTGTAAACATAATTGTTCTCTACCAGTGCACCGCTGAAGGTTTCGTTCGAAGCTCTTAAGAAGATTTCTGATGAAGGTCAAAAATATGACCGAAACGTCAAATAAATGTGAATAACAACCCACAAAACTGTAAAAATTTTTTCCCCGGGATCCAAAACCCAATAACCTTCAAATAAATATATATATATATATATATATATATATATATATATATATATATATATATATATATATATATATATATATATATATATATATATATATATATACAGGCCCCTGGTCTGTGAACCTCTTTGTGTTTTTTTTTCCTTTTTCCAACTTCCAAGTTCTTCATCTAATAACTTGGTTATGTGCTACTGATGAGTGCTAATAAGCACGAAACACGTGTCTAGCACTACCTTACAGACAGTTTTCCCCGTTATTTTCTTCACTTTTTGTATATTTTCCTGTCGTTAATTCTTTACCTTCTATATATATATATACTTCTTGACAAATTTAACGCAACACATCAAAATTTTCCATATATTAAATGAAAAACAAGTTATTGTATACTTTGTGTATCTCCTCTTGTAATGCACTTCATAAAGCCATTTAAAAAGTAAAATGTTAAAAACATATGATACTAAAGTGTAATTTTAATTTCAAATTGATGGCACTGCTAATGCACTCCACAGGGTGTTTTGAATTTCCAGCTTAAAATGTTAAATTTTTAAACACCTAGTATTACGCTAAACCAAAATTTTGATTAAATCCTATTAGTATTTGCAGGAAATTATGTATTTTTATTGTTAAGAATGCTGGAAAATCTTAATAAAATTTTGTTTAAGCCAAACACTGGGTGTTTAAAAATTTAACATTTTAAGCTGGAAATTCTAAACACCCTGTGGAGTGCGTTAGCAGTGCCATCAATTTGAAATTAAAATTACACTTTCGTATCATATTTTTTTAACATTTCACTTTTTAAATGGATTTATTAAGTGCATTATAAGAGGAGATACACAAAATATACAATAAGTTGTTTTTCATTTAATATATGGAAAATTTTGATGTGTTGCGTTAAATTTGTCCAGAAGTATATATATATATATATATATATATATATATATATATATATATATATATATATATATATATATATATGTATTCTATGAGTGGATTATATCCAAATCAAAACAACTACTCCCCTGGCTATATGCCTCGACGGGTATTGAATTACATGACAGGGACATCACCACCCTTACCAGATAGGGCTCTGGTATGCATCATCCAAGGGGTTGGATCTCACCAACTACCCTTAGCGGTCCCAGACACCGGGAAACCGCAGCGATGATGCCACGCCGAAATGTGTCAACGTAGACTGTGATACTTCTCACGAACGAAAGACATGCCAGGTCACGTAAGTGGCTGAGAGACACCACAAACGTCTTGTACAGCGAGACCAGGACAGGATTCGAAACGCCTGGCGATGAAGCGGGAAGATTATTCTGTAGAGCTTCCTGGTTGACTGGTGAGTAATTCTACGTATCCGGCCGCTCACCTTATCAGTGGGGAATGGCAGTTTAATGGATCAAATTGATTCACTGCTACCGGACCGTGAGGTTCCCTTGCGGGGCATACTCTGCATGTTCCGTGGACATTCAACTCCCATGGGCGGTCACACGCTCCTGATGAGTCCCAGTAAGGACGAAACGTCTTAGGTGAATGATGATGTACAGGTTGCTAGTCACCCCTTAATCGGGGGGGCCGTGGGAGTTGAATGCCTACGGAACATGCAGAGTATGCCCCGCAAGGGAGCCTCACGGTCCGGTAGCAGTGAATCAATTTGATCCATTAAACTGCCATTCCCCACTGATAAGGTGAGGGGCCGGATACGTAGAATTACTCACCAGTCAACCAGGAAGCTCTACAGAGTAATCTTCCCGCTTCATCGCCAGACGTTTCGAATCCTGTCCTGGTCTCGCTGTACAAGACGTTTGTGGTGTCTCTCAGCCACTTACGTGACCTGGCATGTCTTTCGTTCGTCAGAAGTATCACAGTCTACGTTGACATATATATATATATATATATATATATATATATATATATATATATATATATATATATATATATAACTATATATATATATATATATATATATATATATATATATATAACTATATATATATATATATATATATATATATATATATATATATATATATATATGTTTGATTTTTTTACTGGTATGATGTAAATAAGCTACACATCTATTATATAAAGATATGTACATCGAGGATAATTATTATCGATAATACGCAAATAAAATAAATCTAATCAATTAAGGTTAATTAGTATTTGTAAGGTTTAACGCTAGAACTATAAAATTAGCAATAATTATTTCCACTAAATCAAGTTTTCTCCATATTGATAAGAACAACTTATTGTTACTTATGCATATTATAAATTTAATAATCTGTTTGTTTTTTACTCTTTTACATCTCAACAGGGCAACAGATCGCGATGAAACTTGGCATCAAGAAAGCTTAAGTCACAAAAAAGAATTTAGGATACTTTTTATCCCAACTGTTAGTAACAGATAACAAACCTGAGCAACTGGATAACCAGCAGGCGAAATTAAAAAATCATTTCAGACTGTGTCTTTATGTTAACAGTGTTTTATATACAGGATGTGCCGTGATAAAGACGATTTGCAATAAATGTGTGCAACAAGGGCATACAAATTACTGTTTTGTGGTTGTTTGTTCACGGTATGAAAATTATAACGGTTTTTACTGTTATTGTAAGTCAAATACAGAGTGTGTCACACCTATATGCTAATAAGAAAGATATACGCTTATTTTTATTCAGGTAAGTAGTATACAGGGTGTGTCCCGAAACCGGACAATTAATAAACATTAATAAGCATTACAAAATTATTTCGTTGAAAGAATTAACAATGTGCCAATTTTTTTAACTATATCTTATATAGAGTGTGCCACGATATAAAGAAAATACTATATATTTGACAGAAACAGAGATAGAGAAAGGAAATGTTTTGTTTCGCCAAGGATTGTTCATTGTAGGAAAATAGCAACGGTTTACACTATTTTCGGGTATTAATCGTATACAGGGTGTGTCACGACCATACGTTGTAAATATACGCCACAAATATGATGGTTCAATAATTCATAAGTGGTATAACTTATACGAGAGCGAAGCCGCGGATAAAAGCTGGTATTTGCATATATAGGCGATTAATAATAATTTATAAATAAAAACAGGAACTCCAAACTTGAAATCAAAAGCAATAAATCCTGTGATTTACAAATATCAGCAATACTAAATATTAAGGGAGGGTACATGATTGATAGGGATTTAATGCCGAAGCGGAAAACCGTAAAAGAAACTACAGAGTAAATGTGAAAACTTGCGGAGAATCCCATCTCCGTAAATGACTCGTCGAATAGACCAAAGAATAAAACATGAAACATTTTTGAAACAAATCTAGCGTGCAAAATGGATACATTAAAGGCACAAAGAAGACATCCACTTACCCTAATGGGTATGTAAACTCTTGCGGGTATACAGAATAATTGATGTAGATATATTTTGAAATTAATTTATTTTTTTAGGCTTGAAGACGAATTTTGACCTAACAGTTCTAGTAAATCGTATACTTTTCAAATGTTAAATTTCTTTAAGTTGTAGTTTTTATGATCTTATATTTAGTAAAAAAAGCAACAAAACTGTTGAATATGTCAATCTTCTTAATTTTTAAACATTCTGAGCCCTATTCACAGAATTTAGTCGAATTTTTATTGCCCCGGTAACTGAACCTCCTATTTTGCCCGTTTGGTTCTTCACAAAATTTAACCTACACATACAAAAATAATTTTAAAATAAACAATTCGGAGTTACTGGTAAAATTAACTACGACACGATTTGATTTAACACCAGTTCCAAGGGGACCAAGATACAATACCAAATTAACTCAGTAAGTATTAAGTAATAAGTAATCAAATAATTCTAATTTCTTTACCTGAACTTGAAATTATATTTACTAGACAAAATATATGTAACTAAGATTTAGAAAAGGGTACAATTTTAACAGGTTGAGACATACAATTTTGCAGAGGGTCGAAGAGACACCTATAGTGGAGGTAATAACCTGTAGGTAACGACGCTCTCTCGAGTCAGTGCAAAATGTTAAGCAGATTTTAATGGAATAAACAAAAAGTTGAATGCTATCGTAAGCTAAACATAAAATGTAACTGGGGTCAAGGGTTAACAAAAATCATTTTGCAGCACATCATGAACATATCTTGCAATTGTAGTTTAAACTGACCAACTGATTGCTCTTTATTAGCACAACGTTGCATCAAAACCAAAGAGGCACTTAAAATACTCCTTGAAAAGTTAAATCAAGGCCAATAAATAATCGATACTTTCAAGAGAAACTTCTTAACCAGTATAAATTTAGGGAAAGGAGGTAGTAGTCACTATATTCAAGCAAAATACCAGTTGATCTCAGTTAAACGTAAGTAACTTATTTAATAAACAGTAAATATTGCTGGAATATAGCTTAATAGAAAAGGGATGGAACAGGAGTTAACTAAATGATTTAAAATTTATTCATCTTTTACTATTTTTTTTGGTGTCCACTCGAACAGATTCTCGACTGGGCTGTGAATTCAGAGCTCTGGGCCACAGAAATGTCAGGCGGGACTACGGCTATTCACCAGATGGATTCTTCATCCAAAGACGTCCCTCCCCAACAGAATGTCTTAACCCACTACTCGGTAACACTAAAATTGTCAGGCAGGACTATGATGGCTATGCACCAAATGGGTTCTTCATCCGAAGACGTCCTTCACCAACAAATGCCTTGCTGCCCCACAGACTCTGAGGCCTTACTAATCCATATCCTCGCAGAATCGAAGGGGGTGTCTATTATTTAAATCCGGACGCTCACAGATTGGATAGAATAGAAGAGATATTTCGATAAAGAATGGCTAATCCATATCTTTACAGAATTGAAGGGCCGTCTATTATTTAAATCCGGACGCTCACAGATTGGGAAGAATAGAAGAGATACTTTGATGAAGAATGACTAATCCATATCGCCACAGAATTGAAGGGTTGTCTATTATTTAAATCCGGATGCTCATAGATTGGGAAGAATAGAAGAGATACTTCGGTGAAGAATGACTAATCCATATCTCCACCGAATTGAAGGGTTGTCTATTATTTAAATCCGGACGCTCACAAATTGGGAAGAATAGAAGAGATATTTCGATATAAAAGAATGAGGAATGGTTATCAGGTTATTTTAGATTGAAGTAGATACATAGGATAAAATGGTGAAAAGAAGAAAGAATTGGTAACAATTTCGTTCAGTAACGAATGTAAAAAATATAAAATGAAAAAAACCTGAAACAAAATGGTGGCAACCCAACCAAGCAACGACGCCGTCAAATTCTAAGGTTGCAACTTACCCGTTGGTCTGGTTTCTTCGACCGTTTAGAAAAGGAAAAATCCGAATTAACGAACGGAAAGGCGTTGGAAGTACATTTTTAAATCCGGCCAAGGCCGCGACACTTTAAAAGTCATTGAGTGCTCAAAACGTGCATTCACATTCACTGTTCTATATTTGCTATCTTTGCAAGCTTCTCGATGAAAATAGGAAGCAGTCCACTCAGATTTTCGCTTTTGTTGAGACAAGTCCATAAAAACGAAGAATGAGAACCAATGAGGCAAACATGGGAACCCAGGTGACCCGCGAACTGTCACTCAACAACATTTTAGCGTAAAACATATGAACATCACTCGAAAATCTAGGAAATCAGACTTATAATTGCAAATCGAATTGAATTTCCGACGAAAATATCCCTGAAAAAGATAGGTTAAAATAGCATAAAACCGCAGAAATACAGTTTGTTTCCGTCCTAGTCCGTCTAGCATGCCATCGTCCTCGCACGCGATGGGCACGGGCAAGGTATTGGAGGTTGCCTTGAGGTTAGGTTCGAAATTTGATTTTTAATTCTTAGAAGACCATAGGCGTAGGTATAAATTTTATGAACTTTAAGGTTTATGAAATTATGGAAGTAAAATAATAAAATATAAACGAGTTTTAAACGTAACAAGCATAAAATGGTTTGTTACAAATGTACAAAATTTCATAAAAATCGGATGAATTGTTTGCAAGATATTTCTGGGTTTCTATATTTTTGTTACACACTGTATACCTACCTATCTAAGGCGTTCGACAACATCTGTCATTCATTTCTTTTTAAAAAAAAATCTGAAATTGGTATTATGGGAAAGTATCTATTGTGGATTAAGTCCTATCTCCGTGATCATCAGAAGCGTGTTGACGTGTGTGGCTCTCTTTCGCAAGACGTACTTTTAACGTCAAGTGTCCCCCAGGGTTCGCATATTGGACCAGTGCTATTTCTTTTATTCATTAATGACGTTATGTCCTGCTTAGGTTTTTCCATGTTCTTTTAAATATGGACGACCAAAAATTATACAGTACTGTTGATGCCAGCTCGAATGGTTTGCAATCCGATTTGGACAATTATGTTTCGTGGTGTTTTTCAAACTATCTAAATATCTAAATAATAACATAGCCAAACGCAAATCGGTGAGTTTCTATAGATCTAAAATTTCCATTATTCTTACATACACATTTAACAACGAATCCATTGGAACTCAGGACTCTATTAGCGATCTGGGAATTATCTTCGACAGACAATTATCTCTTAATCAACATATTGATAGTATTATTCTGAAAGGCATCAGGATGCTGGGATTCATAGAACGTAACACCAAATTTATCTATGACACGAAAGCCCTTATACTCTTCCACAACTGATTCCTTCGAAGCATTCTTGAATACTATTCAGTAATTTAGACTCCAAGCTACACAATTCATAAAAATGGACTTGAGAGGATTCAGAATAAAGTTACGAAATATTAATTTGCTATACAAACATCGATTTTCCTCGTCTGATCTTACTCACGATACCAAACTGATAATATGTTGAAGAACCTTGACCACAGATAAAGAGACGCGCTTCTTCTTTTCTTTATTTTTTATTATTTAGAGCTGGTGTTGGATTGGTTCCTGCAAGGCGCCAAAGGCAGAATCAACTCTTTCATGAAGTGTTTCATCGGACCAACTGGGGCAAAACAGCTTTTGTTAACAGAGTGGTGTGTATTTTATAATTCTTTTTACTCTGACTGTGATGTATGAAGTACTGCTTTGTCAAACCTAAAAAGACTTATTTTATTTAAATAATTTTCATTATTTTATAGTCTTACTGTTCCGTTTTGTTTATGTTTATGCTTTTTTGTTATTTCTTTTCTGTATTTCATTTATATGCTGTTTTTCTTCTGTTTTAACCTGCACCTGTAGAATTGTTATTCCGTAGTGTATGCATGAGTAAATAAATAAAATCAATATATTTATGAAAACTTAGAAATTTGTATCAGTTAAAATGAAAAGCCATTTGACAATGACTGTTCGTTAATAAAATTAACAGAAATCACTACTGGATTACTTTTTTCAATTTATAATCAAAGTCATCTTAATCGGTTTACCAGGTAAATCTGTCGACTTTAAAGAAAAAGTCCCTGTAAAATATATTTAAAATATAACCACAATCAAGGGGTTTTTCAAATTATGGTGCTCCTCCTTTGTACTTTTATTTGTGTAACGTTTTTTCTCATTCAAATTACCTAAATCCGTACCAAAATTTTTTATCTTTATTATTATTCGAAGAAACAAATCGGCGGTTACGATACATTTGACCCCCTAAAGTTTTCTAGTGGCCAGACTGTCATAACTCAATAATTTAGTTTAATTCTTTACTTGATTAAGAAGCTTTCTTGCCTCCTGAAATTTTTTGGTTCCTTACACCATTTGTAAATGGTTTAAGAAACCAAAAAGCTTTTAAAAAAATATTTTATTAATTTAACGCTATTTTAACGGCCGGGTATTTAATGTTTTTCGCTAGTGACGTTTTTCAACATTTTGCCAATAAAAATAAGATTGTGTAAATAACATTTACTACTTTAAAGAACTTTTTTTAATAGCAAAGTTCTATTTATTTCTGAATAAGGTCATAAAAACGCAAAAAGTAATATACGAATATAAGTTTGGCTATTCCCTATTAGGTATTATTTTTACAAATACACTGGTGTTTATACCATTAAAATGCGATAAATATTTGTGGAGAAACAAGTGTTTACAGTATTTTACCGCGCCGCCTTCCAGTCAGTGAGGGAATGGACCTCTTATGTCACTAGCACCGATCGTCCCTACAGTCTGTACACTAAAAAAATTGCATGTCTATTCTAAGTTCGGAGTTTCGAACAATCAAAATACCTGTTACCATGAGAATCCCTTTATTAGGGCGATATGATACTAAAGCTTCACTGCCCTTACTACCGAGGTAATGTCCTAAATATTTTTTTAAATTCGGGTAACAGCTTAAAAACAAGAAACAGACTACAATTATGTTTTGGTCGTACAAATATTTCCTGAGGACATCTTATAATATTGTAGTACACTTTAGAAAGTCTCGAATTTATGATGAGGATATACCTTATAAATAGTAATAAAAACCAAATCGACCATGACTCTTAATTAATTTAAAAACGGTTCCACAATTAAATACATAATATTAAATTCTTTAAATCTTTACCCATGTTTTTGTTATCATAAGTTCAGTCGCACCATAAGTATTATAATTTATTTAAACTGTCTATATTTTATTTAAAAGTTAAATTTTTACTATAGAGCTGTCGTTTTTAATAGCCAAAAAATTCGCCGAATATAAAACACAAATTATCTAAACATACCAGTAAAAGAGTTCTAAAGTAAATCAAACAGCACTAGACCATATGATACAAATTTTAGTAGGGCGCAGTAAAATAACAGTTTACCCCGATGGGAGTTTTTTCGACTTGAAAAACCGTAAAAGAAAGTATACTTCAAACACAGCGGATCTCATCTCTTTAAACGACTCGTGGAGTAAACCAAAGAATAGAAGATGAAACATTTTGAAAAAAAACTCTATCATGCAAAATGTATACTTACTTACTTACCTAATTCTTTATTAAATCTTTTTTTTTTACCTTAAATTACGCTTAACGTATAGATCGTGTCATCATATAACAATACATCAATTGAATTAACAATAGTTAATAATACCTCTTTTCTTCTATAATATTAACACTTAAAATAAAATTGGCGTAGTTAAAACCATAAATTTATAAATGTGTAAAAACAATACACGAATTTAAAAAAAATAAATCTGAAAATAATTGTATTTACCTTCACATACACATATACAAACATGAACACAAAAGAACATCATATCAGTGAACTCACCTCCAGATCCTCATAAAATATAATAAGCTTTTTTATTAGAAACCTTGTTAGCTTAGACAACATCCTATTAGTCGGTAGATCTCTAAAGTTTATAGAAAGTATATTCCACGTCTTTAATATATTAAAGATTACATTTCTCTGAATATAGGAGGAGTCTGCCTTTTCAATTCTCAAGTTACTTGTAAATCGAATATCATACTGGTGTTGTCCATGTAGATCTCTGAAGAGTGAAAAGTTTTTCACTATAAGCTTAACACATTCGAAAATATATAAGCCATAGAAAGTTAAAATATTATTTTCAATTAACACATTTCTACAATGATCCCTGTATCCCATATTAAACAATATTCTAAGATACTTCTTTTGAAGTAGGAATATACGGTCAGATTCTACGGAGTTTCGCCAAAAAAACAATACCGTAGTTTAACCTAGAGTGGATATAGGCATGATATGCTGTAAGTGCTGCCTGCTGTCCGACAGTATATCTGATTACTCTTAATGCATATGAGTATCTGCCGATACCAGATGCTACCAATTCTATGTGTGGTTTCCAGCCTATACATTGATATAACAAACAAAACATCTACCTACTCTTAAGTAGAAAACATTAATTTGCATTACTTTTACTTAAATGGCCATAAGAAGACATGAACGAATTTGTTCAAAATATTTGCAATAATAATGTTTTAATATGTACTTCTCTGACTGCTACTTAAATCATATTATTCATTAATAATAAAATATATCTATTTGTTGATCACCAAGAAATTAAAACAGCACTTTTTATCTTTTACATTCTTGTGCTATTTGTGCTCCAAGTTTCCCAAATACGGCAACGCGCATTCAAGGACTGTGATTTAGAGTCCTGTGGTTTTGGCTTTATATTGATAAAGGGTCTTAGTTCTCGGCATGGTTTGCGGCCAGGGCCGGTATAAATCACTAGGGCAACAAACAACCATCATTCTACGGTGGTCTTAAAATCCAATGTTTATCACCGCTCTTGTTCCAAATTAACCGACTATACATCTTAGACTTACCCTGCCGGGAAACCACAAAAAACGACTGGCCAAGAGTTCAGCTTCCCGGAGGATTAAAATTATTAGTTAGTAATTTTCCAGCAAGTGTAAACATGGTGGCGTAATGTAATTAATGAAATGAGGTGAAGTTATTAAAAATAAAGTGTAATGCCTCCTTACGATTCTTTTTTAATTAACCTGATTGCGGTATCTGATTTGTTAGTTAAAGTTAGCTTTTGTATTCATGTTTCTTTCTAGATAACATGACAAACATGAATTTACAGATCGTATTTAATTTTAGTAAGTTAGTATGACATCACTGTTAACCTAGTTAGCAATATACTACAATAGCGAAACATGTGTCGTCGTTTGGTTTATGTGGCCGGAACAGAGTCCACTATACTTAAACCTTCACACTTTAATAGTTTTGTGCGCAGGAGCAGTCATGAACCAATCCCGAACGAGTTTAAGAAATATGCACACTTTAAAATATGTCAGGAATGACATAAAATATGCATGAGTCCAGGGGCTGAGCTAGTTTTGCTTCCGCGAACAAAGCTAATACTAGAATAATAGCTTTGTTCGTCACAGCAATTGCGAACTAGGTACTTCAAGTACTGGGAGCATATCTACTGCGCCTGAACTCGTTCGGTATTGGTTCGGGACTGCTTCCGTGAGCAAGACTAATAATTCAAAAACTATTTAAAAGAAAACAGAAAAATCATTTTGGACAACACTACTATTAGCAAATACTGCATATTACCAAAAACTATTATTATTTATATTATTATATATTATATTATTATTTATAATAAAAAAAATCTGAAAAAATCTTTGTATGAAACTTGTGTCTGTCGTGAAATAAAGTCGAGTAAATAAAAAAAATCGGAAATGAACACTATTTTGTCTTTCATCAACAGCAACACTTAAGTTTAAGTTACATTAAGTAGTTCTAACAAAAAGTCAATATGTAGTATATCTAGGTACTATTACAATAATTAAACACATTCCTAGTAAAAATGGACAATGCTGTTTTATTTTCCTGCCGTGTTTGCAATTCTTATTATCCACGTAAAATCTTATAAAAGAAAATATTATTTCTTTTAAGCTAATATTCCAAAGTGTTAGCATAATTGAAGAGGTTTTTTTTATCTTGTTTATACAAAAAACCTAAACTGTATCTGAAAGCTTTAGATACATTCAAAAACTTTTTTGAAACTTACCAAAACTACCAAAACTAAATGAAACACAAAAAAATGTTTAAAACAAAAGTGTTGCACATGTAAGCTTTCCAGAATTTTATTTATTTAAACATGTAAGTAAATAAACTATTCAAATGAACTTTTCTAGTTTTAAACGAAGAGTTAAAAATGCTTGTCAAAGACTGTGAAACATGTACATATATCTGTAAATTATCGTGTGCCTCTATGCTGTTGTGACGTAGAAATTTGCGAAAAAAGTAAAAATTGGGAAATTTGTTCGGTCTATAGGTAATATAGTAAATGAAAATGCAAAGATTAACTTCTTCGCTAGTGTAGAGCAAGAAGACCGTAAAATGAAAAATGAAAATAAAATAAGGACGATGTTTTGAATCTGGTCTGGGTGCCCTCCTGCTATCGCGATTTCTGGTCCCTTACCCATCATCAGGCAGGCTCACACCTAGGGATTGCAATCCCGCAATCCCGCGGGATCCCGCATGATCTGACGGCTTGGGGGATCCCGCACCAGCTATGCGAATCCGCATAGCCATGAAAAAGCCGTAAACTCTTAAAAAATAACGCCAAATATCCGTGGTATTATAATATGAAAATTAATGAGACTGCTTAGGTATTATAAGTATAAGCATCTTACTTAACTTACAATCAAACTAATGTGATTTACTATATAAACCAGTAAGACTTATTACCTCAGGGAGAAAAATAATAAATGTTTAGAGTTCATTTTCTGAAAGTGTTAATTTAATTGATAAGAAATTTGACTGATTTATAGTCATTGTAGTATAGTTAAGAGAGGCTAGACTTTAAATTACATAATTTTGTTGACTGAAATACTGTTAATTTTTGATATTTATAATAAAAAAGTAAAGTTGGTTTAATAATTAATTAAATAAACGTTAATTTAACGAATTTTATAAAATTAAAAAACCTATGCGGGATCCCGTGTATAAACATTTGAAGTTCATTTGCCCAAAGTTACTTGTTACTTTAATTGATATGAAATTTGACTAATTTATAGTCACAGTCGTATAGTTAAGAGAGGCTCGACTTTAAAATACATAATTTGGTTGGCTGAAATACTGTTAATTTTTGATATTTACAATAAAAAATTAAAGTTGGTTTAATAAATGAAATAAACGTTAATTAAAGTCCTTAGGCTATATTTTTGCTTAACGAGCAAATGAAAATCGAAAACTTTTCACCCAACTTAAGAAACAATGGCATTAATTGATTATTTTGTTAAAACAATAAAATTGAAGGTATTTGCTAACAATTAACGTCATTTTGAAAACAGAAAAGTTGCAATACTTGCGCAAAAGATTTGGAAAACATCCTTATCGTCTTCAAAAATAAATAATTTTCTTCTTTCGAGCAAAATGAAAATTTTATTTTAAGGACTAGCCATAACAGAGATTTTTGCGTTTTTAGGACCCCGCTAATCGGTAGCAAAGCCTTACTAATTTATTTGTAAAATAGCCTTATTTTTGTAACTAAATCTCTGAGCAAACAACTTGTGTTTATTATTATGCGTTCCTTATTATTATTTTAAAATTTAGAATCTGAAACGTTGTGTATTTATACATTCAGAATATCAAGTTAAAAAAGAGACGAATAGACTTACCCAAAGTGAAAATTTTATCTGTCTATTGTAAAGAAACGAGACGCTTTCGGTGTTTTCCATTAACAGTGCCTCTTTGTCATGTGAAGGGGAACTTAACAAATTTCACACAAATATACATGGAAACTATGTTTAAAGGATTTTTGAAAATTTCAAACATATAAGTATTTTTAAAACTCATAAAACATATTAATTGATGTACACAGTGGTCAAGAAATTTCGACTTGTTTTCTCTCTCAAGATTTGGATGTTCTGGCATGATCTGGCAGAAAGTTTAAAAAAAAATAAAGAATAGACGAAAAACGGCGCTTTTTTTGGTCTCTTGTAACATCCGAATGGTGCGTGCTAGAGAGGTCTAAGATAGCTCAAATTGAAAGGCAAGACTCCTACTTTCCACTACAATTATAAGAATTTTTGATCAGAAGTTTTTAACAAAATTCGTGGTGTAGGATTGTATACTAGTATACATGTGTATCCCATTTCCGCTGGATCGACCATGAACGCTCATTTGCTTACCGTTACCAAGTTTCGCAAGCTGCATACTTGAAATGTAGTTTCCGAGAGTACAAATGGTTGCTCTTCCCAGTTCAGATGTTAATTTCTCCCTAGGACTCCCAGGCAATCCAAGATGGGGGACTGAAAGGGCGTAGTTTCCATACTGTAAACACAGGCCTGCATGGTTGTTTGGTTTCGGATCGATATAACTTTTTGAGCTGGAACCAACTCTAGCTATTATATCAAATTTCTCAGATATTCTTACCTAAAGTTCCAAAAAAGGCAATTTTGGGGCCTACTTTCTGATTACACTAATATTTAAAAAAATTTCTCGTATCAATCAACATCATTTAGTAATACTCTGCTCAATAATTTTTGCTTTTGCATTGGAAACTCGAAGACTTGCCCTTCAATTTGAGCCTTCGCGTCGTACCCAACCCATTCGAAAATTTTAATAGTTTAAAATGGGTTGTTATTTTTCGTCAATATTTCTTCATCCTTCCTTGACGTGTTAGGGAAATTTTACCGCCAGATTCGTAATCAGCGACCAACAAAACGGCAATGATTTAAAAAATCTCTGACAGAAAATCGTGTCGTACAGTGAATTCATATCCCATTCATAATTGATTCTATTGAGTCAAACATGCTAAAGTATGTACTGTTGTGTTTTGGATACACACAGAACAGCAAGAAAAACAGAATATATGCATTCGTTCAGTGGCACACCGAAGGAAGTGGGAGGGGGCTGCCCCTGGCTGCAGCCCCCCTCCCGAGCCTATATATGACAAAAAAAAATATTCCACTAAATATTCTATTACTTAACTAAGGAAATATTTTTAACCGTAATTTTCATGATATTAATATTTTAATTAACACTTTTTCATTTTGCTAAAATTACCAATTATTATTTTAGAACAGAGTGACTGTCGTTCACGAAAGTATACGGAGTTCCGTTCTGCTCCTGAGCGCCTAACCCGAAAGGCCGCCATACACGGTTTTGCATAATGTATAATTGCATAGGCATAAGATGTTGAGTGATGGCGTTTTATTTCTAAAAAATGTTTGACCAAGTTTTAAACACGTCCTCTTGTCCCCTATAACCTAGGATTCGGCAAATATACGTTTTTTCCTAAAATTAGATTTAAATAATAACAAAAAAGAAGGTAGTTTATCGACTTTCGTATAATGTCTTGACAAAATATTGAATGCGATACATCACATCATTTTTTTCGCCTGCGGTGCATTGTTGCAGTCATGGAGTTTTCGGGCGTGGCACCAAAAAAAAAAAATTGCGCCTTCAACGATTTGCCTGCGGTGCTAGATTGTCCTTTCATATTATATTCGAAAGTTGGCAACCCTGTCAAGTCAGCCCCCCCCCCCCCCGAATAAAATTTCTGGGTGCGCTACTGGATTCGTTTTTCTTTGTTTTGCTTTATAATCTCCATTTACTTCAATGTCTTGTAAACAATAGTTAGCTAGTGCTTCTATGATAATTATTTTTTGTTTGCAGACAAAACATGCTCTAAAAAAGCTTTTGTGCAATAAATCTACTTTCAATGAGATCGATCCTTAATTGAGAATTTACTGTACACTTGAGATCTCCCACAAACAGAAAATGTAACTGTGGCTACATTCGCTGATGACACTGCTTTATTAGCAGTAGGAACAGACCTAGATGCAGCAACCAGACAACTCCAACAAGTTAGCGACCAGATTTACAATTGGACCACAGACTGGAAGATTAAGCTTAATGGGCAAAAATCTACTTGTGGCAACTTTACCAACAAAATAATAGGCAATTATCAACCAGTTAACATAAATGGTATCATAGTTCCCTATGAAAATACTGCCAAATACCTGGGGATGACCTTAGATGCGAAACTAACATGGAAGGAACATATCAGAACTAAACGTACTGAACTAGGGCTCGAATATGGACAGTTGTATTGGCTCTCGGGACGAAGATCTAAGCTGTCAATACACTGTAAAATCATGATATACAACCAGATTTTAAAACCAGTCTGGTTTATGTCCAGTTATGGGGCTGTGCCAAGGAGAGCCACATCAAACGCATCCAAACCTTCCAAAATAAAGTACTACGGAACATAGTTAATGCACCGTGGTACATACGTAATAGTGACTTACATCGCGATCTTGGATCCCGTATGTCGCTAGTGAAATTAAAAGATTTGCCATCAAGCACGAGTCTCGACTCCATCAGCACGTTAACGTCGAAGCCAGCAGGCTTCTTGACAACCAGGACCTAGTTAGAAGGCTGAAGAGGACTTTGAACTCGTATAGACTTTTGAAAACAGAGTACAGTGAGCGAGTGTGTGAGTGCTAAGTGCCATGGCCATGAGTCACAACAGATAAACCTTTAGGACTCCATTGGGTGAACTTTAGTATATAAAGATTTTAGTTTTTAAGAATTTAGAGAAAAATTAATGGTTGGTCTTGCAGACCTGTTTTAATAATAGTAAACGCCACAGGCTTTATAAACAAAAAAAAAACAACTTTAGTCGGAAACGTGAACACATATTCTTGAATAGCCTTTTCGGAAATGTCAGTCTAGGCCTAGTATGTAATTCCATAGAATCTCTTTAAGTATGTAAGATTTTCTGCGGAGTTGAAAGAAAATTTTACTGTTCATATTTTGATAAATAATTTGTAATTTTGAAATAAAATTTTTGCTGAAATTAACTTTGAATTAAATATCCTTTTTGTTTTTGTAAATGCTTTAGAAACTTAATGGAAATATTTATACATATATATTATATGGATGAGTTGCTGTTCATACCTTAAAAACAAACACGATTTTACCCATTTTAAAAAGTGTTAAAAGCACTGTAAGAGATTTTGTTCTTGCTATGTATAGGTGCAGGAAAATCGATTTTGGCGAATACCGAAAGAAATATTAGTTTTGGCTAACTGCCAAAGCTTACCGTTCGTGCCACGGCCGAACTGCACTACTTTAGTTAAAGTACATATACCGGATGGCTTCAAAGTGTGCAGAACTTATTTCTGTTATTAGTGAGATGCAGAAAATGTTTAAAGTGGGCGTAAAGTAAATATAGTTTAGTCGTCTAGAATCAGAGCCATTCCTGGCAGTTTCAGTGGTGCATATCGTGTCCGTGTGGATGCGCCAAGCAAAAGAAAAGGACTTGAAGAAAAACTGTTAACGCTAGGTCTGCCAGAGGGGAGTCTTCCACAAACTCAATTGGCCAGCCAACCACACTGCTTCTAGCACACAAAAAAAATAAAGGCTGCAGTACTTACTGCAACGAATAATTTATAGTTGATATTCTTCTGAATATAGAGGCCTAAGCCGATTCAGTAGAAATAATCGTTCAGATTCAAAATGGTTTAAGATTTAGTAGTGGTTTACATTAAGATCTTCTATAGTTGATCAGTTAGGTTTTGACAAGTGTTCGTCCTGTCATTAAAAATCTATAAGTTATTATAATATTTTAGTAATTTTTGGGTTTCCGGTGGCCGAGTTGGTACGGCGCCAGCTTTGCAACCGAGAGGCGCGGGTTCGAATCCCACTTCGACCATGGATATTTTGTGATTATTGTTGGAAGGTGGTATAGGAATTCTTCCTCGACCGAGGTGGTACCACCCCACACATCCTTTTATAGGGCTGGTGAAGTCCCTACGGATGTTTCCAGCTCTGGATGTGTGGGTCGATTTCCCAGTACACCCACGGTACATAGTACTTAGACTTCGGCCTTCGTGGGCTGTCAGAAGATAAAAAAAAATTGCTTGGATTCCAAATGATTTTCATCTTGGAACGTATTACCAAAATCAATTTAGTTCCATCATTTTGGAAAGTACACTGAAAAAATAGGCACTCTTGGCCCAAAGTACTGAACGCTCTTGAACGTTAATTATTACTGACAAGAGAAAATATCTGTGTGTAAGAGAATTTCTATTGTTACAAGAAAGAAGTTCTTCGTTTAACAAACATGGTTCTCTTGAAAAATCTTCTAATTTCTCTTGGACGTTTGGCTCTTGAAACAAATGCAAGTTATCTTGTTTCAAAAGCTATAAAATTACACTATTTAAGCACTTTATTTAAGAGATATATCTCTTAACGTAAGAGATGTACCTCTTCGCGTAAAAGATATTTCTCTTCGGATCTTTATTTGAAGAAATTATCCTAATAGCATCGACGCGACAACTTTACCCGTAGACAGGCAAGCGCAGTAATTAATTCGCAGAAGCCCAGCAGTCGAAAGCATTCGGCGGATTCGGCGTGAAAGGGTTTCGGGTTATCGATTGATTGTGTTGTCTCGTATGTACGGTACGCTTTGGCAATAGTGAAAGAACTTTTAGACAAATTTAACTTGAAGCATTTGTTTGAAACTTTCGAAGGAAAGTCCATCCTTTATTTATATACCTTATTTTTATACGTATAATTACATATTTGACAAAAATCAAATGTCATTTCTTGCCAGTATTGTTTTAAAGATGCATGTAAATGTGTAGTTGATTTTTAGGCTGTTTGCAATAAACTAAAATGGCGTCTTTCGTTTTTATTTTATTTCACAACAATCAAATTGTTGCAAAAGTGTCCTGTGTTAACGTATCTTGTCGGTATCGTTTTAAAGAGGCGCGTAAATGCGTGCTTTATTTTTAGGATGTTTGAAATATGTACATTAAAAATGGCGTCTTTTCGGTTTTTTTTTGTTTATGTAGAGTTAGGTAAAAAATATTATGCAGTTCACCATTTGTAAAGGTCGTTATTCCAAAAGGTTAACCAAATCCGTGATATCCGAAACGCCAACAAGGGCAATCTATCATTACAAATAACCAGTCTTACTAGTGTAAATGGTCAAAAATATATTTAACTCGTAACTTGGGCGCAAGCAGATTAGATATCTTGATCCAAGATAAATTGTACTTAGACCAAAACCCTACTGTTGGATTTTAAAATAGAATGGTATTGTAACAAAACCGGTATAGCTTCAATTAAAACCTTAAGGTTTTGTGACAATATAATTTGCTCTTAGGGAGGAATTATGAAGCCAAAGCTAAACTGAACCAAATTAATAAAGAGGAAGATAAATGTTCCCTATTCAATTAGACACATTTAAAAATAAACCAACTAGATTTTTCTCTAATTTTTGACGCACGGTTTTGGTCAGAACTCAATAGATATTAATTAATGGCAGGTATATATCAGCTGTTGTGTTTAGTATGTATATATGTTGAAAATAAAGTTATATCATTATGCGCATGTCATTTGATCTAATTTTCGTTATTTTGTTAGCACAAAATAGACCCAACAAGTATAATAATTTAGTTTACTTTTTCTTAACTTTAGAAAATTGTTGGAACATTTTCTAACGACTTAATTTAATTTATTGTCCCTATTGACCTTAAGAAAATCCCATGTTTTTTTTTTTACTTTAACTTGCCTATGTGTATTTGTAGAACAGAAAATTGATGATATTTCTCTATTAAAAGATTTAAACGAAAAGCAAATAAACGTTTTAGCCCCTAACATAGGGGACAGAATTCGATTGAAGAAAGCAATTCGCAGCCTTAAGTGTGAATACCATGTAAGTATATTTAAGATTACTTATATTAAAAGTATTTTTTATTTATGATTATGTTTGCTTCCCTTGCAAGTCCAAGACCCTACTGTAACGGCACTGACTTAACAAGGAATATTTCCTTTTATTTTATTAATTATTGTCTCAAGAAATAAACTTTTTTTCTAATATATGTTTTTTGTAAATAATGTATCGTGTTAGTTACTAGAGCTATATCGAAAAAACTTTAAATAGAAAAGGTTTTTTAAAAGAGAAGATGAACATTTTAAAAATATTTCCATTTTTACAGGGAAATTCGCTGTATGCTCTTTGTGACTTCAAGTCATTCTAAGTGCACCTGATATGGTTATCGGACATGCAGCAACTTTTGGCTGTATTTATATTTCGGTTGTGCAACTAATAAAAAAATTTCCCATTTGTTGCACGCTTAATGGACCACACTGTATAGATTTACGTTACCGTTTTTGCATTCGTTGAAAATATTATACGAGTATATACGTGATGTATACTCTGCAACATAATATATGTCAGTTTATATTTAGTAAAATAAGTTTGAGATGTTGATGTTACTGATAGAATTCTTGTTATTTCTTTAGATTAGATCTTCTGATATGTTTTGTTATAAACGTGTTATATGATATTTAATATATTTGACATATTTCTTAACTTTATGAATTTTTATTTTTGTCAACTTCTTCTGAGAATGCATCCTGCATATATATTAGCTTTCCATTGAAATTGCGTGAGACCCAATCTATTGTTTTTTTAAATGGCCAACACTATTTTGTTACTGTATATGAAGGGCTGGGATCTAGGTATATTTTGTACATATTTGATATTTTATTTTGTATGCCTATATGGTCAAGTTCAAGTAGATCGACAATACACATTTGAAATAATTTTTAGTTATACAGAGTAGATAAAAAGGTGTTATAAAAGTTTTGCATTTTTTCGTAATAAAACAGTAGATACTTATATGGAATTGGATTTTTGAATTCTGATGAAAATCCTATTTTCTAAAAAGGTCAAGTCTCAATTCTAAGTTTTTATTTTATGCATTTAGAGCTGTACATATTAACATGTACCATGTCTACAACATAAAAATTCCAAAATCTTTTATATTAAATAAATTTATAATATCCTGCATTTTCATTTTACATGCTATTAGAAAACTATTTTGTTTGTATGGAAAAGTATTAATGCGTATATGTATGTATATGCGCCTCAACATAGCAATATAAAAAAATGGTTCTAGAAAAATTGAAACTAACTGTTAACAAAATTCAGATCAATTTCCAGTGTCATCAAGTATCAGCAAAAAAATTGCTAAGGCGTTTTAGTTTTCTATACGGAGTAATCCAAATAAAGTGCGCACCATTGGCAAGTTATTACTAAAGTTAGAAAATCAGTTGAATTAGCAGACTGACTATTTTTTTTTCTTTTATATTTCCTACTAATCGGAGTAAAAAAAATCCACTAGTTTGCTAATTTAACTGATTCGGTATCTTTAATAATAGCGAAATTACTAATGGTGCGCACATAATTTGGATCGCCCTGTGGTTGGACAAAGAGAAATCCGTTTTTAACTGAAGAACAAATACTCTTGGGCCAAGAACAAACACTCTCGGCTCAAGAGCAAACACACTCGGCTCAAGAACAAACACTCTTAGCTCAAGAGCAAACACTCTCGGCGCAAGAACAAACACTCTTGGCGAAAGAACAAGCACTCTTGGCTCAAGAACAAACACTCACGAATCAAGAACAAATACTCTCGCATTAAGAGCACACGCTCTCCGCCCAAGAGCAAATACTCTCATCTCAAGAGCAAACACTCTCAGCTCAAGAACAAACACTCTAGGCTTAAGAACGAACACTCTTGGCTTAAGAACAAACACTCTCGTCTCAAGAACAAACACTCTCGGCTCAAGAACAAACACTCTTGGGTCAAAAACAACCACTCTGGTCAAGAACAAACGCACTCGGCTTAAGAACAAACACTCTTGGGTCAAGAGCATCTGTACGTAGCGGTCTTGAGCCAAGTATTAAATGACTTTCAACCAAGAGATTAATCATTTATTTCAAGTTCTTATGGAATATTTATAGCAAGAGAATTACGACTTTAAACCAAGAGAGGTCGCATTTGGACCTATTCAAAAGCGCGAAGCTTTTGGATCAAAATCGTATTCATTTCGTTCAAAAGATTCTTTTTTTCAGTGTACGTACTAAAATTGCGTACAAGATTAGCGAAAAAACTCTGAAACAAATTCATAGTATAAAACTTGTCTAATTCTTATACTAGCCAGTTTAAAACTTTCGGTTAGCGTTGGAGAATCTGGCCAAATACGTTTCCAGGAAAATAATCGGGAATGACTGAAATTCTGAACTAACTGGAGATCCTCGCAACATGCTAGTTGGTAACACCGATCAGCAAATAGTTTTGCCACTCAAAAGTCTTAGCAAGTTACCAACTTTCTTTTTACCTGATGGAATAGCCCATGTAGACTTCCGACTTAGGTACTGTGTCTGGAGAGACTAGAGATACAATCAATAAAGAATATGCACAATTTTTTTTATTGCATAAATCGTTTAAGGAAGTCATTACAAACCCCAAAAAAATATTTTGAAGAAAATTACTAGGATAATTTAGCTACAAAAAATGTTTACTTTTCGTTATAATTTATTACAATTTAAAAAGCAGCCATTTGTCCTTAGTGAAAAGTGACGTCAGGAGATCAGCAAAAATCTACAGGTTAACGTAAAGCTTAACCTAAAGTCGGTAACCTAAACAGGTGTGCTTTTCTCAGAAACAGTCAGAGGGAGAGAAATCGAATTTTTTGGGTTGATAGAGGAATAGTTCAACTAGCTTCGGTAAAAAATTCAGTTATACAGGATGTTTCGTTTCGGAGCTATTAAACGTCAAAGTCGAAATTTCCGCGATTTCCGTTGAAATCGTTACAGGTCGCAAATGTGAATTAAATCGATTTAAATTTTCGGAGATTGTAGGCTACCCGGAGCTTCAGAACTCCACTGAAACTGGTGAGGATCGGAAAATGGCAAGTAATTCTTTTGAATTTTTTTTAGGTCGAAAAATGCCATTTCCAGACCCCTCTTTGATGCCTATAACTCGAAAACAAAATGTCAGATCGAAAAACGGACTCATAAGTGAAACTTCAAAATCTCAAATAATTTTTTGCAATACATTTACCTACACCTAAAATCACTGGAAAATGGAAATATTTGAAAAAACTGGAAATTTAGATAATTTGATAGAAAAACAAATATTTCACGGTTTTTAATTTTTTGTGGGGTCAAAATAATTCAAATTAAAATCCCATATACGTCATCGGAAAGAGCTCATCAAAGTATGTGTTATCCATATTTTTTAGTTCCTTCATTCTCTGTAGGAAAGGAGCAAATCGCCGATTAAATTTCGATTTTTTTACTTTTTTTGCCCTCGACATCGATACATTTGAATCACTCTGTATTTTTTTTTATCTATTTTTTCGCAATTTTTCAAGACTACCTTATAAAGGGATAATCGCACTGTAAAATGAATACCGAATGGGTCATCCAGGAGCATATTTAAGGGGTACAATTCGGATTTTCTTGACTTTTTCCGGCAAATCCTATTTTTAACCGTCATTATTCCACACTATTTACCCTATTTAGTGATTCTTTTTGGGTTTATTTTATGCGTTAATTATCTAGGAATACCTCCCACTAATTTAAATCGCTTATTTTTTCGGCAAAGGTATAAATAAATAGGTTTATTTGCATCGGGGACATCTAAAATTTGAAAATTTTTGAATTTTCGAAGATTGCCATGAAAATAAAGAATTTCACTTTATTTACTCGAAATTATATGAACCACGCTAATGAGGAGAAAATAACTATGCTTAGGTGGTATTATCAGCAAAATAGCTATCAAAGAGTATCAGACATGTTTGTCGCTCATTTTCCCTACAGGCCAATAGTAAAAAGGACTGTAAAAAATTTTGAGACTTGGCACTGTTAAAAATAATTAATTGCAAATGTAAATCAAGAGAAAATTAAAGGGAAGAGCAAAGGAGTGATAGGGTTTAAAAGTGTTACTGCACGTAGAAGAGAATGAAGGAAATATTAGCACAAGAGAATTTGATACACTTTCAGGAAAAAACCGTACCACAGAATTCCGTATTCTAAAAAGGCATAAATACCATTCCTATAAATACGAAAAACACCAAGAGTTAAGAGATGGGGACGAAATACGACGACAGGAATTTTGTTTTGATGTAATGGAAATTGCAAATATGGATAGGGAATTTATAAAAACTATTCGTTTCACCGATGAATGTACTTTTACATTAAATAATAAAACCCAATGGTCACAATTGTCGATACGGGGGTCAAGAAAACCAGAATATGCATGGCAAATGTCCCGGAACGGCTTAATTACAGGAGAACG
This sequence comes from Philopedon plagiatum, assembly GCA_963971165.1. Lineage (NCBI taxonomy): Eukaryota > Metazoa > Arthropoda > Insecta > Coleoptera > Curculionidae > Philopedon > Philopedon plagiatum. The sequence goes on along the minus strand of OZ020192.1, from coordinate 80,820,311 downwards.
AAAAGTGATATCAGATCGGGGTTTTCGACAACCGATAGGACTAAAATTTTACTATTTGACTGTGTATTCCATATGTCAGTAACGTCATCAACTGTCAAGGGGTGACGTTACTTTTAATTTTTTTAAAATATAACACCCTGTATATTATTAGTTATTCTAAATTCTCAATAAATTTAAAACATTTTTTCTATACCATAACATACATATGTCTATATTCAATTTCTTGGAAATATGGACAAATAAATGTGGAAACCCAATAATACCTTAATTATTATTATTTAAAAAATAAGGAACATTTTTTACCTAAACAATAATTTAAAATAAAAGTTATTTAGTTAAATGTTCAAAATGTCGTCCTTCAGCCATGGGCGCCCGCAGGGGGGATGGCCAGGGGGGGGGGCGTGCCCCCCCTGAGATTGTGAGATTGTTATACTTTTTAATTATAAGTTACAGTAGCAAAATCTTTAAAAATATATTACTTTTTTCCATTCTGCCCCCCCTGAGAAAAGTCTGCGGGCGCTCATGCCTTCAGCCACCTGACAGTGTCTAAGCCTCTCTGAAAACTGGGAAAGAACGTTTTGCAAATGTTGATGAGAAATAGCGTGAACAGCATGTAAAATTCTGTTTTCAAGATCCTCCAAAGAGATAAGTTTTCTGCGATATATGACAGTCTTTAATGGCCCCAGAGGTAGAAATCTAAAGCTGTTAGATCTGGAGATCTAGTAGGTCATTCAATGGGCCCTGTGCTACTAATACACCGTCCAGGAAACGTTTCATCCAAATAGTTTCGAACATGTATACCAAAATGCGGTGGCGCTCCATCTTGCTGAAACCAAATGTCATTTCGTAGCATTTGATCGATTAGCTGTCAAGTTTTCGCGAAGAAAAAAATGCCCTATAATATAGTTTCCATTTATGCCTGCCCACACATCTTATTTTTGGGCATGTTGCGTACGGTGCTCCATCATCCAATGTGGATTATGGTCTGACTAGTACCGGGAATTGTGCCTGTTGACGAAGCCATTAAGACAGAATGTGGCCTCGTCAGAAAATAAAATACGACTCACAAAGTTAGGTTGTAAGTCTATGTAGTCCATTATCTCTTGACAAAATTGCATACGCCTATCAGGATCGTCCTATGATAGCTCCTGAAGCAACCTTATAAGGAAATATTTTATTTTCTTTAAGAATTCTTCTAACGGATTTTTCGCTGTTATAAATGTACGAGAGCAAGTTTTGGAACTGAAGTATGTGGTTCTTCTTGTAGGGCAAGCATAACATCCAGGGATTTACCGTCATTTGTAGCTGTTTTCGGACTACCCGTTTTTGGCAAGTTTTTTACTACACAAGTATGCTCAAAGTTATTAAATTATAGTTGTGAAAATTAGCAGTTGATTCAGAAATGGGATCTCGATCAAGAAAGGTTTGATTAAAAAGGCCGGTTGTTTTTTGAAAAAATCTACGTCTGTTCCCATATCCTATCATCATAAGCAGAGTAATGCGTTCTTCTTCGCTTAGCTGAACCATAGTTTCATCAGTTATATCTAGTTTACTTGATAAATAAAAATCTAACACCATTAACTTAAACTAATCTCAAGTTGAAATCTGTCAGAATGACAAAAAAGATACGTTGCCCACTTGGGAGTCATAGAAACAATAGTATATTTCATTACCAGTCCGGAAAAAAGGATTTTTCTGTGCGCGCTTGACAAATTCTCGTGTGAGGCGCAGCCGAACACGGGAAGTCAAGCAAGCACGGAAAATCCATTTTTATTATACTTCTTTGAAAACACCTTATTTTCATCTGTTTTAGTAATAATGTAAGATGGGCTTTTTCGGGCTAGCGCACGGAAAGAGCGCACGGAAAAAATTTTCCTGGTCTCCAGTTCTTTCAGTGTGCTGAATGAAGATACCGACTATTTTTTGGCTTTAAAATAGAAATATAGGTATAGGAAAATAAACTAAACTCAAGAAAGTCTATATGCTATCTGATATTTAATATGTACCTATTTTGTATTTTATTTCGTAAATATTTGAATATTTAGATGAATTTCTGAAATATTTTTTGACGTTTTGTCAATCTTATCTGACATAGACAAATTTAAATCACCTTTTAAATGATTTGAAAGTTACCATGAAAACGCATCATACCTGCCAAAGACCATATTGTCAGCGTTGTTAATCTTCTGTCAATTAAATTCATTCTAATAAAATGTTCTCTCAACCTGAAAAAGTGGCATCTTTCATTATTAATAGTTAATTTTTAATTACTCTAGTAGTTTTTTTTTTAAATTCCGATAACAGTTGTGAAAATAAAAATATTCCAAGTTTATTTTGTATGTATGTATTTTTTTATGTTATATTTTGTTTTATGTTATCGTTTTCAAAGAAGTATAATAAAAAATATCGTTCATTACACGTCCAGAAATGGATTTTCCGTGCTTGCTTGACTTCCCGTGTTCGGCTGCGCCTCACACGAGAATTTGTCAAGCGCGCACAGAAAAATCCTTTTTTCCGGCCTGGTAATGAAATATACTATTCTGGACGTGTAATGAACGATATTTTTTATTATACTTCTTTGAAAACGATAACATAAAACAAAATATAACATAAAAAAATACATACATACAAAATAAACTTGGAATATTTTTATTTTCACAACTGTTATCGGAATTTAAAAAAAAAACTACTAGAGTAATTAAAAATTAACTATTAATAATGAAAGATGCCACTTTTTCAGGTTGAGAGAACATTTTATTAGAATGAATTTAATTGACAGAAAATTAACAACGCTGACAATATGGTCTTTGGCAGGTATGATGCGTTTTCATGGTAACTTTCAAATCATTTAAAAGGTGATTTAAATTTGTCTATGTCAGATAAGATTGACAAAACGTCAAAAAATATTTCAGAAATTCATCTAAATATTCAAATATTTACGAAATAAAATACAAAATAGGTACATATTAAATATCAGATAGCATATAGACTTTCTTGAGTTTAGTTTATTTTCCTATACCTATATTTCTATTTTAAAGCCAAAAAATAGTCGGTATCTTCATTCAGCACACTGAAAGAACTGGAGACCAGGAAAATTTTTTCCGTGCGCTCTTTCCGTGCGCTAGCCCGAAAAAGCCCATCTTACATTATTACTAAAACAGATGAAAATAAGGTGTTTTCAAAGAAGTATAATAAAAAAACTTTTACTTAGGTTGTCGTAATATCAGAAAAATGATACTTATTTTTAAGATAAAATTCAGATATTATTGGGTTTCTACATTTATTTGTCCATATTTCCGAAACAATTGAATATAGGCAATTAGACATACATTATGTTATAGAAAAAATGTTTTAAATTTATTGAGAATTTAGAATAACTAATAGTATACAGGGTGTTCCATTTAAAAAAATAATAGTAACGTCACCTCTTGAGAGTTGATGACGTTACTGACATATGGAATATACAGTCAAATAGTAAAATTTGAGTCCTGTCGGTTGTCGAAAACCTCAATCTGGCATCACTTTTCATTCTCCTGTAATTAAGCCGTTCCGGAACATTTGCCCATCCCTGTATTATTGAAACAAGAACACAGTATCCACAAAAAGTTAATGTTTGGGCGGGAATATTTGGGCAACATATCATTGGGCCATTATTTCTTGACCGATATTTAACAATAGAATATTTTTAGAGCTATTAGAAGACCAAATTTTACCAACTTTCAATAATGTTGCCCGCGAAAATCAGAAGGTTTAGTTCCAAATGGATGGTTGCAGGGAACACAACATCGCGGCTGTCCGCGAATATTTAAATAACGCATTTAATGATAACGTTATTGGGCCAGATCACACAATAAATAGGTCCAGACCTTTGGCCGAACTCAAAAATGCGATTTCAGCAGAGTGTATCAAAATTTCATTGTACCAATTATTAGCCAACGTCCAAAAAGATTTTTTAATAATCGTTGGGGGTATTGCCTAAGCAGTCAGCGGAAGAATATTTAATTAAATCTTAATTTTATTTTTAGAGAACTATTTTATTGTTTTTAATAAAGTTATTGAATGTTAAAATATTAGTTTTTGGGTATTTGGGAAATTTAGCACTGAAAAAGGTTGCAATAGCTGATTTAATAGAAATATTGAATTATTTCTCATCTGAATAACAAACATTTGACAGTGACAATGTAATTGCTTTAAAAGTAATATGGTGTTTTCATTGTTGTTGTATTAATATACAGGGCGCGTAACAAATTACAAAATTATTCAAATATTTTAGCAGTTAACTCTTTACTGGTTCACCCAATAAGAGCTAAAGTTTGTTGGACACAGCTCTTCGTGCTCTTTAATAAACCCTAATAGATTTTGACACTAACACAATTAGGGAAGCTGATGCACCTCAAAATTACATGGGATTTCCTATGTCCTGCCGGACGATGCAAGACCCGGTATGTGACTGTCTTAAACATAGTCTTTTATTGAAGAATAATAGTGTTTACGTATAAATTATTTTGTCACACAAATATAGCCGTTCATTGCAAGCCAATGTGTTCATATTCCTAAATCACCTAAAATCGTCGTTGCCACAACAAGAATTGGTTGAGCATAGTAGTCATTCGAGAATAGGGAACATATAGCCTGCCACGGATTTAATAACTGTCTCTTTGAGACTTTAGTGTTTTTCGTGTGTACTAAAACAAACTGTCTTAAAAACAAACGCCACATGGGCTAAAAATTAATAATAAAATCACGGTTTATTATTAACAGCTTGCAAGTATGTTGTCCTTTTTGACCGCCACTATCAAGTAGTAGTAGTTCTTCAACGATGGATGGGCAAAGGTTTTAGAACCGTAAATATAATGTCACGTTCTTAAGTTTTTTTTTGTTTCTGCGTCCTAATCCCCGTAGGTAGTTGCTTTTTTCCGCTTCTTTTCTATATATCGAGGTACATAATCCGATTAGCTTCACATATGAGGATTTAAAAATGAGTATATTACGTTAGATATGCTTTATACTTAAAAAGATACTAAATATTGAAACTATAAATCATGTAAAATTTATATTGATTAAGAGGCTTGGAATTTTAAAGTAATTTTTTTATTTAGGGTACGTTCTGTAGATTCTCATAAAATCTGTTAGGTTCATTTACCGTTAACGAGTTTAAAATATTGCCTACCCATAACACTGGGTGCGGAAAAGAGGTGCGTAACAACGTGAAAAATTGGAATGTTCATTTCTACCCAGATCTAAAAGATATGGACTGATTCGTTATTTTCATTCAATTCTCCATGCGATCCGATTCGCTCCGTTCTACTCTTCTCGAACAAAATTTCCGAACCTGGAAAAGCAGCTTTTTCCAAATGCAACATAAATGGAATTATTTAAATTGCCTTAGAATGATCGAAAATTTGACAAGGCAAATTGACGCAATTGTGGAGGCTTTTAAATTTCTATAACAATTTTTTTATTCAGTATGGAGACTTAGAATAGCTTCTGTAAAACCTGCCAAGAATAGAAAATGGTTCAATTAATAATAATAATTTGGAGATAGACATATGGGTCACACAAATCCTTATTACTCCTGAAATCGTAAATGCAAGATTTAATTTTAACTGACATTTTATACTTGATTATTTCACTCATGTGTTAAAAGTCTCGTAAGATGAGTAAAGTTTTTTAAAATTACAGCGATAATGTTTTGACGTTACGTCAATTAGAAAAAATTACACCGATAATTTTTTCCCGTCATTTTCGCTAGCAAAATGATGTTCACAATTACCACAGCTGTAATTTCTATTATACAATAAATAATAAATAAATTTTAGTTTAATTTAAAAGTAAGGTTTGTTGTTTAAATTGTTTAATAAATATTCAATTCATATTTTTTGTGTTTTCATTCGTGAAATAATCCCTAAATACCACTCGAGCAGTTTGTGTTCTCATTCGTGAAATAATCCCCTAAATACCACTCGAGCTTTAAAATTACTGATAATTTTTCACTCTTACGTGTTTTCTTTGCCAATTTCACTCGTCCTGCGGACTCGTGAAATTATGGAAAACACGCAATCGTGAAAAATTATCGGAAATTTTTAAGCTCTCGTGGTATTATCCCCGATAATTTGTCAAATTATTAATTTTTTACTAATAACAAGTTTTTATAAATAAGATAGGGACTTTTAGTATAGTTCAAAGGACTATGTACTGGCAAATAAAAGCTGTGCCATATTTATGTTAATTTGTTTCTGATCGGCCATAGCATATTTGTAGTTATATTAAATTACCATGCAACTGATTGCCATTCCTTAACTTCTTCTTTTATTACAGTTCAATAAGTTTTGTATCGATGTGACATAATATTTTTGAATCTCGCGGTAAGCTATTTTATTTGTATGGTAAACAATAATAATTAAACATTTTACTTGTAAGTCATTTTTTCGTTATTTCATGCATATTAAATTTAGACATATAATCAATCTTAAAATTACAATATCATCCTATAATAAAAATGATTGTGGTGCAACTGGCTGCTAAAAAGTCTTTGAGATAAATGTAATTGATGTTTATATGATGATTTCCGTCAGGTCGGTGTTATGCATGCTGCGGTTTATTCGATTTGATTAAGTAGTAGCTAAGTCTGGGTTAATATGCTTCCTGCAGTAGTCTGTTATACTTTCAACAACGACACAGACAGATCATAAACTCAGACTATTGAATGTCATCCTGAGAAAACCTTCAGTTATCAGTTGCAGTGCCAATAGACACTTAAGTTTTCGATATTTGAAACTTTTAGCACATATGTTACCGGCCAAACCCGATTTCAGGAGAAACTAGATTTTCCTAGGCCAAACCAGTCTATCCGAAGAGCGATAGGATGAACTAGTTTGTCCTATCCAAGTTCAGGATATACTAGTTTGACCTAGGAAATATTAAAAATTTCTGTCGTTGTTCTAGGACGTTTGCGTTTTTCCTAGGATTAGTATTGCCTGGTACTTTTTAGGATAAACCAGAATGACCCTAGGGTTTGCTCAGCATTAGTTGATGTTTTTGCTTTTAATTATAACATATTTTTTGTTATATCATTAAAGGCAAAAACTGGCCTAGGAAAAACTAGTTTATCCTGAAATCGGGTTTGACCGGTAACACATACATTTTCTTGACAATATCTGTTTAACTGGGGGCAGGTTTTATTTTACTGTCGTAACTAAAAATGTGTACATTAGCTGATATATTAATTCAATTGCAGCATTTGCAGCTATTCAGGTGAAGCGGGCAAGAATTCGCTTATCCAGAAGACACAGTAATTTGACTGGTTTTGCTTTGGATCCATAGCCGATTCACTTTTAAGAGATATTTTTAAGAGTGGCCTAGTTTGACCGGGGCTTAAGCTGACCAGTATCAGGATAACATAGCTAAATACAAATTAAAATATTTGTTAGGTTTTTCTACAATTTATGAAAAATGTGCTGTAAATAAAAAAAGTCGATGTTGACAATACTTTTCAATGCATACGTTTATTTGTAAAATAAGCAAATTGTAGAAGCAACAGAACAGAATTAAACGACACATAATATTATACATTGACATGACCCATATTTCTCAAAAACCCAGTCAAACCCAACCAAAGAAATCCAAACTAAAACCGTACTTAATATTAAACATCCTTGTGCTTAATCTAGAAGTAAATGTGTTCTTAAAGCCCGGGTATTTGGTATTTTATGCTGATTTTGTCAACATTTTTAATTTGTAAGTAAGTAAGAATAATAAAACCATGTAACAATTTGTCACTATTTTAAGTATTAGATTTTATTTATAAGCAAAGTTCTCTATATTTTTGAATTACTATGTATGTCCTTTTGCCGAAAGTATTTAGAAACATACCTTAATAACTTTTATTTTGCTTATTTTCAGGGTATTCAGCTGGCTGTGTGGAAAAAGTTATAAAACAGAAAATATCCGTTCTGATTAGCTCAACCTTAGAGACTTTAAAAGCACAGGTAATTTTAGGTAGATTTTACTACTGCTGTTTTTATCCTCACGAGCCGCCACTGCACAAACTGAACCTTTTACACGGTTCAGAAAATAAAAAGTTAATATTTTTTACATTCAAAGCAGAAATAAACGTTTCTTCCTAAAACCCCTGAAATAGTGATCTGGCAATCAGTAAAGGTAAAACTCTTCCTGAATTAGGTCATTCATAAAATATTTTCAGGTTTACTCAAATATTATTCGCTGGTCGAAAAGTAAATAGAGTTGACGTTTATGACGTAACGACGTAACTTACCAGCCACGGTTCTGTTTTTAATATACCCTGGTGGAAGTTAGCCAGCTGTAATGAAACATCTGTCACAGTTAAAGTTAAATATTAACACTGTCAGACAAACACACAGTTTGGGAGTTTACACAGAAAAAAAAATAAAAATTAATCACCAAAATGTTTTATTAAAGAAAAAAAACTTTGTGTCAATTCTGACAGCGGTAAAGCGCGGTATCATTTAGCCAGTGCGTTGCGGCAGACTATAAAATTGGTTTGTTTATGGTTGGGGTCGTATGCGTTTAAAAATCGCAATGCTGCTATCAACAGAAGCTCATACCGTACTAAATCCTGAGTTCTGTCGAACAGCAGCAGCAGTTAACCGACGAGGACGACGACCACGGAATCGATGCGCAAATCGGCGGTCCTGCGCCCAAGGGTATCCTTTCAGGATAACGCTGACGGACGAAGTTGGCACTAGGGCCAGCAGGATTTGAAGGGCAAGATTTTCGGATACAGGGTGAAGCGATTTATTTCAATGATATTGTAGTAGGACAAAATAGAATATAAAAGACATTTTTTAATTAATTATATATTGGGCTTCAATAAACGGAAAGATCCGTTTCTTGCCCTTAGTATTTCGGAATATTTTTCACAGCTTGGGTTTCCAGGAAACAATGTTACAGATCAACTAGTCGCCGAGATTGTAGATAGTCAAGGGCTTTGAAGAAGAATACCTTCTTATTGTAAGTGAATAACTAAAACTGTTCACTGTTCAGTTCGATAACTGCTGAGTAATGGTGTTTCGTAAATGAAACAGTTGTTTCCTTTGTTGAAAACACGTCATTTTGACATCTTTGTTTTTAAAAGTTAGGGAGATCATTAACTACAATATGATGTTATGTGCTCTTGCGGGTCTAGGTGGCATTTGTCTGGAAGTACTTGGGTAAATTTTTTCTAATTTTTGTTGCACTAATTTTTCAGATTAAAAAAGATGAAGAATTGCTAATAGATTATGCAAAAATATGTTACTGGCTTAAAAAGTAGAGATCCTATTGCCTGGAACTGCTGTTTAAGTCTTATTTCAGTGGAGCTCGAGTTGAATTCGATTCAAATTAAGGAACGAATTTAAGTGAAGCCAGTTTATTAGTCGTAAAACTAAAATTTCAACTCTAAGTATAACCCGGTCCAAAGATTACTACCACATTGTCATATGATCGCAAATAGTGAATGCAATCTCGCGAGATTGGGGCTCAGGCGAGATCTCGCGAGTTCATGAATAACAATGCCGCGAGATCTCGCGAGATTGACAGTTTTGTGTGTTTATTCTTGCAAATATTCACAATATTTGAATAAATTAGGAAAAAATAATAAGAATTATAGGTATTATGAAATAAACATTTATTTTTACGAATTTTTTCAATAAACTTTTTTGTATTTAACATTGTTTGACGTATCTATCTATAATTTTTTTTATTAAACTTTTAAGTAGTAACACTAGTAACCTTTGACGTATCTAATCAAATAAGAAATGAAATAAACAACCAGTCTTCTCTTCTAATATCAAACAAAAGTCTTTTAATAATAAAACAGTTCTTTTATAACAAAACAACAAGAAGTCAAAAACTAAAATGAAACTCATTAACTAAGTTGAGTTGACTATTAAACTGAGACTGAGATATTATTATCAATTACAGAAAACTCTACCTACTCAGAGATCTATTAGAAATTAGAGATTCAATCAAACCCAATCAAACAAAATATACCAATCAAATGAAAGGCTTGGCTTGTTCAGTTCACATCACACGTCATTATTACGAATTATTTTGAAAGTCGCTCCTTAAGAAGCACAAAATGTCCAAAGAATCGTCTGCTAAACGGCTTCTTATTTTGCTGGCCAGATAACCTGCCGCTGAGAAGGCCCTTTCGGATTCAACGCTAGTTGGAACCACAGATCTCAGGCAGTCATCCGCGAACTCTAAAAGTTCGCCTTTTGACCCCCCGGACTCGTATAAATTCATTTCCTTTTTGATTAATGATTCCAGCGAATTCGTAGTTAGTTTTCTGTCTCTAGGTTCTTTGAACGCAGCAGTCAATGTTTCCTGAAGAAACTTTTTTTTTGCATAAATAACCACAAAAATACTCGAACGCAATCAACTCAATCACGTTGACACCTATTACTAGTAAACAAACGCACGCCGCACGCCGGCTCAATTTTCGACCAATCGCACGCACGCAACGCAAGACGCAAGCGAATCTGAGCGAGACCTCGTCTCGCGACCGCTACCTCAAGCCGCCGCGCCGCCGCGCCGCCCGCGCACCGAAACCGATCGCAGCTCCGTGTCAGTTCGCGGTTCGCGCGCTGCCGCGCTTCGAATAAAACGTTTTTATGCTCGAGTGCAATCTCGTTAAACTCGCGAGATCTCGCCCATTTTTTGGCCGAGATCAATCTCGCTAAAAAAGGCCGAGATCTCGCGAAAACGAGATCTCGCGAGAACGAGATTGCATTCCCTAATCGCAAAGCTGATCATTACAGTGTTGTTTTCTGTTACTAAATTCAACACTGTCACATTGAAATGGAAATGTGATCATATCACATCAAAAATAAGAGGTACCGTCAGGTCAACGTGACAAAAATGGCTTTTAACCAGTTCAGGCATGGACACAAGTTGATGTAGGTAAGTAGACTTTTCATTCATGGTAATTCGCGATTCTGGTGAGATTCCGTCTAGGCATTTAATTTTGAGATTCTTTCTCTTAAATATCTACTCGGATGGATGCCTTCAGCACCACAGTTGTGGTTTTTCAACAATAGGTTTCCTCTCACTTTAAATAAATTACACATTATTTTTTGGAGACAAAACTATAAAGTGTTTCTACACACACCAGTCTACCCGGTGTTTGCGGAAAATGGATACTAAATATTTGATTCAAATGTAAAATGGACTTTCAAGGGGTTGTCTGGATTAAAATAAATTATAACTCTGAGAAAATAACTGCATTATTTTGGAAATTCCACAACAATTCAACAGTATTGTTTTCCCTTTTCACCAAGCCATACATATGTACGTTGTAATGAGTAATGAGTGTGAATAAATTTAGTAGTTTTATGCTTTTTGAGACTCTCTTGGCTTGTTATAAACTTATCCACGAAAAATCGCCTTTATTTTTAGATTCAAATGTAAAATGGACTTTCAAGGCCCTTGAAAGTCCATTGAACATTTGAATCTGAAAATAAAGGCGTTTTTTCGTGGATAAGTTTATAACAAGCCAAGAGAGTCTCAAAAAGCATAAAACTACTAAATTTATTCACACTCATTACAACGTACATGCATTATTTTGGAAATTCCACAACAATTCAACAGTATTGTTTTCCCTTTTCACCAAGACATACATACAGGGTGGTGCAACCAAGATGGGGTGGACGATTGTGAGTAAACGGTGAGGAATTTCGAAAAAAATTTTTTTGGATATTATCGATAGTCAAACCCGCTATGTTTTAAAATTATAGCCATAATACAGGGTGGTCCGAAAAACTCGTGGCGAACCAAACTTGTATTTTTTTAAATGGGACACCCTGTATATAATTGTTCCAATTGATTCTCCTGTTCGTTACGATCATTTTGATATAGGGTTTATTGGGTCTAAAACTTATAGTAAGGGAATGGGACGCGGTTAAAGTTGAAAAAATGCTCACAGTTCGGCCATTTTAAAAAAAAAATTGAAACAGGTATAGAAAAACCAAATATTCCATAAAACGTTACATATCCTTGAATACATTAATCGCTTGCAATTTGTTTAAAATTATTCACTGTTATACAGGGTGGTCAAGTTTTGCAAATACGTCCTGGACTCATATTTTTTAAATGGAACACCCTGTATATTTCATTTTCTTGTTAAAGATATCATTGCTAGCTTTCAAAAAATACCATACATGATGCCTTTCTGACCAACAGTTTTTTAGTAAACTAGCCGTGAAACCAAGGTTTCTTCATTCTAATACGATTATACTGAATTTACGTTGTTTATTATTAAATATCTAATATTAGGAGGCCATGACACTATCATAAATGACACAAAAGATTGACGAACTTGTCAAAGCTACTGCCACATAATCCATTATTTACAACTTAAGTGTAGGTAGCCCAATTTAATTATGAGGTTAGAAAACTGAGACCCGACCTTGTACATGTTTATTAGAGTTATTTCAAAAAACAAGAAATATTGCTTTTAGGAAATGTAAAGTAATTAATAAACCAGTTAACAAATTTTTTGAAAAACGAGTTGCCAGTATTGCTTGAAGATTTACGTTTAATGGTTAGGGGTTTAAACATGATGGAGCGCCCCCACATTACCATAGGAATGTAAGATATTTTGTCGATAATTGGAAGACAGATCGTTGGATTGGGCTAGGTGGACCAGTTAAGTGGCCAGACAGATCACCCGACTTAACACCACTAGATTTTTTCTATGGGGGCATGTTAAAGAAGAAGTCTATAAAGAGGTTCCAACCACAGTGAAAGATATGAAGACGAGAATAAGAAACAGTTTTCGCAACATTTCAGAATAGACTTTGAGAAAAGTGAAACTTTCATTTATGGATAGACTTGAAATGTGCCTTCAGCAAAATGGTGGTTTAGTTGAACACCTTAGGTATATGAGCTTTGTTAATTGTTTATACTAAATTAGGTTTACAAGTAAGTACATACCTAAGTAATTTTAAAAGATGTTCGTTTTTGCTTAATTCATTTTTTTACACTATTAATAACACTGATAACTGGTTTTATCTTTGTTTATAACTGGTTTATTAATTACTTTACATTTCCTAAAAACAATATTTTCTGTTTTTTGAAATATCTCTGATAAACATGTTAAAGTTTCGGGTCTCAGTTTTCTTACCTCATAATTATTGGGCCACCTACACTTAACTTGTAAATGGATTATGCGGCAGTAGCTTTGACAAGTTCGTCAATCTTTTGTGTCATTTATGATAGTGTCATGGCCTCCTAATATTAGATATTTAATAATAAACAACGTAAATTCAGTATAATCGTATTAGAATGAAGAAACCTTGGATTCACGGCTAGTTTACTAAAAAACTGTTGATCAGAAAGGCATCATGTATAGTATTTTTTGAAAGCTAGCAATGTTATCTTTAACATGAAAATAAAATATACAGGGTATTCCATTTAAAAAAAATGAGTCCAGGGCGTATTTGCAAAACTTGACCACCCTGTATAACAGTGAATGATTTTAAGCAAATTGCAAGCGATTAATGTATTCAAGGATATGTAACGTTTTATGGAATATTTGGTTTTTCCATACCTGTTTCAATTTTTTTTGTAAAATGGCCGAACTCTGAGCAGTTTTTCAACATTAACCGCGTCCCATTCCCTTACTATAAGTTTTAGACCAAATAAACCCTATATCAAAATGATCGTAACGAACAGGAGAATCAATTGGAACAATTATATACAGGGTGTCCCATTTAAAAAAATACAAGTTTGGTTCGCCACGAGTTTTTCGGACCACCCTGTATTATGGCTATAATTTTAAAACATAGAGGGTTTGACTATCGATAACATCGAAGAAAAAATTTTTCCAAATTCCTCACCGTTTACTCACAATCGTCCACCCCATCTTGGTTGCACCACCCTGTATGTACGTTGTAATGAGTGTGAATAAATTCAGTAGTTTTATGCTTTTTGAGACTCTCTTGGCTTGTTATAAACTTATCCACAAAAGACGCCTTTATTTTCAGATTTTTAAAAATGGAAATCAAACATTTGCCTGTTATACCATTTTAATATTTATTAAATAAATTCTTCATGGTGAGGTGCAAAACAACAATTTTGTAATTTCAATATATTTTGCCCGCTCAGGTAACTTGACATAATTACGGAATTAGTTAATGATATTTGTAAGTGCTGCTTACAAATTACTGATCGGTAAGTGATGACTTACCGATCACGGGAGCCATGAGTATATATAAATAAATGTAGACGCTAATTTTTTTAATTAAAAATAATATTAAAATTACATTTAGAATAGTTGGTAAATGTTATTGGGGAAATTGACTTCGTGTCCAAAACAATGTTCTCTTCTATAGATACTGCACATTCTGTAGTCGGGACTGTGGTGACTGATGACACCTCCAGTTTGAAAAATATTGTGGCTTTGGGCATAGAATATTCAGCCCATAAACTTCCTGGAGATTTAAGGGTTTCATATCTTCTGACAAAATAGGTTAACATTGCCTTTTCTGTGATATTTTCAATATTTTTCTCGTTGCACCACGCTGTGAATTGCTGGAAGTTTTTTTCGTATCTGCCTCTGGACTTCTCGGGAATAATCGCGGAATATCCTACATTCCAAGCATTCTCCAAATCAGAATCGATACTTTCTTGATTCATATCTTAGGCCGGGTTTATCCAACTTCTTAATTCTTAATTCCTAACTCATAAGCAAGTTCACAATGTACTAGTAAGTGACACTGATTACCCAGTTTCTTAATTCTTTATTCTTTATCCTTAATTTTTAAGAACGACCTTGAAAGTTGCCAATTTTTAACTTTTACGAATTAGGAATAAAGAATTAAGGAAATATTAAATGCGCATGCGGCTTGTTCAGCTGTTTTAGACAGATCTTGACAAATGACATTGTTATCCGGGTTAGTTTGACGTTTGGTGATGGACGACAGTCTGTGAACGTAAAAAATTGTTTTACATATTGATGCGGTTATTTTGTGACAAAAATGAATGTGGAAGATCAGTCTTCTTTAATAGATATTATTCAGGGATTTCCGAATCTATGGAACAAGAAACATTCCCAGTATAAAGATAACATTGCTCAAGAAAACTCATGGAAAACCATCTCCGCCGTAATAGAAAAGCCTGGTAAGATTTCTCCAAATATATTTTGATAAGCATTGCGCTTATCCCTTATACTTTATTTTTTAGTACATGAATGCAAGGAATCTTGGGAATATATAAGAGCAAAATATGTCAGAGAAAGGAGGCTTTTAAAAAACATTCCTTCAGGATCTGGTGCACTCAAAGACGTTTAGGTTTTCTTTAAAAGATTAGGGTTTTTAGACCAAGCCATTCAAAGTAGAATGTAGGTATTAAACTTGTGTAACCATATAGCCATTATTACAAATTTCTTGTATGATATTTACTCATATATATTTATTGAACATTTTAGGACAAGAGGAAATATCAAGATCCCTCAACCAAGGTTTCAGAGCCAGGTTCCAGTAGCATCTACATCCTCAGCCTCTTCCACACAGGTTTCATATTCAGAGAGTCTGTGGCAAGAAGAAATAATTCTTTCAGAATCTGAAGATTCTGGGTCAGTTTCAAAATTTCAAGAAGCTGGGGATGAAGACTGTTCCGAAATTACAATTTGTGATTCTCAAAAAGGTACTTCTAGTAATGATGCAAAGACTCCAATACCAAACAAAAAAAAAGCTAAAATACAAAATGTATATAGTAAACAAAAGACACCAAAAAGAACAAATGACGAGACCCTTGAAGCTTTACTTAACACCTGCACAACAATAGGACATAATATTCAAAACGTAATTACAGAAGAAGAAAATATCTCAGCCATTCCGAAATCTGATTTAAATAGGGCAGATCATCATTTTTTATTAAGCATGCTGGAGTCAATGCACCAATTGCCAGAGAGTGCAAAATTAAGATTAAAGGCCGCCTTTCTTGTACAAATCGCAGATGAAATCGATAAACATCAGGTAAAATAAATGTGTATGTGTTACAGCTGAAATATAAATTTAGCTATCTTGTCAGTAACCAATCAGTTGGTTGATTAATGAACACTTATTGGATATTTTGTAAAATACCTGAATTGTTTATAAAATAGCTAAGTTTATGTTTTAGTTGTCTCATTTACATTTTTTCTTGTGCCATCAAAAAAAGGGGTCTTTGGCTTGTTCTTTAAATTTTAAATATTTCTTTTAACTTAAACCCAAACCTTGTTATATCTACTTGAAATCACTGAAATTATATGTAGGTGTTTGTTCTTGTGAAAGGTAGCACCCGTTCATTGATATGTCCAGTTATGTGATGATTTTTAATAGCTGTAGTTTATTACATGTGTTAACTCGAGGTTGATACCAAATGACATTAGTTTTATTTTGTTTTCTTTGTAAGCATAATTCATTGTCTGTGTTATTAGGCAGATCATAAGTAGTATATTTATTAATGTTTGTTTTACTCTTTGAGTTAAGTTTTGTTACATAATATGTAGTTTTTATAGGTACTTGTTTTATTTTTTTGTTTATATTTGTGTTATTCAACGTCTGTGTTATTAGACAGTTCCTTAGTAGAATAATGTATGCTAAGCCAAACCAAAGAATGTATTTTATTTTACTGACCAACAATGAAATAGAAATATTTGTTTTTTTATGAGCATTTCCACTTTAACCTTTGATAAAAGAATTATATATGTAAGTACTTAAAAATGTAAAAATAGTAATTTCATGAAAAATCATATATCAATAAATAATAAAACACTTAATTTTGAAAACCAAAATATATACTGTGTATTTATTAGACCATAGATTTGACATTGACACACACACACATTTGTTAACATTGGTAATTCTAAGGTAAATACAAAAAATCTAGAAGTAAATATTAATCAAAATTTAACAAAAATGGGAATTAAGAAAAATAATAACAAATATTTAAATCTCTAATTCACAAACTAAGATTTTATTAAATAATATAAACATTAAGGTGAATAAAAAATCAGGAGGTATCTAAATAATTGTCTTGAAACATTTAACAAAATTGTGGCTCAAAAAGGAAAAGTAAAATGCCTACAAAAACTTAAAACTCTAATTTAAAAACTAAACTTTTATGAACTGATACACTATTTCTCCAGGACCACTTTTATGTCATAGGAAGAGCTCCTCTAGATATATGGGCTTCTTGCCAAGGAACCCAACCTTCCAATGAAATAAAATATTCTGCCAGTGCATTTCTTTGGTCTTTTGCTGTAAAAGATGCGTTATTAGATCCCAATCTACTCATAGGTCTTAAATTTTGGGCTAAATCTCTCCAAGTTCCGGGCTGCAAATTACCATGTATGTCAATATAATCGGCAAAGCCAGTAGGGCAATATTTCCTATTCGCAGATGCCAAACTTGCTTCATCATTTCGCAAGAAATTGTGTAAAACAACCACGGTTTGAATTATTGATTCTACCACCTCTACGCTAGCATATATTGGACGCCTCAGAATCATCCAGCGTTGGCTCAAAATTCCAAATGTACTTTCAATAGTTCTTCTTGCCCTACTGACCCTGTAGTTGAAAATATTTTTTTTTCTTCTAAATTTGAACCTGGATATGGTCTAATGATGTTATTGTGAAGAGGAAACGCAGCATCCCCTACAAAGAAATGTGGCAGGATTGTGTTGGATTTAGGAAGGGCCCTTGGTGGTGGAATATTTAAATTTCCACTTAGGAGAGCAGCTCCAAAACCACTATTCTTAAAAACTGTGGAGTCATGATTTGATCCTGCAGCCCCAATGTCGACCATTGTGAAACACATGTTGGCATCACACGCTGCCATAAGTACACAGCTAAATGATTTTTTATAATTAAAAAATTCGCTGCCCGATTCTTTTGGCGCCTTAATTACTACATGCTTGCCATCTACAGCACCAATACAATTTGGAATATTCCAAATGTTAAAAAATCCTTCAGAAATTTCCAAAAATTTTGCAACTGAGGGCACTGGCAACTGGGATTCGTTTAAGTAGTTCCATAGCACAGCACACGTCTCCACAATTATATTTCTAGCTGTTGTTTTGCCGACCCGGTAAGACCATGCAATCTCCTGCATAAAACTTCCTTGGGAAAGATAACTGCAAAAAAAAGTTCTGACTAGAGAAATTTAAAAACTACATGTTAAATTCCAGGTACTTACTGCAATGTCATTATTAATCTCTGCTCACTATTAATATGTAGTTTTTTGGGGTTTCTTTGCAGAAATGGCTTTACAATATTGTGAAGTTTTTTAAACTATTTTACAGTCATTCTGGTATATTTAATAAACTGTTCCTCATCCCATTCAATGCTCACCATATCTCGAATAAGGGTAGCATAAGCTCCTTCTACATTTTTTTGCCTATTCATAGGCCTAACACCAAATCTTCTTTTACGGGACTGTCGTTGTTTTATAAATGCAGCTACACAAGTTACCATTTGAATAAATAAATAGGAAAGTTTAAGGATTTTTGTCCGACTTATCTTCATGATTTTTGTATTTAATTTTAATATTGAATTTAACTATTTATAACACAAATAAACAAGTTGTGTTTATATTTCCTATGTCAATTTTGACATGTATTGTCCAACTGTCAAGAGCTGAAAAAAGAAGAATTGGAAAAAGAAGAGATAAAAATTAAGAATAAAGAAACTGGATAAACCTGATCTAATAACTCACTCAAATTTTACGAAATGCTTAAGAATTAAGAATTAAGGACTAAAAATTACGAAGTTGGGTAACCCAGGCCTTACAAAAAAGCTTAAATGACACTAAAAATCTGTAACAAACTGCTAATGACGGCAGTTTTCATTCAACAATAAACTCTGTATCATAGCAACTTAATCCAGCAACTATTTCATAATAATATGCTATTTAAACAACTACCTATATAATTATATATTTATTAAAATATTTTTAATTTATTTACTCAATATTTAAGCGTACAAAAATCGTCATAAGCACTGCGATCAGTAAGTGTCTAAACACTTACTGACCTTAATACTTAATATACAATTCCCTACCATGCTACTTGAACCTATTGAACATTTGTGTTTATTTGATTGAAATTTTCTTCGGACTGGTACTGGTACTCTGTAAGCACTAACTGTAGTGTTTGTATCTGATTCTTCATAAGCACACAATCCTGCATTACCGTTAATAAACAACTTAAGTACGTTTAGTCCCCTTTTCTCTTTCTGGACAAATTTGTAGATTCGCAGATATAGACTACGAGATAGCGACGTCAAAACCTGTGTAAGTTTTTTTTATGAAAATTTCGAGTTAATTTGTGTTGCATGATCAGGCGACCCCGTAGAGCGCCTGCAGGGTGGTCCAAGAAGTTTTAAACAAATGGGAAATTGTTTTATTAATAAATTTATAGAGATATAAGTATTACGAAAGGTTGGTGCATACTTAAAAACAAATAAACCCTTATTAGTATCGTGAGAAGTCAAACAGCCTTCTGGGGAAAAACAAAAAATTTTAATTTTTTACAACAATGAATGCGGTCTACTTAGTACTTTATCAGGGGTAAATATATAAAAATATA
The DNA here is from genome assembly GCA_963971165.1 of Philopedon plagiatum. Lineage (NCBI taxonomy): Eukaryota > Metazoa > Arthropoda > Insecta > Coleoptera > Curculionidae > Philopedon > Philopedon plagiatum. The sequence continues at coordinate 80,800,721 of OZ020192.1, read as the reverse complement.
TAAAAAATGAGAATCAGATCTCTAACCACCTGACGATACCTTATACTATAAGGATATGAAACAAATAATGTTAAAACAGCTATTCTCCGGGCTATATGCCCCTCCGAGCGCTGGATTACATACCAAAATTTGCCGTATTTTGACTAACACTGTCAGACAACAGTGCTGCTGACTTGCAGTCAAACCAAGTAATTTGTTGTCTAACAGTGTTAGTCAAAATACGGCAAATTTTGGTATGTAATCCAGCGCTCGGAGGGGCATATAGCCCGGAGAATAGCTGTTTTAACATTATTTGTTTCATATCCTTATAGTATAAGGTATCGTCAGGTGGCTAGAGATCGGATTCTCATTTTTTATATATATTTAATTTTTTTTTCAGAGTAAAGTATTCTTATTTTTAAAAATATTGCAAAATCTGATTCGACACGCCCAAACGTGGATTCATGCCCTCCGATCTAAGAAGTTTAAGGGTACTTTGTGTTAAGCAATTTTCAATGTTTTTTCTCCACAGGAGCCAATTTTTCGTAATACTAACATTTCAATAAACTCTGTAATAAAATTATTTTACATTTGGTGACTCGCCAGACAGACTCTGATATTAATGACTGAGACCGGGTATATAACACAAAGGGACTCATTTTCATGAGTCAAATAGTTTTTAAAAAAATTAAATAGTTTTAATTCCCACCGCATTTAGTCACAACATCTCTATCAAAGAGTTGACCTACGACTAATCTAAATTTAATTTTTCTATGATTTAAAACTAAATTAGGGCTTTTTGTTTTAGTTTGACCCTTCTCACATCTCACAAATTGCTACAAAACTGTAGGAAAAGACTGTTATTGTAGTCTTCGCTTTGAAATTATTCAGGTTGACCATCTCTCCTTTCGGGGCATATTTAACCCTATTTTGAACTATTTCTATATTTATTGTGCCTGAAAGCTAAAGCAATTTGCTAAAAACCGATAAAATAATGAACTCAGCTTTGCAACGAAGTTTCTTTATAATGAAAAAGATTATTATTACCGAAGGGGGCATTTAATCAGAATTTTTCAAATGCAAATTGTAACTGTAATTGTAATGTAGTCAATTTATAGTTTCGAAATTGACTCTTTCACTAACCCTAAGGTTCATAATTTTTATACTAACATTTTGAATCAGGGTATGTTATGTGCTTAACGATAAAAAAGAATATTAATAATTATTTTTTAATTCAGAAATGACAACCTGTTAAAATTTAAATAAATTAGAAAGATCTATATTCTATCCAATTTAATTTAAGAATGATGACAGAAAAAACAATTGAACAAAAATTCACCCTATTGGTCAGTTCCATAGACGGTTTACACCAGAACATATTTTAGCAATCACAATATTCATCTTTTCTTTCCTGATAATCACGGAGGAATTCGATTTTTTTCTATCCGTGTTGGCGAAAGTGCATTAATAAAAGACAAATAAAAAAAAATATGTTTAAATTTTTATCATACCTTCTTCGCTTGTGGAAGTATTGCTATCTACTTTGTACTTTGAAAGATTGGTCATTGCAAAATTCTTTTCTTTTCTGATAAAATTCCCAACGGAATCCGATTTCTTTCTATTCTTGTTAGCAAAAGGGGCATTAGTAAAAGACAATAAAAACGATGTTGTTGCCAATAAAAAATAATATGTTTAAATGTTTTATCACAGCCGCCATTATTTGTGCAAATATTTCTGGTTGCCTACTTTGAAAGTTTTGTCAGAATTGTCATAGTCATAAAAAATAAATTCCTAATCTGGCAAAATACTTATGGAAGTTTCATGATTTTATAGCTAAACACCTCATGTTTTTACTGAACACAAACAGCATTTGCAAAAATTTCATTTTTATGAAGAAAGACAGCATACATTAACCTTCTTATTTTATACTCACTGCTTAAAATTGTTTCCTACCTCTCTAAGAAACAATATTACCTTTAACAAATAATTCGCAATAAAAGGATTGGATAAAAAGTTTTTAAATAAATAAAGAAAAAATAGTAAAAATGAGTAAATATTTTTATTAAGACAAACAGTTATAATAATGTGATTTAAAACAAATTCCCTATTCTCCGATGTATAATGAACCCCCGTATTATTGATTTTTTAAAACGATTTTAAGGATTCCTAAAATTTCATTAAAACTAAATAGAACAGGGGTACAGTCGAAAAAACAAAATAAATGTAAATTTTTTCAGACTTTTTTTGATAATCAGAAATGGTTTTCCTGGAAATTATTAAAATCTGTGAAAGAGAACTATTCTTTTTTTTTTCACAACTTTAATACCCTAGCGCAGCGTTTCTCAACTTTTTATTATTCGCGACCCATTTTTCCATACCAACTTTAGTCGTGGCACCCTTCCAACCGTCTGCTAAAATACTGATATTTATTTACATCTATTTTGCTCTGCTGCCATTACAAGCTAAAATTCCTCCACGAATAGGGCAGTTCCGCCACATCTGGCAACACTGAACTAACGTAATGCAATTTATCGCAGCTTCGCGAGAAACTCCGATTCGTCTCCAATGCATAGAATATGTACCTACGTCTGAAAATGTATATCGCGTTGTGAACGTGATAAGAAAACAAAATGAGCGCACCCAAAACTCGTCTACGCAGCGCATGAAGCCAGTGTAGACAAAATCGACCAGTGGGTAGTAGCTCAGCAACGTACTGTTATGTATTTGCATAGGTTATTGTTCGGTATCAGTGGATTTACCGAAAAATTGCTATTATTGACAACGCTGCTCTTGAGGAAAAAAGCTTTTCGTAGGCTCTTACCATTTCGTACATCTTATACACGGTGTTACAAAAAGATGTTAAGAAATTTTAACGGCAGTTTCTACATTTAAAATATGAAAATAAGTTTATATAAACATGGATCCTCAAACGCCTCTTTTTCGAGATACAGGGTGTTTAATATTTTCACACCTCGAGTATTCCGAAGAGTTAGAAGAAATATGCGAATACGATTTAGAAGCACGGATAAGCCATTTCCAGCATCTACTATAAACTTAAATCAAAAAAGAACCGTTTTCTGAACAAAAAATATTTTTAAAAACATTCATTTTCATTATTTGTTTTTATTGTAAGAAATAAATTAATTTTTATCTCGACCACGGTGCGTCAGAACAAAAAAGCTCAAGAGACACTTTTCACGCAGAATTAATTGGGCTTAACTCGCGCAAAAAATCAGTGGCGTGCTATTTTTTCGCTAAAAATAAAAAAGACTTACCCGCACGCACGCCACTGATGCAAGTACTTTAGAAAATACGCTTTTGGATGCACAGGTACCCTTTGATTACATACTGGCGGGTACCAAAATGCATGTCAATATCTTAACGCATTTTCAAGAAATAGGAATAGGAGGTATTTAAAAAAATAAAGAAAAAACAATTTTTTGAAAACTTTCAAAACCTGAAAATTCTATACCTATTAGGTTTGCTTATCGCTTACTGGACTGGAAACGTCAGACGAAAAATTTCCAAAAACCTGTTCTACCGAGATTTTTAGCACGCATCGACGTACACGCAATGTAATGACGTAATAGTAGTTAAAGTCCATATTTTATTCTTTGATTTAATTGAGAAATAAAAATTCTCTCTTAAATAAAATAATCCTTTTTTCCAAGATCAAAGTCAAAGGAGCCGCGACTAGGTCGACGGTTGGCGATGGCAGGCGCCAATACGGTGGTCCAAAATATCAATATCAGACTAAATTTTTGACAAAAGTCAAGTATTTAAATTAATTTTAAAATTATTATTTTAACATGAGTTAAGGCTAACCAAAGAACGCAAAGAAAAATAAAATTATCACAGTTGTTAAATATTTTTAAATATTAAATTACATGTACGTTTTAATGTATAACTTAATATTTCAAAATATTTAATAACTGTGATAATTTTATTTTTCTTTGCGTTCTTTGGTTAGCTTTAACTCATTATAAAATAATAATTTTAAAACTAAATTAATTTAACTTTTGTCAAAAATTTGGCCTGATATTGACATATCGGACCACCGTATTAGCCATCGCGAAACGTCGAGGTGGCCGGCCGCGGCTCCTTTGACTTTGATAAACTAAACAAGGATTATTTTATTTTTCACTAGAGAATATTTATTTTTAAATTAGATTAGTGAATAAAATATGGACTTTAAATATTTTTAAAGTAGTTAAATTATACAAAAGTAGTTATTTATGCAGAATTAAAGTAATCGAGTATAACTACTAGGAGAAAAAAAATAGTAAAAATACAACTACTTTTACAGAAAAAGTAGTTAACTACTTTTGTAGTTAACTAAACTGCCCAGCTCTGCCTATGACCACATTTTAATGCCGCAACCCAAGCCTTAACTGTTGAAAATGAAGAAGCTGATTCACCTAAAATAGCATCAAGCTCAGCTTTTATCTCCTACAAAGCAAACCTTTAATAGGGAAATATTTTTTTACAGCACGGATGTCGTTTTTTCCATTCTTTATAGATTTTAAAACTTTGCAAACTTTAATAATTGTAAAATACAAAGAACTTATTGCACTCTCTTGAAACTTTAAATGTAGGTAGTATACTAACGAAAAGTGCGACTGCCTGAAAATGTGCCAAAATTAGGGTTAACTGTGCCCGCTATGGGTTAGGCTGGAAGCTTTTTATCCCATCCTCGTATAATTGAAGTATAGAAATCATATAGCAAAGCACGATCTGTCGCCAAATTTCTGCAAACTGGAATGGTCTTTGAAACGTCTTTTTTGCTTTTCCTTGGAAACCTGTTCCCTTCTTGTTTTTGATCCTGGTTGAGATTATACAGCAATGCCTTAACTCCAAAACTATAAACCTTGTTGTCCAGTGTATGAGATGACAAGGACTTGAAAAAATTCAAACTCGCGGAAGGGTTTATAAACCGTCTTGTAATTAAAGCATACAACTGAATGATCGTTTTCACAAATATTAGTAAACATTTTTGTAAAAACACCTTTTCACACTAGAATCTCATTTTTAGAGGAGACTTAGGTCCATGACTGTAGAAATTGCTTGGTCCGGTGTATTAAAGGGATATTAATTCTGGGATGTTAAGTTCAATTATTGGAACCCGTAGAACCACCCAGTCCCCTCCTCTAAGCGAATTGCTGTATTTTTTAGAGACGTTAGCTTACATAGGCAAAGAAATCCTAATAAAAAAATTATTCACCTCATACTTGAAACAAAAGTATGAAGTATAAAATTAACACGTTGATGGACAATACTACAATAGCAGTAACTTTAAAGTGGTATGACTGGACACTCACTGCTAATGCAGTAATTATATTTCCCCTTAAAAAGTATTTTCTGCTATAGCAGTATGTTTATCCATTGTAATCCATATCTATTTATGTTTACTGTCCTCCGGCAACTTTATAAAACATTGGGCACTGTCCCTCTAGAGCAGAAATTGTTCTGATTAGTGATCAGTTGTGTTGTGTCCCCCGAGGGGAACACACGCACAAGCCTGCATTGCCCTACTTGTTTTGAGGTTTTTCATGAATAACTAGTTTTTATATTATTTTAGGTTTTGCTACTTGGAATAAAAACGGTGTCAATTTATTTCAAATTATTCATTTACTGGCAAAAAAACATACACTGCAATAGCAGTAATACTGTCACACAAAAGCACATAAATTGTCTTCTATTGCAGTATCACTGTCCCCTCACATCACAAAATAGTTATGTGATGGGTCACAACTGCTATACCAGTATAGACCTTTGGTCACGTGATTCGCCTTTAAATGACCTTATTATTACCTGATTGAAATATCATGATAACCGGTCCACTAGTTCCTTCCACTCGCCCATAATCCACTGTCCATCAACATGTTAAGGTTGTATGTATCAGAGTTAAATTATTTAGCATAAAAAAATGTATTAAGTCAAATAATCCCTACTTTTTTTCAAAACACTGAAACTATAACTTTTAACAGGTATTTTTAATTTAACAGGTAAATTAAATTTCTAAACCATATTTCTCAGGATTTGGAAATAGTTTTATACGCAAGTTGAAACCAGAAAAACGCTTAATAGAAAGTTGGCATTTTTTTTATAATATTACGTTTTCTTTGTATATGCTCGTCTAATATATTTATACAATACTTGCATATACTCTCCCTCTTGTCGACTGCGTGTTGTTCAGCTCGAGGCCCTCTTTTTTATTCGATTGCTTATTTAGTATTCATTTTAGTTCATATCACTAAACTAGCGTTTAACACTTACCTGCACTACTCTGCTTACTTTGCCTATTAACAATAATTTTTTCATAGTTCCTAAGTAGGGAGATTTTTAAGCGCTCTGGGGAACACTCCCCCCCCCCCCCCCCCGAGTTACCACATGAATTCATCACTGCATTCATGTTCACGATGGGTTGTAATTTATAAAATTACCCTAAGAGCGGCATTGTGGTAACAAGGCACTGTGTTTGGCTCTAGTTCGTTAAGAGTTTAAAGTTTCTTTAGCTATAGAGTATTGTGCAGCTGGTTTTTAAACAGTCTAGTGCTAGGACTTCTATTAGGTTTATCCATGGGCTCCCTTTCTAACTTTTACATACCACAATACTTTTGCTGTTGTTATTAATTCTCAGTAATGACCAGGATGTACTGGCGACTGCTTACTGAATGTTCTGTGTGATTTTCTAAAGATTTCTCCTAATACAAATTTAGTTTGTTTGTTTACCTGGCAAAAAAAGATTAAATGTGTCATGAACTCAGGTTAGTGATAGCGATTAGGACTGTAAAATTATACTTTTTATATAAACGTTCCAAGTACTTACCTTTACACTTTACAAATATTGTAAGTACTTATTTTCGTTCTGCCTTTCTCTCGTGCATGTAAATAACAGAACAAAATATGTGAATTTTTTTTATTCCGAAATTAGAATTCTAATCACTCTAATCAAAGAGGTGATCGTTTAAAATGAAGCACCAAGTGGTAATCCCAAAAAAAGTATTTAGTTGAAGAACATTTCTTTGGTGTAAAAAAGTTTTAAAAAATAGTCTTCGTGTTTAAATTTAGTACTATCAATTTGAACCAAACAGCTATTTCTTTTAAGTAAGTATAGTTTTCAAAGAAATATAAAATCCTTTTCATCCGTGCAATTTCACCATTTTTCTGCCTGCCAATCTATCCTTTTTTAGCAGGTATTTCTGGCTCTTATAACTAAAATATCTAGGACAGATACCAAGAATCCCCCTTGTCTTAATACCAAAAATCTTCTGGTCCGGGCAGCAATGGTCCTAAATACTTGGATAAAGAACTCTTTTTTTCATAGGTGCATACTAGTAGATAGGTGGTTACTCATCCGGCTTCCATCCAATCAACTCCAGGTTCAGTTCTGGCACCAACCCTGTTTCTTCTTCACATTCTCCTCCCTGCTCCTGCTACCTTCAACTAGCGTATCGGGAAACAGACAGGGTACAAGGGAAAGCAGAGAAGAAGTTTCGAAGATCATCCTAGTCGGCAGAATTGTAGCGCTCAGATCGTGCGTTCTGGCACGATGGGTGGGTAGTGAATCTGGATTATGGGTAGAAACGCGGAGAAAGTATGTATATGTATTGCTGTTAAACATGCATCAACCGGGGAACCAACATACTGACTTACAGATAGGAACAAACAACCTGACCTAATCGATTTTTGCGTTACAAGGGGTATTCCGGATAACCCAGCCAATGCAACATCCTGCTTCGACTTGTTAGATAAGTCAGATTAATCAATATAAGTACAAAAATTATAGGTCATATCCCTTGTTATGCCAATGCGTGGACATTCCACTTCATTATACATTTTTCAAAACAAGTCCCAGTGCTTGAGTTAAATAACAAGCACAAAATCAAGCTTGCACCCGTTTTCCAAAATTTCCAGTTAATTTATAATGATTGGCCAAAAAAATGCCATAAGTTTCTCTCTGTCAAAATCCAGTACTGTTATCTGTCGATCAAAAAATCCATCAATAATCTTATGATCCTCAAAAATGACCTAACCCTACAAAATAAAGAATCTATTAATCTTGTATCTTATTCAACATTTAGAATAATTTATTTTTATTCAGAAGACATCATTCAACATTTAGAATAATTTATTTTTATTCAGAAGACATCATTCCGGCTCATAAAGCCCTTAAAAGAAAAATCGTTCGATTTTACGTTTTTATGGTTTCTGCTCAGGATAACTGTCCTTTGTTATTCCCAGACTTCCCTCATTGGCTAACAGACCTGAGAAAACCCAACCCATCTCACGTGCATTTTTTCAATGTCCAGCTTTAGGAGTCCAGAAGTCCTATTTTTCCGCTTTTCGTACCTAGGGTGTCTAGATTATGAAATTTCGCTTCTATTCCCTTTCAGTTCTATAAGTCCCTTTACAGATTGCATCACCTTTTCCTCACGACTCCCAGGGTATATTCTTGCAGTTTGTAATTTACCAGTGGCGCACCTTAAATAAAACAGCTTGCGTGTCAGTATCTTACTTTCATCGTTTCTGTTCCAAAATATCGTCTTCCGATTTAATCAGATTTTTTTTACTTCCTGATAAACCGAAAGTTGGCGTTCTTGAATAGCGGATGGTAACTAAGATAGGGGCAAGTTCAGATTTAGACTTATAGTACCTTTATTCAATATTTTTACAATTCTGAGTGAAATTGACGAATTCAATAATATGGTCTATTTAAAATAATTGTAAAGTTGCTGTTAGTCAGGTGGATCTGGCAGCACTGCAATTTAAAAAATATTTTTACAGGCTACATTACAATCTTATATGCTTCTATATTAGTTCCTGATATCGTGTAATAATAGGCCAGTAACCGTAAATAACTATGTACACATATGTATTGTAAAATATCCATTTATTATCGTACACAATGTTTGGACAATTTTATATAATATAAAAAAATACCGAAATGGGAAATAAAATTAGTTGACCTATCAGCTTAGATAGATTAATATCTATTGTGCTCACACGTAAGCAAGAAAGTCATTAAATCCTAATAACATTTCGTTCCCTCGCCCAAATTTTTTCTATAGTGCCCGATCAGAATCTTGGAAATTGCCTTTTTGCTACTGAACACCGTATTGATGCGATGAAAAAGCTCATCCCCAATGTAAGAGCGTATAAAGTAACGCCGAGAAACATCCTAAAGGGAGGAAAAGTAAGATTTTTTTTGTTAATTCGGTTAGTGTGAATAGGAAAAGCCAAAATGCAGGAAGATCTTTTATAAAGGTATATTTTTATTTGTTATAATAAAAAAACTTTTTCACAAAAATAATTTTCATTATTGGTACATAAAACCCAAGTCTAGAAAATTGTGCATAGAACTTATTTATATAAAATTAATTTAAAATGACCATTATTCGGTTATTTTATAAATCACAATCTCCGCTGACCCAAAGGCAAAACTTTAAAGAAGTAACAGCATTCAGTTTTTTTCTTTTAAACGGGTCTAATTTAATAGTTAAGGATATGAAATCTAAGTTTTGATCAAAAATTAATATATAATTGTCTTATCTAATTTTTGAAAAAAAAATCTATTTAAGTATATACTTTTCTCATTAATTCAACTATTACTGTAGGTGATCTCACTTCTGATATTTCCACGTCTTCTGCACAAAAGAACTTTCCCCGATTTTATTATTCACCTGTTAGCCATTTCCAGACAAAAATTCTTAAATACATGTTTTGCTCCTAAAATTTATAACCTACTACCGGTTGAATTAAAGCGCATATATTTCTTTACAGACAATTTTTTTTTAATTTGATTTGATAAATACCTATATATCTTAAGTCACCAAAGCAAGTAGGGTAATGCCCCAGGGCGCCAGAGGTCTAGGAACGCCGCAAGAGCACCTTTTAGAGTCTGATCGAAGGTCAAGTTTGTGGCCGAAGCCGAACTTTGGCTTTCTTATTACCTTCGGTGGACGCCGAAGGTTCGGAAATACCTGTTGTATTATTGTATACAAGTGCGTTGGAACTGCAAAGTATTTTTTTGCATTGTTAATTAATTCTTTTTTTTTCTTAATTTATTGATTTTTCTATCGATTATTACTAATATACAATCATTTACCTGCAGAATCGTAATGAATAAAAATCAAGAAAACAGAAAGTGCACTATTCTGCTTTAGTTAACCAGTAAATAAATAAATGAACATTTCAAGTTATATATGCCAGTTATTATTGGACCGCTTCACCGTCGCCACACCTCCACCCGACATTATCCCGAACTCGGGCGCTCGTTTCACATTCGGCTTCGACAAAAACCTTCGGCCTCTTTTTACCGAAGGCGAAGGTGGTCGAAGCTGAAGGTTCGTTCTAGTGTTGTAAATATCCGTATTCTTTATATATCCGTATAATACGGAATCGGAATCAAGTAATATCCATATCCATCATCCGAATATGTATCCATTTCTTGAGCCGCGAGAAAGCGGTTCCGAAACATGTATATACGGAATTATTTCGGATACGGGTACATAGGTGGATGCGGTGTCATGTGATTCGAAGTCGGAGGTTAGGGCTAGTAAGGCACCGTCGTCCGTTCTCGTTTGAATTCGGTTCGGGTGAGGCGGGCCAAGTTTAAACAATGGGTCTCATCCCATATGATACCCGTTACCCAGATAAGTAGTATGCTATCTTTTTTAGGAAATGTCATTAGAAAGAGAAAGCATAAGATCAAATATGCCAAATCGCAGACCGGGTTGTTCGCTTACACCCGATCCCGATTCCGTTTTCTCTTTTGCACTTTGCATTAGTAACCACCCGATGCGTATTTATTTTGATTCCGAATCCATATTCAAGTTCTCGGCCGGTTACGGATAATACGGATTCTTTTAATATTCGTATCCAACGGATTTTTGAATACGTATCCTTACATTACTAGTTCGATCAGACTTTAGAACAGTAGTTGATCTATAGACAAGTGAGCAACAGGCATCCGTGGCCACTTTTTTGACATCTTAAAATTACGTTGCCAAAAAAACTGAAATTTAAAAAAATTACAAATATTAGATTTTAATCAGTTGTTAGTCATTTTATCATCCGCTGACAAACATTCTGCAGTTCATCAAAAGTTCTCGCAAACCTAGACAATCCGTATATCGACAAACGATTATTTTAATAAAATAATATAGGTAATTATTCAAGCTGCAATCTGAACGGCCAGTTTATAACGCATTAGGCCATTTCGTAATTTTCAAAGAAACCATTCTCCTACCAAATGGATATCACATCAGGGAAACCATGATCATTTCGATCGTTTCTAGGTTATTTTCTTAAAATTAGACTTTTACGGCCAGATTCCCCAACGCTAGTATATAGACTGGCCTAATTTGACAACGAAAAGTTTTAAATTCACAAGTGTAAGACTATGTCACGTAGGTTTTATACTATGAATTTGTTCTGAGTTTTTTCGAAAAGTTATAAAGAAAAGGGCAATTTTTGTTCGTACTTTCCACAATAATAAAACGAAATTGCAAAATATTAGAGTAACTCAAGTTTTTAATGACGTCTTATTAACAATGATATGACAAAACCCTCTTAAAACCTACTAATCAACTAGAAGATCTTAAGTTAAACCAGTACTAAATCTTAAATCTTTTTAGTGAACCTGAGCGTTGATTTTTAATGCGCTTGGGCCCTAGTGGGCCACCTTGGGCCCTGGGCCCCCGGGCACTCCACGGAACTGTCCGGGGATATCTCCGCCTCCGCCCCTGCTTTAAGAACCTTTATCAGAACTAACTACATAACCTGAAATTGTTTTATATTTATTTACAGTATCTTACAGATTCTTACATATTGGATACACACAGACTTTTAGTTTAGGTGTACTAAGTTGTAACCACCCTCTGTTACCTATATTGAAGCTGTAATATATTTTAATTTTATTTTTCATTTTCGAAGATACATTGCATTTTTCTTCTTTCTAGACACCTTCGGTAAATGGATGTCCAAATAAAAGTGAACAGGCCTTATTTATAACTTTTTTATTTTAAAAGATGAGAAAAAATGTTAAATATGTAAGTTTTTGGGAATTTTATGGATCATTCATATATTATTATCCTATCAGCAAAACAATTAAGCATCGAATAAAAAAAATATCGTATAAAACATTGAAACGATGAAATAGGTGCACTCCGAAGGCAAAAAGATCATGGCTCGTCTTCCCCTAGCCCTAGAACGATACTAAAACGATAAATCGCCGATGGGCAATGATATTGTGAGGAAAAGTTAATCCCGCCCTCTTGTGGAATTTTAAATAATAACATACAAAAAGATTTTTTACAGTTGCATGATAATTTTGCGAAGGTAATAAAGCATTGCATTATAATTATTAACGTGTAGTAGTAAGAAATGAAATTTTTACCCTTATATGAAAGTTGTAGGTATTAGGACTGGACTGCATAAGACAGAATTGTATTGGTAATGTTATTAATACATACTGTTTATCAATGACGTTCTAGCAGTTCAGGGATTGCTGTAGTTCTTAACATGTGTTACTGCACCAATAATTTAAATAATACAGGTTAATAAAAAATTGTTATCTGTACAAAATAATTCCTAGCAGTACTGTTTTATTAGATCATTTCCTTCAGTGTATTTTTTCATGATTTGATATCCTGGATGTTTCAGGAATTTATGGACTTCGAGCAGAGCACTTTGCAGCCTCATGACTTGGAGCACAAGACCCATGGGTAAATTCGAATTTGAACAATCCCTTGGAACTTATACCAGGGTATGGCCGCAACTAATAAGTTCTTAAGCTCAAAGGCAAAATAGATAGAATAATATGGTTCAAATTAGAGGGAACAGCCCCATTTAACATTGCGAAATTACAACAAAATTAGAAGTAATAATGCATTCGAATCAATATTGATGTACTCGTGACTTGCTCGATTGAATACACTACTACCATCATATAGCCTAACTTTCAACAGTTGTGTACACATGGGCTAAAGTACCGCTAAATCTTCATTTGTGTAAAGCAACAAAATGAAATACTCTTGAAGTATACAATTAAAGTAAATCAATAAGCGTATTCGTTTAAAAGTAACACGAAACAGGTTTTGTCATTGTTTTCGGCAGACATTTTTAATGCAAAGAACAAACCTTTCATTTAAATAATTAAAAAGCACACAGCAGGTAAAACGAGCAGGCGTCTTGATTTCCAGCAGATGTTCGCAGACGTATAAGATTTCTGGAAAAGTTTTCGAATTTCCATGCAAATGAAATCCTCATTCCAACAAAATTGTCTCCAAAGTAATCTGGATGCCCTACGATATAAAATAGAAAATTTAGAAATTAAACAACAGAAAATTCTGAAAATAATTTAAACTTTTTTAAAAGTACACTGTAAATGTTAATTAAATTTTATAAAGTACACAATTATACAAGTTTTATATTATGTATTCTAAACGAAAAAGTTTTTTTTTCTAAATTTAAAGTAATATAGCATAAACATCTATATGACTGAATTAAAAATGAAACATACATATTTTCCTCAGTATATAGATTTTTGAAAATGTTTCTTCTAATCGAACTGCTAAAACTTTGAGCAAGATACAAAATAGTTATTTATGATATAAGTGTTAAAAGTATAATTTTACGGCACGAATTGGAAAGTTTGCAGAATGAGCGAAGCGAATTCTGCAATTCAAATGAGTGCCTTAAAAGTACTTTTAACACAAATATCATACAAATTTTTTTCTACAAACGACAATAAAAAACAAAAATACAATTACAATTTTTAGAAAGTTTAACATATTCGAAACACATAGTTTTAAGTAGCATCGTAAATATAATATAAAATTATGAAGTTGACATTTGTCAAAAAATCTAACAACCATTGTTGGCGTCGTACTTGCCATAGTAGTACTTTTAACACTAGTGCTATAAAGTACTTTTAACACTAGTGCCATAAAGTAACATTTTTAAGGCGTCTGCGGCGTGTTAAAAAATGCATTTTTAACACGTTTGTAGAAAAATATATTTATGAGATACAATAGACATAGTCGAAAATTTTTCTTTTTGAAAAATGGAATAAATAGGAAGTGGAAAATCATACATAGTTCAACATGTACAACATGTATAAATTAATCAATTAAAGTACCTGGAATGGCTTACTTTTTACTTCATGAAAATCAATGTCGATTTTAATTAAGTAATTCTATTTCTTAAAATGAAACAACAAAAGAACAACATTTTCAAGAAAGTACATTACCAAGGATGGGATATGTAAGTAATAAATAGAACTGGATAATTCCGAGCGCGTCCAGTGGCGATGCCATTTTTATATACAATTTCTCAGAGATAAAATTATATAAATATATAGGGACGTACCTATTTCTGTGTACACTTGTATCATTAACAACCCGTCCATTGTATCTAGCAACAGAGACATTTTGCTTTGCAGCGAATTTGCACTATATTTTGAAAATAGGGGTTCTACCTTTAATACCGCAATATTCGCTTACGCAAACTTTTTTGAATATTAGTTGTACCTCCATCACGCAGACACTCATCATTAGTGAAACACATTTTCAGAAAGGTTAAATTCCGGAGTGACATCCTTCCTGTATACATAAGGTAGGGGAGACCGGTGACAATTGTAACAGGTGTCAATTGTAACATTCAGTATACGTCCGCCATCTGCCGGATTATCGCGAACCGAGATACTCATGTTCAACGGTTGTTGACAGATCTTTCTTTATAGTGTTAGTTGCTTTAAGAATTCTGATGAGTACTGTTGTTATGATCTGAAACGTGACTTTCAACATGAAAAGTAAGTATTTATTTTTATTTTCTTTTGTAAATAATTTCTTAACCATATTTTCAATACATATTGAAAATATACCACTGAAATATGGATTATATTGACTATATAATCTTATAATAAGAACACATTAGGAATTAGATTACATAGTTTAATAATGTAAACAAATCATATATGTCCTTTGGTGTCAATTGTAACATGAATAAAGGTGACGATTGTAACATGTTACAAGTGAAACCAATGTAAAGAGTGTGTATCATCATAATGTATTTCTTTATAGAACGCTTTACAATATGAAACCAAACATTTGTAGAGACCTCATACCGTGCATACGGAAGAAAAAATACTCGTATATTAACTTAAAATTAGTAATTTGTAAATTTTTCCCATAAGAGTAAGCCAAAAATTTGGAGTTAAAACAGCCTTCTTCCGCACGAACGATATACTTAACTCAGGTGAAGAGTAAGGTATTTTAGTAATGTTAACATACCCACGTTTCTTATCTAGCATTTTTCATTTTAAAAGAATATTTTACTTTGCACTTGTATATTTTCAACTATTGTTATTTATATTTTAATAGAAGTTACTAATACAGATTGTTACGAATTTGTCGTGTTTTTTTTGGTATATTTTTGTCAGAACAGAACAGAAAAAAAAATACTTTTTTATTTGTGTAACTCTTTGTTTATTTCTTAATGTTATTATTACTACTGTTACTACTGACACATGTGTCCGTTACAATTGCCACCAGTCGGGTGTCAATTGAAACACTTGTCATTGACTTGAATTATATGTTCTAAACAAGAAACTAGATATTTCTTCTACATTCTGAATTTATTAGGTTACTTACAAACCTCGGGGACATCCTCAAAAAAAAAATCAATAAATTAGAACTGACAGGTAAGGTTGTAAAAAATCAGATGTGTTTTTTGTTACAATTGTCACCGGTCTCCCCTACTCTATGACTCCTGTATGATGACGAGGCGATGAAAACGAACAACAAAGTTAGCTTTCACTAAAGCTTAGACTCTGATATCTTATTTAAAGAAATTAACTTGGTTTACTATTATTTTTTTTTATCTAAGACATCCCACGTAGTCTATAAGCCTAAGTACTAACGTACCGTGGGTGTCTGAAGAGAAGGGAAATGTAGTCTATTGACACGGGATTTGAAGGATTGGAGGTTGGGACGGGAAAGGAAAACATCTGCAGGCAATTTGTTCCATAATCTGGAGACCCTAGGTATGAATGAGCGAGAGAAGTGGTCTAAGGTTTAATAGACTGGATTTGTTTTCAGATTTTGTTAATACCACAATGTCTCATATTGATTTTAAAAAGTGAGTCATCTCTCCTCGATTTACCCTAATGTGGATTTTTTCGGCAGATTTTTTACCCACTATTTTGTTTTGTGCTTCAGTTGTCTCATCAACTCTCGAAAGTGCTGTACAAACTGCAAATATGCTAGTCAAATGTTGGATATTCCCGGTGTGCGGGCTGGCCATACTGTATTTGATGGTGAATCAAAGGGAGGTACAGAAGAGCCGCGACAAAATTCAGTACATATATCAACTAAAGGATACATTAGTTAATGAGGTATGCATGACGATAAATATTCAAGGTTTTAATTAACATAAGAGGGTGGAGCTCCAGCTACTACTTCATGAACATAAGCTGGCAGTCCTATGTTTGAACGAGACCCAGATTTCCGGCTATCGGAGTTTTTGCTGCTTCTCGCAAAGTAGATATACAGGCGTTATAACTTACGACATAGAGGGACTTATGGTGTCTGAGCTTCGGAATGAGTCGGTCGGGGAATGATTTTTGATTCGTAAGCTTAAGAGTTCAGGATAAAACAGTGGTGGGGGCTGCAGTGTATAGATATCCAAATGGAAGCTTATCATGGTTTTTTTGAATTTCTTGAAGACATTGTTAACAGTGTTGCGACAAATATGCATGAAACGATAATTCTGGGGGATTTTAACATACATTTTGAAAAGGACAATCTACACAAGAAGAGGCTAGGTATTATTACCATGGATTCAGGTTTAAAGCAACTGATCAAAAATTATACAAGAATTACGCATGATTCCGTTTCAACTATTGACCTGATTTTTGTGAATAATTATAATCTCAAAGAAGTACCAAGAATTTAAAAGCCATTTTCGGACCATGACACGATTCGAATGACTTAACCTTTTAATGCATAAAATAGAGCGAAAGTGATGAGAGTGATAGAGGGCTCACCGAAGAAAAAATGAATAGGATCACGGCTGAGTTGTTTACTACAACATGGGACTATACTTCGACCAGTGTGGCTGAAGTTCACAATAATTTTGTGCACAACATGGTTTTAACTGTGGACACTGTTGCTCCGGAAAAGAAGGTGAGGATTAATGTAAAGCCTTGGATGTCGTGTTTCCTTGGGCGCTCAAAAACAAAGAAAGTAATCAAGAAGGCTGGGAAGGGAAGACATGGAGAGAAAAGAAACAGGGTGGAAAATACTATGAGAAGAGAAAAAATAAATTATTATGAAAGAAATATTGATCAATGCAAGGGAAATAGTACAAAAATGTAGCGTACATTGAATTGGTTGGGACTAAGCTAAGTGGAGAAAACTATAGTGAAATAAAATTTGAGAATAAGTTTGGAAGTCTTGTAGAGAATTTTAGTAGATTTTATGAAAAGAGAATTCAAAATATAGCTCAAAATATACCGGTAGGGACGGAAATTGATAGTAACATACGTGGTCTAACAGTTCACTGCAGACATTTGACAAAGTGGCAATCAGCAAGTCGCGTAGCGTATTTCCATTCTATACATGGCCAGAACGCAGCCATAGAAAACTGCTCGTTTTTGTATGGCTGCTCACCCAACCTGAGCAAAAAGGTGGTCAGGTTTGCTCAGTTTTCATTGATATAGATACATATATATCGATATTATATCGATATATATATATATATATATATATATATATATATATATATATATATATATATATATATATATATATATATATATATATATATATATATATATATATATATGTATCTATATCAATGAAAACTGAGCAAGCCATAGACAACGAGCAGTTTTCTATGGCTGCGTTCTGGCCATGTATAGAATGGAAATACGCAGCTGCGTAAAATTATCAGTGGCCTAAAAAATACAGCCACTACTGACAGTGCAACTGGAGTAAAACGCCTTAAAGACGCCTTTGACACTGTGTGATATCCGGTGTTAAATTTGATAAATACCTCCTTGGAGACCGATCGTGTTCCTAATGACATAAAAAATAGCATTATAATTCCCATTCCTAAGGTACAGAACCCTAGCATGCCGTCGGAATATAGACCTATAAACTTATTGCCAGTAATTGACAAGTTTTTGGATAGAGTGGTATGTGATCAGTTGAGAAACTATTTCGAAAACAATAATCTATTGAATGAAGGACAATTTGGATTTCGGGAGCGTCACTCCTGCGAGTCAGCTCTGCAATTGTTTTGTTCCAATTGGAAGAAAGACATTAATGAAGGTAAAATAGTGTAATCGTTGATACCCAAGCAACATGCATTCGAAACAATTGATCGCGAAAGACTACTGAAGAAACTTGAGAAATATGGCAGAAGCGGTACTGTACTTGAGTGGTTAAAAGATTAATTATCTAAGTGGTAGGTCGCATTGCACAAAAATAAGGTCGGATATACCAAGTAAGGTTAGGAATAGACTGAGGTACCACAGTTAAACTTTTCTTACGTTAACTATATTTGTAAAAAAAATAGGGCAAAAACATGATTCTTATACCGAATTTCTAGAATCTGAGCCGATGGACGAGCCTATTGGTCTACAATACGATAATTTTACCACACTTTCTATATTGTATTTCACTGCTGATATCCTCTGCCTCAGATATAGGGTTACCATACGTCCGTTTTTATAGCGGACTGTCCGTTATTTAAAACGTGTCCGTGTGTCCGGTCCGTTTTTGGCTCGTGTCCGTTATTTTTTCAATCCAGGTAATAAAACATTATTTAAAAAAAACATATGATCACCATCTTGCAGCAAAAAATGTTCCAGTAAATATCTTGATTCTGAAACTTTAATTTATGTACAAGTCCTGAGCTGCTATTCCCACCAAGGAAAAAGAGTTTTTCAAAGTTAAATGTTGGTGATTTCCTAACAATGTTATTTTATGTTAAATTTTCAAAAAAACTATGTTATTCAAAAAATGGGTACTCGAAAAAGGATTTTTGAAAAAAAAAATATTTTCGCAAAATTGATTTTTGAAAATTTTTCGTGGATTCTAACATAAACAATATTCAGTAAGAGTAAACCACATGGCTCCAAACTTTTCGGCGAATGCACTTACACAATCATGGTTGTAAGTTGGTGTCCGTTATTTTTCATTTAAATATATGGCAACCCCACTCAGATAGTATCCAAAGATTGCAACTGATGCAAAATAAATTGATGAGAATAATGTTGGGATGTGGTAGGGGTACGCCAATACGGTTTATGAGATCTGAGTTGCGTTGGCTATCAGTACGAGAAAGCATTGAGATGTCTAACATAATAATAACATAATTCTTAAAATCAGAAACAGATTGTTACCAAAACGTTTTCAACAATTTTTGGTGCCTAGGTCACGGTTTCGATCATTCAATGTTAGAAGTGGAGAACATTATAACGTAATATTGAATTTGTTAGTAGTGCAGTACTTCAAAAACAGTTATTTAGTGAAAGACTTAGACTTTTTAACGGCTTGCCAGAAGAAGTGAAAAACTTACCAAGTACATATGTTTTTAAAAAAACAGTTAAACATAGATATTTCGGAGCTTAGATATAAACTTTATTAGACTAAGTATAAATTGTATAATGAATTAGCAATCGCTTTGCTAAATAAATAAAAAGGTAATTATTCGGATTAATGGATGCACCGAATTTTTTCATGAAATTTTGCACAGACCCTAATTTTGGGTCGTAGAACACGAATCCGAAGTTGGTTTTTGGGGGTCTCGTACGGTTTTTCCAAAAAAAAAAATTTTAACTTTTAGGTTACCTTTTTTTATAGATTCCTTTAAGTTTCGACACTTTCACTTAAACATATCTGTAAACTTATAATTTCTATTTCATTTCGTCACACAAAACACCACATTTAGGCAAAAATAGCTAAGAAAATTGCTTTTTCCTATAGAAAATTCCATTTTAAGTCGCTACTACCGCCATTATTTTCCCAGCTGTCAACAATATTCCTGTGTCCGGGCGTTGCCAGGTTGACTTATTTTTCATGAAAAAGTTGTAAATTAGGTATAATAAAAAAGGTAACCACAACAAACTGAAGTTACTATTCTGTCCAACTTAGTCAACAACATTTTTTAATTTTAACCTACATCAGACCTAACCAAAATCCTACTGATCAGTAATCCAACACCTGCATGCTGATGCATGCAACCATAGGTATCTGAACAAAAAGGTGTATACCCAATAACCCAAGCAAACCTGAGCAAAAAGGTGGTCAGGTTTGCTCGTTTTCATTGATATAGATACATACATATCTAGATCAATGAAAACTGAGCAAACCTGACCACCTTTTTGCTCAGGTTGGGTGAGCAAAAAGATGGTCAGGTTTGCTCAGTTTTCATTGATATAGATATATATGTATCTATATCAATGAAAACTGAGCAAACCTGACCACTTTTTTGCTCAGGTTTGCTTGGGTTAAAATTGTTAACATTTGCGGGAAAAACCATTTGTAAATTTGGCAACATTGGCGACATTTCGAGAATGTGTAACCTCGGGCTGCCTGTTTATTTTCTTTCAGTTTTTTGATATTTTCTCTGTTTTTTTAATGTGTTTTTACATAAATTTGCCTAAATATGGTTCAGAAAAATAGTGTGTCATGACTTGTTTAGATGTGTTTAAGTAAAAGTGCCAAAATGTAAAGAAATTCATTGAAAAACCTAACCTAAAATTAAAAAAAAAAATTTTTGGAAAAACCATACGAGACCCCCAAAAACTGACTTCAGATTCGTGTTCTACGACCCAAAATTAGGGTGTGTGCAAAATTTCATGAAAAAATTCGGTGCATCCATTGATCCGAATAATTACCAATAAAAAGTCGGGTCTGAAAGCTTCTTTAAGCGTTCTATGACAAATTATCAAACTTAAGATTTACACAAACGAATAAACTATACTTATACCCGCACCTAGATAAAAAAATAAAAGTTGACAAGCAATTCTGTAATATTCTTAATACTGAAATGATCAAGAAAATGGTCGTTAGCTATATTAACCAATGCAGCACCAATATTAAAGAACATTTATTTTAACTCCAATGTAACACAAGTTAACTCTAAACTGTAGATTTGATCAGGTTTGCTGAACAAGAACAACAACTTGAAGGGAAAATATGTAATTATACGTGTTAACTATGCCTTTAGCCACCAGGCTGTCGAGCGGATTAGTCCAAGGTACGCAGGATTTAACTAAAGACACTCACGAACACTTTAACAAGCTTTTATTATTCCGGTGACAAAAACTTTTAAAAAATCATGAATCATGATCATTCCCATTCGATAGGTACGAGCGACTGGCTGGTGGCTGCTGCATTGCCATGGTCTGCTTATAGATAACCCTTGACGGTGTTGCCATCGTTAAAATAAAAATCCAAAATTGTCGACCTTTTTTTACAAATTCAGTCCGAGCAAAACTGTCGCCGTTTTAATTTTAGAACTGGTCAAACTTTCTTTACGTTTTAAATTTCAATTTTCGATCTTTTCGCGCTTTTCGTTTTCTTGATACGAGGTCCTAATAGCCAACTCGTGCTCCAACTAGCCAACTCGAGCATGTACTGGGGGACGCTCCCCCCATGAATACGCCCCTGCGGGTAGTATTGAGTTTTGATCTGACAAGAAAAACGACGTACTCATCCCATATTTTGTTAACAAGGAACAAAAATAAAGATACTCTTGCGGTCAGAAATTTTCAATTTATTGTAGATTCTTTTGTCAAAAAAATTATTACTTGAACTAAAGAACATTTAACCAGAAATCAACCAAAAAAATACTAAAAAAAATATATGTTAATATGTCCTTCATATCGGCGCATATACTTGCATGCCGGCAGTTCGAATTCTACCACAATTTCACAGCTCGATGCGGTCGGTGCATTTCAGAATTGCTCTGACATATTGTAGGCAGAATGCAAATTTAGGCTATTTATAAACTTCCTAGGCATTATAGAAAAAGCCGGCAAAACGCGAGCATAAAATGCATTTTTCGTTATGACTGAAACAAATTCAGGCAAATTGATAAATGTCGGCAAAACAAGAACAGAAGAATATATATCATGTTGTGACTGATTATTTTTAGGCATTTTACAATTTGCCAAAAACGGTCCCGTCAAAACGTGAAAATAAAATGGAAAATACTATTAAGTATTGAGAATAATATTTTCTGCCACCTAAGTTCAGTTTTGTCACTAATCTGCAATGCCCTAATTATACGGACTTAGAAAGGTTTTTTATGCGAACGGTGGAGCGGAGGGCACCCTAAGGTCGGAACAGGGTTAGCACCTGGTTAGGGGCCCTGACCAGTCTCTTTCCTCGCAAGCGAAGAGGGATCGGTGCGCCCGGGTGTTGGTTGGGGTCCTCTTCGGCTGTGTTGATGCGCACGTCTTCGCGTGCAAAAGTCGACTAGTTTAATATTCACGTCTTGACGGCACCGTTTTTGGCAAATTATAAAATGCCTAAAAATACTCAGTCACAACGTGATATATATTCTTCTGTTCTTGTTTTGCCGACATTTATCAATTTGCCTGAATTTGTTTCAGTCATAACGAAAAATGCATTTTATGCTCGCGTTTTGCCGGCTTTTTCTATAATGCCTAGGAAGTTTATAAATAGCCTAAATTTGCATTCTGCCTACGACATATACATATCTGACGGTAAATTAAAATGGGTGTGATTTAAACGGGCAGCGAAACTTAACAATTTTGACACATCGTAATATACGATTGGCCGGCGAAATGATGGATTGGGCGGTGAAGCTTGATCTGGTAAAAAACAAAAATTGGTCTGCGTTTTAGATCTGAACAAGCAGCTTCAAAATCTTTTAAGCAGTAAAAAAAAATAAGTTGCAAATAAATATTTGGTCTGTGCGAAATAAATTACATTTTATTTTTTTTTGCCTGCTCCAAAATCAAGTTGACTGCTGAAAAAATATTGTAACATTACAAATTGATGGGTAATCTAATACTGTTCTGACTGCTCTAAAATTAACTTAGCGTGTAATAAGGGGTCATTATTTACGTAAAAAATAAAGCATTTAATTAGAAAACTCCAAATATTGATTAATGTAAAAGCACATACATTTCATGGTATTATTAGTAAGGCTGCCCACCATGAGCGCCCACAGGAATTTTAAAGTTGTATATCTCTGGTGCTACATACGGGACCCATACCAAATTCAGGTGAGCCTACTAGGAATGTTTTGGTAAAGAAAAAAAGTTAAATTTTTGCTTGGCCCCCCCTGAGAAACAAATGAACACGTTTAGGTATGTTATTCATTAATTTTTCTAAACAAATTTTACATCATTTCGTCGACAATTTTTAAATTTTAAGAGAAAAAAATGTGTTAGTAGAAAGTTATAGTCATTTGATTTTTTTTAAATTACTTTTTAAGTTAAAAAAAAATCAAATGACTAACTTTCAACTACACATTTTTTCTCTTAAAATTTAAAAATTTTCGACGAAATGGTGTAAAATTTGTTTAGAAAAAATAATAAATAAAATACCTAAACGTGTTCATTTTTTTCTCAGGGGGGGCCAAGCAAAAATTTAACTTCTTTTCGCAAATTACAAAATATTTTTTTTCTTTACCAAAACATTCCTAGTATGCTCACCTGAATTTGGTATGGGTCCCGTATGTAGCAACAGAGATATACAACTTTAAAATTCCTGTGGGCGCCTATGCTGCCCACCGTTAGTGCCGCTTCAGTAGCATTACATCGCGGAGAACTCGGCCGCAGCAGCAGTTCAATTTTTGGAATTCTTTAAAATTACGGTACGCCGCCGGGCCACGCGGCACGCCGTCCGGTACCCCCTACGAGCGAGTTGAACTCGCACCTGACCGTCTTTTTTTATTTCACGTGAATATACATACGTACTTAATTTTCGGCATCGACGCCTCTGGTAACAGATCAAAAGTGGCCAATCTTAGTGATGATCAAAAGTTCAACAGACGAATTAAAGAAACCGATCGAACTAACGAATCTCGCCGCTATCTTCAAACCTTTGCCAACTAAAAATATTAAATACATGTCATTTGACTTTCTTGCTTCTAAAGTAAATATTTTGCAGAAAACGAAACGCTGCTTAAAAACTGCTGAACGATATTTAAATACCGAGCACATTTTATTCACAGCCTAATTTAATTTGTCACCAGCCGACTAATAATTTCACCGCCCAATTAATAATTTCACTGCTCAAATAGATTTTGGACTGCCCAACGGGATAGTTATTTGTTACTTAAAGTTTTATTATGCCGCCCACATGAACTATATTTTGCCCATAATTGTTTCACAGGCAGTTTATTTAAAGTATTGACAGAAAATTATTATACCACCCGAGTAATTTTTTTGCCGGTTGGGCTTACCTACCTACTTATTTAAATCGCAGCAGAAATAATTACTAGCCAATTAAAATCATTATAGATTTATTTCTATTTTGGACAACGAAGAAAAAATTTAGAAAGAAACTAAATTGTTTAAAAACATTATTATCTCTACTAACTTGTTAGGTTACGAATTTTTTTCATAACTGGAGATGAATTATTCGTTACATTACTAGTTTTTTTAGAATTTGGGCAATTCCGATAGTTAGTAAGGGACATCCCTGATGATACGGAAGGGAAAGTTGCCACAGCAGGTGGCAAAACTTGCTTCAGCCTAATAAACGCTACTGGTTTCATCCATCCTATTTTCTATTTCCTATTAAATCTATTACGCATTTTTTCGCTAATACACTGGATTTTCAACCAAATCTGAGAGTAGAATGTCTGAAAATCTTTGAACCAGCGTGCAGCGATCAGCAAACAAATTATGAGATTACACATACAGCGAATTCGGCCGGCCTCTGTTTATCGTCAAGGCCGACCAAAATGATACCAATCGTTTTCGGATGAAAAACGGTGACGTCATGGTATCATTTTGGTCTGTCAATTTAAGAACCGGCCTCGTTTAATGGTTAGATGAAGCGGTTTGTTATTGTTTACAACAGCTGATCGTGAAAATGTGCCTATTTACTTCCTACCTTAGTTGAACTACTGTGCCTCCGTGCATATAATACTCATATTCTTTTTAAAACAACCTTTTACTGCCATAACTATGTTCTATGTTCATATGATGAATTTGCCATTAACTATATTACAAGAGCTATACACGTAAATTGGCGCACTAATACAATGTAGCTATTTTAGATATAGAGAATATCGCTAACCTCTTATAACCAAAACCCAACCCAACCAAAAGGCATCTTGTAAAATTATGTAAATATCTGATTAATTTTTAATAATAAGAGTCTAAAGTATTTCGTTTATTTAAATATGCGAAAATGAAGGAAATATATTACGCTTCATCCCATTGGTTCTGACATTCCGAACATAACGCATGTTACGGGGACTTACGCGATGATACAACTTTTACTTCAGAATATTTAAATTCTGGGGACCCCAACACGTAATCATGGTAAAAAAAATTTAGAAGTGAGTTTTTCGCGAATATAATAGATAACTCCTCTAGCGAGAAAAATAAAAATCTGTGAAACCTAAGCTCAAATCACATTATATAATTGAATGCTATGCTGGAACAACGGTGTAAGCGCCAAATACGATTTTGTTGGGAAATTAAAAAAAACGTTTTATTATTGATTGCTTTGACAAGTAAAGTGTTTATAAACTTAATGTGATTGACTGTAGGTAGCATAACATTATCTTAGGCAATATTGACTTGGTCGTATACAGAGTAGGGATTTATGAACTTAGTTGTTATATTTTAATAAAACAACGTTGTATATCCACGTCGGTTGCAACGTTGTTTTGTGGAAATAAGGCGGTTAAAACGTTGTTTTACGATTAAAAATAAAGTACAAGTGAAAGTAAAAAACCTGTTTATTTACATAATTTAAAAACATCGTTGAGTTTTATGTAAGTGACTTAGTATAAAAGTCTTTGGGTATGTTCCTAGACGAAACGTAAAAATTTCCACCATCTCTGCTGCGTTTTCTTACATTCTGCTTCCATTTTCAATACTTAACTTTCGTCTTTTGCCTCTGTTTAGCTGCGTAATAACTGATTCGGTTAAACTAACATCCATTACTTTTTCAAACAACGGACTACGCAGTAGAACACTTTAACACATGGTAAAAATTTGACTCGAAAGTAGCACGGTAAGCATATACAACGTTGTTACATCGGAAGATGCAAGTCGGCTAATTTTAATGCTACTATAAAATACCCTCAAAAGCTCCTTATACTTCTACCTTTTCGTCAATACCTTTATTTCGACACATACAATGTTGTTCCACGGAAAACCCGCATTTGCACATATTGGCGGTTACAACGTTGTTCCAGCATAGCATTCAATTATTATGTCTGTAACAGGAACATATTGTTTGCTTTTGGTTGAATTTTGATCCATATTAAAAATCACAAAGAGAAATATTTTCTTTCTCTAATATTTAATGTATATGCATACTTAAAACCATGATTTTTAAATATTATTAGCAGTAATCATGCCATTTGGTAACCACCATATAGGTACTACAGAACTGTATCTACTTTGACTAACAAGTGTTGGAAAATCAAATACCTACCTACCCACAAATATAGGAAATCAAAAATTTTCATATTTGCAAAAACCTATGATTTGTTTGAATCATAGCTTATGGTTATCCCAAAAAAGTAAAAGGTAAAACAAAATTGTTTAAAAATTTTATTTTACATTGGTATTATTAAATCATTTTTAACAGTTCAAATTATTTGGATTTTATGCGGAAATGAACATAATACACGCTTCATCCTATTGGTTTTTACATTTGTGTATATCATCCGAACATATCGCATGGTACGAGGACTTCCGCGATAATACAACTTTTACTACAGAATATTTGAATTTTTAAACGTGTGTTTGTTTCATAGTCCTCGGAAGAATAGTTAGATCAACTCGTTTTACACACGAATTTTCGACTGGGCCGCCACCTACTAAAAAGTTATTCAAAACTGGGGAACTACAAATCCACTGTCTACATGAGAGGACACCAAAAAAAATTGCAATATAGATACAGATGTATTCGTTATATGACGTAGAACAACGCTGTGAGGACAGAAAGTGGATTCACGCAACGGAAAATGTCCTGGCAGCTACGGTGAGGATTTGGTGTGTGTCCTTGTTACTTACCCTAAGTCCACACATACATACAAGCAAACTAAGAGGTGAACTTAAATAATAGTTTGTAAAAATGGCTACTCCTCAGCTTCTGCAAAAACTTAAAAAATATTCACTTTTAGCTTTTGACCTGACCTCTTCTATATTTTGTACTGGATTTCGCTTCAAAAATGCCACTCTATATATTTTTTTAAATCCGTATTCCTGTTGAATAACAGTTCACATGTAAAACTAAAATAGAAGCTTAAAGAGTCTTTTTTCTTCGAAATAAGTCTACAAAATTTGTTCGTTGATATGCTATGCTGATTTTTCTTTATATACTGAATGTTTATATGTTTATGTATTACCAAAAATAATATATTTTGAATAACTTCGTTTGGTGCCTACAAATCTTTGTCCCTAATTTCAGCAAGCGAATACCCAAATATGTTATACCTAAGCTTCTTGGTAAATAAAACTTCAAACTGGCAATAAATCAGAGAAGGCAGCAGCCTACAAAAAATTTTGAATGCATGCAATGATTGCTCATAAAATTCATAATGTCAACTCTATTATACAATACACATTTTTGTTACAACAGGGAAGAGTAGAGAGCTCAAGCAGATCATTACAAACCAAAAAATGTTATTTTGAAGAAAATTACAACGATAATTTAACTAAAAAAAAATACTTTTAGGGATAATGTATTTCAATTTAAAAAATATCAATTTTCCCGCGCCTAAAAGTGACGTCCACGTGGTGCTACGCTCTTAAACCAATCCATTATATCTTTTTGCTTGGAATTTTTAAATGCCGTGCTTAACCGTATTTACAATAATTGCGGGCCAGTTAAACAATGAGGAGCACGGTCGTGAGTATTCATTTGCATATACTCACACCTAACCCGAATCGCTCATCTGTGATGTAAAAAGAAAATATTTCTTGTTTGTGCAGAGTTCGTTTTTTGATTATAATTTAATTTGTAATTCTTTTAATTAAACAAAGAATTTTTTGAAAACTACCCTACAAGTATTGTATTGGGCCAATATGCAAAAATACCACTGCAAGTGCCCCTAACACTTTATTTTTCTTGTGTCAAGTACAGCCGAAGTCAAAGAAAGCAGTGCAGAGTTAATTAAAAATTTTACATAACTATTATTAAATTAGTTATTAATTAAAATTTTAAAAAGTTAATTAAACTAAATTGAATGTATTTTTTACTTCTTTTATTTCCTCAAATGATGGTAAAGCCAGGATTTGTAAAAAACAAGCAGTCATCATAAATGAGTCGCAATTAAAATAATACAACGTGTACCAAAAATTTGGAGACCTCGAAATATCTTGCAACCGTTCATCCGATTTTTATTAACTTTGTTTTTAAATAGAACGCTCTACATTTTATTCGATTTTCGAATTCAGCATAAAATTCTGAATACTTCTTATTGAGAACATTTTATCCCAAAGTTAACAGTTTTTGGGAAAGTGATGGTCAAAAATCGTTATTTTATTGTATTTTACCTTAAAATTCCTGTACACGAAAGTTTACCTGAAATGTCTGACATTGCCAGTTTCGTTTATTTACAAAAAATGGATGATTTAACAGAATCCCAAAGAATAGAAATTTTAATAATACTGGGTTATGGGGACGGAATGCGAATGCAACAAGAAGTTTGTAATATTTTTATTGGCAAATATCCTGACAGAAATCCATTAATCTAAATCTAAACTAAATCTACTGCAAGTAAAGTTTTAAAAAAATTTCGTCAATCTGGAAAAGGGCAACAGATGAATGTTTTATTTAGTTTAGAATAAAATCCCCATCTTTCTACCAGAATACTAGGAAATGAAAACAACGTTTCACACATGTCCATAGACCGCCTTCTGAAAACCGAAAAGTTTCATCCGTACAAAGTAAGACTTGTGCAGGAGCCCTCAGAACATGATTATGACAAGCGCTTGGAATTTTGCGAAACCGTGATGGAACGTTGCAATGCCAATCCAAATTTTGTCCACCGAATAATTTTCTCTGACGAACCAAAATTTTTTTAACATGGAAAAGTTAATAGGCATAATTGTCGATATTGGGCCAGAGAATATCCTCGCTGGATATGCGAAAATCATACCCAGTTCCCCCAAAAGGTAAACGTTTGGGCTGGTATAATAGGTCGGAGAATAACTGGCCCCTTCTTCATGCAAATTAAATGGAGAAAGATATTCGGATTGTCTAAGAAGTGAAATTATTATTTCCAAAATGATAATTAACAGGTAAAAAAAAGTAAGTGTTGTTACCTTATTTTACCTGTTATATTGATTATTTGAATATGATTTTTATGCAATAATCAAGCACCAAATGATGAAATATGGTTTCAGCAGGATGGTGCCCCACTGCACTATGCCCATAATGTTCGGCAATATATCGATGGTGTTTTTTTTTAGAAGATGGATTGGGCGTAGGGGTACAATGGAGTGGCCAGTTCGGTCTCCGGATCTGACACCTCTCGACTACTTCTTGTGGGACACCTCAAAAGGGTTGTTTTCAAAACTAAGCCAAATGACCTCGATGAGTTAAAGTTAAGGATAGAAATAGAATGTAGAAGAATCGACGAAACTGGCATTCTTCTAAACGTTTTGCATGTTTTTCCGCAGTATTTGGTTTACTTCTGTATTGTTTATTCTTGTACTAAATATCCAAATAGTATAACGTTTTTTCCTTTTCCAGTTTGACGAATTTTTTTTAAACTTTACTTACGGTAGATTTAGTTAATGGATTTCTGTCAGGATGTTTGTCATTAGAATATTACAAACTTCTTGTTGCGTTCACATTATGTCCTCATAATCCAGTATTATTAAAATTTCAATTCTTTGGGTTTCTGTTAAATAATCCGTTTTTTGTAAATAAACGAAATTGACATTTCAGGTAAACTTTCGTGTACAGGCATTATAAGGTAAAATACAATAAAATAACGATTTTTTACCACCATTTTCCCAAAAACTATTAACTTTAGGATAAAATGTTCCCAATAAGAAGTATTCAGAATTTTAAACTGAATTCGTAAATCGAATAAAATATAGTTCATCCCATTAAAAAAAAAGTTCCTGTCGATTTCAGGAAAACGGTAAACTTGACAACAATGAACTCACCATTGGATCGAGCATAATTTCGTACCTAAATGTAGAAAAGTTTATAAAAATCAGATGAGCGGTTTGCAAGATATTTCGAAGTTTCCATATTTTTGTTACACACTACTCGTATATAGTTATCCCGCAAATTATTAGATTGTCCTTGAGGTCATTACAGGTTTCTTATCCATAAAATCTCCTAAACCTCGAGAAATAATCAAGAAAATAGATCTGTATCCCAGAACAAAAGTGTATTAAGTCCACTTTTTTTAATAAGAGCTTTTTTGCTTAAAGTAGATAATATTAAGTCCTCTTTTAGATGGTACATCGTACTAAATCATATATCATCAATTGACTGACTTACAAAATTTAAAACAATATTAAGTCACATGATCGTCTGGAACAATACTGTATTATTTTACTTCAATACAGGATTCTGTCTTATCATCTAGCATTAAGTCCAATACTTCCCCCAAGATTACAGAATAAGACAGTGTTAAGTCCGTTTAGTGAATCGTAATGGCAACATCTTCCTTTTTATATTGGCATTTCTAAAGTTTTGCATGAAAAAGTTGGTTCAAAACGAATAATACGGATATTACAAAAACAAACTACTCAAAACGACGATTTTGCTAGAAATATTGATGGTAAGCTTAACCTTAAAATATTTTTTTTTCAATAAAATGCCGAAAATCTTATTGTGATAAATTTTATTAAAACATACAGAAAAACCAATTAAAAATATTAGCAAGAAAATCTACTCATAAAACGCTAGTACTGACGAACGAAACAGAATATATTCTGAAAAAAAAACTTTAATTGCTTCTCCTAGAAAATTTAGAAAATGTGACTTAACACACTTTTGTTCCGGGGTTCAGAGATTAAGACTCTAATTTACAGTATACCAGCCATAATAGCACTTGTATTTACATAGCATGTGATGTCACAACCTATAAGATCACATATTGAATTTTGAGTGATAATTTGTAAAAGAAAAAAAAATGGTTAAAAACAACCGCCATAAATATTAAATTTATATGGATAACTAAAAAAATATATTTCAGGTTTATTGGGATTACATGCATATTGCCCATTAGAAAAAAACATTCATATTGTACGAAACAGGTTAACAAGTTAAATTTTCCATAACTCGTGTGATTTTACGGGGCCTCGCTTCGCTCGCCCCGCAAGTCCCTAGTGGTTAAACAAAATGAAGCATTGCTGGTTACATAATAATAATAATAGTAGTAATAATAATAATAATAATAATAATAATAATAACAATAATAATAATAATAATAATAATAATAATAATAATAATATTAATTAATAATAAATATCTTTATTTCTGAATATACAGAGTACAAATATATGTTACCGGCAAAGTCCGTTTCATCGTCATACTTAAGTTTGCCTAGGTAAACCGCATATTGCCGGGACGTTTTGGGAAAAGTCCGAAATTGTTCCCTATTTCGGAGGTTGCCTAGAATGTAACCCGGCAAGCTTAGGTTTGCCAAACACGTTTTAGGAAAAGTCCGAAATATGTTCTTACCTTTGTGTTGTATCATGATAATTGGTATACTAGTGATGCTAAGCCTGTAAATTACATGATTTCATCGTATTTCACTAAGTTAAATATACCTACATAATATTATACTTAAATGATAATTACAAACCTGAGCAAACCCGGTCCAGTTAGAGGAATAGACAAACACTCAAAACAGGGCGCGCATTGAATTGACACGGCTCGGTAAGTTTCGTTCGGAATGTCGACAGTCAAAGCGCATTGATTCGGCTATCGGTTCTTTAAAACAGCTGCAATTATTATGATGTATAGACATAGTATCGTATCGGACGTTTTTTCGCTACTGCCTCCTAAAGGTATGGTTTCGCTGAATGCGTCTGGCGGCAGCGTCCGACGGTAACCTCCGGCGGTAACGACTGGCGGTCGCGTCTGTGTGTTTTTGCTAAAAGCGTTGGCATTTTGGCGCTTGTTTAGAAACGACAGTTAAGTGCAGTATCTCGTACAGTAGATGGATAAAAAAGAACTCGCTGCTGTACTCTTAATTAAAGATGACGAAGAAGAAGAGGAACTGGCTTTACAGAGAAAAAAGCGTCAAAAAGTTGATCCCATTTTTAAAGCAAGACGAGCATCAAAAAGGGCGGGATACCTTCTAACTTCTTTAATTAGTAATTCGTCTTCATTTGCAGTAAATTGTGGAGCCATGATGTAAAAAAAAAGCAGTGAACACCGAAAAATGCGTTTACAGACTTAATAGTATATTCTGTAACAAGGTTAGAATGAAAAAACTCTATACGAGTGGAAAATTCCGAACGCGAGCGCTAGCGAGCGTGAGGAACCACGAGTATTGAGTTTTTTCATTCTAACTGAGTAACAGACTATATTTTCTCCACAACCATTAATTTGTTATTTCAGGTGGAGTACTGTCACATTCTATATCTGATTCATTCGATTTTTCACTCATTATTTCATTTAAATTGAAGCTTTTGCTGACAAAAATTATGACACCGCCACCATTTGCATCTGTCACTGACAATTTTGAAATCCACGGCTATCTATGTCGTTTGGTTCGATTACAGAATATTCATACCGTACCTTGTTATGGAATGAAAATACATGCGAAACACATAAGAAGTAAATGTTTCAGAATAAATATTCTAACTCAAGAGTAAGAATGTATATGTTCTATTATTAAAAATGATTTCGGAATTTCTACATTCTTAAATGGTTGTGGAGAAAACAATTACCTAAACTGTAACGATCGCGCGACCGTCGGCGGCTAGACTGCTACTATGAGCAGTCGAGACAGGGACGCGCGCGTTCGGACGTCGGGCCGCGCGGCTCAGACGCATAAATGAAAATAGCGCCATATAAAATATAGTAAAGCAGTACGCTACCGCTAGCGGTTACCGCCGGACGCTACCGCCAGACGCACAGGTAAAAATATACCTTAAGCATTCTCCTTCCGCACATTGTCGTGATTCTTCGGGTTGTACAAAAAAACATAAAAACGAACGTTTACTATCAAAACTTCGTCTGCCATTGCACACCTTCCGCTTGCGTCTCAATACGAGAAGTAGTCGCAGGTAGTCGGACATTTCGGCAATTTTTGCTCTGATTCCGATTTGGTCGTTCCGAGCGGGCGAAACCGAATCAATGCGACCCTCTTCATATATTTGAATGTATACCAAACCTTTTGACTGTGCCGTGCCATGCCGAGCCGAGCCGAGTCGATTCAATGCGCGCCCTGCTTAAGGCTGCATTTGCCGACCACACCCATTTATTGCCAACTTAATTTTATTTTAGTACAATGATTTGCTTTATTTTTCTTTTGTATGATTATTGTCACAATATTAACCGTAGATTCATATTCTATAGGTATTTTTTAACGTATTAATAAATGTCTCAAGATATGTTATGATTTATTTTAGGAAAATAATATTTAAAAAGAATATTGAGGTCCTAGTGTCGGAAAAAAAGTCACCATATATCTTTTAAAATATTAATCTTCTGAATGAAATCATTATACACGTTGAAACTTTAAATAATTAACTAAAAATTACTTGCAGGATATTAATCTATATTTGATATACTTATAATTTTAGTGTTAAAAAGTTTAAAGCCGAAAAACCATGACAAAATGAAATTAAGTTGGCCACAATGGACGCGATCGGAAAATGCCACCTTAAACAATCGACGCAGTGCGTGTGTACCTGCGATGTATTCCAAACAGACTATAACTAAAGTTGATGTGTGTACTGCTACATTCTTGGTGAAACTGGATTAACAT
Source organism: Philopedon plagiatum (assembly GCA_963971165.1). Classification (NCBI taxonomy): domain Eukaryota; kingdom Metazoa; phylum Arthropoda; class Insecta; order Coleoptera; family Curculionidae; genus Philopedon; species Philopedon plagiatum. Next base: position 80,766,587 of record OZ020192.1, on the reverse strand, counting down.
TTTAACTTTTAAATGAAAGACAGAGTACTTGTTATAGTTTCACAAAATATATCCAGTTGCCTGACACGTGTTTCGACCCTGTCGGGTCATTTTCGAAGACATAAATGTGTTGAAACAGAAACGATTTTGTAACTCTGTTTCAACACATTTATCTCTTCGAAAATGACCCGAGAGGGTCGAAACACGTGTCAGGCAACTGAATCAATTTTGTGAAACTATAACAAGTACTCTGTCTTTCATTTAAAAGTTAAAAAGACTATAACTAGTTACGACTAGAAAATGAACAGCGACGTAACGGTCCCAAATTTATTATTTCGGACTTTTCCTAAAACGAGTTTGGCAAACCTAAGTTTGCCGTGTTACATTCTGGGCAAACTCCGAAATAGAGAACAATTTCGGACTTTGCCCAAAATGTCCCGGCAATGTGCGGTTTACCTAGGCAAACTTAAGTATGACGATGAAACGGACTTTGCCGGTAACATATATAACATAAAGGTGTTTAATAAACAAAATATACATACCTTCAGAAAAAGACGAAGTTCAGATGAGGCATCCGAGATGCCTCTCAGATCAACTTAACCTATGGTGACTAATTATTAAGGTAGACGTTGCGTGATGCATAGCTGTCAAGAAAAAAAAAACGAGAAGCGGGTTATGGAACAATGAGATCAACGTTTCGCTATAATATATTTTATGTAGTTTGTCTTAAAAGCAGAGTATGTCAGGATTTTAGATGTTTCTGGTGGTGAATCGGAAAATTTAGCGATAGTGTATAAGAAACTTCGCTCAAAAAACACCGTTCGATGGTGTGGTGGTGTTATTTTACCGGTAAATCTAATATTTAAATTATGCGCATGTGTTCAAAAATAATCCGATTGTATAAATATGTAACACATTTTAAAGAGATAATCTTATAGAAAAAGCATGCTCCCCTCCATCATACTCAGCCAGCTGGACTCGGCTAGCTTGTGAGAGATATGTTGATATTTCCTAATACCGTATATGAAACTTAAGCAAGAGTTGTGAACATATTGAATGCGCCTCTTATCAACAGCATTAAGGCAGTTACCATAAACAACATCGACGGGGCTAAATAATGACAGCACGAGAGAGTCACACAATAAAATCTTTATATTCCGTGGTAAGATATGGCGCATATGAAACAATATCTTTAATCAGATAAATGCTCTCTGTATACAACCAGACACTACAAGAAACTATTTTTTCTCTAATTTGGAAAGGTGTCGCTGGTAAAATCTTAATCTAATAAAAAAACATCTTGTAAGTTTAAATTACAAAATGTACAGTTGTAGTTTTGATTCCGTTAATAACCTAAAAATTAGAGACACATGGTAATAATATGCACAAGCCACATAATACATAATATGTATTTCTGTAAACACAAGTCTAAACTTTTAGGTGCTGGAAAATGCAAAGATCAATTTCTGAGCTAAACAGGCCTGGTCTATTCTTCAGCAACTCTGTTTGTAAGCAAACCTAATGAACGGTAAGAGTCCAGAAATCTCGATAGCAGGAGAGTTTTCAGATCAAAATCAAAAATATTGCTTTGTTCTCTTTATTATTTGCTGCACTATCTTAGCATGTATTTATGAATTAAAAAGACACCAGTCTTGCATTATGTGTAATTAATAACAGAATGCATGGGTATTTACATAAATTCTTTATCCAGAGTACTCGAAGCAATTTTAAATCAGTGGATAAAACTTCCGACGTCATATAAAAATAAATGCCGGCTCAGCCGAGACTTGGGGATGTCGAATTACTGAAATGTACAACATAATAAAAAATAATGAAAACGCCGGCAGCGTTGCCTGTCGGCCAAACGACTTAATTTCATCAACAGCTTTAGGTCAGCGACGTAGTTAGGAAAATTTACTAAATGTAGGCAGCGCAACGTTTATTACATTAATTCATGCAATGGTCTGGAAACGCCGGCAGAGTCGTTTTATTGGTTTCTGGACTGTCTAACTGGGTCAAAACGTGTGCACGGGAAAAATTAATAACGAAAAATGGTTTAGGTTTGCCTAGATATGCAGTTTTAACTTTGAAAGGAACAAATTAAATCTTGAATTACAGCACTAAATTCACAAATTGTTTTGTGAATGTACTGCTGTCATGCTAAACAGTTTAACGCTATTTTTAACACAGCCACTCATAAATTTATAATTTGTACTTTGCACATAATAGTACTTGCTTGAGTGGACATAAGTAATAAAAATAAATGAATTTATTAAACTGATCCAATTAAATGCTTTCTTTTCCTCTAAGAAGCAATTAATGTTTAAAGTATTGTGTGAAAACAGATACAGTTACAACATATAATTTTTGATAATCTAATATTTATATATTTAGTAATTTTTGCGTAAAAGCCAAACAATATCTTGTAGCCAAAACGAGCCACCTGATGCAATTCCTTTAATGTTGAAATTTTTGAAAAATCCTTAAACAAGCCCTTTTCGTTTCTAGGGGGACACGTTTGAATGTAAAATTTGGCCCTTTTGGGGATACCTTCTACTCTCACCAACCCCATGACAAAAATTTCAAAAGGAAAGTGATGTCGAATAACTCTCATTTAAAAGGTGTTTTAGTTCTCTATTGTCGTAGTTCATTTGTTGATATAATGTGAATACTTTCTTCACAAAATTAACTTAAATTTTTTAAATTAAAAAGTTAGTTATTTATAATTATCAAAGCTTATCTCCGACACAGCGTGCCCAACGCAGTGGCTTGAAAGAAACACCGGTTGTGGTGTGGAATACGCACAAGGACTGGAATAGAAATAATGCGGACAGTTTTCAAAATGTCTTTTCTGTAAGTCTAAATGATTTTCTAATCCATCTGACTATCCTTTGACAAGACAAACTATTCCAAGCTATGTGGTACTGAAAAATAACTTTATGTGTGGTAGGTATATAAGTGAATCATACTGATGAAAATTCATTTAACTATACTTTCGTACCCCATTTTGTGTGAATATTGACTTTTAATTTGTTGTATCAACAAATTTGGTCACACGCTCATGATGAATTGTTTTTAATTCTTCAGATTTTTCAGATATTAGCAGGCATTTAAACTGGACTGTGTTAAATTGCTCCTTCCCTAATATTTTAACGCCAGAAGACATGTTAGTTAAAGAAAGACTTTTTTAAGCAGAACTGAAATATTTATTTTTAAAACTAATATTGCAAATAAGGACTTTCCGAGAGACTTTTACACAATAATTTTTATTACCATAAGAAGGATATACAAGATGTGTTTAAAGTACATTAAAACTTAATAAGACTGTACCTAAATTTATCAATTTATCAAAATTAGCTTGGTTGTTTAAAAACAGTTCTAAGGCATATTTTAAACAAAATTAAAATTATTAAATTACGTTCTGGTCGCTTTCTAAAGTATACATTTAACATGAATAATAAAACTGAATCGACCATTCAACAAATTGTAACGACATCGGAAATATTACATAACTTGCTACAAGGTTTGATTCTTAATCAAAATAATGGTAGTGCTGAACGTGGAAATTTTGGACAATGTTCTGAACGTTATAATGTTTCCCCAAGTGCGGATGTTAATGCTTTTATTGACTCTGTCCATATTTATAAAGTATGTGTGAATCTTTCTGAAAATAATGCCTTAACAAGCTTAACTATGTTATTAGAAGGTTAAGCTGCTGTTTGGTGACGAGGTGTAAAATCAAGTATTACAACTTTTCAAGATGCTATTAGTACGTTACGTAATGCATTCGGTTATGAAAAGCTCTCTCGTCAAGTGAATTGTTTTCTAGAAAGCAAAGTGAAGATGAGAAAACTGACATTTTTGTTAGTCACTGTAGAGCACTTTTCTCAAAACGACCTACAGATCATCTAGTTTCTCAGATCCGTCAAATTGACATGATTTATGGTATGTTATACTACAAGATTAGTAGCAGAGTGTGAGACAAGAAACTGATAATTTTTAGGAGCTAATTAAATCTGCACGAGCGGTTGAACATATTTAAGAAAATAAATGAACCCACAAAACCTGGTATTAGTGACAAGAAGGTTACACAGCCTTGTACTTATTGTAAAAAGTATCATCATTCCAAATATATGCAGAAAACTAAAGTGTTTACAAGAGTCTGCTCTGAAAAATTCATCGAAGAATACTCAAAGGTCAGAAATTGATCCAAGTAATGAGGAAATGAAATCTAACACTATTTCTTGCTACTGTTGTGGTTAACAAAATATCGTAAATAGCAACTCCAATTTGTCGTGAACCTGAGTTTTCCTATAAAAATTCTTTTTCAAGCGCGGCAAAGTCTGCTGACTTCTTTAGTCAACCTCTTTACACTAATTCCCAGTTTAAGTCCACAGTTCTAATACGAATTTTTGGTCATAATAATGGATTAGCTTGCATCGACATAGGTACTAAATAAATGTAGTCTTGCTCGTGCAAAACTAGCCATTACACTTGCAAATGGTAGTAAGAGAAATGTTTTAGCCTTAATTTTTGAAATCATTTTGCATGATAAGGTTGTATCAATTTTTTTAGTTTCCATTCCTGAACATACTAATAGCCGAACCTTACTAAGTCTTGATTTTATTGAACTTGCAAACATTGTTTTAAATGTGCTTGTGGTATTTTGATGAAAGTCCTCAGTTAAGTACCTGTTTGGAGATGAAAATCATTATGATATGTCAAGTGAAGCAAACTCCAGTATTTGTCGTAAAAATTCCAGAGCTAGTGTTACGCCAAGATAAAGTTGTATATTTAAATAGATATTAGGTTTCGAAATGTCAGAAAAGTTATTTTATTGAGATTAGGTTTTAGATAGGATATACGTATACTACATTAGAGATAGATTAGGGTCAGGCATACTTTTTATAATTAAACGTCACTGACAGTGTACAGAACATTTCTCTTTCGGGATTTGTTTCTTGTATTAAACGCAGTGAATTTTATTACTTTTTTCAAAATATTAATTTTCCTTAACATTAGAGTGGCGTGTCACCCAAATAACAAATATTTTAAATATGAATCCGCCACAGTCATACAGACATTATTTATGTAAAATAATAGGATAATATATTCTTAAAAAAGTATTATAAAATTAAACTTTGTTTACGTTTCTACTTTAATTCGTCTTACATGTAAGTCAGATATTACCAAAAAATCCTACTTCTTAATATTGCCGTAAATCTTTACTTGTCCAAAACGAAATATTTTATCTTTAATCTGATAAAGTAGTATCAAGATATAAAGTCTTGAGTTCTCCCTAGACCATTGCCAATAACTCATCAAATTTTATTGACGCAGGATAATCCTAAAAAATACGCCATTCATGGGGGATTTTGCTTCTTATATCGGCTTAAATTACGAATCGTTGTCAATTTTGAAATTGAATAAAGGCCAGCTTAAGTATAGTAATTTATAGGAACACTAAGAAAAATGTAACTTTATACATTGTAAGGAATCGGTACAAGAAAAACTTACGTGGAAGGAGTATTTCTCTACATTAGACATCGATTGGACTGCTCGAATAATACTTGATAGTATTTATCAATCGATATTATTACGCCACTTCAAGTTACGCGGTTACGCGTAAGTAGTCAATCTTTCTATTATTTTAAAATACCTACAGTTAATTTTAACGTATAAGATGTATATTACGTATTTAACGTATAACATGTATATAAGTATTTCCAAAAAGGTATGCAACATACGGCAAACTTTCTTTTTTATTAATTTCTTAGAATTTCTTCTCTTTATAATAGCCCTGTTCGCACAAGAGTCACAAACCAGTCAGAGCCAATGAAATTACTGGAAACCAGTCGGCAAACTAATCCCTAAAATTTGGTTGGCGCTGATCGGTTTGTGATTCCTCTACGAACAGAGCAAATATTGGTGTTGATTGTGAAATTAAATCTATATACCTATAATATGTGGACGGTGTTATGCAAAAATGGTCTAATCCACAAACGATTGTTTTTAAGATAATTAAGTTGAAAGTTTAACACGAGCTAATAAAAAACGTTTGCAAAGTAATATCTTATTTATGTTAATTAGGTAATTTAAATAAATGAGATATTACTTTGAAAAACGTTTTTTATTTGCTGGTATTCAACTTTAAAATTAATTATCTTAAAAACAATCGTTTGTGGGTTAGACGATTTTTGCATAACACATATATATATATATATATATATATATATATATATATATATATATATATATATATATACTTATATATATATATATATATATATATATATATATATATATATATATATATATATATATATATATATATATATATATATATATGTATATACAGTGACCGGCAAAAAGTTCGCAACATATGGGAAAAATTTTTATTAGGAGAGTATTGGAAAAACTTTTCCGGGGGATCGGTTCTGCATGTCCGATAACCTAAAAATCAATTTTGACATACGTCACGTGACCACTGGTATAGCGTCAAATTAAAAAAAAAATTGTTAATTTACAAAACGTGAGGTTAGTTGACGAGATATCAAAAAAAGTTATTTGAAAAAATTGCTTAGAATTAAATTCTAGGTCCTTGTGCAAAATTTTAAGATTTTATTTAAAAAAATTGGAAAACTCAATTTTTTTTAAATATTTTTTTATCGATTTACAAATTTCCAGTTTTTTTCGTTTAGATAGCTTGGCTAATGTAAAGCCCATGTATCTGGATGAAAATAAACGAATGTAGTAGTTTTTTCTACAATTGACAGGACAAAATTAAAAAAAACAGGGTTTCGCCAGACGCTAGCTGTTGCAATGATTTGTATCTAGCAGCAGTGTCAAAATTTTAGAGACATTTCAATGAGATTACATTGAGAAAACCTTAATCGTCTTAAATATATCTGAAGTTCGACTTTTTGTAAAGTTAAGGGGATTAAAATAGATAATAAACAAAAAAGTACCTGTTTATTTAATCGAAATTTCATAAACGAAAACCAATGTAAGAAAAACTTAAAAGTAGTCAAATTCTGTACTAACAACATAAAAAATCATTGTTTTTCCTTGGGTGCACAAAATTTAAAACTCAGTATGACCACCATTTCTCTCCATACATACTATTGTTCTCGAGCGCAACTCTCGATTAACATTTCGGAGCATTTTACGATTTATTTGCAATACACAATTTCTAATGACATTCTCTAAATTTTGTATATTCCTAAAGGGTCGATGTTTGTACACAGAGTTCTTTAGGTATCCCCACATAAAGAAATCTAACGGAGTCAGATCTGGTGATCTCGCAGGCCACGGATTTTCAGAAAACCGTCCTATCCACTGGTTTCCAAATTCTTGATCCAGCCATCTCTTCACCTCATTTGTGGAATGAATGCTAGCTCCGTCTTGTTGAAAGTATAAATTTCTTCTTTCGGCTAATGACAAATTGTCTAAAAAGTCAGATATCTCAGTTTGTAGAAATTCTAAATATCGTTCTGAATTTAAATTGTCTCTAAAGAAAAACGGTCCCACTATTTTGAGGTTGAAAATTCCGCACCACACATTAACCTTAAAACTATATTGGTCTTTACTCTGAATTACAAAGTCTGGGTTTTCGGTGGCCCACCATCTACAGTTTTGTGAACTGACGGTTCCGTTAGAGGAAAATGTAGCTTCATCCGAGAAAAGAACGTTCTTTGGGAAATTAAAATCTTCCTCAATCATACCCTGGAACCAGGCACAAAAATCGAAGCGGGCGTCATAATCCCTATCTTTTAATACTTGTACAAATTTAGGTTTGTACGGATGAAATTTGTTTCTTTTTAATATCCTCCGCACAGATCTTTCGTGAATGTTAGTGATCTCCGATATTTGACTAACTGCTAATTGGGGTGTTTCTGTGATCGACAAACACACATCCAGAGAACCTTCGTCACCTGTTACCGGTTTTTCATGGGAAACTTTATACTGATTTTCTACCGATCCCGTTTCTTTAAATTTATTGACTAGACGAGATACTGTGGAATAATGGAGGGACTTATCGGGGTGCCTCTCATTAAAAATTGCTGCTGTTTCTCTATGGCTTTTGTAATTATCTCCAGAAATTAAAATAATTTCTATCTTTTCCTGAAGAAGTAGTGTGGGTGCCATTTTAAGGAATAAAATATTAATAAACTTATGTAAAATATCAAACTTAGTAAGATGCGAGACATAAACCAATGACATAGGTTGAAATCAAACAAATTATAATTTGTTTGACATTTTCTTTTGTTTTTAACCTACTAGATTATTTGGTTGTTTTAATTTCAGAGCCTGCTTTGATAGTTTTAAGTACAACTAAATAGACCTGGTTGTTAAATTTATGTGCGAAAAATCTTAATAAAATCTTGATACAGTCATTTCATTAGATTCAAACCATTGCAACAGCGAGCGTCCGGCGAACACCTATTTTTTCGATTTTGTCCTGTCAATTGTAGAATTGTAGATCTGACTCCGTTAGATTTTTTTATGTGGGGATACCTAAAGAACCCTGTGTACAAACATCGACCCTTTAGGAATATACAAAATTTAGAGGATGTCATTATAAATTGTGTATTGCAAATAAATCGTAAAATGCTCCGAAATGTTAATCGAGAGTTGCGCTCGAGAACAACAGTATGTATGGAGAGAAATGGTGGTCATACTGAGTTTTAAATTTTGTGCACCCAAGGAAAAACAATGATTTTTTGTGTTGTTAGTACAGAATTTTACTACTTTTAAGTTTTTCTTACATTGGTTTTCGTTTATAAAATTTCGATTAAATAAACAGGTAATTTTTTGTTTATTATCTAATTTAATCCCCTTAACTTTACAAAAAGTCGAACTTCAGATATATTTAAGACGATTAAGGTTTTCTCAATGTAATCTCATTGAAATGTCTCTAAAATTTTGACACTGCTGCTAGATACTAATCATTGCAACAGCTAGCGTCCGGCGAAACCCTATTTTTTTAATTTTGTCCTGTCAATTGTAGAAAAAACTACTACATTCGTTTATTTTCATCCAGATACATGGGCTTTACATTAGGCAAGCTATCTAAACGGCAAAAACTGGAAATTTGTAAATCGCTAAAAAAATATTTAAAAAAAATTGAGTTTTCCAATTTTTTTAAATAAAATTTTAAAATTTTGCACAAGGACATAGAATTTAATTCTAAGCAATTTTTTCAAATAACTTTTTTTGATATCTCGTCAACTAACCTCACTTTTTGTAAATTAACAATTTCTTTTTTAATTTGACGCTATACCAGTGGTCACGTGACGTATGTCAAAATCGATTTTTAGGTTATCGGACATGCAGAACCGATCCCCTGGGAAAGTTTTCCCGATACTCTCCTAATAAAAAATTTTCCCATATGTTGCGAACTTTTTGCCGGTCACTGTATATATATATATATATATATATATATATATATATATATATATATATATATATATATATATATATATATATATATATATATATATATATATATATAATAAATGTAAATGCGAAGATTTACTTCTTCGCTAGTGCAGCGAAAAGGCCGTGAATGAAAAATAAAAATAATGAGGACTATCTTTGATTCTGGTCTGGGTGACCTCCTGCTATCGATTTCTGGGCCCTTACCCATCAGCGGGCAGGCTTACAGTCTAGGGTGGGCCGAAAAAGGCCAAAAAAAATTTTTTGGGGATTTTTCTATAGGGGTAGTGAAAAAAAGTTGTCTTGGGTGTGCTCCATGACACATGCAAAAGGCTGAATTTTTTAATTAATATTTAGCCGCGCCCCGGGGGGGTTGAAGGGGTAAATTTTTTTAATTAGTTTTTTAAAGTCAGGGTGGTCTAAAAATGCCTTTTTGTGATAAGTTTGATGCGTTAAAGAAAACTGGACGTTATCATTTAAGTTTTAGCCGCGCCCCCGTTGGCTAAAAGGTTTCCAAAATGGCCTTGCATCGTACTCCTAATAGTATCTGTATGCAGCTCTTCGCCTGGTTCAATATTCAGTTTAAGTTTAATAAATATAAAGTAATTAAATATCTAAGACGAATTTTATTACTAACAGTTGAATGTTAAACCAGCCCAGAACTCACCACGGGGAGGTAGCTGCACCTCGAGTTCCACCCGCCCGCCCACCTTACATCTTCTCAATTCGTATTAGTTTATTTTAGTTTTATAATACTCGCCTTTATTTTCGAAACTAGGCAATTCTGCCCGAGCTTTAAGCTTCACCCTTATGTAACCATCACGTGCGTTTGGCCCACATACTGTTGAAGAAGCATCTGTAATTATTTTCACAGTTCTTTCGACCGCCTGGGTATGACCAGTGCCGGATTTAGGTCTACTGCTGCCAGGGGCTAATTCATAAGACCGCCCCTTAAGAAAACTTGACTTATCCCTGAACGTTACCGACTTTTTATATTTTTCAGCATATGTGCTTGTAAGTATATTTTCTTTTGTACTTTTACCGAAATACCTACTAATATGTTGCAACGTGATTTGATTGATTAGAGAACACTGTGATACTTTCAGCGTTTTACAAAAAATCTGTAAAATAAAGTACTTTTTAATGAATTAAGTCAAGGGTCAAGGGGTGGAAACTCATCGGTTTTTAATGTAAAAATACCTACAAGCAAATATGCCCAAAAGTGTTAAAAGTCGATAATGTTCAGCGATGAGTCCTCTTAGCATATGTAAATAAAATACCATATGCAGAAAATAATTCACATAACTATGGCTACAAATTATTAGCTATATATCACATTAAGGGCTTTAATAGCTTTTACATAATAAAAAAATTACTACGAAATTTTATATTACAGTTATGTTACAAAAAAATAATAGCAAAATAATAAAGTAAATTACAAACATACTTTTCTTGACTTTTTTGCTGCAAACTCCTCAATTACTTTGTCAAAATTAAGCTCCAGCAGCAAATCACTGTTCATATTTAAGATAGCCAGTTCATTCAGTGTATCCTCTATCATTGAATTTCTAAGATAATTTTTCACTCTTTTTAATGTTGAAAATGATCTCTCACCACTTACATTACTCACCATAAGGGACAGGAATATTCTCAGGACTATTTCTATATTTGGAAAAGTTGTTGTAACTTTAAATTTATGTAAAAGCTCCATTAGTGAGTTTGCAGTGAAATTTGTATTATCGATATCTTCATCTACTGACTTAATAAAATATTTTAATTGTATACATTCATTGCTGAGCGAGTCATCTAAGTCACTTGAATAGATATGAATTAAAATTTGTGCCTGTTTCAAAATCACATTATCATCTAGGAAGGGGATGGAAAATAAAAAAGAAAATGTTTTAGCCAGATCTTCGTAGGCTCTTCCACGCTCTTTTACATTATTTATTAAATTATCAAGTACTTTAAAAAATACTTGAGTTCGCATTTTAGTCTGCGGTGTCAACAATTCTTCTGTATCTGCTTCTCCGAAATTCAACTTTCTTTTTCGTACTCTTTTATCTTCTTTATAACTCACCTCTTGAGATAGCAGTTGCCCTTGATTTTCATAAAAATCGAACTTATTTCGAAGGGATTCATAAAAACCATTTAATGAGGAATATAAATTTGAGCATATATCCAGGCTTATAGCTGGATTTTGCAGGGACTTGCTGACCTGATCAGCTCTTTCTAATATATCGTACCAAAAAGCAGTTAGAAAAGCAAATTCTAGTGTTGAAAACTTTTCAGCCAGACCATTAGCTTGACATCTAACATGCATTTTTTCCGTAGTTCGCTCACCTATTGTAAGAAGAGATTGTTTAATATCCTGGTAACCATACTTTAGAGCTTTTACTGCATCAAATCGAGCAGACCAGCGAGTGACATTAACCCTTTTCAGTGAAAAAGTTACATTTGTATTTTTGTTTAAAACTTCTGTAAGCAATTGCCATCGATAGGTTGAAGCTGAGAGAAATACGTACAGTTCCTCAACTATTTGAAAAAATGAAGTAGCTTCCATGCAACAAGCAGCTGCATGTTGGATAACGAGGTTCAGTGAATGAGCTGCGCATGGCACGTACTTTGCAAGATTATTTTCTGATTTTATTCTGGCTTGCAAACCAGTGTAGATACCTGACATGTTGCTGGCATTGTCATAGGATTGGCCTCGACAATCACCTAGGTTTAAAGATAGTTGTTCTAAAGTCTGTAGTATTGCAGTACTCATATCCTCTGCTTTATGGCCAACATTGCTTAAAAATTTAATAAAACGTTCCTTTGGTTTTCCGAACTCTGAACAGTACCTTACAATAAATGTCAATTGATCTGTGTGTGTAATATCCGGGGTAGAATCAACAGATATAGAATGATATTTTGAACAATGAATTTCTCTCACAATTTCTCTTAAAACAAGATCCGATATAATTTTTATAAATTCGAAACAAATGTCTTTGGATAAGTATGATACTGAACCTGAACCTTTTGAGGCGTATTTTTCAATATGTCCTTTTAAGAAAGGGTCATATTCCGCTAAAACCTCTAATAATCCCAAATAGTTTCCGTTACTTGTCGATCCAAATTTTTCATCTGTTCCTCGGAATGGCAGTCCTCTAGAGGCCAAAAATCGTATCACGCTAAGAACTCTTTGCAAAATAGAGCGCCAGTAGCTACTTAGGTATTCTTGTTCGCTACGTAAGGAGTCATCAATTTTTTTAATATTGGATGATATTCTTGATATGTATGTGTTAAAGTTTTGCACGTGGGCACGGGAAAATTCATGTTTATTGCATTTCTCAATGGCATTTTTCCAATCACTAAATCCTGTAGTGGCTAGTAGAATGTCTTCTGAATTTGAAAAAAGTTTGCAATATTTGCAAAATACGAGTCCGGTACTAGTTGAATAGACCAGCCAATCACGACGCACTTTTTCGCCATTTTTCATTTTTTTATAAAAAAGTGACTTACTGCAATATCTATATTGGTTTTGTATTTTTCTTTGTGATTTTCCAAAGTCTAAAAGGTTTAGGTCCTGAGTTACAAAATTTTTAAGTACATTTTCCACAATCTGAGAATTTTTCCTCCAGAAATATGGGTCTTGTAAATCAATGGACGATCTGTCATACGGTTGAAAGAAGTCGCCACTATCAGTACTATCACTGCATACATTTTCAAACTGTGAGGACTGAGGTTCTAATTCCGATTTTTCTCCTGACGACTCGCATGACTCACTGTCATCATTTTGTGTTGCTGTTTCTATAAAAAAACATTTTTTTACAATGAATGAACATTCTTGAAATTTTCGAAGCTACTAAATTTGCGAATGACATAGTATGTAGAAAAAAAATATTTTGACATAAATAGGTATCTATTCTATTAACTTCAACTAGAAAAAAACCAAAAACTTCATGATGAAAAAATCCAAAAACAAATCATGGCTATACCTTCCCGTTCTTTTAAACACATAACGGTTAAAAAAAAATAGAACAACGAACGTTTAGGTCGATATTAAATAAAAGACAATAGTAATAAGCTACGCCAGCTACTTCGATTATATAGTATGTATCTCATTTCCTATAAAATGTATTGATTGGTTATTGTGAATCGTGATGTGATAATTCCGACACACAGATCAACGGAAATTTTTGTGGAATCAATTTTTATTTATTTAAAAATTAAGTGATTATATTCTGTTATGAACTTACCTCTTCCCATATTCGAACACGAAGGCTCTGTGGGTGATTCATGATTTGTTTGTTCTAATCTGGGAAAAAATGATTGTATTTTGGGACATTTTTCAACTACCTCCTTTAATTTATTCTGTTTTTCTATTTTTTTTCTTTTCCAAAACGCGCCGCCTTCCTTTTTACTCATTATTTTTTCCAAAGCAAATAACAATCAGCTTCAGTATACAACCTCTCACCTCTCGTTAAACGCGCACTCGAATAAATGCCAATAAAAATAAATCTGGCTATCCATACCAACCATGCATATTTCCTTTTAAATTTTTAATAAAATTCTTGAGAAAGCCGAAAAGTCGGTGTCGGGACGGCAGGACGGCACGGTGCCGACAAAGCCAAAGGTGCCGTCGGCACCTTTGGCTTTGTCGCATTGTCGGTGTGAAACGCTGCCGATATCGTTTGATAATTTGGCCGAAGTCGCCCTGAGCTGAGCCGGAATATTTAAGTTAAAGATCTTTATTTATTTCGGTAAGGGTAATATTATTTTGGATATTATAGATTTATAAAAGAATTTATTTAAATTTAAGTAAAGTATTTTTACGTATTATAATTTTTTCTTTCATCGCCGATCTGCCGCCTCCAGAAATTTACCGCCGGGGGCTGATAGCCCCTGTAGCCCCTCGGTAAAACCGGCACTGGGTATGACACGGAAAACTTTTAAGGATCGGTATTTCTTGATCTTGTATCATGCGAAGAAGCTCTTCATCCCCAATATGCATTATTAGTGGTGGTTCAGAAACAGTTTGAAACCAGTCGATCAGTTCAATGTAATCTCGAGCTGCAAAATTTATTTTTGGAACTCTAAAAATTCTGACATTCTCCGTTTGAGTATTTTTTCTTGCTTTCATAATCCTTCTTATAGCCAACTCTCTGACATGCGACCGTTTATCTGCCAACATAGCAATTAAAATATTTTCTGCATGTGCGAAGTATGCATTGTCCGCTATGTCTTTGTCAATGATTTTCCTAATATTATCAGGAAAATGTCTAGTGGCCTCTATGGTATCCCATAGGTGGCGTGCACCATCTTGTATATAAGGATTTGTTTTGATTTTAAACCACAAAGGTGCATATACTTTTGTGATATATTCAACTAGCACAAGAAAGGTCTCAGTTGGCTCCTTTGTAGAAATATATAGCCGCAGTATTCGATTTGCTGTGGTTAACCACCTTGCGTGGCTTAGCTTTCCTGGATTTCGGGAAGCAAGATTCTCGGAGCACTGTCCACTTTTTATTGCTTGACAAATGGCATACAAATATTGCTGATCTGTGCTTAAATCTTTTTTATCTAACTCTGGTAGCTCAATGTCTACTGGCGTGAATTCTACAACAGGAGATTTTTCGCAATCACCAAGTAGCGATCCTATTGGTCCTGACAAAGTATACGGTCCTTTTGTTTGGCCGTCAAGCTTTTGTAACAAGTGCCTTAGTGGCAGTTCATTAGCATATAAAAGACAAATGCTCCACTGAAGTGGTTTGTCCAGCTGAGTTTCAAGTAATCGGATGACGCCTCCTTTCCAACCTGTGTTCATGTTTGTACCATCGCAGCCTATCACAGTAAGTTTTGTTGTGTCAATGTTATGATCTCTTATAAAACACATCAATCCTTGTACTATATCAGCTGCTTTCACTGGTGGCACTAAAGATACATGTCCGAGGTATTTGATTCCGGGTTCTTCAATTAATGCAATGTGTTCCTCAGCTTGCAATACCCGACGTCCTTCTTGTTGAGTCATGGTATGATCCTTGCGTCCATCAAAATATAACCCCTCAATACTTTTTAAGCCAGATAATTCGAGCTCTCTAACCTGTTTTCTGCTCTTCTCAACTTCTCTTCGTATTTTATTCTTATCTATGACCTTGACTTGTTCATTAGCAGATACCAAGTTCATATCCTCTAAAACCGCCGTCGCAATTTTTGCGACATTTCGGCTTGAAGGTCTCCGAACTGTCAGTGGCGTAGTATAAGCGAATTAATATTCCGCTTTTAAATAAACAAAAAGACACTGGGGCGCGGCTTAGACATAAAATATAAGGTCCAGTTTTTTTTTATGCATTGAGGAGATCATCACAAAGTGTTTTTAAGCTACCCGTAACAAAAAAACGTTAAAAGAAAAAATACCCATTTTACCCCCCCTGGGGCGCGGCTGGATATTTTTTTAAAAATCCAGTTTTTTGTGTGCGGTATAGGATACACCTAAGACAAATTTTTTTCACTACCCGCAATAAAATTTCTAAAAAAAATTTTTTCGGCCCACCCTAGCTTACACCCAGGGTGGCTGAAGAACAGACCACGATTTGACCAGAATCAAAGAGAGTCCTTATATCCAAAATGTTCGGAAAGGATGGGTAAGATGTAGTGGCTCGCGCCAACTAGTTCACCCAGTGTTGCTCCAAAAAACCACATTTTTGGAGCAACAGTGGGTGAACTAGTTGGCGCGAGCCACTACATCTTACCCATCCTTTCCGAACATTTTGGATATAAGGACTCTCTTTGATTCTGGTCAAATCGTGGTCTGTTCTTCAGCCACCCTGGGTGTAAGCCTGCCCGCTGATGGGTAAGGGCCCAGAAATCGATAGCAGGAGGTCACCCAGACCAGAATCAAAGATAGTCCTCATTATTTTTATTTTTCATTCACGGCCTTTTCGCTGCACTAGCGAAGAAGTAAATCTTCGCATTTACATTTATTATATTACCTATAGGCCAAGAAATCTTCCATTTTTATATATATATATATATATATATATATATATATATATATATATATATATATATATATATATATATATATATATATATATATATATATACAGGGTGTCTAAAATAGGTGATACCACTATTGCTATCTCCGAAATGGTAAAAGATACGAGGTCGGTTAAATTAGAGAAAATGTGCCATTTTTAGTCCCCATTCATATTCCGTTTACGGAGTTGCCAAGTTTCTTATCAACAGGGGATTTTTTAAAAATAGCCAAAAATTTAATTCTTAAATATCTCGAAAACTATTATAGTTAAAGAAAAGTTGTTCTTACAGAAATCACATAATTTTTTACCTTCTCTGAGGTAACGTTATTGTTTTGTTTATACCATTTGTTTTTATTGAGTTACCGATACTAACTTGTTTTTTTCAAATACGGACCTGGATTTTTTGCTGCATTTTTTGAAAGAATACTTCATACCCTTTACAACTATGTATCACTTGATTATGGTTTTCGACGTTTTGATCAGGAATAACAACATCATCAGGATTTTCTATCGATACGGACCTGGGATTTTCCATGTTAAGGCACAATTTCACAACCTATCGCTTTGGTTTAAATTATTCAACTGATTAATTTTAAACTATGTTCATGATTACTAACCAGAACCAGAACATTAAAGTTTGTCAAATTGCACTAAAGCCAGAGCAAAAGTTTAGCAGACTCAGATCAGATATTAGCGGCCTTTATTAACAGCACCTAACTAGTGGTTACGTTTACCACATATTGTAAAAGGCACCCTTGATGATACGTCTTCATTATTTACGTTTTTAATATTTTCGTATCCAAAAATCACTTTTCAGTTTAAAAAATAATAATAAATAATCCTATTTTACCTAATAGTTTCATTTCTGCTGCAACTCCTTCTGCTGGTACAGTTGAATTACTATTTACTGGCTTTGAAAACAAACCATATTATCTCAAATTAAAGACCTTTAAAAGTAACTATATTCTAGCATAAAACCATTGTCATATTTACTGGGTTGCGTTGAATTATAAGTATAACATAATATGGAGGGGCGGACGAACAGGTTGATGGACGCGATTGGACTGACCACACGAAGCCAATAACGCCTCTAAGAATTAATTATTAAGATTTGTTATAATTAAAACTAAGCTTATGCTTTTTTCAGGCGTTGGACCAATTTTACAACCTTGAGGGTCCTGGCTAGTAATCATGATTATGATTACAATTTACCAGTTAAAACAATTTAATCCATGGTTACTGATTCTGACCTAATTGTCGCCATAATAGGTCGTAAAATGGCGCATTAACTTGAAAAATGGCAGGTCCGTACTAGTAGAATATCCTGATGATGATACTATTCTTCACCAAAACGTCGAAAAACATAATCAAGTGATACACGGTTGTAAAGGGTATGAAGTATTCTTTCAACAAATGCAGCAAAAAGTCCAGGTCCGTATTTGAAAAAAACAAGTTAGTATCAGTAACTCAATAAAAACAAATGGTATAAACAAAACAATAAAGTTGCCTTAGAGAAGGTAAAAGCTCGTGTGATTTTTGTTAAAACAACTTTTTTCTAACTATAATCGTTTTCGAGATATTTAATAAATAAATTTTTGACTATTTTTAAAAAATCCTCTGTAGATAAGAAAGTATTTGGCCAATCCGTAAACGGAATATAAATGTGGAGTAAAAATGGCACATTTTCTCTAATTTAACCGACCTTGTATCTTTTACCGTTTCGGAGATAGCAATAGTGGTATCACCTATTTTAGACACCCTGTATATATATATATATATATATATATATATATATATATATATATATATATATATATATATATATATATAATAAATGTAAATGCGAAGATTTACTTCTTCGCTAGTGCAGCGAAAAGGCCGTGAATGAAAAATAAAAATAATGAGGACTATCTTTGATTCTGGTCTGGGTGACCTCCTGCTATCGATTTCTGGGCCCTTACCCATCAGCGGGCAGGCTTACAGTCTAGGGTGGGCCGAAAAAGGCCAAAAAAAATTTTTTGGGGATTTTTCTATAGGGGTAGTGAAAAAAAGTTGTCTTGGGTGTGCTCCATGACACATGCAAAAGGCTGAATTTTTTAATTAATATTTAGCCGCGCCCCGGGGGGGTTGAAGGGGTAAATTTTTTTAATTAGTTTTTTAAAGTCAGGGTGGTCTAAAAATGCCTTTTTGTGATAAGTTTGATGCGTTAAAGAAAACTGGACGTTATCATTTAAGTTTTAGCCGCGCCCCCGTTGGCTAAAAGGTTTCCAAAATGGCCTTGCATCGTACTCCTAATAGTATCTGTATGCAGCTCTTCGCCTGGTTCAATATTCAGTTTAAGTTTAATAAATATAAAGTAATTAAATATCTAAGACGAATTTTATTACTAACAGTTGAATGTTAAACCAGCCCAGAACTCACCACGGGGAGGTAGCTGCACCTCGAGTTCCACCCGCCCGCCCACCTTACATCTTCTCAATTCGTATTAGTTTATTTTAGTTTTATAATACTCGCCTTTATTTTCGAAACTAGGCAATTCTGCCCGAGCTTTAAGCTTCACCCTTATGTAACCATCACGTGCGTTTGGCCCACATACTGTTGAAGAAGCATCTGTAATTATTTTCACAGTTCTTTCGACCGCCTGGGTATGACCAGTGCCGGATTTAGGTCTACTGCTGCCAGGGGCTAATTCATAAGACCGCCCCTTAAGAAAACTTGACTTATCCCTGAACGTTACCGACTTTTTATATTTTTCAGCATATGTGCTTGTAAGTATATTTTCTTTTGTACTTTTACCGAAATACCTACTAATATGTTGCAACGTGATTTGATTGATTAGAGAACACTGTGATACTTTCAGCGTTTTACAAAAAATCTGTAAAATAAAGTACTTTTTAATGAATTAAGTCAAGGGTCAAGGGGTGGAAACTCATCGGTTTTTAATGTAAAAATACCTACAAGCAAATATGCCCAAAAGTGTTAAAAGTCGATAATGTTCAGCGATGAGTCCTCTTAGCATATGTAAATAAAATACCATATGCAGAAAATAATTCACATAACTATGGCTACAAATTATTAGCTATATATCACATTAAGGGCTTTAATAGCTTTTACATAATAAAAAAATTACTACGAAATTTTATATTACAGTTATGTTACAAAAAAATAATAGCAAAATAATAAAGTAAATTACAAACATACTTTTCTTGACTTTTTTGCTGCAAACTCCTCAATTACTTTGTCAAAATTAAGCTCCAGCAGCAAATCACTGTTCATATTTAAGATAGCCAGTTCATTCAGTGTATCCTCTATCATTGAATTTCTAAGATAATTTTTCACTCTTTTTAATGTTGAAAATGATCTCTCACCACTTACATTACTCACCATAAGGGACAGGAATATTCTCAGGACTATTTCTATATTTGGAAAAGTTGTTGTAACTTTAAATTTATGTAAAAGCTCCATTAGTGAGTTTGCAGTGAAATTTGTATTATCGATATCTTCATCTACTGACTTAATAAAATATTTTAATTGTATACATTCATTGCTGAGCGAGTCATCTAAGTCACTTGAATAGATATGAATTAAAATTTGTGCCTGTTTCAAAATCACATTATCATCTAGGAAGGGGATGGAAAATAAAAAAGAAAATGTTTTAGCCAGATCTTCGTAGGCTCTTCCACGCTCTTTTACATTATTTATTAAATTATCAAGTACTTTAAAAAATACTTGAGTTCGCATTTTAGTCTGCGGTGTCAACAATTCTTCTGTATCTGCTTCTCCGAAATTCAACTTTCTTTTTCGTACTCTTTTATCTTCTTTATAACTCACCTCTTGAGATAGCAGTTGCCCTTGATTTTCATAAAAATCGAACTTATTTCGAAGGGATTCATAAAAACCATTTAATGAGGAATATAAATTTGAGCATATATCCAGGCTTATAGCTGGATTTTGCAGGGACTTGCTGACCTGATCAGCTCTTTCTAATATATCGTACCAAAAAGCAGTTAGAAAAGCAAATTCTAGTGTTGAAAACTTTTCAGCCAGACCATTAGCTTGACATCTAACATGCATTTTTTCCGTAGTTCGCTCACCTATTGTAAGAAGAGATTGTTTAATATCCTGGTAACCATACTTTAGAGCTTTTACTGCATCAAATCGAGCAGACCAGCGAGTGACATTAACCCTTTTCAGTGAAAAAGTTACATTTGTATTTTTGTTTAAAACTTCTGTAAGCAATTGCCATCGATAGGTTGAAGCTGAGAGAAATACGTACAGTTCCTCAACTATTTGAAAAAATGAAGTAGCTTCCATGCAACAAGCAGCTGCATGTTGGATAACGAGGTTCAGTGAATGAGCTGCGCATGGCACGTACTTTGCAAGATTATTTTCTGATTTTATTCTGGCTTGCAAACCAGTGTAGATACCTGACATGTTGCTGGCATTGTCATAGGATTGGCCTCGACAATCACCTAGGTTTAAAGATAGTTGTTCTAAAGTCTGTAGTATTGCAGTACTCATATCCTCTGCTTTATGGCCAACATTGCTTAAAAATTTAATAAAACGTTCCTTTGGTTTTCCGAACTCTGAACAGTACCTTACAATAAATGTCAATTGATCTGTGTGTGTAATATCCGGGGTAGAATCAACAGATATAGAATGATATTTTGAACAATGAATTTCTCTCACAATTTCTCTTAAAACAAGATCCGATATAATTTTTATAAATTCGAAACAAATGTCTTTGGATAAGTATGATACTGAACCTGAACCTTTTGAGGCGTATTTTTCAATATGTCCTTTTAAGAAAGGGTCATATTCCGCTAAAACCTCTAATAATCCCAAATAGTTTCCGTTACTTGTCGATCCAAATTTTTCATCTGTTCCTCGGAATGGCAGTCCTCTAGAGGCCAAAAATCGTATCACGCTAAGAACTCTTTGCAAAATAGAGCGCCAGTAGCTACTTAGGTATTCTTGTTCGCTACGTAAGGAGTCATCAATTTTTTTAATATTGGATGATATTCTTGATATGTATGTGTTAAAGTTTTGCACGTGGGCACGGGAAAATTCATGTTTATTGCATTTCTCAATGGCATTTTTCCAATCACTAAATCCTGTAGTGGCTAGTAGAATGTCTTCTGAATTTGAAAAAAGTTTGCAATATTTGCAAAATACGAGTCCGGTACTAGTTGAATAGACCAGCCAATCACGACGCACTTTTTCGCCATTTTTCATTTTTTTATAAAAAAGTGACTTACTGCAATATCTATATTGGTTTTGTATTTTTCTTTGTGATTTTCCAAAGTCTAAAAGGTTTAGGTCCTGAGTTACAAAATTTTTAAGTACATTTTCCACAATCTGAGAATTTTTCCTCCAGAAATATGGGTCTTGTAAATCAATGGACGATCTGTCATACGGTTGAAAGAAGTCGCCACTATCAGTACTATCACTGCATACATTTTCAAACTGTGAGGACTGAGGTTCTAATTCCGATTTTTCTCCTGACGACTCGCATGACTCACTGTCATCATTTTGTGTTGCTGTTTCTATAAAAAAACATTTTTTTACAATGAATGAACATTCTTGAAATTTTCGAAGCTACTAAATTTGCGAATGACATAGTATGTAGAAAAAAAATATTTTGACATAAATAGGTATCTATTCTATTAACTTCAACTAGAAAAAAACCAAAAACTTCATGATGAAAAAATCCAAAAACAAATCATGGCTATACCTTCCCGTTCTTTTAAACACATAACGGTTAAAAAAAAATAGAACAACGAACGTTTAGGTCGATATTAAATAAAAGACAATAGTAATAAGCTACGCCAGCTACTTCGATTATATAGTATGTATCTCATTTCCTATAAAATGTATTGATTGGTTATTGTGAATCGTGATGTGATAATTCCGACACACAGATCAACGGAAATTTTTGTGGAATCAATTTTTATTTATTTAAAAATTAAGTGATTATATTCTGTTATGAACTTACCTCTTCCCATATTCGAACACGAAGGCTCTGTGGGTGATTCATGATTTGTTTGTTCTAATCTGGGAAAAAATGATTGTATTTTGGGACATTTTTCAACTACCTCCTTTAATTTATTCTGTTTTTCTATTTTTTTTCTTTTCCAAAACGCGCCGCCTTCCTTTTTACTCATTATTTTTTCCAAAGCAAATAACAATCAGCTTCAGTATACAACCTCTCACCTCTCGTTAAACGCGCACTCGAATAAATGCCAATAAAAATAAATCTGGCTATCCATACCAACCATGCATATTTCCTTTTAAATTTTTAATAAAATTCTTGAGAAAGCCGAAAAGTCGGTGTCGGGACGGCAGGACGGCACGGTGCCGACAAAGCCAAAGGTGCCGTCGGCACCTTTGGCTTTGTCGCATTGTCGGTGTGAAACGCTGCCGATATCGTTTGATAATTTGGCCGAAGTCGCCCTGAGCTGAGCCGGAATATTTAAGTTAAAGATCTTTATTTATTTCGGTAAGGGTAATATTATTTTGGATATTATAGATTTATAAAAGAATTTATTTAAATTTAAGTAAAGTATTTTTACGTATTATAATTTTTTCTTTCATCGCCGATCTGCCGCCTCCAGAAATTTACCGCCGGGGGCTGATAGCCCCTGTAGCCCCTCGGTAAAACCGGCACTGGGTATGACACGGAAAACTTTTAAGGATCGGTATTTCTTGATCTTGTATCATGCGAAGAAGCTCTTCATCCCCAATATGCATTATTAGTGGTGGTTCAGAAACAGTTTGAAACCAGTCGATCAGTTCAATGTAATCTCGAGCTGCAAAATTTATTTTTGGAACTCTAAAAATTCTGACATTCTCCGTTTGAGTATTTTTTCTTGCTTTCATAATCCTTCTTATAGCCAACTCTCTGACATGCGACCGTTTATCTGCCAACATAGCAATTAAAATATTTTCTGCATGTGCGAAGTATGCATTGTCCGCTATGTCTTTGTCAATGATTTTCCTAATATTATCAGGAAAATGTCTAGTGGCCTCTATGGTATCCCATAGGTGGCGTGCACCATCTTGTATATAAGGATTTGTTTTGATTTTAAACCACAAAGGTGCATATACTTTTGTGATATATTCAACTAGCACAAGAAAGGTCTCAGTTGGCTCCTTTGTAGAAATATATAGCCGCAGTATTCGATTTGCTGTGGTTAACCACCTTGCGTGGCTTAGCTTTCCTGGATTTCGGGAAGCAAGATTCTCGGAGCACTGTCCACTTTTTATTGCTTGACAAATGGCATACAAATATTGCTGATCTGTGCTTAAATCTTTTTTATCTAACTCTGGTAGCTCAATGTCTACTGGCGTGAATTCTACAACAGGAGATTTTTCGCAATCACCAAGTAGCGATCCTATTGGTCCTGACAAAGTATACGGTCCTTTTGTTTGGCCGTCAAGCTTTTGTAACAAGTGCCTTAGTGGCAGTTCATTAGCATATAAAAGACAAATGCTCCACTGAAGTGGTTTGTCCAGCTGAGTTTCAAGTAATCGGATGACGCCTCCTTTCCAACCTGTGTTCATGTTTGTACCATCGCAGCCTATCACAGTAAGTTTTGTTGTGTCAATGTTATGATCTCTTATAAAACACATCAATCCTTGTACTATATCAGCTGCTTTCACTGGTGGCACTAAAGATACATGTCCGAGGTATTTGATTCCGGGTTCTTCAATTAATGCAATGTGTTCCTCAGCTTGCAATACCCGACGTCCTTCTTGTTGAGTCATGGTATGATCCTTGCGTCCATCAAAATATAACCCCTCAATACTTTTTAAGCCAGATAATTCGAGCTCTCTAACCTGTTTTCTGCTCTTCTCAACTTCTCTTCGTATTTTATTCTTATCTATGACCTTGACTTGTTCATTAGCAGATACCAAGTTCATATCCTCTAAAACCGCCGTCGCAATTTTTGCGACATTTCGGCTTGAAGGTCTCCGAACTGTCAGTGGCGTAGTATAAGCGAATTAATATTCCGCTTTTAAATAAACAAAAAGACACTGGGGCGCGGCTTAGACATAAAATATAAGGTCCAGTTTTTTTTTATGCATTGAGGAGATCATCACAAAGTGTTTTTAAGCTACCCGTAACAAAAAAACGTTAAAAGAAAAAATACCCATTTTACCCCCCCTGGGGCGCGGCTGGATATTTTTTTAAAAATCCAGTTTTTTGTGTGCGGTATAGGATACACCTAAGACAAATTTTTTTCACTACCCGCAATAAAATTTCTAAAAAAAATTTTTTCGGCCCACCCTAGCTTACACCCAGGGTGGCTGAAGAACAGACCACGATTTGACCAGAATCAAAGAGAGTCCTTATATCCAAAATGTTCGGAAAGGATGGGTAAGATGTAGTGGCTCGCGCCAACTAGTTCACCCAGTGTTGCTCCAAAAAACCACATTTTTGGAGCAACAGTGGGTGAACTAGTTGGCGCGAGCCACTACATCTTACCCATCCTTTCCGAACATTTTGGATATAAGGACTCTCTTTGATTCTGGTCAAATCGTGGTCTGTTCTTCAGCCACCCTGGGTGTAAGCCTGCCCGCTGATGGGTAAGGGCCCAGAAATCGATAGCAGGAGGTCACCCAGACCAGAATCAAAGATAGTCCTCATTATTTTTATTTTTCATTCACGGCCTTTTCGCTGCACTAGCGAAGAAGTAAATCTTCGCATTTACATTTATTATATTACCTATAGGCCAAGAAATCTTCCATTTTTATATATATATATATATATATATATATATATATATATATATATATATATATATATATATATATATATATATATATATATATACAGGGTGTCTAAAATAGGTGATACCACTATTGCTATCTCCGAAATGGTAAAAGATACGAGGTCGGTTAAATTAGAGAAAATGTGCCATTTTTAGTCCCCATTCATATTCCGTTTACGGAGTTGCCAAGTTTCTTATCAACAGGGGATTTTTTAAAAATAGCCAAAAATTTAATTCTTAAATATCTCGAAAACTATTATAGTTAAAGAAAAGTTGTTCTTACAGAAATCACATAATTTTTTACCTTCTCTGAGGTAACGTTATTGTTTTGTTTATACCATTTGTTTTTATTGAGTTACCGATACTAACTTGTTTTTTTCAAATACGGACCTGGATTTTTTGCTGCATTTTTTGAAAGAATACTTCATACCCTTTACAACTATGTATCACTTGATTATGGTTTTCGACGTTTTGATCAGGAATAACAACATCATCAGGATTTTCTATCGATACGGACCTGGGATTTTCCATGTTAAGGCACAATTTCACAACCTATCGCTTTGGTTTAAATTATTCAACTGATTAATTTTAAACTATGTTCATGATTACTAACCAGAACCAGAACATTAAAGTTTGTCAAATTGCACTAAAGCCAGAGCAAAAGTTTAGCAGACTCAGATCAGATATTAGCGGCCTTTATTAACAGCACCTAACTAGTGGTTACGTTTACCACATATTGTAAAAGGCACCCTTGATGATACGTCTTCATTATTTACGTTTTTAATATTTTCGTATCCAAAAATCACTTTTCAGTTTAAAAAATAATAATAAATAATCCTATTTTACCTAATAGTTTCATTTCTGCTGCAACTCCTTCTGCTGGTACAGTTGAATTACTATTTACTGGCTTTGAAAACAAACCATATTATCTCAAATTAAAGACCTTTAAAAGTAACTATATTCTAGCATAAAACCATTGTCATATTTACTGGGTTGCGTTGAATTATAAGTATAACATAATATGGAGGGGCGGACGAACAGGTTGATGGACGCGATTGGACTGACCACACGAAGCCAATAACGCCTCTAAGAATTAATTATTAAGATTTGTTATAATTAAAACTAAGCTTATGCTTTTTTCAGGCGTTGGACCAATTTTACAACCTTGAGGGTCCTGGCTAGTAATCATGATTATGATTACAATTTACCAGTTAAAACAATTTAATCCATGGTTACTGATTCTGACCTAATTGTCGCCATAATAGGTCGTAAAATGGCGCATTAACTTGAAAAATGGCAGGTCCGTACTAGTAGAATATCCTGATGATGATACTATTCTTCACCAAAACGTCGAAAAACATAATCAAGTGATACACGGTTGTAAAGGGTATGAAGTATTCTTTCAACAAATGCAGCAAAAAGTCCAGGTCCGTATTTGAAAAAAACAAGTTAGTATCAGTAACTCAATAAAAACAAATGGTATAAACAAAACAATAAAGTTGCCTTAGAGAAGGTAAAAGCTCGTGTGATTTTTGTTAAAACAACTTTTTTCTAACTATAATCGTTTTCGAGATATTTAATAAATAAATTTTTGACTATTTTTAAAAAATCCTCTGTAGATAAGAAAGTATTTGGCCAATCCGTAAACGGAATATAAATGTGGAGTAAAAATGGCACATTTTCTCTAATTTAACCGACCTTGTATCTTTTACCGTTTCGGAGATAGCAATAGTGGTATCACCTATTTTAGACACCCTGTATATATATATATATATATATATATATATATATATATATATATAATATATATATATATATATATATATATATATACATATATATATATATATATATATATATATATATATATATATATATATACATATATATATATATATATATATATATATATATATATATATATATATATATATATATATATATATATATATATATATATATATATATATATATATACAGGGTGTTATGGAAATCATTTAATATATTGGAATTGGTGACTCCTGGGGTAGTCTACAGACATATCCAATACTTTTTTTTTCTTAAATCGAACATTTTTAAAATTTTCAAAAATACCCTAAAATCCGTCAATATTCGACGCACCTGGCTGAACGTACAGAAGGCGCTTGACGGAAATTTGCGCGCGAAAAACTTTAAACAATTGAATTTTTTGAAACGTTGCCAGACATTTCTGTTTTTAAGCGTAATTTAAGACAAGTTAAAAAAAATTTGAACCTTTCCTAAGAAAAAAAAAATAAAATAGTAAAAAGGCACTGTGAAATCAGTCCTTTTTGTCAGTAGCCTTAGTTTTAAGTAATATTTAAGACACCCTATATTACATTATTAATGATATAAGTTATTCCTACTAGCTTAAACTTTCTGCCAAGGAAAAGTTAAAAATCAGAACGAAAATATTAATTGGGCACAACTACATAGTACTTACTTCAAAAGTATAACCAGATCCGCTAAATTAGTTTTGCTCCGGCAAACGTTACCATAATACGTAAATATTATTAGTGTTTTAAATTAAATTTAGTTTTCAACCCTATTACGCTACTCACTCAAAGAAACTAGATAAAACTGATCAAAATATTGGTTAACAACGGATCGACGAAGACCGTTTTCTAGGTAGTGAAAAGAAATTACATTATTTAAAACTTTAAACGAAAAAAAAATTAAAACATTCATTGTGTGGCTTGTGTGCTGTTGAAAAACTTAAATAAATATGGCGACGGGCACGGCTCTTTGATGACATTAAGAAATCCTTCTGTTTCGATCTCCCTTCCCTTCATCATGAAACATGATCATGTCTCTTTGTCACTTCCAGTACTTGATAAAGTAGGTGGCCCTGATTTGGCGCGAAAATTTAAAATAGAACGCGTGTTTGTATTATTGCCTTTGAAACACTAGAGTTAAATGCTAAGCCCATATATCGAAAAAGAGGAAAAAGGCGTCATAGATTTTAAGAAAGGAAGAAGAATTAACCATTAACCATACTTTTTCGTTTGATTCCGATTGTCGTGTTTATTTTCTAAACAGTTATAGATTATTACCATGATATACGAGGATTATTAGTATTATTACTAAAAATTATGCAGTGAATATCCAAAACAGAAGGTGTGTTAATTTCGTGGAAGGGGAAGTTGAGGCACTCGTGGAGTTTGTCGAAAAATACAAAGAAATTTTAGAGAACAAGAGAGCTGATGCTGTTACGGCCAAAGAAAAAGATAAGATGTGGGAGCAGATAGCTGCCGAATGGGTAGCTGAGGGCTATGTGGAACGCACAAGTAAGCAGCTACGGGAAAAATGGAAAAACTACAAGAAGGAAGTTAAAAAAAAATTCTGAAGAAAAGCAAGAGACATATACGACTTGCGGTGGATATTGACTTTCAGTTATTTTTTTCCTACTCATTAGTGCCATTATAAGTCATTTTTATAGTGCGTTTATTATAAGAGTGGTCTTCATAAAAGTACACATCTAGTATAAAATAGTTACAATTTTACATTTAATTTTAGAAACACCTACACCTATCATTTCATGCTTCTTATTAAACTAGATCACCATACACTGGCAACAGTATGCTACATATGACGTCACTTCGAGGGAAAATCCTAAATTGACTAGACTCTTGCACCCCTTGTACCTACATAAGTACAGGTCCCTTTCTGGTCGGGTAGTGTATTGGGTTGACGTTTATTAAAATATTACAGGTCATTTTATTGTCGGGTAGTATGTTGAGTTGACGTTTATTAAAATATTATTGTCATATTTCATTTGCCCAGGTAAGCCCTAGTCAATTTAAAATTTTCCCTCGAAGTGACGTCATAACGTAGCATACCGTTGTAAGTGTATTGTGAACTAGATATAATGGCTAGTAAAACCTAGGTCACGACCAGTGGCGTATGGTGAAATTTCAAAGTTGTATATCTCTGTTCCTAATTCCTAGAGGTTTTAATAGTGTGCCCACTGGGAAGGTTCTGGTAAACTCAAGCAAAAATTAAATTTTTTTTTCACAAATTCAAAACGTTTTTTTTTTCTTTACAAAAACATTCCCAGTGGGCTCACTATTAAAACCAATAAAAATTGGGACCGGTCCTGAACGTAGGAAGAGAGATGTACAACTTTGAAATTTCACCATATGCCACTGGTCACTACCATCACTATAGTTGTGCCCTTAAACAAATTTATATACGGGGTGCCCATTTTAAGTTTTAACCACTAGTGTATAGTTGGAAGCTCTCCACTTTTCATTTTGCCCCCCCCCCTCTTTGATGGCGCCCCTTGTTTGCATTATTTTATATATTTTTAGCATTTTTGCAACAATTCTTCCAAAATTTTCGTCTGCGGCGCATGTTTCTGTAATCTTATTTTTCTGCTTTCAATTTATAATTTTTTTTATCAATACGATCACTTTTTGCTGCCCCCATTATAGCCTGCCCCCCCCCCCCCCCCTAGAAGCTGGCCACGCTACTGAAAAATATACCTACTCCATAATGATATCAGTTGAAATAAACACCCTGGCCCGGTATATATGTATCTTATTTTATATAGGTACCTACTATTATTTTTTAATTTGTTTACTGTCCTTAATAATAATCTACTTATACATATAATAAAAACTGTCTTATGTAAATAAATACTGTATATTTTTTTCTGTGTACCTGCCTGTAGCTTCAGTCTTAGGAAAGTAAATTCAAATTGGATATACTGTGTACGTGGTAATATGTACAGGGATATCCAAATAAAAGTGAACAGGCCTTATAACTTTTTTATTTTTAAAAATGAGAAAAAATGTTAAATATGAAAGCTTTGGGGATTTTTATGGATCAATCATTCATATATCTTATCAGCAAAACAATTGAGTATCGAATAAAAGAAATATAGTATAAAACATCGATTTTCTCGCTTATTTTAAATTGGATGGTATGATTTTTATCATATTTTTGGATTTTTTTATTCGATGCACGATTATTTTGCTGATAAGATATATGTATAAAGCTAAAAATCCCCAAAGCTTTCATATTTGACATTTTTTTCCATCTTTAAAAATAAAAAAGTTATAAGGCCTGTTCACTTTTATTTGGATATCTCTATACAATCGTGGTTTAAAACAGTTTAATTTTCTATTCAAATTCAAATTCATTTATTCATGCTATTACAAATAAATTGTTTACACACGTCAATTACAGATAAAATAATTTTCATATTTAGACAATAATAAAAACATTCCTGACAATACAATGCATTCAAATTTATAATTCGAAATGAACACAATAATACAAACACATTAAAAAATCTAAATAAAAATATTAAAATATATTAAAACTATAATCTAAGTACTGTCTTGTGATGTAAAAAGCATGTTTTATTAGGAACTGTTTCACCTTCATTTTAAACTGCTGAGTAGAGAGCTCTTTAACATTTTGGGGTAACTTACTAAACAGTTTTATTGCATAATATTCTGGTCGAGCCTGACATTTACCCAACCTGCAGTGTTGTGGAACGTAGTTGGTCTTATTCCTAGTGTCATGGTCATGTATGTCTTGGTAAGACAGTAGGTCGTCCTTTGATGTAGAGCAAACTTTGCAGGATGTAAGCCGAAGGAAGGGTAAGAACTCCCAACTGAACAAAGGCATTCCCACAATCCTCTCTGTACCCTAGGCCAGCCATGATTCTGACTGCCTTTCGCTGGAGACCAAAGACTCTTGTGCATGAGGTGACCGTCCCCATGCGATAATGTCATATGTCATAACACTATGGAAAATTCCATGATATGCTGTTCTCAGGGTATTTATTGAAACACATTCACTCAAATTTTGTAAAACAAATACACTACTTCCAAGTCTTTTACAAACATTAGCTACATGAACATCCCATTTCAGCTTCCTATCCAGGTATAGCCCTAGAAACTTGACAGATGCAGCTATTCCACCACCACGTGACTGACTTCGTGATGTAGATGCGCTGACAACATAATCCAGCAGGCTCAGCCTATCTATTTCTTCCTGTTCCAGCCAATGTTCTGTTAAACATAAGACTCCCAGGTCACAATCAGCAGTGGCAGCCTCGAGCTCGTGAAGCTTGTTTCTCACAGAGCGGACATTGTAATGTAGCAGTTTTATACATGACGATTTGCTACCACCAGGCTTCGCCCCTGTTGAGGTTCTAACTTTATTAGGTTTAAACAACTGTTTACTTGAATACCAACTGGTTAAACATTTTCGTCAAGAATGACAGACTTTTTATCCTTGGGCACACCAATTTTAAAAGAACTATATTTCTGCTTCCACTTTGTTTTTATCCGTTCGCATTCACAGTCGATGTTATAATTTAATTTTAGGTATTTTCCAATGTCCTCAGGTTTTGTGTCATTAGACCGTCGTGATACAAATAACCAAGAATAGCTACCTGATGAAGCGGCGTTCAAAGTGGTTGCATCCTTTTTTTTGCCTTCGATTGAGTTTGGTCTCAGTTTCGGGTCCACTTGTTTCTTTTATTTTTTACTGTAAGCTTCTGTTTGTTTTGAAAGCATAGAAAAATATTGAAGGAGTTGAAAGTAGGGTTAGTCACTGTCATTTTCTTCTTTTTTCTTGGGATGGCTTGCAGTCACGCTAGACTGTTGTTGTGGTCCTACTGTGCCAAGTCGTTTTGTTCGATGCCAATTTCTGCTTCTTTTGTTTCTTTCGCAGCTAATTTCACGGAATTTTTGGTTTTACGGCTTTTTTTATTAGGTTAGAAATTTACGAAATTTTCTATATTCTTTTCCAAGTAAGCATTTTTTTCTTTAAGAAGTTTATTGTTTTCTTGAAGAATTTCATTTTTACTCTTTAGTTCGTCCACTAAAGTCTTTAAATACATAATTTCGATATACTTCTCTGGTTTGGGAATGTCATCACTTTGTTTACATTCCTTACACATTAATGGAGTTTTGTAACTTATTATTATAAGTATATTAAGTATATTAACTTTATTATTTAGTGAAAAAGAACGTTTCCAGTGCTATAAGGATAACACTGGACATTTGTGCCTATTATTTAGTGAAGAAGAAAGTTTCCACTTCCAGTGCTAATAAGTACGTTTAGTTGAAGATTATTATTTTACACTTCATTTGAAGAGCAGTTCTCTGTATTGTTTTGTGTTGTAATATTTTAGCTTTTTGAAATTAGTGTTACTAGGAGTTCTTTCTTTAAAGGTAACAAAAATATTAGGTTTTCAAACTTGATTCATAGAAATATGGTAAAAAAATTTGGCAACGCCTGACTTCGAAACAAAAAAATTTTTTTCTGTAACTGACATTTCTTGCTGTTTTTTATATGGCCATGTATTTATGACAGTGGCGCGCATGTACTAAAAAATTTTTTTTCGAGGGCCGATATTTACCTTTTTTTATAGTGAAACACCATTTATGAATATTTTTATTCAATCTGAATTCATATCAGGAGTTACCCATTCCAATATATTAAATGATTTCCATAACACCCTGTATATATATATATATATATATATATATATATATATATATATATATATATATATATATATATATATATATATATATATATATATATATATATATATATATATATATATGTTAGCGTGAGGGATGGTTCATCCCCAATGAAAGTCTGAATTCTATAAATCCGTTATTTATTATCAATTGTATTGACAAATTATATGGCTCGCTACGTCGCCTTCGACTCATCTGACCAGACTGTCGTCCTGCGCTTGCCAGGCTTCCCGCGACTCGTCTGTCCTGACTGAGCATGCGTGACAATTCCGTTCATGTTGTAAAGGGGTTGAGGTGGATACCCCTCACACGGCTATCCTGCAATCGGAGCGTCCTCGCACCGCATATTTATCTGAAAATCAAAAATATGGAAACAGTATTTCGGTTGCAATAAAATTACTTTTACCAACAATTTTTTTTTATGTGTGACTTTTCTAACGTCATATGTGTGGGGTAAAGGGGTATGCTTCTAACATGGATATCCTACAATCGGAGCGTCCTTTCACCGAAAGAAATGCTAAAACAAAATCAAATTATAAATACTTATTAATAGTTTGAGATGATATTTGTTTATTCCCTGTTTTCTTAATAGTCATCTGCGTCGAGTGTTTTACTGGTATGAAACAAAATATCTTGACTAAGACTCTTGTTAAAAGTCGCAGTCATCTATAATACTATTAGTCACTAATCAATTGTTTATTTATACCTTTCAGCTGTTGATTGTTTATTTATACCTTTCAGCTGTTGATAGTAAATGACCTACTGACTGAACATAAAATGTGTTTGTTATGTTTGCTATTTTTGTTTAATACAATAATGAGTAGTAGCTTTTTTTTATCTATTGGAATGACCAATAATTTTTGTTTTTAATCTCGTAAGGATTTTCGGTGGGTACGCCACTCATTTTTGCTTTATTCGATGGGACTGCCATCTTCTTATTCTTTCTTTTAAGTTCAGTGGGATTGCCACTTCTCTTTTTGTAAGTTCAGTGGGATTGCCACATAACTTTATATACGCTTTAGGCTTAGGCATAGTGGTACTGCCACTATCCTTTTTTTTTAAGTTCAGTGGGATTGCCACATAACTTGATATACGCTTTAGGCTTAGGCATAGTGGTACTGCCACTATCCTTTTTTTTTAGTTCAGTGGGATTGCCACATAACTTTATATACGCTTTTGGCTTAGGCATAGTGGTACTGCCACTATCCTTTTTTTTTTTAGTTCAGTGGGATTGCCACTTACTGGGGACGCCAGTTTTGTTGTTATCTTGTTTATTTATTTGTTTGTCTGTTTCTTAATAATATGATTTAATATTATTTATATGTACGTGTACACTCAATTTTGTCAAATCAAACTAGCAATTGTACGTTTTATTTTTAACTAACACCTGATTGTGATTAGTACTTACTATTACAGTTTGCCAAACTACTATGAATTGGCAAATTACCAAATATTGTCGTAAACCTAAACCACAGTTTCGTTTTTAAAAACAAAATATTGTTCGGTTACCTTCTCTGAAAACCAGTTACAGACGAGACAACAGTTTGTAAGTTTGTTATACTATTATAATTGGTAAGTTAACAAATTTTTGTAAGTGATGGACTCGCAGTATGGTTTGCTAAAACGAAACATTTTTGTTGCTATACATTTTAAGAAGTTGATACAGACAGGATTTAGTTTGTTGCACTCCTATAACAGTAAAGTAACAAATAATATTGTAAAATCAACAAGTGTTGTATTTCCAACAACAAAATATTGTTTCACTACCCATTTTAACTGATTAATACAAATATTATTATAGAATGTTAAACTTTTTCTCTATAAAATCAAACAGTCTTTTTGTTTCCAAAAAGAAAACATTGTTCCCCTACCCAGTTTAACGGGTCTTAACGCGTAGTAGTTGTTCATCGGTGGTCGTGTGCTGTGCAGTAAATAAACAAACATACCCTTTTATTTTCTTTGCCGTGCAGTTACATTTCCATGTCGCATCTCTCTCAAGTAGGTATTTGCCCAGATAAGGAAGAATTCTCCCTCAGCAAATCATTTTTCGATTGATATTAATAAAATGTCAATTGAAAAAGGCACTAATGTCATAATGGATAAGAGCTGTAAGTACACGGAGTTAGTAAATTCTCTTATAAACCCCTTAGGAAGTGACCAAAACGTTTATGATTTTGTGAATGACGAAGATATAGCTTTAAGAAATCTGTTAAATAGTTGGGGATTTGGACACCTATATTTTCAAAAATAACCGCAGCAAACTTGCATTTTGGGAAAGATCAAAGATTCAACTTCACAATATTGAAGAACTATACAGGGTGTTCTATTAAAATAACAAAGTTGTATGTGAAACTCGGACATTTTGTTTTGCGTATAATCAGTTGTTTCAGTAAAATGACAATAAAACTTATCAAACTGCAATACTCTGTATTGGTTATACTGTATTTCACAGTCATTACAGCTTGTAATTTAGTTATATCATTTAGATGGTACTGCCACTCGTTATTTTTGCAATTTTAAGCTAGTCTAGCTTGTAATTTAATTATTGCATGTTGGTGGGACTGCCACCTTCTAGGCATAGTGATACTATCGCTTTTAAGTATAGTGGTAGTGTCACTTTTGTCGCATATAATGGGATCGTCATTATTAGCTTATTTTAGATGTTCTAAAACCATTCCATAGTGGGATTGCCACAACTTTATTTTTATTCACTCACTCACTCAGTCTACTTTGTACTACGTAAAATAAAAAATAAATCTAATAAAATTGAAAATCAATCTGAATTGGGTTATGGTAAAATTTCTAAATCGTAATGTGACTCTTAAACTTCATGTCATGAGTAAATTAAAATTGGATACCATTTTCCACATGTCCTGAAGATGACCTTAAAACAGTTGCAGCTTAAGCAATTTCAATTTTTTTTGCTTTTTCAAGTATTTGTTGTACAGAAAAGTAAATAGATCAAAAATTAAACTATTATTAATTTGTTTGTGTGATTAAACCTACATGCATTGAATTAAAATGATTTAGTATTGTAGCTAGAGTATCTCGTAAACGGGGAAATGCTTAGTAAACAACAAAATAGTAAAATATAGAGTTTAATTGTAGGTCAAGCAAAGAAGGGTAAGTGAACAAAAAACGGTTAAAGTACTATAAAGTTTGTTGTTTTACTAAATAATATGGCGACTAATCAAACAAATGGTTGAATACCAAAAAAGAAGATCGGTGTAATATTTAATTTGTTGTTCTACCAAAAATTATGATCACTGATCCAAAAAATGCTTTAATAACAAAAAAAGTGATCAATTTACAATTTTACTTGTTGGTCTACACAATTTGTTTAACTATTCTTGCCTGGTTAATTTGACTACAGAACTAGATAGACGCATTTTTATATGCTCTTTTTAGTTGATTTTACCCATTATTTTCTTTGAGTGTATCGATGAAGAAAGATAAATCTACTTACAGTTTATTAATTGATATTGTTTGAGGGCCACCTCCGAAGCTGCTCATAAACAGCTACGGTTGTGCGTTTTCCTTGCTTACCAGGAAGATTCGTTTAGTAAAATTGCTTTAACGGTATATGGACCGCTGTACTTGGGTTTCCACTTGCCCTTGTAGTGGCTTGTAGCACATATCTCTCGTTCGGAAGTATTTTGTAAGTCCTTTAAATTTTGATTTTAATTTTCCTTCGTCAGCCAGCTGAGAATCTTCAACATCAACAAGGTGTCCCACAGTAAACAAGCTGCTGCGATAACGAACTGTGTTAAATTGCTGAACTCGCATATTTGCACTATTTGTTATTTTGTCTTGAGCTTTTGCAACGGCCTTGTCAGGGTCAACAAAATTATGCGTTGACGGGTCTCCTAAAAACTGCTTAGTAGCTGCTAATCTTGAATTTGTTTCCAGCTGTAACACTGTTGGTATAATACGTAACCAGTTATTGAGTGAATTGTATTTCAATTATTGTCTTATTTGTCTTCTATTGCAGGCAATACAGTTGCTTATTTTTATTTTATCCAATCTTTTTATCGTGAGCACTTTCGGTAGGTCGAGCAATTCTAGTCCGTCAGCAATTTTCTCGGCATGTAAACTAGATCGACTTCTTATCTTATATGACATTTCATCCAACAATAACATCAATATCGACTGGGAGATTATCGGGTACAACTGTAAAACTTATTTCTACCTTATGCCACTACCGGCAAAACAATTATTAAGTCACAGGATAAACAACTTGTGTTCCAAATTCCATAAAAGCACGTACGTTTCTTTCCGGTCTAATTATACCATTCAGTGTGTTTGCAACGGATTGTTTAATTATTGACATATCAGCACCACTACCAGTAATGTACAGGAATGATTGTCAATTGTCACTTATGTAGTTCATTTTTTTAGTTTAGTTGCAGCTTCGCTCGCTTTGGCGATCATTATCGCTCACATTTAACTTCGTAGCATCTTCTAGCCACTCATTAACTGCGTATGCGCTGTCGTCCGGATCGTAGCTGGTTGGTTTAAATGTTGTGTACCCATGTCCAGATGCTGGCGCTTGCGTATTGGATCCATCTGCTACGGGAATGTTGGTTGGGCGTTGGCGGCAAAGGTGAAGATGACGACATCGCGATCTTTGTCTGTTTTGCTAATTCAGCAATTTGTTGTTGTTGAACGGCGACTAAGTTAATTAAAGTTTATTGCCACTGTACCGTAAAACACTTTGAACTTGTTGAAGCCAAATTTTCAATGTCAGCTTCAACACTTTGATTAGAGACCTCACTGTTCTGACGCGAACGATTTTTTTTTCGCCATTTTAACTAGCACTACTACACTGACTAAACTACTTTACTGTCTATTATCTAGGATGTCACGGAGTAATCCCACTTCTGATGTTAGCGTGAGGGATGGTTCATCCCCAATGAAAGTCTGAATTCTATAAATCCGTTATTTATTATCAATTGTATTGACAAATTATATGGCTCGCTACGTCGCCTTCGACTCATCTGACCAGACTGTCGTCCTGCGGTTGCCAGGCTTCCCGCGACTCGTCTGTCCTGACTGAGCATGCGTGACAATTCCGTTCATGTTGTAAAGGGGTTGAGGTGGATACCCCTCACATATATATATATATATATATATATATATATATATATATATATATATATATATATATATATATATATATATATATATATATATATATTGAGCCGGTCAGAGGAAAAGTGGTATAACTGCATGGCGGTTTGCTTGTACGTTATACCACTTTTCCTCTGAACGGCTCATATATATATATATATATATATATATATATATATATATATATATATATATATATATATATACTCTAATACTCTATACTCTAAACTCAAAGATAAAACCCCTTTAACAGCTAGGTCTGATGTGGTCTACAGTATACCTTGTGCGGACTGCGATAAAATATACATTGGTCAAACTTCAAGACCTATCTCTAACCGCATTGTTTCGCACAGGAGTGACTGTAGACTTCACCCAGAAAGATGCGCCTTAGCAGAACATGCAAATAAATTTAATCACAACATGGACTACAATTCCACAAAAATTTTAATCTCAGAACCTAACTACACCAGGAGGCTTTTTCTGGAGATGGCCTTTATTTCACAACAGCCTAACTGCATTAATAAAAAAACAGATATTAATCATTTAAGTTCAATCTACTCTTATCTTCTTTTCCTAGATAATAAACCACCCTCTAATATGAATGGTACCATTTTTTCTTTGGTTTAACTTTGCTATTGCTCGGGTATCAGGATACTGCACACTAAAACTTGAATTCGTGTAACCACTATACACATTTAGTCCCTAACCCTACAAAAATGTTAAGAATATAAAAAATTATTTTCTCCTGTCATTGACAGTATTCAAAATGAAACCTAAGATTAAACTCAAACAATATTTTATATAACTAATGCCTCTTTTCCTAATAATTAAGCAATTTTATCAGTGTTTGTGTGTTCTGTAAAAATTAATTTTAACTTGTTTTAATGTTTTGGACCCAAATTACGGCTTTTTGTCTTGACAATGTTCAGTTCTACAATTGATATCTTGATGACCAACCTCAACAAAGTTGTAAGTTACTTTAAGCTCGTTTAATGTAACACACTCCCATTTAACTATTAATTGTAGATTCCCTGATGATGGAAATAAAAATTTCCGAAAGCTCGGACTAAACTTTAAAGAGTACACTTTCATTTGCTGCATACCCCAATATTTACTAGTTTACTCCTTAACTAGTCAGCAACGACTACCCTTCTCTATATATATATATATATATATATATATATATATATATATATATATATATATAGGGTAATTCCGGGATAGATGGCCATACGGAAGAGATGGCCATAGGCCGTGTACACGAACGACGTGCTGCTAGCCACTACCCAAACTAGTCAGCTGTCAGACATTAGTATGTGGTGGCGTTTGTTCCTCATTTAGTTGAAATAATCCTCACAAATGTAAGTATATTTTCAATTTTCCGTTTTTGGGTACCGAAATATTTCTTTGTATATATTAATAGCCCATTGTGCTTAAGTTTACGATATATTTTTCGCGATGCTTTTGCTATAATCAGTTGATACGATAGTGTTGACGGTAAAATAACCTTAAAACAAATCTCTGTTGATGAGAGAATGCGCCTAAATTGTGTGGGCCATCTTTCCCGGATAATCGGGAGAGATGGCCAACAATTTTCCGGGAAAGATGGCCTTATTAATGCTTGAAAAATTGTAGCCTTATTAACGGAAATCTTAGTTTTTGTTTTTCTTTTTCAGATGCCGAACAAGTACACACGTAAAGCGGCACATGTTCGTGGTAATTGGACGCAGGAAGATTTAACAAATGCAATTAGAAGTGTAGTGGATGGAAATTTGGCTGTTCGTCGGGCTTCTATTGAATACGAGGTGCCACGCAAAACCTTAGAACGTCGAATTAAAACTGGAAATTGGTTAAAAGGCACAATGGGTCCTAGTAGTGCACTTGGCAGTGCTCATGAAAACCGACTATCTCGACATATTTTGACAATGCAGAAACGAGGTTTCCCGTTGACTAGAGACGACTTAAGAATAATTGCTTATCAGTTTGCTGAGCAGTTAAATCTAAAGCACAGATTTAATAAACAAAAAGAAAAGGCTGGCTATGATTGGTTGACTTTATTTCTGAGCCGTCATCCTCAAATAAGTGTACGTAAATCCGAAGGAGTGTCTTTGGCTCGCACAAATGCGATGGACCGAAATGAAATTGCTCAATATTTTACTTTGCTTGAGACTACAATGGAAGAAAATGATTTATTTGACAAACCTGCCAATATTTTTAACCTTGACGAGACGGGTCTGCAGCTAAACAGCAGGCCCGGTGAAGTACTGGCACAAAAAGGATCAAAAGCTGTTTCAACGTTAACTTCCACCGAGAAGGGAGAAACAATCACTTTAGTTGCATGCTGCAATGCCGAAGGTAACTTTCTGCCACCAGCTGTTATCATGAAGGGTAAGAACAAGAAGCAGGAGTGGGAGGATGGACTGCCTCCTGGATCGATTTTGTTCATGTCAGAGAAGTCTGCCTACATCAATTCCAAAATATTTCTGCAGTGGCTGCGTGTTCATTTTATTCCACGAAAACCACAAGGAAAAGTTTTATTAATTCTGGATGGCCATGCTTCCCACGTAAATTCCGTTGAAATGCTAGAGTTTGCTGAGTCAAATGGGATAATCCTTCTATGTTTACCAAGCCATACAACGCACTATCTTCAACCATTGGACAGAAGTTTTTTTAAATCCTTGAAAGGACATTTTTACGAATCTTGCCGTTTGTGGCTTAGAAATCATGCAGGAAGACGCATCACTCGCTATCAGTTTGGCGAATTGCTCAGTGATAGTTGTGGTAAGGCCGCTACAACGCAAAATGGCTCTTCAGGATTTAGATCAACTGGAATCCTACCCTTTAATCGTAATGTAATACCCGATTATGCATTTCATTCCGAAGTGAATAATAGGAATCCAAATCCAACGACAATTGGAATTCAAACTACATTTATTACTGCAGCTCAACCAATAGTTAATGATTTGAATTCCCACGCATGTTGCTCAACGGAAACAGCTTCGCCAGATAAAATAACCCCCTCCAAAGTTCTTCAAGATTTGTCTCCAGCGGTTCCAGAAAAATTAGCCACAGTTAAGAAAAGAGCCAAACAACTTGCTACGATTCTAACGTCACCAGAAAATCTGCAGCTGCGCAAGGAGAAAGAGAAGACTGCGCAGGAAAAAAATGAAAGAGTTCTTAAAAGAAAAAGACTTGAAAAATCAGAAAAAGTCCTAAAGAAAAAGAAATATGACAGCTCAAGCAGCGAGGAGGAGGAAGAAATAGAAATTATATTGGAGAGTGACGACGAAGAAAGTGATGATTTTGATGAAAATGCGTGCGTAGGGTGTGGCGAAAATTACAATGACACTAAAAAACGTGTTGACTGGATTCAGTGCGTAATTTGTCTAAAGTGGCTGCACGAAAATTGCACATCTTATGACAACTTTTGTCAGAAATGCGGAAAACTTGACAGTAAATCGAAAAAAGGCAAACAGTTGTTATAATTTTATATGGCCGTCTTTCCCAGACTTATAGGGCCATCTTACCCGTAACATTTGGGAGAGACGGCCACATAGCCGTTCTGTTAAAAAAAAATAATTTACGTTTATCTTTTATTATTTTAAAATTTTTGTTAAAATAATGTTTATTTAGATGTATTTACTTTGTCTTAAGTAACAAATAAAAAACCAAATACTTTTGTGTCATATTTTTTTACAGCTCCGAAAAAACTATGGCCATCTATCCCCGACTTACCCTATATATATATATATATATATATTGATGACTGTTAAGTTGTTCGGGGGTTGGACGTCCTGGCCTCCACCATAACCAGCTGACTTTTTAACAAGAAAATTACCTATAAATGCTGAGGGGGGCTCCCTTAACAGGTCTATCAAGAAAGGGGTAAAGATTTTTAATTTTTAAAATTTTCATATAT
Source organism: Philopedon plagiatum (assembly GCA_963971165.1). Taxonomy (NCBI): domain Eukaryota; kingdom Metazoa; phylum Arthropoda; class Insecta; order Coleoptera; family Curculionidae; genus Philopedon; species Philopedon plagiatum. Next base: position 80,724,799 of record OZ020192.1, on the reverse strand, counting down.
GACCCGATATATATTCTTGAAGTCGTGCTTCAATAAGCTTTCATTTGACAAGCTACACGATACACTCGAATTTTTTTTCCATTTCCCAATTTACCCCCTGAAATTAACCCCCAGAATCAAAATTCAACTTTTTGATCATTTTCGCTCGATCTACACCTAATTCTTAATGTTCATGATTTTTTCAGATTTTTCTGAGCCATCCTTTTGTTGATAAGGTTGGGGGGCAGCAATTGTTAAGCGTTTTTCCCTAAAACAAATTAATAAAAAAATACATCATATATATATATTGTTGACTTCGTGCTTCAATAAGCTTTCATTTGACACTGTACACAAAACCTTTGCATTTTTTTCCATTTCCCAAGTTACACCCTGAAATTATCCACCAGAATTAAAATTCAACTTTTTCTACTTCACGTCTATAATTGGGTCACCACACTCTGTGCCTAATTTCAAATTTTTACGTCAAATAGTTTCAGAGAAAATCGTCTGTGACAGACACACGGACGGACACCGAAGTGATTCCATAAATATTCCGCTTTACGGAACACAATAAAGATATTATGTAAAGCTAATAAATTTGAAGGAAGTGTAACAAAAATTCCAATTGTTTTGGAATGAAAAAAAAATTAAAAAAGCAAATACCGTAATGGTAAAGAGTAGCATAATTTTGTATTAGAATGTAATTGTCAACTAGCTGTTCTACAGTATGTGCTGATTTTTTTTAGCAGCCAAGGTAACCTTTTTCTGAGTGAGTAAAGCTTTTCCTTAAGCGTAAACTGCCATATCTGCAGCATTTGCCGCGTTCATTTCTTTAGCGAGTAATGTTTTTTGCAACGTCTCTCCACTTACATATTTTATACAATCTTCAAAAGTTCGATGTGACCTTTTACGAACTATGTTTTCATTTCTACTGGTACCTTATATCTTGTTTGGTATCATTAAACCTGATTTACAGTGATTATAAAGAATGAAAACTATTCAAGTACTAGTTGGATTTGCAAGTCGAGAGAACCCTCAATGTGAGAATTGAACTCGCAATGGCCCATTTACAGATATTTTTAGGACAAAATACCAAAATAACCTATCTTCACCTGCTCTATTACAGGATTTACATTTTTCTTCCATAAATCGTAAAATTTTTTCTGCCACTCATGAACTTTAATTTTCTTATTTCCAGGTTTTTTTTAATGCTGTTTTAATGCATAGGGATAATGCTAAGGGATATTAATAATTGGGATACTATTATGGGATACTAGTAAAAATAAGTTGAACTTGTAAAATTTCCACTATATTTAAATGAAAAATGACATGTTTCGCTAACACTGTAGCTTCGTCAGATGACTATGAAATGATACAGAAAATAAGTTTAAACAAAATAGATCTCAAGGTATAAATTAGGTAATGGGAAGGTACAACACAAGGATTACTGGTGGTTAACAACAGGTATTTCCAACAATTAAGGTACACGACAATGGTCAATAGAATAAATTTAACAAAGATGAATTATTTAAATCTATCTGATCATTAAGTAACAGGTCCGTATTTTTAAGTTTGTTTATTTCCATGGACTCTAACAAATTCAATCTTAAGCCTTTATTTTCTGTATGTAGGATTTAAAAAGTTTGTAACGGTTTTAAAAGGTGGCTTTTTTGTTACCTCACAAAGAAAGCTCTGATGTTATGCCCGGAAAACGCAATGGTAACTTTATCTCAGTCAATACGGGGCGAGGGAAATTTTCTACAACTAAATTCTAATTCCTTTCTACCGGAGGAACGTAGTCACTGACTTTTTCAAGGCTAGCTCATTTGCCGGTGAGTGGGCTGGGTAAAACTACCAAATAAAAGCGCCACAGGGTTTTAATATGCCCCTTATGGATAAAGGCAGTGAATGCAGATGAATGCAAAAACAGGAAAACCCTTAGGTACTCCTAAAGAAAACAACCGAATTTCATAAACACTTTCCCATTTATTAAAATAATAAAATGTATTTAATAACACGGCCCAGGATGGGCATAAACAATAACGTCAAAAGGGGTGACGTTTCTACTAAACTTAATAATATTTAAAGAGCCCGCGCAGACAGAGGGCGGTCGGACGTTCCGAGTTCCGCGTTCCGAGTTCAGCGTTCTTTGTAATGTATGGACTTCCCAGCAATAACACACACTACAGGCGGTCAGACCGTGGCGGTCAGTGGCAACGCGCGCGTCCTGACGTTCTATTCGCGAAAAGACAAATAACGCGCGAACTCCGAGATGTCGCAAACAGAAAAATTAATCGAATTAGTTTGAGAAAGACATTTGTTATATGATTTAAGTAATAATAATTATAAAAATCGAGACAAGAAAGCGGAATCTTGGCTTCAAATTGCAAGGGAAATGGGAACGGAGGACGGCAAATGAAAAAATCTGTTTTATTTTTACTTTTTTTTATTAATTTAATATTGATTTATCTATGAATTTAATATTACTTTATTAAAAGGTACCTTAAAAATACTGCCAGTATTTCTTGTGCAGAGATAGCCTTCTCCAGTTGGTATCTTGTTTTTATATGTCATGTTTTATTAAATTATACAATTCATTGAAGCTGTTTATTGACATACGGAAGTAAATAAAAAATCGTTCTTCATCTTAAAGCCATTCAGCAAAACGATTATTAAATTCTCCTTGTTCTTCTCGCTTTGTATTAATTGGGTGCACCCAGTATGTCCTTTTTCTCTTAGACGCCTCTAGGCCCCACAAAAATAATGTTTCGTCTTCGGAAGTAGAAGTGTTTGACATGTTTCACGCACAACGTTTGGAACACAAATGGACCGCCTGGTGGTTTACCGTCGCTTGTGTGTTTTCGGAACTCTTATGATCGCGGAACGGTCATCCGTCCGTGGAACGCGGAACGCCTGACCGCCCTAAATGAAATACACGTTCTTTTAAAACGAATTAGCTCATTCTTATCGGGAGAAAGGGGAAACGTGGCTAACGCCTAAAACATCTCTACTCGGTTTGATAATAAACAGCTGCTTTGATGTTAAACAATTAAAAGTGCAGGTTAGGTTAGAGAAGTGTTAAAAGTATGAATTCACTATTAAACTTAATAATTGGAGTCACAGCAGTTCAACTTGGTAATTATTAGTTTGTATGTGTTAAAAATCATGTCAAGAATAATGCCAAAAAGAAAAGAAAGTAAGTTAGTAGTGTGGCGTGCCACAAGCATAAATAGATCGGTGTGAAATGTGAAGTTTTTAGAATTATGGTTTGTTTCCATGCCAAATTAATAAAGTGAAGGTATACACCGAGTGTTAAAGCCGAGTCGCAGGGTAAAACAGGGCGTATAAACCCTATAAGGGTTGCATCGGGGAAGCAAAAGTGCAGGGGGCACTCGTAATATATGGCTCAATGACAGTGAATCTGTGACTTGATTATTGAGTTAACACACATAACTAAGACTATCAAACCTGTGCCCTATGGGGATCGTCTGAGGTCCTCTGTGGCTGCCTTACTCCAAGGAGTGGTGTCTGTCGGAGCCCTGCATGCCAATTCTTGGAACCTCTCGGAGCCTGCCAGGACGAAGATGATAGGACATGGATCAGGATGAAAGCTTTCCAAATGAAATGCTCCAGTTCTTCAACAACCAGGACACAATAGGAGGGGAAATAAGATGTAAAAGAAGAAAAAAGGCCTATAGGAAAAGCAGGTTTCAGATCTATGACATTGGCACAATCAAGGTATGTATACATTGTATTAACGTAAGTTAGGAATAGACAGCTTTAATGTTTAGAAATAGTGAGGAAAACTTACCTGAGATGTTAGGTGGCCTTTTCCAGACAGGAATGTGGGGCGGGGGGTTCCGATATAACGAGAAAAAAAAACTGAAACACTACAGATTCTCTGGTGCAAAAAAAGAGGATTTTGCCACCAAATTCAAGTTAGGGACCTCCACAAAGAAATCGGCCAAATTGCCAGGACTTGCCTCAATACACCACGGCAGGAGGTTTTTGTCCAAATGACACGTTTCTTACGAAAAAGGCGGCAAGTTTCCTTGTCAAAAACCTTAGGGATTTTTGTTCTCAACCGACTGACATGACACTTGACAAATGTCCAATTGAAATAAGAAAAAAAGGTAAACAAGAAATTAATTAAACAAATACTTATTAAACAAATGAAGACCTTGGTGGAAAAAGGTGATAAGCCACCAGAAATACATTTCGAGATATTGTAAAAAATAGTTTTTAAGCAAATCCTTAAATCAGAGTTTTTAAAATGATGCGACATGTTTTTGGTATGTGAAACTTTATTTAGTAACTGATAAACTCAACCATATTTAGATACAAAACAAATAAGATGAATGACAAAAAGTATTATTTTTTTATTTAAATTGTGGCTTATTTCTTTTTTCAAAACTAAAAACTAAAACAATATTTTAATTAAAAAAATAACAGATGCATTTATTATTCATAGTCATCATCTAGGTTTTCCACTTCAGGTATGCCCAGTTCTTCAGTTGACTGTGCTTTAACTCCCACATCTAAATAAAATTGGTGATAAATCGGAGGAATATAGGGTAAAAGCTGTTTCAAGTTTTTTTTCTTATTTTCGTTGATTTCCACAGAAGTCGTGTACTTAACTTGAAGATCTTTTAACGTAGCTAATTTTGACATTGACAACCCCCTTTTTCCAATGTTTACGCTTTTAAAAGTCTCGTTTAAGTAGTGCTTTATCAACATATTATTTGGTTGCTTTGACTCGAATCTGAAACATCTTACTTGACTAAAGTTTACTGGTTCTTTGTCTTCAGTAACTGCCTTTTTATTAATTTGATTTTGGAGAGGTTCAAAAGATAAAAAATCACTTTGATCAAGTCTTGTGACATAAAATGGATTTTTTTTTCTAGCGTCTTTAATCACTTCAAGCCATTGGTTGGGATGGTAAACTTGCTTCACATATTTTTTTTTATTTTCTATAATACCGAAGTCCCTGTCTGAAGGTAGGCGCGTATGCCCGCTAACTAAAAATCTATGTTCAATGGCAGTAAATTTATTTTCTCGGACGAGCTGTAGCCAATAGGACATTAACGTCCAATTTTTATTTTGACCTCCGCAGTTATCAGTGAAAATAACCAGTTCTTTGGAGCCATCCATAGTCAAACAAGTTTCTAGATATTTTTTTACTATGCTGCAAATTTCCTCACTACCTCTTTTGGCAACGTTTTCTGTCCAGGTAAACATGTAAGCATTATCGGTGTTGCAATGGTGAATCCCAAGATTATGCAACCCCAGTTTACGCAGATAAAAGGCTTTTCCAACTGTTAAATCAGGTACTGGAAAGGCTTGCTGCAAATCAAAACTAATATCCTCTTTATCGTTGTTACCTTTTGCTTCACGTGACTCTATTTTTAGGTTTTCTTCCATACCTTCCGCTCGTCGCTGATGTAGCTCTAGCTTAATATTTATTGCTCTACAAGCTTCCTCATTTTCTTTGTTTGACTGAAGCGCCACATGGTAGGAATCGCAAGTCTCACATGTATCACTCTTTGGTAATTTAAAACCGATGTTGTAGTCAGTGCAAAATATGCGCCTGTATCTATCTTCTTTTACAGGCCTTATGTTTCTCTCCTGGCACCAAGGCAGATAGTAATCTTTGTACAAAGAAGATACTGAGAGGTCAGAGTCCACATAAACTCGATTCGCATTTTTTTTTCTACTGTAGTGACTTGTGTATGTCGGAATGGCCTTGATATGATCGTGTACCGATTTTATCATTTCCTCGGTGACTGTTTTCTTATGGTGGTTATGTCTACCTCTTTTGTCTTGTTTGGGAGTAGTATCGCCTTCATAAATTTGCCTGCAGATATTGTAAACTCGTTTTCGTGATTTCTGTAGTCCATGAACAGCTAAAAACTCAATTTTGCATACTTCTGTATTTTGGCCATTAATTTTTAGAAAATATTTGACACTAAACTTTCTTGCAGACCGTTGTCGTTTGGTTTTTTTTGGATAACAACGCTTCTTATTAGCTGCCTGAATTTGACCAAATAAGTAAGAATTTTGTGCATCATGAGACCCAAGTTCCCAAAAGTTATTGAAAATTTCAGCTTCCTTTCCTTTTAAAAGGGTTCGACATTTTTTCTTACAATGGCACGGATCACCCATTTTTTTTGGCGATTTATGATTACCTTTGTAAGTTGTGTAGTTGTGTCCTAAATTTCTTCTTTTCTGTTCTTTCTCTTTTTTCCAACCTTCTACATTCTTTAGTCTCCAACGTGACGGTGTTCTCTTCTCCGGAGATATCATGGGCCCTCTGGTTACATTCCGATTAACTGGGTCACCATTAGACTGTACTACAGGCTGCTGAATAGGTTCATTTTCGGGATCAACCTGCAACAAAAAATTAAAAATCAACAAGATTTTTTTTAGCTAAAGAAAGTAATAAGCCACAAATCTAAATTGTTTGTTATTTTGGGAAATTCCAAAATATTCTTATTATTTTTTTACTAGTATAGTAAATTTAAGCTTAAATTTATCCTCACAAGGCAACAAAAAAACGTTAAAAAAATAATCCTGAGTTAAAAAAAATATTCTGGCTTACTATCTTGTCAAAAATAAATTGCATATTTTTAGCTTAAAAAGGGAATAAGCCACACTAATTTTTACTTACCAAATTCCTAGTGTTTTCGTCCTCAGACGATGATGGGGACGATGGATGATAGTCCTTATCTTTAACACTATCGTCAGAGCTAAAATCGGAGTTTTCATCACTTGAGCTTTCACTTAAAAACATTAAGTTTCTCTTGACTGGCGCATTCCGGGCAGCCGCCATGTCGAAAATCAGGTTAGAATACGTGGCTTGTCACCTTTTTTACTCACAAACTTGCTGAAATTTGCTTTTGCCAAGAAAGAATTTTATAATTTCTCAGCGCCATCTATGAGTAAGAAGACCAATGTCGAGTTTATAAGGAAGAAAGAGTTCTTGTTAAAAAAAATAACGAAAAACATCATTTTTGCCAGGAGTGTGGCTTATCACCTTTTTCCACCAAGGTCTTCAAATATCAGGTCCCAAACAAATTCAGATAACCAACCTGTCCAAAGACAACCCCTATTTATTATATAGGTAGATTGGGGAAATGGCTAACTAAAACTTTTATAACCTCAACTTCTAGGACCAACATTTAGTCAGTCGGTGACTATGAACTAATGCTGTATTTTCTTATTTTTAGGTGAACCGAAGATGGCTGTAAGTACTTGAGAGATTTATGTGACTACTAGACGTTTCTGTTCTATGTATTACAGTTACTGAATTTTACCATTGATTTATATAAGAAAATAAAGATCGAAATAGGAAATTGGTACTTTTATTATTAATTAAGCAATGGCACACCGCAGCTGGTAAGTTTTAAATTATTATTTTGCAAAATTACAGGGTGGGAAAAATAAAACCGTAATAAGTTGGATCAAAATTATGTTGGCTGTCATTTAAATGGTTAGCATAATTTGAATCAGTTTTGTTCTTAATAAAACTGTTATAATGTTCCTGTATCCTTTTGCTAAAATATCTGCCTGTTTGGCCAATGTAAGTTTTCCGACAATCCTTACAATTTAATCTACTTATACACTCCTGACTTTACATTTTTATCGTTTTTAGTTTTATTATTTTTAATGAATTTTCCTAAAGAGTTATTAGTTTTGTATGCTACTTTTATATCGAGTTTATTTAGAAATTTTCCAATTGTTTTACTAGGTTGTCCAATAAAGGTGATGAGTTTAAATTTGTCTGGGGGATTTTTACTGTTAGGAAAAACTAATTCTATAGCTTTTTTGTAAGCTTTTTTCTTTAAGATTTGGTCAACTAGATTAGAGCTGTAACCATTATTTACTGCGATCTGCTTTATAATGTTTAATTCTTTCAGAAAGTTGCTCTTATTTAGAGGTAGTGTTACTAGTCTATGGATAAAACTGTGAAATGACGCTAATTTGTGTTGTACTGGGTGGCAAGAAGATTTATGTATAACAGTATCAGTATGAGACGGTTTATGAAAAACTGAAAAGAAATATTTTATACTTAAATCAAGCAAATTGATAGAGTTATCATTTTCTTGTTCTATTGTGAATTTAATATTTTTATGTAAGTTGTTAATGTAGTCTAAAAATACTTTTAACTGTCTCTCCGTTCCGAGAAAACATGCTAAGACGTCGTCAACATACCTATGCCAATAGAGAAACTGTTTGAAAAGAGGATGTTTACTAATTTTGCTCTCTAAAAAGTCGAATAAATATTTCAGCAAGGAGGGGGCTGAGGGGGTTACCCATAATAAGACCATTGTTACTAGTATATATTTTATCGTTTAAGGAAAGGAGTTGATTGACCAAAGTGATAGTTTCATCGATGGGTACACTGAGAAATAAATTCGTTACATCAAAAGAGATTAACTTAGCATTTTTGGCAATTCAATGTCTTTGATTTTATTTACTCGGTCAAGGGAATTTTTTATTGCGAATGTTGCTGAAAAAGAGGTGTTAGTTTTAATTATTTCGATTAATTTTTTTGAAAGTTTGAATGACGGTGCTGTGAAAAAAGACACAACAGGTCTTATAGGGTATCCTTCTTTGTGAAGTTTTATTAGTGAGTACAGTTTAGGATTATGGGGGTTCATAAGAGTCAATCTGACAGAATCCATATCAGAAAACAAACTTTTACACTTCTGAATAATTGCTTTTACAGATTTTTGGAAAGAGGTAGTAGGGTCGCTTTTTAAAATTTGATAATTTTTAGGATTTAGAAATTCAATGGTTTTTTGAATATAGTCAGTTTTGTTTATGGCTACCACCGTATTACCTTTGTCCGCTTTTCTGACAATATCCTATCAATTTTCTTAATTTAAGTATAAAAAGGGAAAATAATAAACATGTCTTTTCAGTTTTTCATAAACCGTCTCATACTGATACTGTTATACATAAATCTTCTTGCCACCCAATACAACACAAATTAGCGTCATTTCACAGTTTTATCCATAGACTAGTAACACTACCTCTAAATAAGAGCAACTTTCTGAAAGAATTAAACATTATAAAGCAGATCGCAGTAAATAATGGTTACAGCTCTAATCTAGTTGACCAAATCTTAAAGAAAAAAACTTACAAAAAATCTATAGAATTAGTTTTTCCTAACAGTAAAAATCCCCCAGACAAATTTAAACTCATCACCTTTATTGGACAACGTAGTAAAACAATTGGAAAATTTCTAAATAAACTCGATATAAAAGTAGCATACAAAACTAATAACTCTTTAGGAAAATTCATTAAAAATAATAAAACTACAAACGATAAAAATGTAAAGTCAGGAGTGTATAAGTAGATTAAATTGTAAGGATTGTCCGAAAACTTACATTGGCCAAACAGGCAGATATTTTAGCAAAAGGATACAGGAACATTATAACAGTTTTATTAAAAACAAAACTGATTCAAATTATGCTAACCATTTACATGACAGCCAACATAATTTTGATCCAACTTTTAAAATCCTACATACAGAAAATAAAGGCTTAAGATTGAATTTGTTAGAGTCCATGGAAATAAACAAACTTAAAAATACGGACCTGTTACTTAATGATCAGATAGATTTAAATAATTCACCTTTGTTAAATTTATTCTATTGACCATTGTCGTGTACCTTAATTGTTGGAAATACCTGTTGTTAACCACCAGTAATCCTTGTGTTGTACCTTCCCATTACCTAATTTATACCTTGAGATCTATTTTGTGTAAACTTATTTTCTGTATCATTTCATAGTCATCTGACGAAGCTACAGTGTTAGCGAAACATGTCATTTTTCTTTTAAATATAGTGGAAATTTTACAAGTTCAACTTAGTTTTACTAGTATCCCATAACAGTAGTTATGGATTTCCACCTAGTATCGGCTGATTCAATTGGGGTCATTCATTACTGGAGGCGTTATCTATAAAAAGGAATTTAAACTGGGATCCCAACAGAATTCACGCTACTACCAGAATATTCGAGGGCATAATTTCAAAAGTGACAAATTTTATCAGATGTTAAGTGACGGTGAGATCTATGTGAACCGCAACGTAGCTCGGATGTCAATTCCTGTGAATATTTTCCCACCAGCTACGAGATGCGTCGCGTCGTGAAGATCAACATTTTTTAACAGTAAATCAATCATGTGGGGAAGTGTATTGATATCAGTTAAGAATTATTATCGCTGTATCGCTGTGCATCAATATACATGTAATATTGTTTTGACATCTTTCCCAGTATCAATATTAAACTTTTTAAATGTACAATTTCATGCAGGACATTTATATTTTGGTTTTATACATCTATACCCCCTTTTGGAAGATCTGATCACTTTCAGGTGACGTTTGAAGTTTTGTAACGATTGGATATTTCAGGAAATCTTATCATTTTGAGTGATTTTAATGTCCCCAATAATTTTGGAATGATGAATGTTAGTTATATTAAAGGATTTCTTAGTCCATTCTTTTTAATTTAGCCTAATTTAACGATGTATTTAACAATTTAAATATTGACCTAGCAATATTAAATTTCGAATGTCAGGTAGAACCTGATGAATTGGCACTTGTTCCTGAAGACGCTCGTCACCCACCCTTATCAACCAGTATCTGGAATTTCTTTTATTTCTCATTTTTATAAACGACATAACATTCTGGTTGAAAAAAAAACTCCTTTTTGCGGATGATTTGAATTTTTAAAATGTCTAGCATCCGCTGCAGAATGATTTGAATCCGTGACATGTCTGATGTAAGAGAAATTAACTGGGTCTCATTGTAAGTAAAGTTAAAGTACTATTATTTTCACGGAAAGAAAACACATACTTAGTCGAGTTCAATTACACCACATCTGGGACTGGTTCTTGATTGGTCTAGTACTGCCAGGGATCCTGGTGTTATTTTTGACAATATCTTTTGATCCTCATCAGATTATCTAACGTTCTTAAGCCCCTAAGACTTTTCGTTTCATCGTGCGGGATTGTAGAGAATTTACTAACTTAGAAGTCATTAGAACCCTATATTTTTCACATGTTCGTACAAAACTCGAATATGTTTCTGAAATTTATTAGAGTCTCTATAACTAATAAATGTATCCCTTGAAAAGATACAAAATTGTATTCAAAAAATATTTGTCACTAAAAATAGGTAGTATTTATCCTTAAAGGGGACTGACTCTTCTGTGATATTTCCCTTAACATATTTAATTACAAATTATTGGACTTTAGAAGAAAGAAATCATTGACAGTTTTAATTTATAAAATTCTGCATGGTGCTATCAACTGTCCTGCTCTTCTGCAACAACTATATATTTTAGTACCTAAACAAACTTTGACGTTTTGTCAAAGAGCAAACATACATGTATATTTAAATTTTTCAATTTAATCCATGTGTAGTAATTTTAATATAATTTTGCATATCTTTCAGATATTTAACACTACTATTCAAGGTGTTAAGAGAATGTTTGCGCATTGTCTTTAGATTCTTCTGCCTTGTTTGTAATTATTATGCAATCTGCAGGTTTATTATTGGTATTTATTATAAGCTACCCTATAAATGGTTTTCTGTTGCAATGTAATGCTAAATAAATAAAATTAAATGACGATTTACATACATACCATTTACTTTAAAAAGCCTTTTTTACATTGACTTGATTTCTCTAATTACCTAAAACCCTATCCGTTCAGAGTGTAAGAACCTACAGAATAATTGACGTAATACTTGATAGAGAATTTAATTACGCACAAGATTACCACGTACCTCCTCCAACACTGTTACGTGATTGTTATATATGTGAGGGTGCGGTATACAGCAACTAGCACCGCCAGTCACCCCCTCGTTTCACAGGGGTTAACGCGACTAGACAGTAATAAATAGCCTTAACTTGATGAGCTTAAATTCAGCGGGCGTCGCAAAACGGTGTGCATTAATCAGTATAGCCTTGACTTGGTTATTTCTCCGAGTTGCGAAAAGGGAGAACATAAAAATTATTCCCTGTGTTGTGGATCTTGGTAAATGTGAGTAAATTGCTTTAAGATTATTATGTTCTTAAAACAAATATATAAAAATTTCCGGTCTAAAAAGCTTCATTTCAGAAAGCCGTATTAAGTTGTTTAGTCAGCTACTACAAAACTATACTCTATTTAAAATAATGCAACTTATTGAAATACTAAATATCTTTAAATAATGTGTTTTGTTAATACAGTGTAAAATAGTAGTAAGTATAATAGTTAGTAAAAATAAGGTAAATAAAAAATGTATTACTTGAACTAGATATATATTATAAAATGTAATAAAAGATAATGTCAGTAAATGTAAACCCTAAATTAAGCATTGCAAAATGTCTACAGAAAAAATTGAAAGTACTAATTCATATCGAACGACGGTTTAAATTTAAAATGTCAGAAGAAACTGTTAAAATTGTTACACGAAGGTTTTCTTTGACAGCGAAATAATCTTATTTAAAGAATTTAAGGTCATTTAATATGTATGAAAATTTACTTTCCTTTTTATTGCATAAAATACGTTTATATAGAATTTTTTTAAGGTTCGGGCATTTGCTCTTTTAAAGTTTTTCAACATTCTTCCAGTAAAATCAATAAGATTACGTAGAAATTTGCTACCATTTTAAAAAGTAGACTGAATAGAAAAGTGCACTTTATTTCTGAATAGCCAGCTGCATACCCTTCTGCCACAAAATATAGGCGATTTTTCGCAATGTTGAACTCAATACCTAAAGTAAGTATTTACCTCTATTTGTTACGCCTATTTATAATTATTTTTAAGGTAACATATGTATTTTATTTTTATAACTCGCTTTAACTTCTTTTCCTCCATACGATCCCACAGACTCAGTCGCAACAACCCCGGTGTGACAATATGAATGATATGGCCATTTCTACCAATCCACCTTCGACCAAATCTGCGATGAAGCCATTCTATTACCTTAATGGTCAATTTTTGACTTAGTCGCTAAAAAATATAACCAGCATTTCTAACTAAGATATTCTATTGCAGATGTTTATGCCATGGACAGATATCGCGCACCACATGTTCGTTTTTGTAAAATATTGTCTTCGCCTCTTTAATCTAAATTCAAGACCAGTATCTGGCACGCTGGGATGCTGCAGTTCCATTACTAGAAACTGTACATTCATCAAAAAACATAATAAATTTATAAAAATGGATATTTTTAGTTAAAATTTGATCTCTCACCCATAAACAAAAACCTAGTCTTTTAGCTTCATCTCCCTCTTCCAATGTTTGGTTAAAGTGGGGTTGATATAGAAATAATTTATTTTCTTTTAAGATCGTCTGAATATGAGTTATTTTCACAATTTCAAGAAGATGCTTAGCACGATTTCTAAGGGACATCACAGGAGTTTCCCCAACAGAACTTGAAGAACTAAAACTGTAGCAGCACCGTTTTGGCCATATTTCTTCTTCGTCGTCTTGAGATTCAAAACCGAACCAGTTCTTTGGAAGTTTTTTATTGTGTTGTAGATGGTCATTTCAGTTATTGGGATTCCTACAAATTTCTTGCTAAATTCTTCCATGGTGTAGCGATAAGGTACTGGCCATCCCCATAACATTGGACTATAAAAATCCTTTGTTCAGTAGATTGCATTTTGATGAGAGGTATTTTAAATTAAATAATTGCTCCATTTAATAAATACATTGATAAACATGTCGTTAGGGGTCATTATTGTTTAATACTTTTAAAAAATAGTGTGATAAAATTCGTTACTTCTAATATTTAAATTGTTGAATGAAATCTTGTACTTCGGCTTAGGGTTTAATTTAAAACATATTTTGTATTCGTTCTTTTGGTAGAAAATGATAAATAAGGTATGTTTACTCTTACGCAAAAGAACATTTTTGTATTTTTTACGCTCCCGTTCGTTAATTGATTGTCCTGCTTCCGAGTAAAAAATTCAAGGTCTACTTTCGTGACACCCTGTAAACTGCTTATCGAGGTAAAAAGTAGTCTATGGCTTTTATTTTAGACTTAAATATAGGCACGCACATAAGAATTTTTTTATGTTTTGAGAGCCCACGAAGACCTAAGTCTAAGTACTATGTACCGTGGGTAACTGGTGAAATCCGACACACAGCCAGAGCCGGAAACATCCGCAGGGATTTCACCAGCCCTTCAAGAGGATGTGTGGTGTGGTACCACCACGGTCGAGGAAGAATTCTTCTACCACCTTCCAACAATTAACAATCACAAAATATCCGGGATTCGCACTCGCGACCTCTCGGTTGCAAAGCTACTTTGAAAAATCTCTATTTCTTAATAATATTATACAATTTCACCTAGCTACTTAATTAATATATATATATATATATATATATATATATATATATATATATATATATATATATATATATATATATATATATATATATATATATTTATATATATATATATATATATATATATATATATATATATATATATATATATATATATATATATATATATATATATATATATATAAAAACAAATGCTAGAAACTAGCGCGGATCGATACATAAAAAAGAGAGGAGAATTATTGTGGGCATGTCCGCTAGCAATGAACAGTAAAATGAAAAGTTAGAATGGTAACCCGTACGACACGTGTTTCTGCTCATTGGCTTCATCAGGACCACGTATGTGACTGTGCCTCTCAACATAAGTCGAGATGCACAACGTCACATACGCAGTTTCGGGTGTAACCTTAAGAAAAGGGAAAAAAAAAATATATTTAACGAGGACCACAAACAGGAGCCAGTGCACCAATTTGTGGCTTCAGCCAAAAGACCCCTTTTTTGGGGGCAACAATTAGCGTCGCCGACGGAGGCAACTATAGCCAACTGTCGTGGTATCCTATAAGCCCAAGAGAAGAAAAACAAATGCTAGAAACTAGCGCGGATCGATACATAAAAAAGAGAGGAGAATTATTGTGGGCATGTCCGCTAGCAATGAACAGTAAAATGAAAAGTTAGAATGGTAACCCGTACGACACGTGTTTCTGCTCATTGGCTTCATCAGGACCACGTATGTGACTGTGCCTCTCAACATAAGTCGAGATGCACAACGTCACATACGCAGTTTCGGGTGTAACCTTAAGAAAAGGGAAAAAAAAATATATTTAACGAGGACCACAAACAGGAGCCAGTGCACCAATTTGTGGCTTCAGCCAAAAGACCCCTTTTTTGGGGGCAACAATTAGCGTCGCCGACGGAGGCAACTATAGCCAACTGTCGTGGTATCCTATAAGCCCAAGAGAAGAAAAACAAATGCTAGAAACTAGCGCGGATCGATACATAAAAAAGAGAGGAGAATTATTGTGGGCATGTCCGCTAGCAATGAACAGTAAAATGAAAAGTTAGAATGGTAACCCGTACGACACGTGTTTCTGCTCATTGGCTTCATCAGGACCACGTATGTGACTGTGCCTCTCAACATAAGTCGAGATGCACAACGTCACATACGCAGTTTCGGGTGTAACCTTAAGAAAAGGGAAAAAAAAATATATTTAACGAGGACCACAAACAGGAGCCAGTGCACCAATTTGTGGCTTCAGCCAAAAGACCCCTTTTTTGGGGGCAACAATTAGCGTCGCCGACGGAGGCAACTATAGCCAACTGTCGTGGTATCCTATAAGCCCAAGAGAAGAAAAACAAATGCTAGAAACTAGCGCGGATCGATACATAAAAAAGAGAGGAGAATTATTGTGGGCATGTCCGCTAGCAATGAACAGTAAAATGAAAAGTTAGAATGGTAACCCGTACGACACGTGTTTCTGCTCATTGGCTTCATCAGGACCACGTATGTGACTGTGCCTCTCAACATAAGTCGAGATGCACAACGTCACATACGCAGTTTCGGGTGTAACCTTAAGAAAAGAAAAAAAAAAAATATATTTAACGAGGACCACAAACAGGAGCCAGTGCACCAATTTGTGGCTTCAGCCAAAAGACCCCTTTTTTGGGGGCAACAATTAGCGTCGCCGACGGAGGCAACTATAGCCAACTGTCGTGGTATCCTATAAGCCCAAGAGAAGAAAAACAAATGCTAGAAACTAGCGCGGATCGATACATAAAAAAGAGAGGAGAATTATTGTGGGCATGTCCGCTAGCAATGAACAGTAAAATGAAAAGTTAGAATGGTAACCCGTACGACACGTGTTTCTGCTCATTGTCCTGATGAAGCCAATGAGCAGAAACACGTGTCGTACGGGTTACCATTCTAACTTTTCATTTTACTGTTCATTGCTAGCGGACATGCCCACAATAATTCTCCTCTCTTTTTTATGTATCGATCCGCGCTAGTTTCTAGCATTTGTTTTTCTTCTCTTGGGCTTATAGGATACCACGACAGTTGGCTATAGTTGCCTCCGTCGGCGACGCTAATTGTTGCCCCCAAAAAGGGGTCTTTTGGCTGAAGCCACAAATTGGTGCACTGGCTCCTGTTTATGGTCCTCGTTAAATATATTTTTTTTTCCCTTTTCTTAAGGTTACACCCGAAACTGCGTATGTGACGTTGTGCATCTCGACTTATGTTGAGAGGCACAGTCACATACGTGGTCCTGATGAAGCCAATGAGCAGAAACACGTGTCGTACGGGTTACCATTCTAACTTTTCATTTTACTGTTCATTGCTAGCGGACATGCCCACAATAATTCTCCTCTCTTTTTTATGTATCGATCCGCGCTAGTTTCTAGCATTTGTTTTTCTTCTCTTGGGCTTATAGGATACCACGACAGTTGGCTATAGTTGCCTCCGTCGGCGACGCTAATTGTTGCCCCCCAAAAAAGGGGTCTTTTGGCTGAAGCCACAAATTGGTGCACTGGCTCCTGTTTGTGGTCCTCGTTAAATATATTTTTTTTTTCCCTTTTCTTAAGGTTACACCCGAAACTGCGTATGTGACGTTGTGCATCTCGACTTATGTTGAGAGGCACAGTCACATACGTGGTCCTGATGAAGCCAATGAGCAGAAACACGTGTCGTACGGGTTACCATTCTAACTTTTCATTTTACTGTTCATTGCTAGCGGACATGCCCACAATAATTCTCCTCTCTTTTTTATGTATCGATCCGCGCTAGTTTCTAGCATTTGTTTTTCTTCTCTTGGGCTTATAGGATACCACGACAGTTGGCTATAGTTGCCTCCGTCGGCGACGCTAATTGTTGCCCCCAAAAAAGGGGTCTTTTGGCTGAAGCCACAAATTGGTGCACTGGCTCCTGTTTGTGGTCCTCGTTAAATATATTTTTTTTTCCCTTTTCTTAAGGTTACACCCGAAACTGCGTATGTGACGTTGTGCATCTCGACTTATGTTGAGAGGCACAGTCACATACGTGGTCCTGATGAAGCCAATGAGCAGAAACACGTGTCGTACGGGTTACCATTCTAACTTTTCATTTTACTGTTCATTGCTAGCGGACATGCCCACAATAATTCTCCTCTCTTTTTTATGTATCGATCCGCGCTAGTTTCTAGCATTTGTTTTTCTTCTCTTGGGCTTATAGGATACCACGACAGTTGGCTATAGTTGCCTCCGTCGGCGACGCTAATTGTTGCCCCCAAAAAAGGGGTCTTTTGGCTGAAGCCACAAATTGGTGCACTGGCTCCTGTTTGTGGTCCTCGTTAAATATATTTTTTTTTCCCTTTTCTTAAGGTTACACCCGAAACTGCGTATGTGACGTTGTGCATCTCGACTTATGTTGAGAGGCACAGTCACATACGTGGTCCTGATGAAGCCAATGAGCAGAAACACGTGTCGTACGGGTTACCATTCTAACTTTTCATTTTACTGTTCATTGCTAGCGGACATGCCCACAATAATTCTCCTCTCTTTTATATATATATATATATATATATATATATATATATATATATATATATATATATATATATATATATATATATATATATATATATATATATATATATAGAAGTTTCACAAATTTTTGTTTGGAGGCATTTTCGGCCGATACACATGTACAGTTATACAATGCAGTTCACAATATTTTATCTACAGGGCGCCACCGTTTTATACGCATATACACTTTAATTAATGACTTCGATTAAAGTAATATAACATACAGGGTGTCTGAAAAGTCTTACCCCAACTCCAGACAAATGTCTTTGCTATTAATAAAGATAGATACACCAAGTTTTAGTTGTATCTTAGTGGTTAATAAATATGCTTTTTTAAGTAATTTAACTTTCAACTCCCTTGAGGGGTGACGCTATGAAGTTGAGGTCAAAAATTTTAAATGCAACCTCCGTTGACAGGTGAATCAGGTGATTTTAGAAATACTTTTTTTTTAGAAATATTCGATAAAAATGTTTAAGATTTAGTACGGGTTTAAATTAAGATCTTCTATTTGCTCAGTTAGGTTTTGACAGGTTTTTGTCCTGCCATAATAAGTCGTCATTAAAAAGGTAAAAGTTATTCTAATATTTCGGTTATTTGCTTGATTTCCAAATGATTTTCATCTTGGAACGTGTTGCTAAAATGAATTTAGTTCTATTATTGTGGAAAGTAGGTACTAAAATTGCCCTTTCTTTATAAATTTGCAAAAAAAAACTTATGGTGTAAAACTTAGTTGTCCTGTTCTCATACTTGTCAGTTTAGAACTTTTGGTTGTCAAAGTAGACCGATCTGGCGTTGGAGAATCTGTTAATATTTAATTGTTTATCCCGCAGGAACTACCTATCCGATAGGGGTAAAAAGCAGCCTATATTCTTGTTTTATTGACTACTACCTGTGACCTCAGCTTTCTTGGTGTCAAGACGTGATTGAGTAACAAACAAACATATTTGGGCATTTTTAATACAGGTAAGGACTTTATAGCATTACCTAGTTTTCTGTGACTAAGCATTCTACAATTGTTTATATTTATCCATTTGAACTAAATGAAAATACATTGCACATCTGAAAGTTTAAATTGTCAGTGGCTGTACCGGATGCGTCAACGATTGCGCAGAGTAATTTTATGCCTTGAAGATAAGATTTGTCGACAATAAAACTTTGTGTTAAGGTATGGTTGGATATTCTGCGCGTTTAAAAAAAAATTTGAATTATACAGGGTGCGTTCAAAAAGTAGGGTGTCACAAAGTTAGATTTTTTAGATGGGACACCTTATATTTGAATGGATTTTTGAATTCTACATGCAATTTCATCACTTTTCACTGGTGGTTTAATATACGAAAAAGTCATAATTTTCAAGATAATTCGACTTGTAATGAAACTTTAGCATTTGCATGCATCTTTTTGTTGTGAAAATACTACTTAAATTTTGACTCTAAGCAATTCATAATTTGTATCCTAAGTAAATTAAGTAAAAAAAAAGAGATCCACATTGAAATAGTTGAAATCTCATTTACAGGGAGTTTTAACTTTATGTCCAAAGTCAGAAAACTTATACTTAATTAAAAAATGCCATTTTTATCAAATGGACCACCCAATATATTTTCCTGCCATCTTATAGCTCGTCAAAAACTCTTCACATTTTGTAGAGAATGTCCTATCCCTATCTCTAATAGTTTTTGAAATATTTTGATTTTTTGAGATTTTCTGTTCTCGTTATAACACCTTTTCTCAATGGATCTCAGTTGCCATGGAAAACAAATGAAAATAATGTTAGTGGATAGCACTACGAATGAGATGGGTTTTAAAGTTAAGCGTTTTTACTGTATAGTTTTTTGCCCGGTTATTAAGACTCAAAATGAATTGTTCCAAAAATTAACTAATCGATATGATTTATGTTTTGGGCGAGGCAGATAAAAATTGTCTTTTTGCCGAAAGATTATACAGGATAAGATATCCTGAGCGGCGAACACCCAGTCCTTGGAGTTTTCAAAATTTAATGGGACGTTTTGATCCAACCGGCAGTGTGGAATATTCCAAACGTGAAGTTATCAATAGAATAGCAACAAAATAGTGAGAAAGAACTCGAAATACTGTAAAAAGTTCAGGAGAATCTCCAAGTTAGTAGCCGTAAATTAGCTTTACTGTGTGATACGTCACCGTCAACGGCAAACCGAACAACGCTAAAGTATAAATACCACCCGTACCATATTGAGTTACATCAGGAACTTCACGATGAAGATTTTCAAAGGCATGTAACTTAGTGCCAATGGTTACGTGCCCAAATTGAAGTAAACAACATTTTAAAAAAATTATAATGTATTCAGATGAGGCTACATCTAGGAGTAAAGATGCTATCAATAGACACAATATGCATTATTATGCAACAGAGAACCCACACTGGGTCCACGGAGTTCAACACCAAAACCATTGGTCGGTTATTGTGTGGTGAGGCATTCTTCACAACAGAATTATCGGGCCATATTTTTTTAATGAGCATTTAAACTGATCTACCTATTTATTTTTCTTGCACGAAGAGTTGCCAAGACCATTGGCAGAAGTAGACTTTGATGAGCGTCAAAATATGTAGCTTCAATAAGACGGTGCTCCCCCCCCCCCTCCACTTTTACAGTGAAGCGAGAGAATATTTGGATCAGCACTATCCTCAAAGATGGATTGGCCGCACGGGTGTTGAAGCATAGCTACCAAGGTCTTGTGACCTTATCCCGTTAGATTTTTTCCTGATAGGGTATATGTCACACCACCTACTACAAGGCAGGACATGGAGAATAGGATTAGGGATATAAGTCAAACAATAACACCAGACATGTTATCCAATGTCCGGGAAAATATCATTAAAAGAATTGACATGTCTATTGAACAAGAAGGACATCTATTTGAATATTAATTAAGAAGAAATTGATTTTTTTTTGGGTGACAGTTACAAAAATAATGTATTCATTACGTTTTAGAGTAAATCTAAAGATATCTATGTTTGTATTTAGTTAGTTTTACCTATAGTTTGTTACTTATACCTCGAAGGGAAGTACCCATTATCTATTGTATTCAAAAGGTCAATCAAAATATTTCAAAAACTATCAGAGATAGGAATGAGACATTCTTTACAAAATGTGAAGATTTTTTGATGAGCTATAAGATGGCAGAAAAATATATAGGCTGTGATTTTAGTTAGAAATTTTCTGACTTTGGACCTAGAAATAAAGCACCCTGTAAATGAGGTATCCAATATTTCATAGTGGATATGTTTTCTTGACTTAATTTACTCAGGATACAAATTATGAATCGCTTGGACTCTTGGACTATTTTCACAACGAAGACATGCTTGCAAATGCTAAATTTTCATTTCAAGTCGAATTATCTTGAAAACTATGAGTTTTTCGTATATTAAACCACCAATGAAAAACTTATGAAATTACATGTAGAATTCAAAATCCACTCAAATATAGGGTGTTCCATTTAAAAACGTAAGATCAATAAAAAAACGTCCTAAAGTATGCAGTGGAATCAATCTCGCATGTCTTGAATTATTACTCTTGAAAGGTAACATAGGTAAAAGATTTAGGTGAATGAAAACTAGAACTGTCAAGTTCTGAAGTTTTTATTTTTAAGAAAACTAAATATGGTAATCACTGCAGAACAAAAAGCTGAAGAAGCGAAAGTTACTTTAGAAATAGTAGAAGGGTTGATGGCGAATGAGTTTATTCAACACGGGACGCCATTCAGGATTTCTAAACAGAATTTCCACACTTAGTCATGGATTTCGATCAGTCTCGCCAAGTTTCTACTAGATATGTGGCTTTGTTTAGAGAAACAGGACGTGTGAATAACAAGGAAGGCAGTGGAAGACCCAAAGTTCGCACTGCACAAAAAGTAGAAAAATTGAGGCAAATTGTTAACGAACACCCACAAGTAAATGTATCCTACGGAAGACAGCAAGTAAATGTATCCTACGGAACCTGCGATACAATCCTGAAATGTGACCTGTATATGCACGCTTATCGCCTAAGCTCAGTCAAAGAATTGTTGCGAAACGACAAGGCGCAGCATACGCAAATTGTGAGAGTGGTTTATGGGTAATTTGCATAATAATGAAAACTTATTTTAAAAAACCCTTTTTACTGACGAGGCATGGTTTTCCCTTTCTGGTTATGTAAATTCTCAACAAATCAGAATGTGGTGTTCTGAAAATTCACATTTCTGAATTCACAGAATGTTGGCGTGTGGGCGGCCATATCGAATAGAAGGTTAATTGGGCCGATTTTTTTGGAAGGTACCCTCAATTCGGCGCGATACCGTAATGAAATTTTAGAAAATTTTGTCAGCGCATTAGACGATAAAGAAATGTGACAAGGCTACTTCCAGTAGGACGACTCACCAATTCACGTAACTGTTGATAACTAAAATTTTAAAACTTTTTGAAGACCGAGACATTAGTCGTAATATGCCAGTTAGGTGGCCACCGTGGTCCAGCGATCCCTCGCCGTGCGACTTTTTTTTATCCCCACACGTTAAAAACTCGGTTTTCAAAACCCCTTGTGGAAATTTAGAAGATCTACGGGCTAGAATTACAAATAAATTTCAGGAGATTAACAACTCCCCCCACGTGCTCACTAATGTTTTTGATGCTGTAAAAAGAAGGATGAGAACATGATTGGAAGTAGAAGCTGGACACTGGACACGTCTCTCATGTGGTTTAAATTTATGATTTTCAGGTTCTTTGTTGTATTTTTTTAGGTTCTATATTATGCAATGACAATGACAATAATGTAATTTTCTTAAAAGTAAGGACTTTCGAACTTGACAGTTTTAGTTTTCATTCACCTATACCTTTTACTTATGTTACCTTTCAAGAGTAATACTTCGAGACATGCGTGATTGATTCCACGGCATACTTTGAGGCTTTTTGTCGTACGTTATATTAAACCAATAGTAAAAAAGTTATGAAATTACACGTAGACTTCAAAAACCGATTCAAATATAGGGTGTCCCATTTAAAAAATGTATCTTTTTGACGCGTGTGACTTTTTGATCGCATCCGGTATAATTCAAAATACCTCTTACGATACATGAAACATCAAAGAAACCGACAAAGCTTTCGCCTGTTATTAATGACACCCTGTAAGTTGATGCTTTTGAAGAGAGAATTGTTTACCCTTCTAGATTATCAGTTATCAGTGTCTAGTGCATAGAAATCCCAAAATATTTTTCATTTTGTAATTTCCGCTAATCGCTTGCCTTATTTCTCTAAGAAATATAAAATATAATTTTTATATCAGCGACTATTAAAATCATGAATATTGTGGACAAAAATATAATAAATATAATTTTATACAAAAAAATGATTTTGACAACAAATACTGTATTTATCTGTGATTATCTCTGTATTATTGTTGTTATTATATTGTGTGGAAATCTACTTTCATTTATATAACCCTACTTTTTGTTATTACTTATGTCTGGGTTCACAATGCTAGAGTTGGCATCATTTTAGGGATTGTCAATTTAATAAGTTATAAAGTCACTTTAACTTGTAATGCTACAAAATATAAAATATTCTTGTCGGATAACCGCTATCATGAATTAGTTAATTACGTACGAAGGCGTAGAAGGGCCAAGCTAGTTATTTTTTTTTAATTTCGACTTTAAACACGAAATTTCAGGTTTAAACACGAAATTTCGAGTTTAAAACACGAAATTTCGACTTTAAACACGAAATTTCGAGTTTAAACACGAAATTTCGAGTTTAAACACGAAATTTCGACTTTAAACGCGAAATTTAAGTGGTCTTTTAGCCGAAACGGTAATTGATTTGTATCTTAAATACTGCGCCCACTGAGTTCACTCATATCTAAAGCCCATATACCCCATTGAGAATTAACTCAATTAATACGAAATACTTTGAAATTTAGCACCGAGTACTATCTAACCTGACAAGGAATACATTTGAAATAATTAAAGCTTAATATACTCTGAGGAATAATTAAAATCTATTTGCTTATATTACTGTACGGTTCCAAATTCAAAGAAGCCCCAAACGATATCATACGAAGTTTAAAAACGAACTTACTGGAAACATGCTAGCACCCACTTTATGGTAATTACGTACGAGTAATAAAACAATAACTCGTACTATCTGTATACCTCTATTATTCTACAATATACACATTTGATATACAAATGAATTTGTCTTTCTCCCGATGTCCCTTAAGAAAGTAAACACCAGTATGGGCTACGCCAACCAAAGAGCAGGGCCCTCACAGAGCCTTGCACGACAATATTTATTTAAAACTCAGATAATAGATTGTTGTGCATTTTTGTACCTGTATACGGAAGATGCATAGACTGTGGTAAATAGATCAAAGAAATTGCAACTTTTACAGGACATTGAATAATGGCAATGAGAATATGAATTATATGTTATTAACTATTTTTTACTTTAATAGAAAGCTCGATTCAAGGGCGGAACTTATTTGATTATGTTTTATATATCAAAGATAATAGCTATAAGTAATAAGTAACAAGTCAAATGGTTGAAAAAAATCATTTTAATTTTCATTTATCATTATACAAACATAAGAAACTACACTAAGTGAATAACAAAGTAAGAACATAATACTTTTAGTGCTTTCTCTAGAGATAATTTCTTAAAAACATATTATTTAGAGAAGAGCACGTAGAATAAACTTATCAAACTATTTCTAAATAATATATTGTGTACATATTTCCCATTCAAAATCCTTTTAATACAAATAGAAACATAGTTCTAAGATTACATCTACAGTTTGTCTGTTTAAGTTCTTACCATATGGAAAACATTTTTATTATTATTTTTACAAAAATAACTTATCCTTCATAAAAAGTTTAGCATGGTCTAAAATATAAAATATAATCAGATTTCGAAATTTCCCAGTCATATACGAGGTTTTTAAAAATAAATATGAATCTTGCTCATGAGTGAAGTACCTTTTTTCTTATCATTTTCGAGAATTTCTATAAAAAAAAAATATTTAGAATAGTAAATTAGATTGATATATACAGTTACCTATTTATTCGTTAAACATTTGACAACCTTTAGGTTTCAACGTTTGTTTAAATGTGAGAGACAAGGTAGAGTTGAACTCGTTTATTCGGACTTCCATTATCTATAGTTTATAAAGATACACGACGTTTCGGTTGGTAAGTATCTCCAACCGTTGTCAGTTTCAGTTTACACTTGAAAACGGTTAGAGATACTTACCAACCGAAACGTCGTGTATCTTTATAAACTATAGACAATGGAAGTCCGAATAAACGAGTTCAACTCTACCTTGTCTCTCACATTTAAACAAACGTTGAAACCTAAAGGTTGTCAAATGTTTAACGAATAAATAGGTAACTGTATATATCAATCTAATTTACTATTCTAAATATTTTTTTTTATAGAAATTCTCGAAAATGATAAGAAAAAAGGTAACACACTCATGAGCAAGATTCATATTTATTTTTAAAAACCTCGTATATGACTGGGAAATTTCGAAATCTGATTATATTTTATATTTTAGACCAAGCTAAACTTTTTATGAAGGATAAGTTATTTTTGTAAAAATAATAATAAAAATGTTTTCCATATGGTAAGAACTTAAACAGACAAACTGTAGATGTAATCTTAGAACTATGTTTCTACTTGTATTAAAAGGATTTTTAAATGGGAAATATGTACACAATATATTATGTAGAAATAGTTTGATAAGTTTATTCTACGCGCTCTTCTCTAAATATTATGTTTTTAAGAAATTATCTCTAGAGAAAGCACTAAAAGTATTATGTTCTTACTTTGTTATTCACTTAGTGTAGTTTCTTATGTTTGTATAATGATAAATGAAAATTAAAATGATTTTTTCAACCATTTGACTTGTTACTTATTACTTATAGCTATTATCTTTGATATATAAAACATAACCAAATAAGTTCCGCCCTTGAATCGAGCTTTCTATTAAAGTCAAAAATAGTTAATAACATATAATTCATATTCTCATTGCCATTATTCAATGTCCTGTAAAAGTTGCAATTCCTTTGATCTATTTACCACAGTCTATGCATCTTCCGTATACAGGTACAAAAATGCACAACAATCTATTGTCTGAGTTTTAAATAAATATTGTCGTGCAAGGCTCTGTGAGGGTCCTGCTCTTTGGTTGGCGTAGCTCAAACTGGTGTTTACTTTCTTAAGGGACATCGGGAGAAAGACTAATTCATTAGTATATCAAATGTGTATATTGTAGAATAATAGAGGTATACAGATAGTACGAGTTATTGTTTTATTACTCGTACGTAATTACCATAAAGTGGGTGCTAGCATGTTTCCAGTAAGTTCGTTTTTACTTCGTATGATATCGTTTGGGGCTTCTTTGAATTTGGAACCGTACAGTAATATAAGCAAATAGATTTTAATTATTCCTCAGAGTATATTAAGCTTTAATTATTTCAAATGTATTCCTTGTCAAGTTAGATAGTACTCGGTGCTAAATTTCAAAGTATTTCGTATTAATTGAGTTAATTCTCAATGGGGTATATGGGCTTTAGATATGATTGAACTCAGTGGGCGCAGTATTTAAGATACAAATCAATTACGGTTTCGGCTAAAAGACCACTTAAATTTCGCGTTTAAAGTCGAAATTTCGTGTTTAAAGTCGAAATATCGTGTTTAAAGTCGAAATTTCGCGTTTAAACTCGAAATTTCGTGTTTAAAGTCGAAATTCGTGTTTAAAGTCGAAATTTCGTGTTTAAAGTCGAAATTTCATGTTTAAAGTCGAAATTTCGTGTTTAAAGTCGAAATTTCGCGTTTGAACTCGAAATTTCGTGTTTAAAGTCGAAATTTCGTGTTTAAAGTCGAAATTTCGCGTTTGAACTCGAAATTTCGTGTTTAAAGTCGAAATTTCGTGTTTAAAGTCGAAATTTCGTGTTTAAAGTCGAAATTTCGTGTTTAAAGTCGAAATTTCGTGTTTAAAGTCGAAATTTCGTGTTTAAAGTCGAAATTAAAAAAAAAATAACTCGCTTGGCCCTTCTACGCCTTCGTAATTACGGCATTATAAATAATTTGGAAAACTTAAAACTTCCAGATGTTTAAAATAAGGTATCGCTAAACTTTATAACAAAACATTCGAAAATGGCATCATAAACACCATTCGTAAGATACAATCGATCCAACTCAACGGCAACCCTGCATCTCTAATGCTTATTTATAATTTTATTTTTAATCATATAAAATATCTAACATCCGCACCATTTTGATGTCAAAAGTCTAAGAAAAAATTGAAAATATGTTACAAATGACTATAAATATTTTTAAAAACTAAAAGTATTTTTATATAATTTATATTTATGGAAAATTTTTTCTGCAGTATTTAAAGAGAACTCCCGTTTCCCAGTTCTAATTTTAATTGAAATTGCTTCATTTAGTTAAAAATAGAAATATGTGAAAAGGAAGTTCTTTCTAAGTTTCGGAAAGGCAGTGGTGAGATTAGTGTTGATTACCGATGATCTTTTTTAACATTTTTTTTAATTAAAATTAAAAGCTCGTGTCAAACTTTGTTGCTACTTTAAAGAGTAGATATTGTTCAATCGCTAAGTTCTCTTTATTTTAAATTGCAGACCATATTATTGTTTGTTTGCCAAGAGTATTTATAAAAATACGTAATTCGGTAAAAAATCGCTTTAATTATGTCTTTTTCTAGTGTCAGAAGGGATGGCAATGGCAATTTAGAAATAAAGAATACTTTCTATTAAACAATGTCTACTTTGTGAAATGGTTGGAAATTTTTACATAATCTTATTGTTTTTACTAAAAAGATGTTAAAAAACTAAAAAAAAAAAGAAAACAAAAAACCTTTAGTCATTAAAATACATCAGTGGCTGCGTTTAGGACCAATTTTCATTTATATAAATTCATTCGTAGTTATATAAAGGTACATAAGGACTGAACTAAATATGAGATATATAAGGATTTGCCGTATTTTCTTTCTGGTTAATTAATAAACAATCAAGCGTTCGTTCAAAATAAAGTTTACCCAGATAAACACAAGGTCTTGTGGTATTACCCTGGATAAGTACGTGTAGTGCCGCTTTCTAGTTACCTAGAATCAATGATGAATTGTTTAGATTTTTTTTTAAATTGAGTAACCAATAAGATAATAGGTATTAAATTAATCTCTTATAACGAGAAAATTATTTTTCAAGTGGATAAATAGGTTCTAAGTACTGGATATAAGCCGTTTTTCGATCTATAAATTGAAAAGTTTAGTTGTTAATTTTCAATCGTTCTTTCAAAACGAGTTAGTAAGTACGAGTACCTTTAAGCTATAATCATGTCCCATTCCTTACATTTATCAATCTTCGTGCTGCTTAGCGCAGTGTTAGTGGGTAAGATTATTTAATTATTTAAAAAATATAATCAATTTTGTATTTTGACATTATTTGTTTATTGGCGACTATTGCTTATAAATATATTATTATCTACAGTTTCAATATGTTTGTAAATTTTTACCTTAGTATTTCGCCACTATTGCTGATAAATATATAAAATTTCGGTTTCAATTACGTTTTTGATTTAACCACTATATATAATTATTACAGTTAATAATGTAATACAACATAATTTTTTATGTTATTAAATAAAAACTTCACATAGAAAAATATTGATAGCATCGAAACTAGAGGAATGCCGATTTTTAAAAGTAGTTTTATTTCATGAGTCTTAGTTGCTACGTAAGTATTATTTAGGATACTAATTAAACCACATAACCCACAAAAAACTGGATAAAGTAATTGGCTTGAATTTTTGTTTATTGTTTATAAATTACAATTTTTTTTTTAATTTTTTATTGAAAATATTTGCTTCAGGAGTCTTTGGAGCACGATCCTGCTACCTATGCAATTCTTACTCAGACAGGGATCACACTGCTTGTGTCGACCCCATGAGCCCTTACCCAGCAGTCAACTACACAGTTTGTCCGGACACATATGTTTGTACAAGAGTATCATACATTACCCGTAAGTAATGCTTGTTTTGTATTTAATATTCCTTTGTCCAATATGCACTACTGGACTAACTTTTATTATCTCCATGCAAGTTTAAATAATAGTTTGTGGGAACCATCAATACGATATCGGTAATTTTTGCAAAATATCGATTGATGTAAAACATGCTATATCAAAAGCGATCTATGTTGGGTTAACCGGGCTTATTTTATTGAAGTTTTGTTTATTGATTCTAAGGTTTTCTTACAATAATAAACACAAAATTTAATATGTTTATGAGTTTTATATTCAGGTATAATAATAATAATCCATAATAATAGTTTCTAACATTCTTAATTTTATTGAACACACCATAGATATTTGGCTCGGTTAGAAATGATTCTATAAAATAATAATGTGCGTCGAGTCCCAGAATATCACTTCCCATGTTTTCTAATAATGAGTCGGTTTAAATGTTTCCGATTAAGTGAGCATTAACGTAAGTAAAGGTACACTTTAGAACATCACCGCTGAGGCAGCGCGCTGCCGCTGCCAAGACGGCGCGCTGCTATAGCGGTAAGCGATCCGTACTGCTCCACATGCAATTAGAGCGAATAAATTTCGAACTTCACTGCCGCTACATTGGTGGCGCCGCAAAAGAAGCGGCAGTGAAGTTCGAAATTTATTCCCTCTAATTTCATGTGGAGCAGTACGGATCGCTTACCGCTATAGCAGCGCGCAGTCTTGGGAGCGGCAGCGCGCTGCCTCAGCGGTGATGTTCTAAAGTGTACCTTAAGGTAAACGCCGCGGCTTACGCGGTTACAGAACGGCGCGCTGTTCTGTAACCTTCTCTTTCAAAAACGGCTAATTTTACTGACTGTAATTAAAAACATATCTGAAAGCAATATACGTTTGCGATTCTTAAAGTTTTTCATATAGATATTTTACTTCTCCTTTCGAAGTAACATAAAATAATATACCGGTATATTACGCCATACTTTTATAAGTATCGCTAAGTATTGGCATTTAAGAAGACAAAACTTTTAAGAAGACAAACCCCGCACCATTTTTATGAGTGAATTTATGTTTATCCATAAAACGGAGACCTAAATATAATTTCTGAAAAGGCAAAGATTTTATTCACAAAAATCTTTTAGCTTTGATACAAAATTTATTATAATCTATTCCTTTTCTAACGTTAAGCGTAGAGGATGATACAAAATTTTTCATTTTTTAGAAGTAATATTCTTATTAAAAACCAAGCCATTTAAATTTTTTTACGAAAATCGTAGGTATTATTAAAAAGCCCCTTTAATATCCCTTCAAATGACTTTGAAAGCTCTTAACATTTCCGAAAAACACTAAGATCCCCAAACAGCAAATTCTCAACAATGCGTTACTAAAATGACTTTGAGTAAATAAAATAAAGTAAATCAAAAAACTATTGTGGACGAAAATTCAGAGTAAAGTGTTATTACTAAAAAAAATAACTGAAAGTTTTAGTTTTTAATATTAGGTATTTTTATATAAAATTACGTAACGTTGTCTGCATCCAAATTTGTTACATAGAATTGGCTGAAAATGGGTTGTTTCAATTTCATCCAATTTTATTAGGAGAAAATAAAGCTCTTTCCTTTCTTGGTGCAGGAATTGGATGTTTTAAAAGCAGAGCTAAATATTAAACTTCCGTATGTAAATTTATGCTCAAAAATCACAGCACAAAACTATAGCTATTAAAATTAAGTTATTTCTTTTAACTATAACAGACGGCCCTGTAAGAAATGCCTGTTTGGTAAGCTTAAAAATATACAGAGAGAAAGCAAAATAAATCCAATTGTTAATTTTTTTGCAGTTATGTTTCCTGTAAAATAATATTTATTTTTAATTTATTAATATAAAGTCTTATATAGTTTTAAAATTATATAATCTACACATATGCTACTATCGTTTTCGAGAGTGTTGGCTCTCGACTGTGAAGGGTCCTAAAACAAACAGGTACAGTAACATATGGCAACTAATCTTTATTATCGGACAGATTATAGGCCAACAAATTTACTTGTAAATGTATAAAGTACAGTTCCTAGGTTCATAAATTTTTCGACAGTTCATGGTCAATGGCCATAACTTTTAAAAACGATAGGTTTGAGAATTTTTTATTTCACAGAAATATTGAGGGTAAACGTTTCTTCTTTCTACAGTATTTCTGCAATACCTAAAATATTTTTTTTTAGAAAAACAATATGTAGTTTCAAGAGGATGTGATCCATCTGGTGACACTTGCAACACTATCTATAGACAACTCGCCTCTTACTACCCGGATCTTGCAAGTTTCAACTGTTATTATTGTACTTCCAACTACTGTAACTCTGCTGCCGGATTGGCAGTACAAGGACATCTTCCAGAAATTAAAGCTGTAGAAGTGGCTAAGCCATAAATTACTCTCTTCTGATTAGTTAATAGATTTTAAGCATATTTTAATAAAGAAAAAAGTAATGAAACAGTTGTGATTGTTTACTTTTTATTTCATTATTAACTCTCTCGATATAGTAATCAACTCTCTATTTAACCACAGAGTTAGATGTAACTAATCCTAAATTAATATGATACGCAGTTACCGAACGACTAAAAAAATCCTGAAGAATTAGCTACTACTCTGTTTGCATACATTTTAAGGTAATTGAATGATAATATTTCTCCTTTTGTTTTTGTCAAATCGTCTGGAAATTGAACTAAGCTCAAGAGAATGACAATATTTGTAATATATCACGGATCACGGCAGTAGTTAATTACAACGTTATTTGAGATAGTTAGAGATGTTGCTGTTTCTAATAATATAAGCAGTTAAGAACCAACGTCCGCACTTATAAATTAACAAAAGAGAAAAGGCAGGAAAAAAGAATACGATATACGTTATCGCAGTGTTCAGATTATGGAACTTCTTTTCTATAGAAGTTTTTCCTTCGTCACCTAACTTTCAATCCGCCGAGACCATAGAGAAAATATATAATAGAGAAGTAATGTCATTTGCGAATGTGGCAAATTTACCAAGCTGAATCCGTAAACACACACGGTCTTCTGCGGGCTTGCGCCTTGTTGAACGTTTGCCTTGTGATAGACAGGACCGTACTTCAAAATTTATTTCACATGACGTCAATCGTTTATCGAGTAATAAATGCTAAATATATTACTTGTAATTATTCTTTTTATTAATGATAACAATGTAACCATTAGTGAGATTTTAACAAAAATTGTATAGTTTGTTGGCTTAAATCTGAGTTTTCTTGCTATACAAAACTGTCGATAATTCCTCGAAAATAGCTCAGTTTATACATATACAGTGCGTGTCTTTAATTTTTTAAACGTTACATTTACAAAATTGAAAGTTGAAATAAAATATAAACATAGTATTCTAAACAATAGAAATAAAATATGCAACTGTTTTAAGAAGTAAAATAGTAAATAAAAAAATTACCAAAACTATGTGTATATTTTATTGGATTGGCATCCCATCCTGTATAATTAGTGAACAAACCAAGTTCTATGGTAAGATGTAAATATTTTTACACCTATTTACAGTGTGTGCACTTGATACTTTGGTGAAAGCGCTACTTACTTACGGCCCCATGTCCATCTAATCCACTTATATCTTAACGATCCTTTGGCGAAAGCGCTTTTTTCTGTCGCCATCCCTTTTAAAATACTCCCCTCTACGCTAATCTACTAGTATTTTTAGTGCCCCTTTGACGAAAGCGCAAATATGCCTTTTGGACACTCACCCGTCTAATCCACTGATATCTTAGCGATCCTTTGGCGAAAGCGCCTTTTTCTTTCGCCATCCCTTTTAAAATACTCCCCTCTACCCCAATCCACTAGTATTTTTAGTGCCCCTTCAGCGAAAGCGCAAATATGCCTTTTGGACACTCACTCACCCTTATGCAATATAGGGGAAGGAGGCATTGACACTATATATGACCTTCTTACACCATATTACCCCTTATACAATGCCCCTAATACACACCCACCCCATCAGTGCCTTTCTGACACCTTGACCACACTCAATATACGTCACTGATAACTATTTCTACTTCTCCGTGTGTGTGTTCACTTCAACACCGGAGTGCATTTAAGATAAAAGTTAGAACATTTATTTGGTTAGAGTTAATCTTAATAACTCAAAACTTAAAAGTATTTTTGCAAATGGAAATAGCAACTTCAGCATTTACAACAGCTGTATTCCATGTGTTTCCTTCAGTGATTACAACTGGGTCCGGTTCTGATCGCCGAGTTGCGTCATTGAGTTCAACAACCACTTTTGCGAAACGTCCCGAGTGCGCATGCCTCGAGAGAACCGTCGTTTAAAAACCTGACTGGCGCCATATGCGTACAAACGCACTTTTTCGCCCATACATTGGACGGATTCAGCTGGTGTCGCGAATACGTTATGATGGTCTAAATATATTTTGTCTATGGACGAGACATGTCCTCAGAAAAGAAGCAGCAAAGCGTACTGGCTTCTGTTTGTGGTCCTTGTTTGTGTTTGTTTTCTGAAGCTACAATGCTGCACTCAACTGCATGTGAGAATGAACGTATCGGCTTATGTTGAGGCGTACTACTACATATGTGTGATGCTATTAATCAGAAACATCACTTTTTCTTCTGCTGTTTTTCTACAGACGTGTCCAACCTGAAAATTTGGGACACTGTTTTTCTCTAAACTTCAAATATATACTTAAATGAAATATAATAGGCTTGAATGAAGTCAGTGGTCCAGTTAACCCACTTATTAGCTGAAATCGGATATTCCTTCATATTTGCACCTCGCAGGGAAAAACTTCCGTAAACACCTAATGTATGTGCTAATGGTACCAATTACTGTATTTTTTAACATTTTTAAAAAATCTGCAAATGTCCTGGCACAGAACTTCTTTCGCGAAATGAAGCTGATTATAATAGAACTCGAAAATGAACACTATTTCGTCTCTCATCAACAGTAACAGGTAAGTTACATTAACCATTGTAGTAAAAAATTATGGCGTATACGTACTATTACAATAATCAAATACATTCATCGTAAAAATGGACATTTTTTTTTTAAATTCCCTACCATGTATAAAAATATTATTTTCCACATAGAATCTTCTGCTCAGTACAAAATATATATCGTTTAAGCTAATGTAGCAAAATAAATCAGTTTCTTTCACTCTGTATGTATGAAAAATATAAATTGTAACCGAAACCTTTATGTACATTCAAACTTAGCAGTCCCAATAACCCTTATTTTGGCAAGAAAATTTTTTAAAAATTTTAAAAAGTGGTATAAGTAGTTAGTTTATGTTTAACTTAATACATTTTTGACAAAAAAGTATTGACACATTAAATAGTAAAAAAATAAGGGCCGTACCTTATAAGATACATTACTAAAAAATCGCAGCAATAAGCTTATTATGTTGTGTATACTATAGGCGACATAGTTAATGACAGATTAAAAAACTATATTTAATAAATATTCTTTAAAGTTTAATTTATTAAATAATATGATAAGTGTTCTACAGTAAGAACAGACTAAATAACTAAATAAAATCCTTAGGAACAAGGAAATCGGCATATAAACCGTAATATAACAGTAAGAAGTAATGACAATACCTTTTTAGTGGTGAAATGTATAAAACAATGTCTGTTTTTAACTGGACAAAGTCTCGTCTCACATCTAGAGCAAATCCAATTAGTTTCCCCTGTTTTGCACTCTCGACACTAACCTTGAGTGGAATAAATAGGAAAATGGTCAACTTTGTCCTTAGATACATCTAGTGGTGGTCTAGAAACAACAGCTTTTTATTTTTTTTTACATTTTCCACATTTTCCGTGTTTGCTTTTCTTTTGTTTATTCTATTTTTCATTTTCAGTGTTTGTGCTATTAAATATCTAAACTCTTTTAGAGACAATTCTTTGCCCTCCGTATCTAATAAATGTCTATGCCTGCGGTTAAGTAACCAAGCATTGTTTATGCATATATCTATCACTATCATTTGAGCAAATATTGATAAATACCAAGTACGTGATTTTAATGGAATTCGGTATAGAGAAACTAATATATCCATTAAATCTACTCCTTCCATATGAGCATTATCGTGTTTTACAATGTAGGGTACGTCTACTTTTGATTTTTGGTTTTCGTTATATCTTTTTGCAGTTGTAACTGGCTCAGTAGATACATAGGTGCTTGCTAGGGAAAATGATTTGTTGTCATACCATTTTACACAGGTAATTTTGTTTTCATTGTCATTTCTATGACAAAAAGATCCTCGACCTTTCTTGCGTAAAACCTTATCGTCTTCCAAATCACAGTTCCTCAATCTGTTTCCTCTTATAGTACCTGAAGACAAAATTCCATAGTTACACCTTAAAACATACAAGAGTTCCCATGAAGAGAAAAAATCATCAAAATAAGCTGCTGTGCACGCAGCATTTTTTATGGAGTGACAAACCAATGACAATTTTAGCTCCCAATCCCATATTCATTTATTCTTTCGAAAATTTTTGGTTCTGCGGTATCTTCTCTTTCATAAACAATAAAGTCTTAGACAAATCCGAATACTCCAACTCTAACAAATACCTTCAATCCCCATTTCTTTGGCTTAGATTTTATAAATTGCCATTTTGATCCTGCTTTTTTACCTTTATATGGTACCATCATTTCAACTTGTAAACAACTTCGCCTTACTATATCCAAAACTGGTCTTATTTTAAAATCCGGATCATCATTCTGATTTCTGTTATTGACAAAATGAGTATAATATCTTATGATTTGTTGATACCTTTTCAAAGGCATTATTTCTGCAATATCTTCATATCTAAATTTATTGCTCCAATAATCCAAATAAGATGGCATAACCACCATACCCATTAAAATATGGATGGCGATAAAATCACAGACTTCGTCGAAACGTTAATAGATTTCCCTGTTTATTGGACAGAGTAAAGATTAGTATTGGTATTGTAAGTTGTGTAAGGTCGTCCGAAAAAAAACATTTTGAAATACTCGAATGGCGTCTTCAGCTCGTCTGGTGATAAAAATGCGTCGTCAGGTATATCAGGATATTCAAATTCTTTATTTGTCCAAGTGAATTTTAGGTCGATCTTCTCTTTTTTCTTTTTTACATTGTTATTTCTGTGTATGGCTTGGAAGATCTTTCTTTTTGTCCTCTTCGTTCTTTTTTGTGTTACTTTCAGTACATTTTTTCTTCGAACGTGATCGTGTTTTTAACTGTGTAAATATATATTTATGTGTTGGAGTGATAGTATATGTAGGTACTCTAAATTGTTTGGGAATTGGTATTTTAATTATTTTTAGTTCGCAAATATCTTCTCCATCGTGTTTCTCAGAAGCAGTATCTGTGTCTGAATTATTAAAAAATGCGTCATCCAGCTGATCTGCAATTAAACTAGGAAGTGATGGAGCCTCCGACGAAAATGAGTATCTGTCTTTATCACTTTTGCTTAGTATGTTTTCATCGTCATCGCTTGGTTCATCTAAATCTGATGTACCAGGTGGAATTAAGGCTAGAATTCTATCCTTGCGAGTCAAACGCATTTTATTTGTTGCGTATATCTAAAAAATGCTATTTTAAAATAAAATAGCTCATCTCGTATTACTTATTTGTGTTCTTTGCCTAACAAATTATTTTAAAATTAAGCCTCCTATAATTGCTTATGTTAACGGTAGGGTGCAAAACAAAATGATTTATTTCATATGTTTTTTTGGTAATGTGGAAAATAGGATACAAAACAAAAGTGTAGTTTGTTGTTGTAGACAATTGGTAATGTGGATTGATTATAAGATACGTATAAAAAATATGGTATTATTTGCAATAAAAAATTATTGCCATTGGGTTTAAATATAAAACAGGTGCCAGTTTTTGTTGGATGCGCTGTGCAGTTTTGCATGTTGCGAATGATATGCATTGACGCAAGTCATTATTGATGTTGATTGCGTCAACCAAACAAAAGTTACCGGTGTGTGTATTGCAACAGGATTCCGTGAATAGAAACTGTGAATCTCTGCAAACTTTAATACGCAGTGGGATCCTTTACAGCCTTTTGAGCACTTTCAATTGCCACAGCCTGACTTGAATATAATCGCTCAACAACTCGTTTCACAGCCTTAAAATGAAGTATATAATAGTTTACTGCCTCAATCCAGGTCCCCTACCTAGTTATAACAGGCTCTGGAATCTGGAGGTGGAGGTGCCCGGTAATATTTCAGAATACTACCGTAAGCCTCCTGGGGCTTTTAAAAACACTTTTAATACTGACTGGCAACATATCCACATTGGGATAATACTTCCGGACTAGTTCTGCAACGCGAGATAAAGCGTGCGCTAAACAAGTGACATGAATAACGGCACATGTCTGTTGTAATATTGGTCCAGCCGCCATCATGTAAGCTGCGGCGTCGGTAAGAAATAATATACATTTGTCTTAATTTACGTCATAGCGGTCCCCCCATAAGAGCCTCAGACTGTCGTGGATAAGGTTGGAAATATTATTCGCATTTGTAGAGTCCAGTATCTTTGAAGCTAACAAATATGGTTGTATGGATATAATTTCCTGCAAACCACCAATACGTTGGCAACTTTGGCGCCACGTGCTTTTGTAGTTCGTCAACACACACCCGAATGGATTTTCCTTCTAATTGGGCGCAAATGTTAGAAATAACATGTTCAGCCAATTGAGGGACATATGTTGTTCTGAGGGTAGTTGACTTTGGCAGTTGCACTTTGGAATATTTCCCCCCTACAAGTTCCTTAAACAAAGGGTTAGCTAACTGATTACAAGGAATGTTGCACCCACCATAAATTTTACTACACCCAAATTAAACAGTATATGTTTGCGCCCGCCGAGGTTTAATAATTCGGTGTGTTTCCGCGAAGAAACATATTTTGTAATCACAGATTTCTGTGTCGCTGCTAGTATGTGTTCTTTGCCATCAAATGATAGGTCAGGATATCCACTAATCCACGAATAAGCGGTATTTGACGAACGCATGCTGCTTCACCATTTCGCGGGCGCGATAGCACTTAACTATTCAACCCGTGTATAAACACTTATCGATCGTTTAAGTGAATTAACCTACCTTCCGAGTTCATAGCTGCGCACACAGAAATTTTTATACGTGGATAATCGAGCCGTTTGAACGTGAAAACGAAATAAGTAATAGCGAGCGGTTTACAAAAAGAAAATGTGTGTGTAGGGCAAAAACTGTCCTGTCCTGACAACATCAGAAATCCCTACAAATATAGTTTGCCTATTTACAATAGCTTCTAAGCAACATATAAAAATTGTCGTTCCACCCATATATTGCGCAAAGTAATACTCAAAAACTGAAACAATGCAAGGACGGGTAGGAAGGTGACTACATTAAAAAGATAGATTTGCGGCACACATACACTTATTACGCAGGTTCGACTTGCACGACCGCTTTTTTTTGTCCGATAATGCGTCATTGTTTTATATACACAAAATGCATGTCTAAATACACTGCCAAAATTGTTTATTTTTTCTTTACCTTTTCACAAATAAAATCCAACTCTGGCATCACATCCAAATCGGCGGGGTCTCCAAAATATAACTACTAAAATTGTAATATTTGGCTCAGATAAATAGCGCTTCCATTAGAGCAACTACAAGCAAAATTTTAATTTCTGCTCACCCACTACCTAGGTCAATAAAAGTGTCTTTATATACAGGATGTTTCAAAAAAATTGTGCGATCGCTTAAAGGGAGATTATTTGAAAGAAACTAAGGCAAAAAGTGCATGTGAACATGGGTCCGCAGATGATTTGTTTTAAATATCCATTTATCCACACAGTGCCAACTGTGTGAAAAAATACATCCTTTTTATCCGGAACTGTCTTTTCAGATGTTTGATTGGTGAAATACAGAATACAGGAAAGCCATTACGGTGGCGCGCCGAGACAGCGGTTGGTCTTTGCCCTACACACGCACAATGTATGAAGCCAACAAAGGGCTAGTTGATGAATGAATGCCGTTGTGTCCTCTTGCTGAAGGTAAATGGTGGGGACCAGTTCTCATCTATATTTGTGGCATACATTTGTCGAATAAGAGCAGATATTTCTCAATCGCTAAGTTCTCTTTATTTTGAATTGTCGGCCATATTATTGTCTGTTTGCCAAGAGTAGTTAGAAAAATACATGACTAAGTAAAAAATCGCTTTAATTTTCTCTTTTTCCAGTGGCAGAAGGGTATGCAGGTGGCTATTCAGAAATAATGGGCACCTACTTAAGTACTTTACTATCAAACAAGGTTTATTTTTTGAAATGGTTGGAAATTTTTACAAAATATTATTGTTTTTACTGAAAATAAGTTTAAAAACTTCAAAAATAACCGGTCCTTAAGTCATTAAAAAATATCAATGGCTGCGTTGTTTTAGGACGAGTTTTCATTTATGTAAATAAACAATTCACTCATAGTTGTATAAAGGTACTTAAGGACTGACATAAATATAAAATATGTAAGGTTTTACCATATTATTTATTCTGGGTAATTTATAAACAATTAAAGCGTTCGTTCAAAACAAAGTTTGCCCTGACAAACACACGGCCTTGTGGTATTACCCTCGATAAGCACCTGTAGTGCCGTTTTATAGTTACCTAGAAAGAGTGATGACTTGTTTAGATTTTTCTTTGAATTAAGTAATCAATAAGATAATATTAAATTAATCTCTAAGTATTAACGAGAAAATTGTTTTTCAAGTGGATAAATAAGTACTGGATACGAGCCGTTTTTTCGATCTATAAATTAAAAAGTTTAGTTGTTAATTTTTAATTGCTCTTCCACAGCGAATCAATAAATACGAGTACCTTTAATCTATAATCATGTCAAGTTCCTTACATTTATCAATCTTCGTTCTGCTTAGCGCGGTCTTAGTGGGTAAGATTTTTTTATTATATTTAGAAAATGTAAACTATTTTCTGTTTTGACATTATTTGTTTAGTATTTGGCGATTATTATTTTTAGATATAACATTACAGTTTCAATTATGTTTATGAATTTTTTAATATATTATTTGGCGACTATTCCTGATAAATGTAAAATTATGGTTTCAATAACTATGTTCTTAACTTAACCACTATGTATAATTATTACAGTTAATAATGCAATACAACATAATTTGTAATGTTATAAAACAGAAACGTCATAGAGAAGAATATTAATACTTTATGGAAACTAGAGCAATGCCAAATTTTAAAGGTGGTTTTCTTTCATGACTCTTAGTTGCTACATAAGTATTATTTAGGATACTAATAAACTACATAAATCACACAAAGCTGGATATATTGATGGAGTTGAACTTTTGTTTATAAATTATAAATTTTTATTGAAAATCTTTGCTTCAGGAGTCTTTGGAGCACGATCCTGCTACCTATGCAATTCTTACACAGACAGGGATCACACTGCTTGTGTCGACCCCATGAGCCCTTACCCAGCAGTCAACTACACAGTTTGTTCTGACACATATGCTTGTACCAGAGTATCATACATAACCCGTAAGTAATGCTTTTTTTGCAGTATTTAATATTCCTTTTCCAATATGCACTACTACTTTTGTTATTTCTATGTAAGTTTAAATAATAGTGTGTGGGAACCATCCATAATAATAGTTTCTGACATTCTTATTTTTTTTGAACTCACCGCATGTATTTGGCTCGGTTAGAAATGGCTCCATAAAATAATAATATGCGTCGAGTTCCAGAATATCAGGTCCCATGTTTGTTAATAACGAGTCGGTTTAAATGCTTCCTATTAAGTGAGCTTCAACGCAAGTAAAGTAAACCTGTGTGTAACAGTTTCGTTAAAAACATATCTGAAAGCAAAATACTCTTGCCGTGTCTGTCTGTTTGTGATATTTTATTTCTCCTTTTGAATTACCATAAAATATGCTGGTACAGTATACCTAAAATAGGCTATACTTTTATAAGTGTAGCCACGTATTGGCCTTTAAGAATACAAAACGTTTGAGAAGACAAACACCGCACCGTTTTCATATATTAATTTATATTAATCTATACAAACGGAGACCTAAATAAAATCCCTGACAAGGCAAAGGTTTTATTCACGAAAATGTTTTAGCTTTGATACAAACTTTATTATTTTTTAATAACAATATCCTTATTAAAAATCAAGCCATTCAAAAAACTTTTTTATGAAAATCGTATTAAAAAAGAGCCTTTTTAACATACCTTTAATTGAGTTTGATAAATCTTACCATTTTCGAATAAACGGTATACACTAAAATCCCCAAACAGAAAATTCTCAACAATAAAATGACTTTGAGTAAATATACTAAAGTAAATCAAAAATAATTCATTACTGTGAATGCAAATTCGGGGTAAAGTGATAGTACTAAAAAAAATAAGTGATGGTTTTAGTTTTTAATATTATTTTAATATTAAATTAACGTTATCTACATCGAAAAATCTGTTACTTAAAATTGGATGAAAATAGGTTGTTTCAATTACATCCAATTTTATTAAGTGAAAATAAAGTTATTTTCTGTGTTGTTGTAGTAATTGGATATTTTAAAAGTAGAGATAAATATTAAAATTCTGTATGCAAATTTATGCTGAAAACCACATCAGTATACAATAGCAATTAAAATTAAATTATTGCTTGTAACTAGAGCAGAAAGTGTAGACGGCCCCGTAAGAAATGCCTAGTAAGATTAAAAATATGATAAATACAGAGAGAAAGTAAAATAAATCCATTTGTTAACTTTTTTGCGGTTATGCTTACTTTAAAATAATATCTATTTTTAATTTACTGATATAAAACTTATTTAGTTCCAAAATTATATAATCTAAATAAACGCTACTATATCGTTTTCGAGAGTTTTATCCCTCGACCTTGAAGGCTCCCAAAACAAAACAGGTACAGTAACTAATCTTTATTATCATATAGATTAGAGCCCAATAAATTTACTTATAAATACATTAAGTACAGTTCCTAGGTTCATAAATTGTTTTTTGACGGTTCAGGGTCAATGGCCAGAACTTTTGAAAACCTTAGATTTGGGAATTTTTTATTTTCCTAGAACTGTTGAGGGCAAACATTTCTTCTTTCTACAATATTTCAGCAATACCTAAAACACATATTTTTTTTCAGAAAAACAATATGTAGTTTCAAGAGGATGTGATCCATTAGGTGACACTTGCAACACTATTTATAGACAACTCGTTTCCTACTACCCGGATCTTGCAAGTTTCAACTGTTATTACTGTACTAGCGATTACTGTAACTCTGCAGCCGGATTGACAGTACAAGGACATCTTCCAGAAGTTAAAGCTGTAGAAGTGGCTAAGCCATAAATTTAAGACTTTTCTAATTAGTTGATTAAATTTTAAGCATTTTTTAATAAAGCAAAAAGTAATCAAACGGTTCTGATGGTTTACTTTTTATTTCATTATTAATCCTCTAGATGTAATGGACCCTATATTTAACCAACAGAGTTAGGTGTAACAAATCCTAAATTAATATGATACGCAGTAACCGACCAACGAAAAAAAATCCTAAAGGATTAGGTACTACTCTGTTTGCGTACATTTTAAAGAAATTAAATGATAATATTTCTCCTTTTAATTTGTCAAATCGTCTGGAAATTTAACTAATATTGCATAAGCTTAAGGGAATGACAATATTTCTAATATATCACGGATCAAGTCAATAGTTAATTACATCTTTTGAGAAATTTATAGATGTTGCTAATAACATAAGCAGTTAATAATTAACGTCTGCACTTACAAATTAACAAAAGAGAAAACTTAAAATAAGATATACGTTGAAAAACATTTCTTTTTAATACAGTGTCCAGATTATGGAACTTCTCTGTCAAAGTTTTTCCTTCCTCACCTAAATTTTAATCCGTCAGCCTTATCCTCAGAAAAGCAAAGCGTACTTGCTTCTGTTGGTGGTCCTTGTTTGTGTTTGTTTTATCAAGCTACAATGCTGCACCCATGGATTTATTAAGAATGGATACGGGATGATTTAACATTCTTTGAAGCCAAAACAAACCATTCTAAGCGACACTGTAAACACAATTTGTAAACATTGGCCACATCTTATTTTACCTTGTATTTTTGTACAAAAAATACGTTAGAAGCATCACCAGATTTACTAAAAGTAATAAATGGCCTAAAATATTTTATTTTTCTGCTAAATAATAATAAATTTAAGTTAATAAGGATTTATTATTTATAGGTTATATTATTTCTAAAGGTTTATTTAAAGTCGCTCCGAGTCATTTATAAATCTACAAATCGCACTTTTTCTGTCCTTGTTCATTAGACAAAGACGTACGTGTAACCGAGTGTTCAGATCGAGGTTCAGCCTTTTTCATAAGCAACCAGCCCAGACAGCAACACTTCTGAGCTCCAACACTCCAATGCTATTTTATCTCTTTCTACTACCATTCTTGGTTCAATTACGTAGTTCGTAAACTAAACCCCTAGGGGAAATGTTTTCATAACAAACAACAAATTAAGGCTTCACGTTCGATACGCTCACAGTATACGGACATCGAATCCTTTCTAAATAAATCCATGGTTGCACCCAACTGCATGTCTGAATAAACGTGTCGGCTTAAGTTGAGGCGCGCAACTACAAGTCGATGGTGTTGCGCACATACATATGTGGTAAGCCGAAAAATTATGTTTTCTAGGTAAT
This sequence comes from Philopedon plagiatum, assembly GCA_963971165.1. Classification (NCBI taxonomy): domain Eukaryota; kingdom Metazoa; phylum Arthropoda; class Insecta; order Coleoptera; family Curculionidae; genus Philopedon; species Philopedon plagiatum. Next base: position 80,681,169 of record OZ020192.1, on the reverse strand, counting down.
CGGGCTTAAAGTTTAAACTGTTTAAAAAAAATTAATATCTAATATTAAGTTTAAAATAGTGTTAGTGTATTAATTATCAACATATTTTTTTTTATTTGGGGCTACTTGTGTTAGTTCACACGCGCATGGGCACTATCAATTATCATACCATGAAAATGGTACGGGTTAAGCCACAATTTAAAAAAAAGTGTTTATTAACTGATATCTATTTATTCATACAATGTACAACTAAAAGATAAATTTGTAAAATGTATGAAGGGGGCTATGCAACTAGTACGGATAGACCGCCTAATCGCCCCCCGAGGGGGCTCTATAAGGTCGGTAATATCATCATTGTCATGCACCGAAAGGGGGCTCCATAATGTCGATAATATCATCATTGGCATGCCCTGAAAGTTTCGTGTTTCTAGAGCATGTATTAAGGAAGATATCACACTCCTACGGACTGATGATGCAGAATAGACCGCCCTTCGTAACCGTATCGCTATATACATACAAACACATATTACATATAAATACAATATGTACGATTTCGCTGAAACCCTACTAAATTAAACTTGTCATCTTTCGATCGGCTTTGAACCATACATTAGATAACATCATCTTCCTGAAATTGTCGAGCTGGATGAAGATTGTTGGCGAAGCATCATAGAAAGGCTATTCCATGAGGTAGTATACGGGGTAAATCACAATGACGGGTCTGATTTAAATTTTGCTTAGATTTGTTATTAATTGAGAACGGATTATTAGATTGAAAAGAGTGATGTGGCAATCGAAAGGGGAGGAAGTAAGCTATTTTATTTGAAAATAATTTCGACATTTCGTTGTCATGACGACGAAAAATTTGCTATTTCCGATATTTATTGAGTTAGAGAGCTGAAATTTGATATATGGGAAGAATTCGGTCAATCATCCAAAATTATATGTGTAAATTTTGATTCGCATAGTTTCTATAGCAACGATTAAGGATAAAGTTGACAATTTCTAACTTACGTACGGCTGATATGATTGAAAAGAGTGAGGTGGCAATCGAAAGGGAACGAAGTAAGCTATTTTTTTATGTGAAAATAATTTTGACGTTTCGTTGCCATGGCGACGAACAGTTTGCAATTTCCATTATTTATTGAGTTTTAGAGTTGAAATTTGATATCTGGGTAGAATTCGGTCAATCATTCAAAAATATTTTTATAAATTTTGATTCCGATGATTACCATACCGTAGTTGGTCGTGTTTAACATGTGGTTTAACGTCAATTCAAGTATTTAGATTTAAAAAAGAAACTTGTTAAATCCTGTATTTTCATTAATTTATTAAAATTGCTATTATTTTTTAAACTACAACACTACTTGTTATCTAGAACTAAAACTGCTTAGTTTTTAATCGCTTGAAGATTAGTTGTCTTGAATTATAGTATTAATACCAAATAAAAGTCAAATTTAAAAACAAAACATACAAAACTTCAGGTAAGAAAAGAGTTAGTCCATTTTAACACTTTTCGTTACCTAAAGTTTTGTATGTTTTGCTTTTAAATTTGACTTTTATTTGCTATTAATAAGCCAAGACAACTAATTTAATCTTCAAGTGATTAAAAATAAAGCAGTTTTAGTTCTGGTTAGGATTTTCTGTATATCTAAGATATCAAGTAGTGTTGTAGTTTAAAAAATAATACCAATTTTAATAAATTAATGAAAATACAGGGTTTAGCCAGTTTCTTTTTTAAACCTAAATACCTGAATAATTGACGTTAAACCACATGTTAAACACGGCCAACTACGCAAAATTAAAGTTTAAAATTAAATAGTTCGATTTAAGTGCTAAAAATAAAAAAGAACTTTAAAGTATTATATATTTTTGAAAAGCTCTCGAAAGGGATCACTTAATGGTTAAGAAATATACAGGGTGTTCCATTTAAAAAAACATATATTTGGTTAATATCTCGAAAAATATCACATCTGATGAAAATCTAACCCACACGTAGAAAACTCTAATAGGATTCATGTTTACTTTTTTAATAAGTTACAAGATAACTGAAATGCGAGGGGGTCCGAAAATGGGAAAAAATCAATTTCGTCCTGTATGTCAAAACCGAAGGGGGCCATGAAAAATATTTTTATACCATCTTTCGTTTAGCAACACTTCGCGAAAACCGCAACCCTCTATCTTTAAGAACAACCGAGATACCCTGCAATTACAACGAAATCCGGACACCCTGTACACAGAAAATATTTGAGTCCAGTCTCTAGTGATAACGCTACTGAAGAGGGTAAGTGCTTCACACATTTTTCACAATTATCACTGATTTACTTCCTTTATTTTCTTTTTTTGTTATATTTTACTTAGTATGACGCGCACGCCTATGTCGGGGGGAACATTTTGGACGGCGCTATTTATGATTCCTAGAACTAACCATTTTCTGTCTTACCCAAGGCCGGCCGCACGTTGCGTCGTTGCCAGCGTTAGGCAAAAGTACAAATAGATGGTCTGGCGCCGAAAGAGGGCGTATTGCACCAGGGCTTTTTTTGCAAAATCGTTTTTCCAGGATTATGGACAAACTATTCAATTTTTACTTTTACTTGTTTTTACCAGCATGTCTAAATTAATACCCACGAGGGCTGTATTACGTCTATATTTTAAAGTATCTTTTATTTCAAAAAATAAAACTTTAAAAAATTAATATTTCAGTTTTTGGCTCTATAGCGTAATAGATAAAGTAATTCTCTGTGACATTTATATCTAAACATTTTTTGATATAATGCATATTAACGACAAAAAATTGGAAATACAAAAATTGTTGGTGATGAATCCCCTTAACAAATACCGACCGAACCAAAAGCACTGGAAAGTATAAAATACTGTTTTTACATATTTATAACTAAGGTTAATGGTAAACTTAATTTTGTTAAAATTTAGGTAATTTGTACAGCGAAATTTTAAACTTTGAAGTCGGCGCAATTTTAAAGCATAATATATAGGAGTTCCGAATTATAATACATTAATAAATTGTTAACACAGAGTAATATTTTCAGTTATTTATTACTGAGCCTAAAGCCTAATGGTAAGTCTAACTGTGTTCGACTTCAAGTAATTTGTATATCAAAGATCTAAATATTAAAGTAAGCGCAACTCCTTGCTAATTTTTTTATGAATCATTACGAATCCTTATACTGTGAAATTGCACCGACTTCAAAGTTTAGAACTTCGGTGTACAAGTTACCTAAATTTGAAAAACAAATAGGTATACCATTAACCTTAGTTTTAGATAAGTAAAAATATTTTTTCAGTGCTTTTCCTTTTGTGAAGTTGGTTCATTCTTTGAAAAAAAATTATTTCTTTCTTTCAGAGCAGCCTTCCCCCTTCATCTTATCTCCCTGTCTTCAAATTTGTAATGTTATTGTAATATTAGATTTTCAGACCTCAATAAATCCAAAAATGACATACCTATTAATTGACAATTAAAAAAAAATCCCACCCGTTTCATTAACCCCCGCACCATCACCGGTTTTTTGACATCCGTTACTTAAAATTGACTTGTGACGTCAATAACCCCGAAAATGGCACATTCCTTAACATTTTTGGAGAAATTGTCAGGCGCTTCGTTTTATACCCCCCCCCCCTCTCTTCCGGCGTTAAATTTCTTAATATGTTACAAAATTGGATTTGTTGACCTTAATAACCCCGAAAATGATATGACTGACATGACAATGACACAAACATTTTTTAGAGAACTTGTCAATCGCTCCTCCCCCCTCCCGGTTAGTTTTAACACCTGTTACAAAAAATTAGGTTTCGCAACCTCAACAACCCCGAGAATGGCATATTTATCATTTTTGAAGAAATTTTCAATAGCTTCTTGTTATCCCCTCTCCTACCATTTTACCTATTTCAAACTAAAAATGTATATCCAACTTTTAGACATAATGGCGAATGCGCCGCAAACAAATTTCGCCTCTAGCGCTATTTTGAGGGTCAGCTAAAAGAAGTTTCACATTTTTGAAGTGCTTGGAAAATGCGTGACCTTGAACATTTTCAAAATTTTTGTCTGCGGCGCTGTAGGGGTGCCCATATGAAAATGTCTTCTATTGGTCTGACGAAAAGGTGGTAACCAATGAAAATTAAAAATACCTTAATATATTTTAATCCACATTAGATATGGATCTTTTATCATGCCCACTTCACTGATCGTAGTGTTTTAATTTTGAGTAATGTTTCCACAAATAAACATGTTTTTCTGTAATAAATTTTTATTTAATGAAAATCAAAAATTTGCTCCGGCTCGTGTTATTTATTTCATAATGTTGAATTATTAATTTTTTGAGGGTTGTTTTCAGTATTTCAGAGCGACTTTGGTATTATATTTATGGCGTTTGACTTTAAATTTTTCTATTAGTACTACCGTTACCGTAGTGAAATTATTTTCACCCTGATTCGTCTTCATTCGATAATATTTGTTTCCGCACGACACCCCTAACGTAGCCGATCTTTCTCTCTCTTCCCCATTTATACTCGTTCGTGAAAATGAGATGTTTGAAACAAAGACTGTAGCGCGTTTGTAATTTTGGGATAACTTTGAAACAGGTGAAGATACATGTTTTTTTTTAGCATTCGTTTTATGACATAGAGTCGTATGGCGCTAACTTAAAAGTAGCGTAGTAAGAACAATCTCTTAAAAAATTGCAAAAATAAAATTGAAACTGAAAAAAATACCAAAAACTATTTCAATTATCTTCACAAATACTAATAATTTTTTTTATTATCATGAAACAAGACCGCGAAGAAGAAAATAGTTAATATACTCCGAGCAAAATGTCTTAATTTAATTGGTGTTATCTTAAAAAGAGGTTCTTTGTGGTTATGCAATATTCCATACACATAATTACGTATCTGCATAAATATAAAATACTTCATGTAGTGTGGCAAAAATATTAGCTTTAATACACCAGAGGGAATATAACCTCTATATAAAATTTATTTTGTGGTTAAATACCGTTGCAGCCACTATATTCTTGTTCCACAGTTTTAATAAATTAACTGTACCTATACATCACAAAATTGATAAAATTGCATAATCGCCATACAAAAGTTATATAATGGTTATGTGCTAGCTGTTTTCATATACGTATTACTACTATATAGCGAACGACGAAAAAATGTTGAAGCAAAGACGTAGCCTTTGGAAACAATTGCTAACCAGTCACGTGACGTCCTGAACATCCCTCATAAATCACCACGTGATTTGCTCAGCCAGTGAACTCAATACTACGTCCGCTAATCAAAACACCAAATACGACAACATGGCCGCTCGCTCCTGTCATATTCAAAAGTTCCAATTTGAACCTGACAGCAAAAATTCTACTTTTTTTCGCAAATAACAAATTCCCAGTGCGCTCACTATTATAACTCCTAAATTTGGTAGAGGCGCTGCAAGTAGGAACAGAGATATACAACTTTGACATTTTACCAGCCGCCACTGGCTAGGGGCATTATTTTTAAAGTTTTACCTCTTATTTGATAGTGGAATGATTCGGACCAGCGAAAGAAGGGGTTCGATCCATTTTTAGATTATTTATTTTGTTGTTTTCTTATATTGCCGGCTTAATCTCATCGCCATGATAATGGCGACTCTGTGTATGGTGTCTTATATTTATATCACTATTCGGAAACGTATGCAGCTATGAATCAGATTAGCTGTATGAAGAAGCAATTCATAACTGTCAAAAACTTTTAATAATATTGAATTTAATGTTTTGTTTTCAATAACGCAAGTTGTGAGGGACCCTCTGTGATACGAATCAGTGGCCTGTAGCTTCGTTACCTCATGGCGTATCAAATCTTGAAGAAAACTTATACCTTCATTTCTCCTAGTATCGTTGTTTCTAAGATTACTTTTAGAACATTTTGATGGGCGTGGGTAAGCGGATTCATTAAGACTAGTGTCAAATAAATTTGGCACTGCATGTGTGCCAAAAGGAGTTGGCGGATATCACTTTGAGGGAACCCGAATTACTTGCGTAGTAGGGAAGCGGTTAAGTCTAAAAGAGTCATATAAAAAATTTTAAAAAATTAACCTACAGATAATCCCCAAATCTACTAAAAAGTTTCAAATCTAGAAGTTTAAAATATACACAAGAATAGTAACAACACAAAGGAATAAATAAATCGCTAGTACAGTAAAAGACCGCCAAGAAGAACTTAAGGAAAAGGGAATGATTTTGATTCTGGTGCAGGTGCCCTCCTGCTACCGTGGTTTCTCAGTCCTTACCCTTCACCAGGCAGGCTTACATCTAGAATGTCTGAAGAACAGATCACAGATCACGTTTTGCCAAAATGAAAATCAGACCCTTGACTCCTATCGTTGAGTTTTGTATTGCACAAACTAGACTACCCGTAGGCTGCAAACACAACATATGTCGAATTTGTTACGTACAGTGGTACACTTGTACTTTCGAAGAAATTCTACATATTGTGTTACCAGCAGAATGCAATTTTGGACCACACAACACCGGGTGAAGCAGTTCGCGCGAGCCAATACATCTCGTTCATACAAAACTGGATGTGATACTTGATTCCGATAAAACGTGGTCTGTTCTTTAGACACCCTGGGTGTAAGCCTACCAGATGAAGGATAAATGCCTAGAAATTGCGTAAGCAGTAGACGATATGAATTAGAATAAAAAGTAGTCCCTTTCTCTTGACCTTTTATTCACAGTCTTTTATTGCACTAGCGAGGAATTTGCATCCTTGCATCACAATAACGTTGAAATTTTTTTATAAAGTTACAAACACAATTACTAAAAGAAAATTTAAGAAACTGCACTGAAACAAATCCCTAGCAATAAAAAGATGTCTAGCAAAGCCAAAAACGGAACAGAAAATTAATTTTCAGTTCAGTGGTTTGGTTTTCGAGATTATACACTACAAATGACTTATGCGCACGAATGGCGAAGGAGTGAAATGTCTGTGATTTGCTGGTGAAACCGTGCCAACCTTAGTTAAGTAATTTTTTATTGTTTTTTTTTTAATGCGTAAATTCCTGGGCACCTCAAAATTGACTATATGACGCGGAGCGGATAAATATAGAATACTTCATCAAAAAAGAACGAAAGAAACTAGCTTCGTGCTAGGAAAATTGCATACACGTGTAGATAAGAGAAAATTTATTAAAACTAAAACTGTTAGACGATATTCTCAAATTTTTATTAAATTTTTTAACCCTGACACTGGTTAGATTTTTTGCGTGCCACTGAACGTGACTGGAAGTTAGAAATGTGCAACTGGGCAAGGTATTTGGATCAGTTTGAAATTAATTCAAATCCTCCAGAAGGGATGTGTCAGTATAACAACACTCTTTATCCAGCGTCCAGCGTCAAGCTTTGGTTTGGAGAAATGGAGAGTGGAGAATACTATCGTAAATATAACTGTGACAGAGATTGATAGTGCGTACATACAAGTCATTAAAGGAGTTGGTTCTAAACCTGAAAGTAACTGTCTACTACAACAAACATGATTTGATTGGAAAGGGAGCTATTGATCCAGGTATAGGCATTGTGAGGAAGACAGAAAAAAGAAGGTTGTTGAAGACTGCAGCTTGCTATACCTGGTGAAAAGCTCTAACTATCCCTAGGGCAACAATAAGAGCTCCGCCGTGAACTTCAAGGACTTGTTCTAGTTACATGTGACAAAATTGGACAAAGTCTTGCATAGGTAATTTTTAATCACATAGGAACTAACATGTAGGAAGACACAATAAAATAATAATATTCCCATCAGCTGTGATATTTTCTTTAAAATATTTTAGCACGGATGCAGATGAACGGTTAATTTTTATATTGTTGTTTAATATATCTTTCAGTGAATCATGGGACATTTTTAGTTTTTTCCTAAAACTGAACAATAGTAATTATTAATATTATTTATTATATGTATGTCAAAATAACCTGTTATCAGTTTAATTTAAATTAAACTTCTTAAAGTAGGTAAACAAGTTTTAAACACTATATCTCAATCTTATCTAAAATTAAGCAAATTCGTGTAATTGTTTTTGAATTTCTTGATATGTTGTGAGTCTAATATTCTAATTTAATTTTATATCCAGGAAATGCAGGCACTTTAATGAAAGCGCGATTTAAAAAGCTTTGCTATGGATAAGCTCATCGAGTACGATTTAGTGTGCGGCCATAAAGTGTTTAAACTAATAATACTTCTTATTCAGATCGCTTACGAATTATGACACTACTTGTGTTAATTTAAGGGTTTTGTTATTCTATCAGTAAGTGAAGCCAATGTTGGCATAAAAAAACACTAATGCAAATAATGCCATTATTCGTTTATGGCGATCTGATTAGGAAGAAACATTTATTACGGTCTGGCTGACCTGACTTCTTGACGACGCGAAGCACGGTGTGGCGAGTATATGGAGAAAGATGACAAAAATCAAAATTCGCTTAATATTTCTTTGATAAAAAAAATGTTTGCATTAGTATATTGTAAAACGGAGGAATTTATTAAATAAATAGATGTTTGGACATTTGGGACAATATAGTTTTACTACAAATTCTCTTTTATGTCTTAATCATAAGATTTTTAAACTTGTATATAGGTACTTGTATATCTTTATCAAAGTACGATGTGTAAAGTCGGTTACAAATCGTTCCAGCCTCAAGGTGTAGTAGAATGTTAACTCTGTTTTTACATAATATACAGGGTATCCGAAAAGTCTTAGTATGGGCAAAAATCTTTGCTATTGCTAAAGACAGAGACACTACATTTTAGGTGTATCTTATTGGTTAATAAATCTACTCTTCTTTGTAATTTAACTTTTTCAACCCCCTAAAGTTGTTCAGAATCTCCACAATGAACTTCTTCGAAGTAATAAAGTCGATTTTGGAACTTACTTCTCACATCCTCGAGAAGTAACACCGGAGAGCTTCGAAAATGTGAGAAGTGTGAGTTCCAAAATCGACTTTTTTACTGCCAAGATGGTGGTCATTTTGAACAACTTTTAAAGTAATACGAGAAATAAAGGTATTTAAATTTTAAATTTTTTGCGCGATTATTAATTTTTAAAGGCTTTCCATTTAACCCTCCATCACTCGCGCTATGAGCGTTTTTCTCACGCCTGAAAATAATATGCAAATTCTATGAACAGTAAATCACATATACTGCTACCCCCACTTCTGGCTGACTTTTTACGGCTCCTCATCGATATGCATGGGCGCGTGCAATATTTAGTGTGGATTGGTATTAGATATTGGGCACTTGTCAATCATCTGCAGACCTCCGTGAGAGTTTCTCTCATCGCGCGAGTTCTAACGCAGTATATTTTTTCTGATCGAGTAAAGTTTTGGTAAGCGAATCTGTTTTTTCTTTATATATGCAATGCATTCTACTATAGTGAATATATTATTTTAGATTGTAAACAATGAGCAGAGGACGGATTCTTGCAGAATTAGGGCGACGTGAGCTGCAACGTTACCATTTGCACAGAGCATACCACCTCCACATGTCCAACATGTTGTGGTGTAAATAATAATAGTGATACTTCAGATAATTAGTTTTTTCCATTAATGTGTTTCTACTTTAGCTTATTTTTGCATAACTTTTATCTAGAGTTAAATTAAAAAATATATACAGTGTGTTTTTTTTGTTTCGTTCACATCGTTGCACAAGTTTATTTTTAGTGTTTACACGGTACTGACAGTTTTATTTTTAGTATGCATTATACAATAAACTCTTTAAAATTACCAATAGTTTTGTTTTAAGTCCAAAAAAAAAATTAAAAATAATAATAATAAACAAAACTTTGAGATGATCGTCGTGTGAGAGAAACTCTCACGCGCGAGTGCTCGCGTAATTTTTTAGGGCGCGAGTAACGCAGGGTTAAAAACGAACTAAGATACGGACGGATTCGCCGTGTGTTTCAAACTAGTTTTCTTTTCACCTCTAACGTTGTTTACATCATATACCCACACTAACTAAATAATCAAGAATAGCAAAGGTCCGTTTATTTTTCTTGCATTTTCCCAAATTTCAAAATAGACTCCATTACTTATGGTCGGAGTTGACTCTAAAGAAAATAATAACCGCTATGTAGGTAAACCAAGGCAATTTATATTCAAAAACTATATTAGCCTATTATGCTATAGAAAAAAAGTATCGGCGGTGTTCAGCGGTGTTTTCTCTTAAAGCTTAATTGAATGAAAGTAAGTAATAATTTTTGGATTTATAAACAACCCAAGTACATACTTAGCCGTTACTGGCGACTTAAAGAACTTTATACTGCAGGCAATAAGAAAAAGTGCAACTTTAAATAATACACAGTTATTTTTGTTACTAACAGCAGCGTCCAATCTCTAAATAAAAACGCAATTTTTTAAAGCGTATTAAGAACAAGTTTATTTATGGTTTGTTGATAACCTATGAAATAATGCGCAGTGGAAAATACCTACTTTAAGTAGTCTGACTAACGGTAAATAAAGTCTCACGACCAAATTGCTGATATGTTTTTTCTGTCTATTTTTAGATTTTTGTTAATGGGGTGGGGTTAATTTGCTAGGGCTACAGCTGAGTTCAGCAACCGCAGTCAATTCGAATTTGTAACCAGGTCTGCAATTTCATATATTTTTCTTCTTCGTAGGTCTTGTAACCCTGCCAAATTCAAGGAAAATTACGCCAAACCATTTGCGTAAATTAGCTAGCCAGGAAATTGGTCTTTGCCTGGGCCTCTCCTTTTTCCACTTCAACCTGCTGAAACATTTGAAGCAATCGGTACTTGATGAAGTTTCTCATGATACACTAGCGGAAACAATTAAAGGATCAAAAAAAAAATCTCAATTTTGTACGATTTTTCAAATGGCTGGATCTTTGGTAAAAATGGTCATATTGGAGTGAAAAAAAAATCAGTTTGAAGCTTGAAGTGTCTAGTTTAAGGATCTTGCGATAAAAAATTTTTCCAAGCAACAATTAGCGCAAAATCCTAATGAATATCATGGAAAGAAAATTTTTCGAAATTTTTTGCAAACTTATTTTGCGTGTACGGACGTGAAAATTTTTTTTCAACCTAACCACTATATGGATTGGATAGGCTGTTCATTTAGCTTCACTTTCTTTTTGTGTCGGCCTCGATACGACCATTCCTCGCTGAGTTATCAGACTTTGAATGAAAATGCGTCATTTTCTCTTCTCTCAGCAATATCTCAGGAACCAATGGTCCCGCAGAAAATGGAAGGGGGGTTTCGGAAACTTGGATCCATTCTCTACAATGCTCTGGCATGTTTTTTCAGAAAAAAAAAATTTTTTCATCCTTAACATGACTTTGAACAATTGTGAAAAACAGGACTCTTTCAGGTCTTTTAGAAAATCACGTGCCACATTGAGACTATTGGGAACATGACTAATGTTAAGTGTGCATCTTACAGGCCATTGTACCCCTAAAAGCCCTACAGAGTTTCAACCTGATCCATCAAGCCGTTTTATTGTTTCATTCGATTGAATTTGTGAAAAAAGTGAACGATCGCGTTCTTTTGCCTTGAGAGCTCATAATCTTTAAAAAAATGGAAAAAAATTTCTCGTAATTTTTTTTCACAGTGTTCTTGCGTAAAGCGTTTGGAGTCATGAAAAAAAAAATGTTTCTGAAAAATAAAAAAAAAATGTGTTTCTGAAAAATGGAAAAAAAATTCTTTTGGAAAAATTTCTCTTATTGAAGCGATCTTCACAAATTTTTCAAAACCACCGGCATTAGAGTTACCCAAAGCGTACCAGGTGGAGGTAGCACGGTCGGATTTACGCTCCTTTGTGTGTGTGTTCCCTTAAGAGACATGAGACCCGGTGGTTCGTCATTTCCACCTTATGTCATGACTCCAAACTCATTCTTTAAAGAGTGTGTGTTTATGTGTGTGTACGTTTTAATCCGTTCAATAACGGGTTTTGCCGCCCCTGCTCTCTAACAGCCCTCAATCGTTCGGCCATATTGATGCATCGGGTTATTTCGGGTTGCGGAATGGTGTTCCAAATTCACCTCTAAGTTGGCAATGTTATGGAAATTGTTATACTCCCTCTGCAATCGATAGAGAATATTGGGAAAATGACTAATGTGAGGTGTGCATTTTACAGGCCATTGTACCCATGGAAGCCCTACAAAATTTCAATTTGATCCATCAAGCCGTTTTTGTGTTTCATTCGATCGAATTTTTGAAAAAACTGAACGATCATGTTTTTTTGCCTTTGGAAGCTCATAATCTGTAAAAAACTGGGAAAACAATTTGTTCCTGATTGTTTTTCACACACTTATTGCGGGAAGCGTTGGAAGTCAAGAACAGAGAAATTTGTTTTTTGATTTTTCGAAAAACAATTTTTTTCCAATTTTTCAAAACAATTTGTTTTTACGTTTTTAGAAAAAAGAACTTTCTTTTCATGACTCCAAACGCTTTCCGCAATAGAAATGTGGAAACAAATTAGGAGAAATTTGTTTTCCATTTTTTTACAGATTATGAGCTCTCAAGGCAAAAGAACGCGATCGTTCACTTTTTTCACAAATTCAATCGAATGAAACAATAAAACGGCTTGATGGATCAGGTTGAAACTCTGTAGGGCTTTTAGGGGTACAATGGCCTATAAGATGCACACTTAACATTAGTCATGTTCCCAATAGTCTCAATGTGGCACGTGATTTTCTAAAAGACCTGAAAGAGTCCTGTTTTTCACAATTGTTCAAAGTCATGTTAAGGATGAAAAAAATTTTTTTTTCTGAAAAAACATGCCAGAGCATTGTAGAGAATGGATCCAAGTTTCCGAAACCCCCCTTCCATTTTCTGCGGGACCATTGGTTCCTGAGATATTGCTGAGAGAAGAGAAAATGACGCATTTGCATTCAAAGTCTGATAACTCAGCGAGGAATGGTCGTATCGAGGCCGACACAAAAAGAAAGTGAAGCTAAATGAACAGCCTATCCAATCCATATAGTGGTTAGGTTGAAAAAAAATTTTCACGTCCGTACACGCAAAATAAGTTTGCAAAAAATTTCGAAAAATTTTCTTTCCATGATATTCATTAGGATTTTGCGCTAATTGTTGCTTGGAAAAAATTTTTATCGCAAGATCCTTAAACTAGACACTTCAAGCTTCAAATTGATTTTTTGTTCACTCAAATATGACCATTTTTACCAAAGATCCAGCCATTTGAAAAATCGTACAAAATTGAGATTTTTTTTTTGATCCTTTAATTGTTTCCGCTAGTGTATGACCAAGGTACTGGAGCTTGCGTTTTGTTATGGTTTTCAGGAGCTCAAGTTGGTTGTTCATTTTTCTAAGGCCTCCCTATTTGTGACCCGGTCGATCGAAGAAACTACAAGAGTTCGGAGATATTGTCACCAAATTGCTTTTCGCTTACTCCCGGGTCACCCCTTCCTGCTCTTAATACGCGCCGTTCGACGCATGTCGAGACATCAGCCCGGCGGCAGGGCAGAAGGGGTCGACTTGGAAGGAGAGAACAGCCGTAGGACGTCAGTCGATACCTCGAGCCAAGCGAGACCGCTACGTCCAGTACCGCTTTCCCGCTTCGACGACAATATTTTGCAGTTATACAGGTAGGAATCTTTTTGGGTTATTTTACAATGTGTGAAATATAAATATTTCTTTTAATTTAATAAATATTGCTGCAGAATTAATGATGAAGCCAGTGTTTTAATAAAGATCCCGTGACAATCTATCTACAGTTTATTACTTTTATTTATCTTCCGTTGCTTCAGACAGTGTCCATGCTTCCACACAGTGCAACAGGGTTGAGAAAATGTTACACTTTACCACTTAAGTGTCATACTGAGATCTCGACAACAGAAAAATTATTCTGTAGGAGTAAATGTCGCTCTCGCCTTTCCTATTCTATATCTAATTTTCTGAGACCGTCTCATTAAAGTTGCAACCCAGGTAACTAAAGCTGCTGACTCTTTTAACTCCTTCTTTCTTGCAGGAATAAGTTTCAGGTTGAACAGGAGACTTACTTATTTAGATAGACAGATATAACAATATATCCAAAAGTACAAATAGTATTTAGGTTCATCGAGAGTACATAGATTTGTCAAAAAGTTCATAGGTTCTTCAAAATCATATCAGCAAGGCTCTTGACTGTTATTAATATGCATATAATAGTCTTTTCGATATTAAGATCTAATTCGCGACCCTGTTGGCGTCGTCTGCACATCGAATGATGTTGATCAACTCTCTATTTACTTTGATACCTTCCGCGCTATTTTTTGGTGCTTCTCTAAATGTGATCTCTGAGTACAGTTCATGTAGACTTCAAGACTCAGTACTAACATAACGTGAGCATCTGGAGAGAAGGGAAATGTTATCTATTGAAACGGGACTTAAAGGATTGGAGGTTGGAAGGAGAAGAAAAAATCTCTGCAGGCAATTTGTTCCATAATCTGAAGCTCCCAGGTTTAATGACACCAAACCACTGCCAGGGATTATAATATCACTATATTAAGACTTTATTTAAAGATTATGGAATTTTCTTGACAATTATTTTATTATGTTTTTGACAATCTACAATTTCAACTATTTTTTTCTTTAAGCAAACTTATATTAATTAACAATAAAAAAAACTTGTAACATCACCGGTGATAACCGGTATGTACAATATGTACATTCTCGCCCCTCGTACAACGGAGTTTGCGATTTCGCGTCGAGGACGCATAACTTCACCACAGGTCTTCGGAATGTACCAGTCTTCGTTTTCACTTCTACCGCACGGACTTGCTCATCTGCACCGGGGTATATCTTCGTAACCAAACCCTTTGGCCAGCTATTTATTGGTAAACCGGAGTCGACAATCACCACTATGTCGCCAACTTTTCCAGTTCTATTATCACTGTAGAACCATTTTGTTCTTCTAGTAAGAGAAAGGAGGTACTCTCTTATCCATCGCTTCCAGCACATGTCAGCTGTGCTCGACGCCAGTGCTTTCTTGAAATCAAATCATGGTCAGAAAATTTGCCCCATATTTGATTACCACTGGAACTTCCTAATAGAAAGTGATTTGGGGTTAATGCTGCTTCGGCTTTTTGGTCCAGAGAAACATGTACTAATGGTCTGCTATTTACCATATTTTCTACTTCTACTAATATAGTACTGACTACCTCTTATTTATGCGATTGTTCTTTTAAAATAGCTTTAAGCGATACTTTGACAGACTTGATTAATTATTATGATTATGATAATATTATTAAAATTTTTGGTTTGGCGTTACTTAGAGAAGACAATTTTATTTTAAGTAAAATATCTGACAAATAATGTTGTCACTTTTTTGCAATAATTTTTGTATCTAAACTTTGTGGTCTTAAATCTAAATTTTGGAGTCTTCTTACGTTTTTAATCCTGTAAAAATCTCCCTCCTGTTCTCCTTTTATGTGAATGGAAATTCTTTGGGAATCCTGCTCCTCATTGGTCACGAAGTTCATCCATTTTGTTTTTAGAGGGTCGATAGGTCCAGACGCACCAGCTCTGGCAGCAAACTCGATATCAATCATTGTGACTGTGGATCCATCATCCAGTAAAGCATACAATATAGAAACTTCCCCTTTCGGACCTCGAAGAACTACCGGACACACTCTTAACAAAATTTCCTTTGGAACAGAAAGACACCCAACGGATTCATGTGAAATTACATCTTATTATTATTACCGGTTATTCTGTAAAAATTTCTGAAAGTGTAAATTAGCGTGATGAAATTTTGTACAGTTATTGATATACCACATACTTTCTTTTTTCTACGATTGTGTATAGTGTGATTATTATTTAAACAGCAAAAACAAATTTTATTTTTCCTAACAAAATCCCATCTCTTCTCTACTGACATGACTTTGAAAAAACGACAGTTGTTAATGGCATGGTTTGTCTTTTTACAATACATGCATTTTAAATCATTTTTGGTAGGTTCCATTTTTCTAGAATGAAAATGTTTTAATGAACTAGTGCCAATAAATTTGTTTTTCTTCTCGAAATCTGGCGTGTAAATATTGCTAATGGCATTGACCACGTTTCCAAACCATTCCGAAAAATCAGATATTGTAATTTCAACTTTCTGTAACATACCTATATTTTGACCCCACTGTATTTTTAGTTGAGGTGTAAGTTTCATTATAACCTGTTGTAATAGCTGGGGATTTGTCATATATGATCGACATTTCAGATTTGACAATGTCACGGTTAGATTTTGAATGCATGTTGAAAAATCAAGAATGGTTTCGAAATTTTCATTGCTTATTTGGGAAAATCTCCTAACCTTTTCTATTAAATTATTAATTATATACTCTGGCTTGCCAAATCTTTGTTCCATTACATTTATAACTTTATTTACGTCGCTTGTAAAATTTAGCAAAGCCTCTACAGATTCTCGAGCTTTCCCTGTTAAGCATGTTTGAAGCCTGACTGTGTTTTCTCTATCGCTAAAGCCACATACCTGTGTAGTTTCATTAAATTCTTTTTTAAAATGTAACCATTCAGTAGGAACTTCAGAAAAACGTGGAAGTTCTTTATTTATAGACTGCCTTGCTAAAAATTTCAATAAATTATTTTCTAGCTTACCGTTACCACTACTGACTTTGATCTCTTTCTGTAACCTGTGCGTTTCCTTTATCCATTTCCGCTTCTCCATCAGCTCATGGTCTTCTTCCACGGGTACTAAAATTGATTATGAACTCTTTCCAAGTATAGATTGTTGTTTGTCAGACCTAAACCTTTGATTGGTGTTATTAAAATTAGCTATTTCTACAGTTTTTTCGACGCAATTGTCAACAGATAAATTACTAGAGGACCCATTATCAATTGCCTCTAAATTTTCTATTGCATCTAAAATTTCGAGCTGTTTTAATTCCAACTCTTTATCAGTTATTCTTTTATCAATTTCCGCTTTTTTCTTCTCCGCCTCTAGTTCAGCTTGAACGTGTTTATATCTTAAAGATGTATTTGATAACGGTGACCGTATACTTTTAGAATTATGTATAATTAATTGACGTACTTCGGGAATCCTTTGAAGGTTTGTTTTTTATTTTGTGTTAATATTACAGTACTTTCACCCAAGATATGTTCTTCAGATAAATATCTTCTTGGTGGAATCCCCTTTGTAATCTAACTTTTTCTTAATCCTTCTAAATTATTTTTAATGGACATCTCTTCCAGGGCTGATTTCAACTTAAGACTGCCGAAGGACAATGTAACGACGTCTGACCACTGCTAGGGATTATATGTTACTATTATTTTAAGACTTTATTTAAAGGTTATGAAATTTTCTTGATAGTTATTTTACTATATTTTTGACAATCAACAACCTTCAACTATTTTTTCTTTAGGTAAATTTATATTATTTAACAATAAAATCTTAAAGATGTGACTGCGAAGGCTCCATTCTTGTAGTATGAAAATGTTTTAATGAACTAGTGCCAATAAATTTCTTTTTCTTAGCGAAATCTGGCGTGTAAATATTGTTAGTGGCATTGACCACATTTCCAGACCATTCCGGAAAATCAAATATTGAAATTTGAACTTTCTGTACCATTCCTATATTTTCACCCCACTGTATTTTTAGTTGAGGTGTAATTAAATTGGTAACATCACCGGTGATAACCGGTATGTACCTACACCCGGTATGAATGAGCGAGAAAAGTGTGTGCTCTCCACAGCATATAACTCGCCATTTTCCAGCTACGTAACTGCTTTCTGGTGTTCTTGTTGGTGTTTGGTGTTGGTCTTGGTCTGGTGTTCCGACCTGTAATAATTTCATGAATACCAGTTTTCTTCAGGATTCTCACCCTTTGTTCGTGTTGATAACGGTCACAAGTAATCTATAAAACATAAAGTGCACATCACAATGTATGTCTCTGCAACGCTATATGGCAAAAAGCGCATATCGAGGTCGATGCCGCTACGAGATCCGAATTGCGATTTGCCCATGTGTTCTTCGCATTTATTATAGAGCTGGGCATAAATAATTCTTAAGAGAAATTTTTAGCACATGATGCATAAGACTGATGGTTCGGTATTCACCACACAATTTGGGATTGTTCTTCTTAGGTATGGTAATAAATGTTAAGAAAAGACAGTCGTCTGGTATTATTCTACTGTCATAATATGTATTTGGTAAGCCCTTCAGAGTTTTAACGCAGTATATATATATATATATATATATATATATATATATATATATATATATATATATATATATATATATATATATATATATATATATAAATATATATATATATATATATATATATATATATATATATATATATATATATATATATATATATAATCTTAAGAATTTCCGTTGGTATATCGTCCGGTCCCAGAACTTTTTTAGTTTTAGCAAGATATATGGCATGCAGTAAGTACTTCGTGGGTATTTTGGTTCTTTATTGTTATCCATCTTCCTGTCTTTTAGGACGTTCCTCATCTTTAAAGGGTTCGGGTATATAAACGTTTACCACATCTTAGATTTCCTTCCGCTTGGTACATCAAATTGCCTTGTTCTTTATGATAATGTCTGTGTTTTTATTTGCTATTCATATAGCAATTTTATTAAAAATTTAATAAAATAATATAATAGTTGAGTAACTCCGATTAGAGTAAAGTGTTAAATATATATTTGATTAATTAACTATTTGTTATTTTTCTTTAGATATTTTTTAAAAATTTATAAGTGTTTATAATATTTTCTGATATTGCTCAGTCCACTGCAAGTTTAACAACAATATTGACATAAGTTAATGAAGTGAAAAGTGTGCGTACGTTATCAGCAATAATTTTCAAAAGCAAACACTTTCAAATACAAATACTTCGTTTTGAAATTTTCATCCCGTTATGCTTAATGATTTTGTTATTAAAATTCCGTATTCTGATTACCTCAAACTTGTTAAATAAACATCTCATTACTACACACTACGAGGTAATGAAAAATGTTACTTAAATGCCTCAATAATGAATGTATTAACACATAGTTGTAAATAAACACCTTTCTAATATAATGTTGCTTCCAAATGTACAAAATCTTTTCCAGCATATCGCCCCCGCAACTAAACCCCCTAGATGGCAAGTTCCGTATTGACATACGATTGCTATTTATTTGTCATTAAAAGTTATTTTGAATTTGATAAGATACATTTACGTTCAGATTCACTAAGAAAGTTTAAGATTTAGTACTGGTTTAAATTAAGATCTTATAGTTGATCAGTTATTTTTGACAGGTTTTTTGTCCTGTCATTGTTAATAAGTCGTCATTAAAAACTTATGAATTATTGTGATATTTCAGCGATTTACGTGGTTTCCAAATGATTTTTATCTTGGAACGAGTTGATATAATGAATTTAGTTCTATTATTGTTGAAAGTATGTACTAAAATCGTCCGTTTCTTGATAAATTTGCGAAAAAGCTCAGGAATAAGTTCATAGTATAAAACTTAGTTGTCTTATTCTTACACTTGTCAGTTTAAAACTTTCGGTTGTCAAATTAGACCGGACTAGCGTTGGAGAATCTGATGGCTGTTAATGTTTTCTTCAACCATTTCTGCATAATGTTGCGGCTATAATATAATAATATGTAATTTTGTAAAAAAAAACTGCGTATTTTCAGTGATGTTTTTATTAATAACTTATTTACAGTACAAAACTTAGTTCTTATATTCTCATACTGGTCAAAATGAAAAATTGTCAAGTTAGATTCATAACTGCCAAAACAACCGGCAATAAGGAATATGATTGTATTTTTTATTGCATACATTTTTCAAGCAAACCATTACAAACCCAAAAATGATATTTCGGAAAAATTTACTGGAATAATTTAATTATTTTTTTTTAACTTTTCGGTATAATTTGTTATACTTAATTTAAAAAGCAGCCATTTCAGCAATAGTAAATGACGTCAGATACTGTCTTCATCGGAGTTTGGAACAGCCATGCGATTAATGGTATTGTTTACAATAATTAGTCACGTGTCTGTTAAAAGATTCGGGTGTATCTTCAGTTGCTGATACTCCACACCTTGCCTGAATCGTACATCATTCATCAGGTAAGCAGAAAATATTTGTTATTTGCGCATAGTTCATTTTATGATTATAGTGTAATTTGTGTGCAATTCTCTTTATTAAACAATAAAGTTTGTTTAGTATTGTATTGTGCCAGTATCTAAAATACCACTGCATGTGCACAGAAAAACGCCCTTTTTTCATGTGCCAGAATAACCGAAATCGAAAGAAAGTAGTGCAATTGTAAGTGCAACTTAATTATAATTAAATGAGCATCGCCAAATTGAAGTAAGTATATTTTGCTATTTATTTATTTTTATGGTATAATAAATCCCAAAGAAATTTTGAAGGCAAATGATTTACCACTGTCGTATAGCGTAAGATAAATAAAAAAAAACTATTTGGAGTTTATTAGAAAATAACATTTTTGAAATAAAACATCTTTAAGCTTTTACTTCTTTAATTTGTGCAGATAACTATAGATAAGTGTAAAGTGTTTTCCTTTGAAGAAACGCTCCGCAAAAATTCGATGTCTGTCGAATTTTTGCAACGCGTGTTTTCAAGAATAGTATGAAATAAAATTTAAATCTCTTTCATAAATTTTGCCTTTTTTATAAACTAAATTACCTAATTATTCCTGTAGTTAAAAATAATTCATTTTATAGAAAGTACCCATTTGTATTTATTTAAAACAAAAACCGTTAAAGTCAGCCTTATTAGAATTTTCTTTTAATTACCTGAATTTCTACGTACGGTAATTTATCTCTCCCACCGGAAAATAACTATATGGAACTGAAAGTTCCCCAGAAGCTTTTTACGTGACAACAATGACCCTAAAGTTTAATCTAAGAACGTAGAAATATTTAAACCTCTTTTTTCTTTTTCTTTTATGGTATTAAACTTTTGTGTAACTCAGATTGCGAAAGATTGTTCTTTCAAATTTAAACAAGGCAGGGCAGCCCCAAGCTTTGAACCCTCCTATAGGGCGACAGTTTCTTTTATTTTAGTTTTATCAGTCCTATCTTTGTTTTACTCAAAGCGGTCGTTGCAGGAACAGGTTTATTGACAGTTTTTTTTTACGATGCATAATATCAGTTAATTGCAAAATGTTATATTCCATTAGTGTTAATCCCCAAGAAAACAACATAATCCAGAATTTTTTTATACAAATATGACAGCAATCACAGAGATACACGGAAGGCAATACTTTTTCTTCTTTGTGGGCAATACTGAAGGTGAAACAGAGCAAATCTCAAAAGAACTAAATTACAAACATTTGCTTTTTTAAAATTCACCGGTGCGGTGGACGAACCGGTTTTTATCGATTGGCGTACTATTCTTGATTGCACGACACATCTAAAAACGATAACGGCACTAGCAGTCATAACTAGGTAAACAACAAACTGAATGTTTAAAATTATGTATCATGTTAGGACTAACATACGAAATTTGGATATCGATATTCTTACGTATTTAATTTTTAAACCTCATCTCAAGCTGCAAACACAGTTAAACTTCAAATGCAATAGTTTGCATTTCTACAGAAAAATACGAAGATTATTATATCTTGGGGGGAAAGTAGTGGAGCAATTGTATAAAAATAGATGCCTAAATTAGAATTTGTTAAATTCCATTTTTGATTTCTGCTGATAAAAAATGAAAGGCACCAACATTTTTGTCTGCATATGATGGTAATTTTAATTTGTTTAATACTTATTTCTATTTTCCAACTCGATCAGAGTGAGGGGGGGGGGGGGGGAAGGGAGCGAGCTTATTACTGATTTTCGATCTCGAAGGAAAAGCATTTCGTCTTTGCATTGCGTCGTAATGCAGAACTAGCCTAAGTCCAGTTTTGGCAACCATGAGATTTTATGCGCGAATGATACACTAAGTCCTTATTTATTGTATGCAGAGGTAATATAAGTCCAAATGTTAATATTCGGCTCGTACGAACAAAATATCAATTAAATCTATGTCCTGACGCTACATACCTACATATTTCTTGCAAGCGGAAGTAGCCCAAGTACATCGTCAAGTCTATGTAAATATTACTTGTAAGGTTTTTTCTGCTTAAAAAGAGAACGTATTTCATAACAGGGCATATTTTTTAATCACTTTACCGTTTTTTGTTGAATTATTTTAAAGAATAATTAATTGTGTGAAATTAAAAAATTGTCTCCTGTGAAATTTAGTTTTTGGACTTAGGCTAGTTCTGCCTTAAAAGGACGATTTACAACAAGTCTATCATATTTTTAAGTTTTCATTATTTCACTTTCAACTAGAACTTAACTTTACTTTTAATAGTGGAGATAATTCATTAAAATATTATTAAAAAAGAACTGAGTTGGAGTAAAGTGTCAAATACTATTCTAAACTCCGTGCTGGAAAATGAAAATTTATCAAGGTCTACTTGATTTTCGTCACGAGGAGATATAAATGTCTAATAAGTCACTAGAATGAAAAGGTCTCTGCCAATACCATTATATCATTGTAGCAAAATTTTGTAACATTTTGTAGGTATGATACAGACACGTGTTTTAAGTCGTTGAGAGCCTGAACCTTGGACACACTCAAAATGATTATTCCTTAAGATTATAGACATGCTTGATATATTTTACGTATATGTATACGAGTATGTGAGTGTGTAAAATCTTTGCTTTTGAACAATCGTCAAGTCATTTTTGTATTTGGCTATTCAGTAAATAATGTTATAATTTTGTACATTTTATTTTCCAAAATATTAAGAAACCATATATACATATATACATATGTTTTACAGATTGGCTTGGGAACCTAATATTGGTAAAAAAATTTAAAGAAAACTTTAAATAGCTATTTTAAGTTTCTTCATTAATTCACCAAGAAATATCAAAGAACCTTTGCAACTTCTAGCCGTATATCAAAAACTTTATAAATATATAATAAATTCTGATTACACGACATGTTCTTCAAGAGTCGATGTTAAAAACTTTAGCCGTTCATAAGAATACTTCTTAGATTGAGTTATTATAAGTTCCTAAAAGCAATACTGGTTAAGAAAAAAAGAAAACCAACTTTAAATTTTTCTCAGATAAACTGCCTTTTTGAATAATATGAAAACGTTAAGTGACTTTTGTTTTCAATGAGACCTTTTTTCAAATGAAAATTAAAATTTGTATTTATTTTTTAATTTTGTTTTATTCTCATCAGTTATAAGTTTTACACTATTTACTATATTCAATATATCTGTACTCTAAAACTAATTTTGTATAAAACAAGAAACACTAAAAGTGTAATTTACAATGCACAGTACCTAAAATATAATAATAATAATAATAATAATAATAGTAATAATAATAATAATAATAACCCAAACAAACCTAAGCATAGCTATTCTATCTAACCACCCCAAATAAACTAAATAATAAATAGAGCGACTGAAACGTAGATCCTTAACCTGTCCAAAACATAAATTAAAATGTTTCAAAGAATAGGGTTAGTATTGAAGTTAATAGTATAGAGGAGAAGCACATAAAATACAATATTACTATTAGAATAAAATTAGCGTCAAAACCGTACCTCAGCTTATATGAATATTTAAAAATGTAATGTAACATGCAGGAGATTGACCCCAATGCGTTTAGTAAGAACATATTGTTTTTAAATAATTGTTAAAATTAGTAACTGATGAGCAACATCTCATGTATTCGGGCAAAGTGTTGTAAACCCTGGCTGCTGTGTATGTGACGCAGCGGTAATCTGCCTGGGAACCTGATAAAGATTTCTATGACGGGTGTGTCTTTGATGCACGTCGCTACCTCTGATTAGTTTATTAAATAAGTAGTCAGGTTATCTGCTTGAGAAACTTTAAAAACCAGAGTTGCTAGGTGAAGAAAATATCTTTCCGAAAGATTTAACCATTTCGAGTGAGGTGAAAGATGATCATACTTTCATAAGCCATAACTAAATCTGAGACAGCTATTTTGAATTTTTAGCAAACTATATTTGCTTTGAACAGTCAAAGCAGGCCAATAAAGTATGTCATAATACGTCAAGTAAGAAAGTATTAGAGAATCGCTCAGTCTCAATTTGATGTCAGTGGTAAGGCAATCTTTATACATGATAGGATCATAAGTTTATTATAAGATTTTTGTAATAAATGGGACACGTGTTTATCAAATCGTAAATGATTATCAAAGAAAAGATTACCTGAATCAGATAGAGTGAGGGTAGAATTATATAGACAAATTTTAAAAGTGTTACGTAATAGAATTTCATTTCTTTTGGAACCAAAGAGTATTAACTGAATATTTGCTTTATTCCGAATAAGACCGTGGGCTTGCGATAAATTGAAAATATTTATAAGGTCATTGTTAATTAAGGTTGGTGCTCTATCAACCTCGGCCGAACAAAAAAAGAAAAAATACAATTGAAAGTCATCCGCGAACTGACGATTACTCGAATTTCCTTGTTGAAGAAAATCAGTCGTGTAAATTGAAAACAAAAGAGTACCCAAAGTACTTCCTTGCGGAACTCCTTTATTTATTGACAGAAAATTTGACGTGAGCTGAGACTCTAATAAAACTCTCTGGCTTCTCCCACTTAAATAGCATTCCATAAACTCAATAGCGAAATAGCGGAAGTCCAAAATAGGTAAACTTTTTTTTAAAAGAATGGAGTGGCTTATAGTGTCAAAAGTCTTGCTATAATCCAGAAGAATCAAGAAACAACTATTGTTGTTTCATCAGCAACTGTCAAAAGAGCAGTAGTTATGCTGTGGGCTGGCCCGGAAGCCAAATTGGGTAGAAGGTAACAACTTACTTTCGATAATATGAGCAGACAGCTGCTCAAATATAACTTTCTCCAAAACGTTCGAGAGAGTGCCAAGAATACTTATGATGATTGAATCATGAATGATTATTGGTTTTTGGGACTGGAATTATATTGGATTTCTTCCATAAAGAAAGAAGTGTATTAGTGGAAATGAAATGATTAATTAGGAAAGTTATATGAGGAATTAGGTAAGGGATCAATAAACTTACTGTTTAGAGATTGAAGCCATTGATTTAAGGTAATATATTGTTTTTGCAATTTGTTCTTCTGTTACATCCGAAAAGCGAAAAAGACTTCCTACATCATCGTGTATTTTGTTGGCATAGAGATTCTGAATAAAATTATCATTGTTAGCATTAGCAGATGGTACACTGTTAACAACAAATGTATTTAGACTTCCACAGTCCAGCCAGGAAGTATCGAAACGGCATGACGAAGAGTTAATACTGAGTTGATTTACTGCTTGTCAAAAATTCTTGGGATCCGCTCTAAATTTGTGATTGAGATAAACTTTTTTCTCATTTTTAACTGCAACTGTTATGTAATTTCGCAATTGTTTATATTCATGTCTCGCTGGTACTGTTTCTCTTCGTCTAAACTTAGTCAGTGCTCTGACTAAGTTTAGACCTGATCATATATCTAAGATTATCTGTTAACCAGGGCGCTGGTGGTTTCGTAAATTTAGAGGTGCTAAGAAGCACATGCCTGTCAAGTAGCCACTCAACACGGCTATTAAAAAATTCAAGCATCTCATCCACGTCATTCAACACAAACATTTCGTTCCATTCCATACTATACAAAACCCAAGCAAACAAAAAGAGATTGTAATCAAATTTGCTGTAATCACGGTAGGTAGAAATCTTAATTTTTGTTTTGCTTTTTTCTATTTTTAAGGTGCATCTATATTAATGTAAAATTTGATTTGAAGATGATATAATAATATCAATTAGCGTCTCAGAAATATTTGTAATCCTAGTCAGTTCGGACACCAACTGGTGCAGACTATATTGATTTATAAAATTGTTTCCAAACGTAATCCACTGCTACCTGGATTCTTGAAATCTACATACAAATCGCCCCCAAATAAAATGTAGTCATACTGAAGCAAAAAATTAGAGATTAGGTTTTCTAGATCAGTTAGGCATTGATTTAAGTTAGTGTTAGGCGGTCTATACAAAGTTCCCAGGCAAAGATCTTACCATTTACTTTCACATTAATATATATATATATATATATATATATATATATATATATATATATATATATATATATATATATACATATATATATATATATATATATATATATATATATATATATATATATATATATATATATATATATATATATGTATATATACAATAATATGTATCTACTACTTGTGTATTACCATACACAAGAACAGCATACAGGGTGGCCCCCAAAGTACCCTGTTCAACTTTCATGATTTTTCCAGGTTTTCCATGACCACATAACATGCCAAATTAACTGCTGGTGAAAATTAATTTTTCTTAGTGTTTCCGAGTTTTGGAAAAGTAATTTATCTACCAACGTGCAAAGAGAACCAGCACGTTAACCGTTTTACCGTCAAGTACATATTCAGTGTTAGTTTATTATATAAGGGTAATGCCACTTTTCACACTACAAAAGAACGGGTGGTCTTTTTTCATTGTATAATTCGCGAAAAATGAACTATAAATTTCCAACTTCAAAAAGTAGTGCATATTATTTCAAAGAGACCTGACTATATAGAGAAGTATTGTATGATGACATCAAATCTGAGCATAATTATAGTGTATAGCACTTACGTCGGGTTGTTCAAAACATTTTAAACAGTTGTTAGCTAATAAAATACTGAGATTTTGACAAAATAGGTGGCTATGACATTGGCAAAAATGAATATAAACATCAATGAAATTTATTACATAAGGATTTCAATTCGTCGAGATCAATCGATTATTCAGTCCAAAAATTAGGAAAAAAAAGGAGATCTATCCAGGCGGGATTGAATTTGCACTTTTTGTTGCTACCGACCTCAATTTATTCTAGTAAAATATAAAGCGTTATTTTAGGCAAAAGTATGGATCTCTTTCACTAAACAAAACGCATTTTAAAGCCTATATTTTAATAATCCCTTACGCGTATAGAAATCGGCCATCGACGATCACACTTTTAAAATCGAATGCATTTTTTTTAGAAACCATTCATAATTTTTAATAAAAAATCTATACATTGTTTGAAAAACCATTTAATACCCTTTAAAGTGAGCCTGAATGATCAAGACGGATTATATTATATTTAAACTGATGACTGTTTTCTAAAAAAATGCAGGTGTGAGGTGGGTCGTTTTCTATGCACTTAAGTGTACAACATTGCGCTGAATGGAGAAGGCATTTTAATTTGGTTTTAATGACCTATTATCACTTTGACCAAAAAACGATATTTCATCATCAAAGGAAGTAAAAACCCCTAAGGTCAAATCAGCCGAATTTTAGAGTTAACTGTACAAGTGAATCACCAAAATAAAAAAAAATATTTTTCCGAATATAATTTTCTCATATGGATCAAGGTGTAAAACAGTGATAGGCGACGGCGCCTACCACCGTTTGGTAGGCGCCGGCTCCTACCGCGGTTGGGAAAAGTTGACCCTCTTTATAAAAATAATTTTTTGAATTTTACAATTAATGCAAGAAAGTTACATAAGATGTAACGGGCAGATCATAGGTACCTATATAAAGAATTAAGAAAAATGCAAAGTAGCATGCAATTCTCGCTAATGCAAGATATTACCGTAAAAACAATGACTAATTTGATTATGGTCCTTTTTTCTTGGGGCTTTTTCACGGTATTATCTGTTATAGCGAAAATGCAAATATTTGCCTTTTTCTCAATATATTACTCATAGACCGCAAGTATTCCATATTGTATCGATTAAAACAAAATTGCTTACCTATAACAAAACCCTGTTTCAACATAGAGGAATTAAAAAGCATCAGAAAAGGTCCTAAATATTAATCTGTTAAAGGATATGTTCCACAACAAACAAGTAATGCCGTGTTACTTAATACGTCATAAAACTTTATTAAAGCAGACTCCACATGACGTTAAAAACAACACCGTGTAAAACTGTAAAACTTATTTAATACCTTGGTGTTAAAAATACTCTTTAGCAGTGTAATTTCTACCACCAAGTGGAGTTAATGGGCACTAACTTTAATCGCACAAAAATCATAACTTGCGGAGAAGCAATAAGTTCATAATTGATTTTAATATTCGACGACATGTTAAACTGGTAACCTAGAGAAGAAAAGCTCTTTATGCAGGTAAGCTTTAGTTATTGTTTTAACGTCTAAAACATGTTATAAATAAAGTGCGGCTCTTTAGTGCTCCCCTCTTAATTTTTGAACCGCTACAATTAGAAAATTGAAAGTTGGTATACGGTAATTAGTAGAAAAATCCTATGTTCTGGTGTACAAGTGACTCTCGGAAAAATCAAGATTGCTGCTGGGCGCCATCTTGGAACAAAATTAAATGAAAAGAGAGAGATCTTGCAATACATCATTTTAAAAGTCTCGTTCAGTACTCTATGATCCTAGAACATTACGTCATTAAACATATCCAGAGCAAAATGACGCGTCTTAAGTTTATTTAAATAAAATAAGTCATTTAAAAGTAACTTACCTTTTCACTGCCGAATATGCTGAAAATGACCACCTGTAGGTACTTCCTGGCAGTAAAATAATCTATTAGATTACTCATCTCTCACATTTTGGAAAATAGTAATGTCAATATTCTGGCACACATTTGTAATCCTTTGGCGTAAATCCAAAATGGATTCTGGTTCCACTTTAGTACCATTTATTTGTTAAGAATTTTTTTTTTTCAAGCCGATAAGAATACCACCAAAAAAATTGGTGTTTTCTCAATGTCATTTCAATAATTTCAGCTCCAATTTTTAACACAATTTAAATTTTATTGCAATTAGTGGGGAAGGGCTTAATAATATTTTTCTTAGCGTCTTTCTATCATCAGAAGCGTATTTTCAGACCCCCAATAATTAAAAAACCTCAGCAATATTCATTAGTTCATTACATTTTATTTTTAAAATATTTATTTTAACAAGCCGCATCACAATCATCAAGTACTCAATGGGACCTTTAAAATGATGTATCGCAAGACCCCTCTTTCACTTAAATTTATTTCCCAAGTGGCGTCCAGCAGCCATCTTGATTTTTTCGTGAGTGACTTGTGCACTTGGATGCCCCAAGCAACCAAAAAAATCAAATCAGCAAAAATTCCACCGCAAACTTTTCAATGGGGCTCACAAGATAACAAAAAGAGGATACAGGATTTTATTTGAATAAAAAGTAAACTCTAATTGAACTAAGATAAACTTTAATAACACAGAGATTCACTAAAAAGTTTTAAGTTTAGTAGTGGTTTCAACTAAGATCTTCTGGTTGATCAATTAGTTTTTTTTTATGTAAGTGTTAGTACAGGTCATGCATTCTAGCATGAGCTCTGAGATGCGCAGATGGCGGACTAGGAGAGTCAGTGCACGAGAGAGACACCCAATACTTGATTTCAGCAAAGTACACTCCGCGTAGAAAATAAAAACGGATTTTTTACCGCATAATACTGATAATGGAAATTAATTTTTTTTTGTTTTTTTTTAATCTAATGTGTAAACTATGGAAACGTTAATAGAACTATATTTTTAATTTGTTTCATTCGTTACCTTTTTTAGTTAAAAAAGCATTTAAGTGTTGGATGCTAACAACAAAATATGTACGATATAACATCAACTTGACTGACTAAAGTTGTTTTATAAATACCCAATACTTGATTTCAGCAAAGTACACTCCGCGTAGAAAATAAAAACGAATTTTTTACCGCATAATACTGATAATGGAAATTAATTTTTTTTTGTTTTTTTTTAGTCTAATGTGTAAACTATGGAAACGTTAATAGAACTATATTTTTAATTTGTTTCATTCGTTACCTTTTTTAGTTAAAAAATCATTTAAGTGTTGGATACTAACAACAAAATATGTACGATATAACATCAACTTGACTGACTAAAGTTGTTTTATAAATATTTGTAAATATAATAATAAGGTTTTATGGCTAGGTACTTTTAACAAATGGGAGTTGTTAAGATCTACCTGATCATTAATTAACAGGTAGATCCTAACAACTGCCCTTTGTTAAATTTATTTTAAGTACCTAGCCATAAGAAATCCTGGTTATTATATTCAGAAATATTTATAAAACAACTTTAGTCAGTAAGGTTTTGCAATATGATATTATAAATAATTTCTTATTTATTATATCTTTTAGGATTGTGGAAATAAAAATTATTAACAATTCTGTATAAAAGACATAATATATTACATTTAAATACATTACATATAATTAAGTAAGCTATATTTACATGTCATTTAAAATTTGTGCTCTTTAGTCAATTACAGTCTAAGTCGTAGAGGAACACAGATCCAAAGTTTTATTTAACTCTTCTATTCCTGACAGAGAACTCTCGTTTGAATATATTTACCAGAGTTCGCTTGAACTGCTTTCGTCTTCACCTAAATTTATTATTAGGTCTTCTACAACGATGTCTACCATAGATTCGTTTTCATATATTGTGCTTCAAATTTTTGTGCTCTTTCGCAACGTGATTTCCACTGTTTCTCAGAAAATTGTTCGAAAAACTCATCTGTTAATACTATAACGTCTGCCAAGTTAAAATTTATGTTTGTTATGGCCACAAATTCTTTCATCTCTACCCACACTAGTTCAGTAGGGTTAAGATCAGGATGATAAGGGAGTAGTAGAACCACGGTATGTCCTGCACCGGAAAATATTTGGTCAATTTTATAACTTTTCTTTGTCGGTTTCCTCATTTTAATTAGACTGTAACAAATGGAATATTCCTATACTGTAACCAGCTTTTCATGTCATCTTTTTTTGTTACAGATGTGGGGCACTTATCGATTTGCTTATTGTGGTATGGAGCATAGCGACTGAAATACGCTCGTGAACCTTACTTAAATCAATTATTGTTCTTTTTTACATCTGCTTCTTGTTGCATAAATTGTATCAGAGAATAAATGATTTCACGACTTTGACCGTTTAACACTCGGTTTTTAACTTTGCTCTTAAAAGGCATTATTATAAATTTATAAAAGAATAAACGTAGGTACTATTTTTGTCGCAGACTGTACATATGTGTGCGGTTCAAAGGCATGAAGAATAGTGAGATCGCTGATAGCCCCGCCCGCCTGTTTACTGCGCACCCCAAGGTCAAGGCTCATGCTAGAATGCATGACCTGTAAATCGTCATTGATATCTTTTTAATATTTCTGCAATTTGCTTGGTTTCCAAATAATGTTTATCTTGGGACGTATTGGTAAATGAATTTAGTCATACTATTGTTAACAAAAAAACATTCCCAAAGTATCCCTTTATAAATTTGCGAAAAGCTCGTAGTACAATAGTTGTCTAAGTTGTTTTATTCTTCTTGTCACTTTGAAACTTTTAATTGTCAAGTTAGATCCGTCTAGTGATGGTGAATCTGGACGTTTATGACGACTTTTTTTTATCCCTATAGCTGGTGGTTTACTGGAAATTTATGAGAAAGGTCATACTAATTTATTATGCTAGTTTATTTATTCACAGAAAATTTTTATAGCTCACTTCAGTCAATACAATACACATAATGGTCAGCTACATCATATAAAGTTATAAGTTATGTGTCTATATTAGTAAAAGATAAATTAGAAGAAAACTTTTACTAGCTTTTCCTTTTACTACTACCAATCCTAAGTTTATCCATTAAAAAACCAAGACGCATCAAAGACCGTTCCTCTCGCGTCTAGCACTTGTTATCCATATCATAATAAAATTACTATACTATAAGTTTTATAAGACATTAAGAAGTATGGCTCATAAAAATGGTCTTTAGATAGCCTCATTAAAACTTCATAGGGAGAGTATTGGACAAAGAAAAACAAATTATATTATTGACGATGTCTATATGAAAATAGAAAAGATATTTTTGCTAAGATTTTCAATTAAATTATATTTTGTATGTGTGGATTCTTAATGACATTTTTGAGAAAAAAACCTAAGCACCACGGTAAGGAAAATATATAACGAAATACTTTGGCCTGGAGAGATAATTTACAACATTTATTTATTCTGTTATCTCTCTTCTTTCTTTCAACAGAGAGACTCTTGGTTATGAAAGATGGTCTGACACCGATGTAACTGTTTTAAATAAACCTGGAGTAAGCTGTGTCAACGCGAACAATAATAATAAAGTTTATTAATAACAAAGCTATTTTCAACATAATTTAACAATATAACATCAAAATAATTATTATACAGGGAGGACATAAATTATGGAATAAATTCATTACCTATATAAAAAATGACAAATTTTTTGGAAAATCCCTCGGACACGTCAACTTTATTTTTATTTTTTACATATTGTAAAATATTTCTTATTATACAGGGTGACTCAAAAAAATAGGACGTACGTCAACTTAATTTTTGAAATAGAACACCCTGTATATTTTTACATTTTCGCATTCTACGGAAAATTCTAAGCCTTTTTTATGCAGCATTAGATATACCTATATCAGATAGTTTTGGAATTATACAGGTTTAAATTAATTTGTAGTCATCTTGCTGTTCATGCTTAAGACGGTTCTACTGGCTTGATGATGGATTTTCACGTTAGTGTTGGGAATAATCGAATGAATTAAATAATCGAAATATTAGCTCTCGAATGATTTTAATAATCGAATGATCATTCGAAATAATCATTCGAATCAAAAAAATATAGCAAATAAAACTGCACAAAAATCATCTCTTGAATTTTTTTTGCTTGGATTGGCCGTTTTCGATAACAAAAAAATGTAAAGTTATACATAACATTATTTATTAGTATAATTTGTTAAAAATAACAAAAAAGTAAGAGATCCATGAAAACAAAAACACTTCTCTAAACAAATTTGGCAGCTAGCATGACTCCCCTTTATGCATTAAAAATTGTCACCAAATTTCAACTTTATACTAATTTGCGTCCTCTAGTTATTTAGGAAAAACCTTTTACAAAAATTCAACACCCTGTGTATTAAAAACAAAGTCTTTTAGGACCTATGTTTTGTCTTAAAATTAAGTAAGGAATAATACCCTCAAGTTTGGCCACATACTTTACTAACACCCTGTATATATCATAAAAACATGCAATAACACTATGCGTTGTCCAGAGATTAAATAATGCTCGATCGATATCGAAGGATCATTCGAAATAAACAATCATTCGAATGAAAAAATCATCCGAGACCCAGACAATATTAAAAACATGCTATGCGTTGTCGAGAGATGAAATAATGCTCGATCGATATCGAAGGATCATTCGAAATAAATAATCATTCGAATGAAAAACACATCCGAGACAATCGCATCGTAACGCAACGTCGAGTGCCGAGTCGGCGACGGCATCATTTCGTATTTCGTCTCGTCATTCGAAGCGGCGAAAGGCGATTATTATTATATTATAATCTCTCGGCTAAATCATTCGAATGATCGCGCTGACTTCTCGAGATATCTCGAGTGATTTGAATAATCGAATGATCGATTATTTTTCATTCGAGATATCCCATCGCTATTTCACGTTGCTGGAAGGTTCAAGGCATCGTCTCGTTTGTTAAGTTTCCCGCTTTTTTTCTATTTCGAATACTCGCATTAGGAAAAAGCGGCAACCTAATCAGAAATGTCCTTTTAAAATGTGTATCCTTTCTGATATAAAAAAAAAACTAGCTGGTACCCGCGGGCTTGGCCAGCGTGTTTTAAGCATGGAATATTTTTAGAATATACAGGGTGATTCAAAAGTACTTTGACAAACTTCAGGAGGTGATTGCTGGCATTATTTTAAGGCGAAAAGTTCATATAAATATTGGTCCTTGGCGGCTTCGTTACGGAGATACAGGGTGTTGAAAAATAAAAAAAAAATATTTTTTAAGTAGCTTCTAAACGTTTTGAGCTTGTGTTATGAAATTCGCTGGATGAGATAGGCACCTAAGGACACTCATTTTAAAAGTTTATCGCGTTCTTAAATTTAAGTAAATTAGTTGTTATTTTAATAAAGTCTGAATGTTTGATCAATTTAAAATAAATTTTTTAATACATTTGTATAGCCAAATAAAATAATGATTTACCTTTAAACCGTTCCCCGTATGAAAAACACGCAAGAGACTTTTTTTGTTGCAAATAAAGCAAGGACTCACAAAATGGTAGTTAAAATAAATAAGCCAGTGGCGTAGCATAGTTTTCACAAAAAATGTTATTTATATGAAAGTTTCGTACCGACGCCACTCGTTAAATTTAAGAACGCGATATACTTTTAAAATGAGTGCCCTTAGGTGCTTATCTCATCCACCGAATTTCATAACACAATCTCAAAACGTTTAGAAGCTACCTAAAAATTCTTTTTTTTTTTTTAATTTTTCAACACCCCGTTTCTCCGTAACGAAGCAGCCAAGGACCATTGTTTATATGAACTTTTCGCCTTAAAATAATGCCAGAAATCACCTCCTGAAGTTCGTCAAAGAACTTTTGAATCACCCTGTATATCTAGTTGGAAATTAGCTCTTCGTTGTAAACGATATTGGTTGTTATTCGTAGAGGCTGCGAAATAGCCAAGCTGTTGGACGGTTAAGCACATCTATATAGTATTCGCAATTTTTTTAAAACTATAACTTGTGTGTATAACAATAAAGAATGTGGAAAATAAAAAATGATGCAACCTGAAGATGCAAACATTATTAAAACTTTGGTAATAATAAAGTAAGGTTTAAAGATCTTCTCGTTAACCCAACCACAAAACTAAAAAGAGGACGTTAAGCAAAAGTCATGAAACATACAAACAATATTTAATGGCTGCACCACCGGAGATTAATGCGGATTGTAGTCACCTTGGCATTCAGGATATAAGAGAGTTGATGTAGTGCGGAGTTATAATCGCCTCTCAAATATTTTAAATTTTCTCTCATAGTTCTAATTCATTTTGAGGTCTAAAATTTATATCATACATTTTCTTCACCAAGAGCCCCAAACGTTTTCTATCGTGTTTAAATCAGGACTTCTTGAGCACCAAGGAAACACGTTATATTGTTTTGCTCAAACCAGTCCCTGCACGGAGCAGTTGGCTTGTTAGAATGGAAGTTATTTTCCTCCTATGTCATACCTGCTGACGAAAACAGCACATTTTTTAAAATTTAGATATTATTACTATGGACCATGTGAGCTTATTCAGGCCCAGACGTTAACTGAGAAACGGTCACTAGTTTCCTATTTTTGGGAACTATAATTTTCGTTATAACGGGAATTTGGTAGTCTGTAAACTTTAATTCTTACACTGTATGTAGACTGAAAAACTTTCTCGTCGGAAAATATAACATTTTGCCAGAAGTTTTCATTCAAGGTAAGTATTACATGGCAAAACCAACTTTTTGTTCCTTGTGAACATTTTTAAGAAAAGGTTTGTGAGCTGCTGCACGGTTTCTTAAGTCGGAACGTTGCAGTACCCGCCTCTGTGCTGTTCTAGAGGAGGCTGGAGATTCTGTGTTATGCGCAGCGGACACAGCAGTTTCAAACGGATTATTCTGCAAATAATGTACGAAGTTTGCATCTTCTTCGTTTGTCGTTTTTTATTACTTAAACCTATTCCTCTAGACCTTTCCACTGTATGCTGTTGTCGCCATTTTCCACAGTTCCTTGCATAGTACTTTTTGATTTTCCATATCTATCTGCCACTCTTTGATAAGCCATCCTTCTTCTATTGAAGCAACTATTTTTGTTTTTTCGAATACGCTTAAATGAGGCATTTTTAAGTTGCGCTTTTAAAATATTCTTTGATAACCTATTTAAGTGACAGTGTCAAATAATTTGTGTATGATAAAGGTATAAAAAGGTTACATTTACACTGAAGCACTATTAGTACGAATTTATCTGACTGCCACTGTACATATTTAGGTTTTTAGCAAAATGTGCCCATGACCTCCATTATGTTTACAGAGGTAATTTGGATTTTTAATTTTTATTTGACGGATTAATTTTTTAGTTTCTGCCTTCTAAATAATGCGTCATTTTATATTTTTACTGCTATTGGTTACATTTATTTTATTTATTCAAATTCAAATTCAAATTCAAAAAGTCTTTATTAAGGCGGGGCTCAGCCACTGGCTGCTTAGGCCCAACCTGAAATACACATTATATTACATTATAAAGTATAAGGTATAATACACAATAATTTATTAAGTATTATAAATAATTACAACTATACATCCCGATATGAAATTATAAAGTAAAATGTTACACCATTATTGAATATTAAAAAGGACATGGACTGAGGACACCATAACTAAATATTGCTAAAAAAAGATTTAAAGATCTCGGTAGTAATTCTTAACTTTCTTCTTAAATGAGTTTGAATTAGTAATCATTTTTAAATTATTCGGTAAAGAATTAAATATGAAACTCGAGTAGTACGTAAAAGAACCCCTGAAAGCGGTGGTGGTGTGTAATGGAATATGAAGTAAGCTAGGCTGTCTTCTGGGTCTTTCATATATTCTATCAGCAAACGTTAATTTTTCATAAAGATAGGTAGGTTTACGTGTAGCAATAATTCTATGCAAAAGCAAGCAAAGTGAATAGTACGTCTTTCCTCCATTCTCAACCAGCCCAACTGCAAGTATGATGGTGTGATGTGGTCTCTTCTTTTGACGCAAGCGGCATATCTCACACACGCGTTCTGCAATACTTGTATCCTATGTTGATCCTGGCCTGAAAGGCAGGGACCATAAACAACATCGCAGTAATCAAACAAGGATAAAATAACCGATTCGGTTAATTTTAGTTTAGTCTGAGTATCCAGTATGTATTTAAATCTATAGAGAGACTTAAGCCGGCCATAGGCCAGTCTTAAAACAGTATTAATATGTTCACTAAAGGTTAAATTTTGGTCAAGAATAATCCTAAGGCTTTTACATTTATCTGTAAATTGAATTGTTACTCCGTTTAAGAAAATTTCATTAGTTATATCAACTCTGGCACGTTGTTTTTCTGTACCGATAAGTATTCCCGAGGTCTTACCTGGATTAAGGAGAAGACCATTCTTTTTTGACCATACATTTATTTTTTCTAAATTGTCGTTAATCTCTGCGATGGGAGAGTTTGATTGCTAGGTGGAAACGATAAATAAATCTGACAATCATCAGCATAAAGCTGGTAACATGTTATTTCATTAGGCAAGTCTGCAGTAAACAAAATAAATAAAAGTGGTCCCAAAATGGAACCCTGAGGCACGCCACTAGATATTATTAAATTACTGGAAGTAACCAGCTCATCCCCAATATTCATGCTAACCTGCTGTCCGCGGTTAGTAAAATATGAGTTAAACCGCTCCAAGACACCGTGTGAAAATCCATAGTATTTTAGTTTTGCCAGCATGAGCCGGTGATCCAGGCAGTCGAAAGCCTTGGAATAGTCGAGCAATAAGTATAAGAATAGTAGTCAAGGACTCATCCACGGCATGCAACAAATCATCAGTTAAATCAGACAAAGCCGACGCGACGCCGTGCTGCATCCCGACCTAAAACCGGATTGTCTGTGGGGTAAAAGATTTAAAGCATCAATATAATTTTTTATTTGTTGATACGCTACCTTTTCGGCAACTTTAGATGTTACAGTAAGTATACTTATGGGGCGCAATTCAGTCAGTTCCGAAATGTTATTCTTTTTAGGTAGAGGAGTCACAAGTGCATTTTTACAACATTGTGGAACTTTCCTAGTTGAAAGTGAAGCGTTAGCAATGTGAGTTAATGCTCTGATACAATATGGTACACACATTTTTAACATTTCAGAAGAGATCCGATCAGCCCCCTTTGCATTGCTCTTTATACTACACACTATACTGGAAATACCCTCCTCAGAGACGGGGGAAAATTCGAAATCCCGATCGACAGCCGCATGTCTATGATTAATGAAGTAATCTATGTTATCCTGGGTAGGCGGTATTCGATTAATCGAATGTATAAAAAGTTATTTATTTTTTGGGGGTCCAAAAGTTCCTCGGGAATATGAATTTTTTTATTTTTTTTTATGAACGTCTAGTTTATCCAAAGTATTCCATAAAGCGTTGGAGTTTTTAAAATTCTTTTTTAATTCAGCATTTATATACGCCCTCTTTTCCCTACGTATTGAGGCGGTT
This sequence comes from Philopedon plagiatum, assembly GCA_963971165.1. NCBI lineage: Eukaryota > Metazoa > Arthropoda > Insecta > Coleoptera > Curculionidae > Philopedon > Philopedon plagiatum. The sequence continues at coordinate 80,643,065 of OZ020192.1, read as the reverse complement.
ACGAAATTTCTCATATTTTTATAAAATGACCACTTTGCCAGAGACCGCGTTGTAGTAATATGAACATTCTTAAGAGATTTTCTGTACTCAGATAAAGCTTTGTCTCTAATCTTCATCATAGTTTTAATGGTGGGAGTAATTCAGGGGGAAAAATCCTTGGTAATGCGAACCTTTTTAACAGGAGCGTGCTTATCGAATAAATCTATAATAATTTTTTCAAACTCACTCATTTTTTTATCTATATCACCCATATCAAATACACGCTCCCAGTCAGCTCCCAACGCATCCCGATCAAATTCTGCCTCATTTATATTTTTTATATCTCTCATGTACAAAAAAACTTGATTATCCTTCTTTTTAGGCAGGTCTAAAAAACAATAATTCAAATAGTGATCCAATAAAGGAGATACGTTCATTACATCAGACCGAATTACCAAATTAGGTTCATTAATAAACATTAAATCTATGAGAGTTCTCGTTTCTGCAGTAACTCGAGTAGGCTTCTTTATTAACTGACTTAAAGAAAAGGTATTAAAATCGTATTTAAGAAGTTATAATCTGTAGATGACACATTTAAATAATTTATATTAAAATCACCCACACAAAGAAGAACGTCAGCTGACATTGTGTAGTCAGCTAGTACGTTCTCAAGTGACTGGAGAACCCTATAATCAACGCCTGGTGGACGATATATGCAGCCCAAACTCACCTTTTTGTTGTTAATCACAGACTTTAGCCAAATCATTTCTACTCCTTGCGAAGAGCTCCTATGCAAAACATCGACATTTTTAATATATGAGCAATCCCTCACATAAACCAACACACCACCACCCCTCCCTATCAAGCGATCCTGTCTAAACAATAAATAGCCAGGTATATTGAGCGCTCCATCTGGTATGTACTCAGACAACCAGGTTTCAGATATCGATATGACATCAAAATTATTAATACAAATTAAATCCTTTAAATCATCCAGTTTGTTCAAAAGAGATCTAATATTAAGGTGACATACAGAAACACCTGATATGGCGTCGTCAATCCCATCCTCTATTACATCGTATTCTTGAAAAGATATAGTAAAAAAAAAGAAGAAAACCCCCGCTATGCGTTCACTACCCCATAATATTAATATAGAAATCGGCGAGAAGTGATAAGCTATTGCGGTCGCCGACAAAAAAAAAGCGAAAATAAACCATTTTCAGTACAAAAATGAACTTAAAAATATCAGCATATATACTCAAAACATAGTTTTTCCTCATTTACATTCCAATATTCTGATACATTAACATTAGAAATAAAACCCGAACATTGTAAACATATTAATGTTTGCAAAAGAAATCATGTTTATAATAAACATGTTCAATAAAAAATCATGTTTACAAGGCACAAGCTACGGGTTAACAAAAAATTAAATAATATGAAAACATAAAAAGATCAATCTTCAAATATAGGTCTACAACATCGATAAAAGCGTAGGCAATTAAAAATCAGCGCCACTTTCGACACAAATTTTGGTTTTATTCTTGAGAACAAAAATTTTTCTTTCAAAGTCCAAACATTTGACACACCATACTTATCTGCTGCATCCTTGACCAATCTTAATCTGGCACTAGTCAAGTCTTCCCTAACTACAAAACCAGTTTTCTTCAGGAGCTTTTTCTTTTGATAAATATCTGATCTCACAAAATAGGAAACAAATCGCACCAAAACTGGGCGATTCTTGCCTCTCACATAATTTCCAATTCGGTGGCACCTTTCCAGATCATTTCTTGTAATAGTTATATCCATTTTGTTCTTAGACATAGAAATCAGGGTGTCGGACAGAAAATCCTGATTCGATTCCTCTGTTAAACCATAAACTCTTAAATTGTTGAGACGAAAATACTGCTCATTCTTATCAATTTGCAAAGTAAGGGTATCAATTCGCTCAGAGTTTGTATCCACCTGCTTCATAAAAGAAGACAGTTTATCTTCTAATTTCAAAAACCGTGCATCCATTCGTTGGAAAATTGTATCTGTCTGTTGTTTACAAATCTTTGTCAAAAGTTCCTCAGAAATACCATCCATACCATCTTTAGATGCAGACTGCACTCTACCTCTGGTCATTTGATCAACGTGAAACAGCTATAAAGGTAATCAAACAAAGCACCAACAAACAAAAGGCTAAAATGCACTTTAATACTTATTATTTGTACACCAAACTTAGACTAATTGACGTTTTTATTGTTATATTTGCGACTGTGGAAAAAATTTCCAATTATCAGGCCGAGAGTCAGCATAAAACTCAAAAAGACGGGAGCGAACACAAAGCACGTGTTTACTGACCGTTATTGTGACATAAATTGTATCTCTATTTTAATTTTTACCACGCTTTGTAAATGAGACCCAATGTTCTTTTTATAATAAAGCATTTCTGACGTTGACTCTGCCCGTTGTGTATAGGTGAACAAGTTCTTTATAGGGCAAAGACTGACATTTATTTACCCAATTTATTCCATAAAAGTATGCTAATAGCTGTTTAACGCCATTATTCCACACAAATAACATTTTAAACCATCTAAGTGAAAAAAAGTAATTTTGACCAAGTTTTTGATGTAAATATCTCTACATATGCGACGTATCGAATTGTTTTTTGCGGCGCGCGAATTAAAAGGGAAAGTACAATATGAAATTTTGATTCGCGAAGTATAAAGATAAAATGGTAAATTTCCGACTCTTAAAATTATGGTAATCCGGCAAATATGCCAAAAAACGTCCAAAAAATGAATTCTTTCACGACCGGTAGTAGAAATCAATTGCTCTGATGTCAAAATCACGACAGAAAAACCAACTTCTTCCCTCGGTGAACAATTTTTGAAAAAATTCCGTGTGAAATTTTCATTACAAATCAAATAAAAATTTAACGGCCAGATTCTCCAACAGTCCAGTCTAATTTGACAACCAAAAGTTATAAACTGACATGTGCAAGAATAAGACAACTAAGTTTTATACTATGAATTTGTTTCTGGGCTTTTTTGCAAATCTATATAGCAAAGGGCAAGTTTAGGTCGTACTTTCAACATTAATAGAACTAAAGTTATTTCAGCAACCCGTTCCAAGATGAAAATCATTTGGAAACCAAGCAACTCGCTGAAATGTCAGATTAATTCATAAGTTTTTAATGACGACTTCTTCACAATGACAGGACAAAAACCTGTTAAAGCATAACTGATCAACTATAAGATCTTAATTTAAACCAGTACTAAAATGAATCTTAAACCTTCTGAGTGAATCTGAAAGAAAAAATTTAATTAATAATTACAATTGTAAAAATTAACACCAGGTATATTAAGCAAAACGCTTTTTTCTTCGGAATGTAAATTTCTACTGGTTGTCGACGTACTTGTACCCTGCAACATTTGATTAGAACTGGCTTTCTTATTCTCCACTGAATTTTCAACATAACCCTCAGCGACTGATGTAGATTTCCATCCCCCATGTCGCTTAATGATCAATACTGAGCCCATAGGGTCGAACATTTAAACTTTTCAGCTATTTCACTAAAGTATACCAGCATCGCATTTTCAGTAAAGTTTATTACATGCTTTTCTGGGCACCACTTTCCAAAAATTTTGATATGCTGCTCGTATAACTTTCTTGACTTTTCTGGCAGTAAACTGACTGCCACAGCATTTTCTGGTTCAGTAATTTATTCAGGTTAGTCTACATAAAAAACCTTAAGATCCATATTTTACCACAAAAGAAACTTTGTGTATTTAAATTTTGATACTTGTTTATTTAAATTTTGATAGTTGTCAAGGACTTTTCTTCAACTGGTCAAAGGCTACTGATAATTATAAAATCAATAAATATTAATGAAAATAGTCATGGATTTCGACCAGTTTAGTCAAGTTTTGACTAGTTCTGTGACTTTGTTTAGAGAAACAAACCTATGGGTTTGTGGGTGCTCGGCATTTAATCAACAAGTAAATATATTCTACGAAACCTCACATACAATCCTAAAATGTGACACGCTGATCGTCTAAGCTCAGTCCAAGAATTGTTACCAAACGATAAGGCAATTGCAATGCAATGGCGAATGCAATTTTCAGAGTGGTTTATGGGTAATTTGCATAATAATGAAAACGTATTTGAAAAAAACCTTTTTTACTGACGAGGCATAGCTTTACCTCCCTGGTTATGTAAATTCTCAACAAATGAGAATATGGAATTCTGAAAATCCACATTTCTTTATAGAGAAGCCTCTGCATTCACAGAAAGTTGGCATATGGGCTGCCATATCGAAAAGAAGGTTATTTGTACCGATTTTTTTTAAGGGACTCTCAATTCGGCACGATACCGTAATGTTTTAGAAAATTTTGTAAACCCATTAGACGATGAAGAGATGTGACAAGGCTACTTCCAGCATTCACGTAACTCTTAATAATTTAATTTTTTTGAAAGAATTTTTCGAAGGCCGAATCATTAGTCGTACTATGCCAGTTAGGTGGCCACCACGGTCCTGCGATCTCACGCCGTGCAACTTTTTTATGGCCACACATTAAAAACTCGGTTTCAAACCCCCTTGTGAAAATTTAAAAGACCTACAGGCTAGAATTACAAATAAATTTCAGGAGATTAACAACTCCGCCAAAGTGCTCACCAATGTTTTTGATGCTATAAAAAGAAGAATGAGAATATGTTTGGAAGTAGAAGGTGGACACGTCTCCCATTTAGTTTAAATTTATAATTTTTAGGTTCTTTGTTGTATATGTTTTTTTAAATTCTATATTACGCAATAGTAATGACAATAATGTAATTTTCTTAAAACTAGAAACTTGACAGTTTTATTTTTCATTCACCTATACCTTGTACGTATGTTACCTTTCAAGAGAAATAGTTATTTACGACATGCGTGGTTGATTCCGCGGCATATTTTGAAGACTTTTTTGATCTTACTTTATAATGTACTAGTAAAATTGTGACAATAAAGTTTTAAACGTCAGAAAATGTGTCATCTTCAGTTGGTACGAAAAGGTAAAAACAATAATACAAGGGTTATAAAAAATTAATATTTTCAAACAAATAAAATTTATTCTTAATATATTTATTGGAGCTTTTCTGGCATAACTGGCAAATAAGCATAATCTTAAGACTACGAAATTTACCTGCATAAAGTTTTATCTCTATACTTCTAGAACAGGGCCAGGAGGGCAATCCAGAGTTAACGAGTACTCGTCTAGACGTATACGTTTATTTCCGAAGTGAAGATCGGGTATATTCGGGACGTTTTCTGGATGCTCTTTGCGTCCTTCATGTGACTGGTTGAAGCCAGCCTTTTTGCCTTTAAGTTCTACAGACTGACATTTTACCGCACTTAGACATAATGTTACAAATAAGAACTGTTTCGTAAATCAATTGACGTTTGTACCAGAAAATGTTCACTTACCGGACTATAACACAATTTGTAGATGGGTATTCGTTTGTATGTAGCACCCCTACGTTAAGCCTCGGAAATATACGTATACCTCTTGGCGAGTAGACGTTAATTCTGGATTGCCCTCCTAACATGGGATTAGAATTTTAGCATGTAAAACCCTATGGCCCTCTTTAAAAAATGGAATGTATGTATTTGATGTACCTATAGTAAAGTTCTTTTTTATAGGAAATATTTAAATAACAAGAATGTTAAAACATAGTAGGTAGTAATGGGAGCTGAATGTTCTTTAATGTTTAACTAATAAATCGGTGCATTTAATAAAACTAATACTTGTGTCTTTTATTGTGATGCTGGGTACAAAGCGAATTGCCGCAGGGGTGACAAACAACCACCCTTTAATTCCGCCACCGCAGCAGTTTTGTTTGCCTGGGGGAATATATTCGTAAAACACGCATTAACAAATGCAGAAAAGAGTTGACCCAAAATATTTCAATTTTCTCACCCCTGCACAACAAATTTATTTTGTCTGGAACCTACAGGCACATGTCAATACGTTAAATGTACAGACACGTGTTAATGACTTTTGTAGTATTTTAACGCACTTTAATAGCTTGAACAACGTCAACGTGCATTTTCGTTTCTGAGTTTGTTATGAATTATTATATAGGTCAATGAAATTAGACGAAAAAAGGCCCGACTTTCGGAAACATTTCTATAAAGCTGAATTTTTGAATACACGTACATTCTGATGTTACTATTTGACAAAATCCTGAAAATATCAGCAGGGCAATTCGAGATATTAAATGTCAAAGGTCACCAAAATTGGGTTTTCGCGAATAATTCGCCTCATATGCATCAAATGTCGATGAAGGTTCGTATAAAAGCTATATAAAACAATGTTGTCTACAAGACTTACGTCGTACGGTGTACAGGGATATCCAAATAAAAATAAACAGACCTTATAACATTTTTATTTTTAAAGATGGGAAAAAATGTTTAATATGAAAGTTTTGGGGATTTTTTGGATCATCAGCAAAACAATTGAGCATCGAATAAAAAAAAATAGTACAAATCATCGATTTTCTCCCTTACTTTAAATTGGATGGTATGATTTTTATCACATTTTTGGATTGTAGGAGAAGTTCAAGGCATATTTTGTATATCATACCCTATGCGGTTTTTCAATCGTTTTTGAAATACTTCAGTTTAAAAATTATTTCGCATATGTAAATATACTTTAAACGTAACTATCCAGGTTGTGAACGAAATACCTGCTACCTTTTTAAATTTTCTTCGTAGGTAAGTCAAAGTTAATGTCAAGGTTGACAATAATACTTCAGCCGCCGTCAATTATTTATAATTTATTTTTATGCAAAATAAGTTATTCTATTAATGAGAGATACAAAATGTTAAAATTATATTTAAAGAAAACAATAATGTTAGAGCGGCTCAAAGACAATATGAAGAAAGTATTGAAGAGGGACAAAGCACTCCATCATTAAACAACATAATGAAAACAAATAGAAGACAAGAAGAAAGAGGAATTCTGGGCAATAGAAAAAGAAGAAGAGAAAGAAATGAAGAAAGGGGCCTAGCGATTTTAATATATTTTCATGAGAATTCAAAAAAATCATTTCCCGATTGTGTGCGGTATCTCAGATATAGAAGAGGAGATAAAATGTTGACTTATGGAACAGTTCAGAGAACGTTAAAGTATTTTAAGTAGAGATCATATAAAATTATGCCAGTTCAAAAGCTTAGTGCCGATCAAAAAGAAAGGACATATACTTTTGTCACAAATACTAACGAAAGAATGCGGCAAGATCCTAATTTATTTTATACTATCGTTTGAAGAGGCGAAGCAAATTTCTCAACTGCGGGAATGTTTAATAGACGAAACGTTCATGTTTAGTCGGATGAAAATCCCTTTACCGTCGAAGATGTGACTTTTTAGGGGCGTAATTCAATCAACGTTTGGTGTGGGACAATACAAAATAAAATTCTAGGACCATTGTTTTTTCGGGGAGCATTTTCTGGCTATCTTAACTTTTTAGAAAATGAAATCGACGATATTCTCGACGAATTGCCACTTGAAGAACGTCGACGTATTATATGACAACACGACGGAACACCTCCCCATAAGTATAAGAATGTATCGGTAGTGATGAAAGTTAGCACAAATGGAATAATATACTTAATAAAAGGAAAAGACGTGTGTTTCAGTTTTTAGAATAATTCAACTCTTTTTCACTTTATTCTCCATGACTACATAATACAATACATAAATAATACAATACATAACATAAGTGGTATTATATACAGGAGAGGTCAGAGTTACTTCTTTAACACCCCCACTTAACGAAGTGCCTCTCAGTATCTTCTTATACGATGATGCCCATCGATGCTCTACACCATTCATGCTTTTGTCTGGAAACCGCCTTTGTTAACGAATCAGCAACCATTTCTTCAGTAGAAATTTTCTGGAACGTAACTTTACCAATCTTGACAGCATCTCTGACAAAATGATGTTGTACATCGATATGTTTGGTTCTAGAATGATGAGTACTGTTTTTGGTGAGGTCTATGGCGCTTTTAGAGTCACTATAGAGCTTATAGGTTCCGAGGTAAAATTAAGTTCTTCTATCATCATCTTCAACCAAATAGCCTCCTGGGTAGCATGTGATAATGCCATATATTCCGCTTCGGTTGTCGATCGTGCAACTGTTTGCTGTTTTTTACTGGACCAGCTAATAGCACAGTCAGCAACCTTAAATATGTAACCGCTGACAGATTTTCTATCGTCTTGATCGTCTGCATAATCAGCATCAGCATATCCATGTAATTTCCTCGTAGTGATACCTTTGAAGAAAAGTTTTGCTTTTGATGTACCTCGTACATAACGAAATAATCTTTTTACAGATGACCAGTGTTCTTTTCCAGGATTCGCATTAAATTTGCTTAATGTCCCCACTGCAAAAGATATGTCCGGCCGTGTACATTGAGCTGCATATAAAAGACTACCAATAGCCATTTGATATGGTATCTTTCTCATTTCTTCCTTTTCTTTATCATTTATTGGTTCCATTATTTTACTCAATTTCTGTCCTTTTTCCAGTGGAGTTGATACAGGCTTTAATTCTGCCATCTGAAATTTTCTTAGTATTTCCTCAAAATAGACCTCCTGATCTAAAGTTATTTCTTTTCTTTCTCTGTTTCTGGTTATTCTTATACCCAAACAATAATTTGCTGTTCCTAAATACTTCATATCGAATTTTTTAGTTAATTCTTCTTTAAGCCATGATTTGATGTTTTTACCATTTGAAAAAATCAGTAAATCGTCAACATATATAGCAATAATAAGAATATCATTGTTTTTGAATAAATAATATACACAGGGATCAAATTGAGCCTGATTTAAGCCAATATTTTTTAATTCTTTATCTAGTTTTCGGTTCCAAAGTATACTAGATTGTTTTAAGCCATAAAGAGCCTTTTTAAGTTTGCAAACTTTTTTACTTCCCTTTTCTATTTCAAACATTTCTGGCTGTCGCATGTAAATTTCTTCATTTTCTAACTCGGGCTGTAAAAATGCTGTTACTGCATCCATTTGATCTATGTCCCAGTCATATATAGCAGCTTCCGCTATTAATAATCGCAATATTGTTGCTCTTACAACAGGAGAGAATGTCTCATCGAAGTCAATGCCATATATCTGTGAACAGCCTTTTACAACCAGCCTGGCTTTATAACGGACAAAATTGCCTTCTCCGTCTTTCTTCTTTTTAAGCACCCATTTACTAGATATAGCTTTGCGATCCTGCGATAATTCAACAATTTCCCATGTTTTATTCTTTAATAAAGACATATACTCTTCCTCCATTGCTTTCTTCCATTCTTCAGCATCTTCTCTTGAGAATGCTTCTGTGACAGTTTTGGGATCTCCTTCATTTTCAACAGCTAATGCAGCACATAAAATGTAATCATCCAACTTTTCAGGTATTTTTCTATCTCTTTGAGGATATCTACTTCCTCTCTCATGATTGTTATCTTCTTCTGTGTCACTGGTTTGTTTTTCAGCATGTGAAAAATTAATTTTTTTATTCTGCAGTACTTTTGGAACTTCCCCATGTAACTGTTCATCGCTTACGCTTTCTTCTGGACTTTCTTGTGTTTCTATTTCTTCTTTACCTGCTGTACTTTCCTGTAGTGTATTTGCAAAATTTTCTTGAAAATCAAAATTATTCTTATCAGGAATTTTCTTCTCAATATTTTCATTTACCACTACATCTCTAGATCTAGTTATTTCTTTAGTCTGTGGGTCTAAAAGCCTGTAACCAGCCGAATTCTCACAATATCCTACAAAAATATATTCTTTAGATTTTGGATTCCATTTTTTACGCTTTTCTTTTGGTACGTGTGCAAAAGCTTTTGACCCAAAAATTTTTAAGTTCTTTAAATTAGGTTTAAAGCCTGTCCATGCCTCTTCAGGAGTTTTATTATTTAGTGCTATTGTGGGACTTCTATTCTTTAAATAGCATGCTGTATTTATAGCTTCTGCCCAATAGTCTTTAGCTAAATTAGCATCATGTATCATTGAACGTGCCTTTTCAACTAAAGTTCTATTTACTCTTTCAGCTACACCATTTTGTTGTGGTGTATACTCTACTGATGTTTGATGCTGAATACCTTCGGCAATTAAAAATTTTTTCATATCATTATTTACAAATTCTTAGCCATTATCTGTCCTAAGAGCCAATATTTTACATGATGTTTGTTTTTCAACAAAATTTTTAAACTCTTTAAATTTTTTAAATGCTTCATTCTTATTGGTCAAAAAATATACAAATGTTTTTCTGGTAAAATCATCAGTGAATGTAAGAAAATATTGCTTACCACTGAATGATTTTTGCTGCATTGGTCCACATAAGTCTGAATGTATCAGTTCTAACCTTTCCTTTGCTCTGTGTACCACATGTTTCTGAAATGGATTTCTGTGCTGCTTTCCTTCTAAACAGCCCTTACAAAAGAGTAGTTCGATCTGTAATGTCTCAATACCTTCAACCATTCCTGCTTGAAGACGTTTCATTCCTCCAACGCTTAAATGTCCTAATCGCCGGTGCCAGACTTCAAAAGGAACTGTGTCATTTTTTGCTGCTAAACAAGTAACCATTTCTTGCACATAATTTAGTTTGTAGAGTTGACCATCTGAAGATAATGCCACAGCTATGACTCGACCTGTAACTTTATCAATAATTTTACAATCTTTTTCATCAAAAATTGTTTTTAGACCTTTCCTGCCTAACTCCTTACACGATATCAAATTAAATTGCAATCCTGGTGCATATCTTATATTTCTTATTGGTGTTTCCACGATTTTATCATCGATTCTCAAAGGTAGAGAAGTTTCACCTATACCTTCAATGAGAAATTTTTCACCTGCAGCTGTTACCACAGCATCTTCACCCTCTAATGGTTTAAAATTTGTTAACCAATCTTTTCTGCCAGTTAAATGCACGGATGCACCTGAATCAATGTACCACTCATTTGAATTAAATGTACCTAATCCTAATGCAATAGAATTCACTACTAAACCAACTTCCTTATTATGAGCCTGTGTTCTCTTTGGTAAACGACAATCTTTAATTTTATGTCCAATTTTATTGCAGTTAAAACATTTTAAAGCAGATCTGTTATACGTATTTTGAAAAATAGGCTTATTTGAGAAATTAGTTTTATTATTTGAGAAAGTGGGCTTATTTTTATTTTTCTTTATAAAAAATGCAGTTTCTTTGCTAATATTTTCATATTTAGAGGCTTCTGCTAGCAATCTTTCTTTTATCAACGGTGTAGTTAACTTTAAACCACAATTCTCAAGAGCCATAATTAACGGTTTATAATAATCAGGTAAACTTATAAATATAAGAGCAGCTAAAACACCATCTTTAATTTCATTATCAATAGCTTTAAGTTGCTGAGCAAGTTTAATTTTTTTATTTAAATACTCATCCATACCTGAACAATTATCGTAACGTATCATGACTAGCTGTTCAATCAAAGATGCTACCCTTGAAAAACCTTTGGGTTCAAAAACGGTGGCCAGTTTCTCCCAAACTTCTTTACCTGTCTTTAGCTCCCTTACCTCTGTATAAATGTGACTTTTGATACCTGAAATGATAGCTGCCAAAGCCTTTTTACCCATCTTTTCATCCGTCTTGGTTCCATCTACATATTCCCATAGCTCGCAGTTGATAAGATGCACCTCCATAGCATATTTCCAATCCAAATAATTTTCTTGTCCTTCCAATTTTTCAAAATTTGCCATAACTGATGTATTTATATTTGACATTTTTTCGCTTGTCAAATTTCAGACTTCTATTTAAATCTTCTTTGCATCTTCTCCTTCAGGAACCCCTTTCTTTATACTTCAACTTTCGAAATATAAAACGGAATTAATTTAACAATTCTCCTGGGCCCATAACCTGATGAGAGTTAGCACAAATGGAATAATATACTTAATAAAAGGAAAAGACGTGTGTTTCAATTTTTAGAATAATTCAACTCTTTTTCACTTTATTCTCCATGACCACATAATACAATACATAAATAATACAATACATAACATAACTGGTATTATATACAGGAGAGGTCAGAGTTACTTCTTTAACAGGTAGATATGGAACGTTACACTGGCCTGCAAATAGCCCAGACCTCACACCTTCAGATACATTTCTTTGCGATCATTTGAAATATGTCGTATACAGCAATCATAATGAAAATATTGAAGAAATTGAAAGGAAGGTGAGAAATGTAGTAAGAAATCTGAACGAAAATGATGCTGAAAGTATTATCAAGACACTTCAGAGTCAGAGAAGAATGTATGAAAAGTGCGAACAATAATTAAATGGCGGACATGTTGAAAATTTCTTTTGATATTTATTCGCCAATGTTAACATTTATCTGTTTATGTTATAATTCATTTGTTATTGTTTATAATCACTGGATATTTCTTTTAAATATTAATAACTGATAAAAATCAACATTTATTGTTGAATAGAATAACTCATTTTGAATAAAATTATAAATTCACGGTGACTGAAGTATTATTGTCAACCTTGACATTAACTTTGACTTACCTACGAAGAAAATTTAAAAAGGTATCAGGTATTTCGTTCGCAACCTGGATAGTTACGTTTAAAGTATGTTTATGCGAAATAACTTTTAATTTTAAATATTTCAAAAGCTATTGATAAACCGCATAGGGTATGTTATACAAAATATGTCTGGAACTTCTCATAGAAACCAAAAATATTATAAAAATCAAACCATCCAATTTAAAATAAGCGAGAAAATCGATGTTTTTTTATATACTATTTTTTTTTTATTTGATGATCAATTGTTTTTCCTAATAAGATATATAAATGCTCCATAAAAATCCCCAAAACTTTCATATTTAACATTTTTCCCATCTTTAAAAATAAAAAAGTTATAAGGTCTGTTTACTTTTATTTGGATGTTTAGTATTAATAAAACAATTATTTATAAAAAATATTGTTCACAGATAACAAATAACAAATTACTCCATTCGTTTCCGCACCACCTATGAGGTAGAATGCAAGGCGCGCTAATTCTACGTGGTTTCCCCTGTAGGCCGAATCCATGTTGTTGATTGTTAATTTATCCCTCCTAATCGGTATCAGTTTTCGTTGTTTAAATGTTTAAACAAAAATTACTGCAGCCCCTTAGTGACTGGCGTCAAGAGCTACTCGGTCCTCCCCTGACTACTAATAGGAGTATAAGTTTATGTTCTCAACATTCTTCTTTATTATCTTCAATTTCCGGTTGTTCAATTTCAGTCTCTGGGTCATCATCATCATTGTTAATTTTAGTTTCATTTGATGTTAATATGTCGATACAATCAAATTCATGTTGTTTATCAAAATCATTTGATTCTATGATTCTCTCGGAGGAGTTGAGACATGATTTTCCACGAAAATTACTACAAACTATGAAGCAATGCAAACCTACTTTTCTGCAGCCGCAGTTTGCGCTGCAACCTTTTCGGCAATTACAGAAGATTGTATTTAGAAGTTCATCCGGTGCTGGTGACAATAACGTTATAATTGACTCAAAGTTCTTGTTCTTGGAAACCCACCCCCATTGCTCAGGTTGTAGATTATTTCCTAACCAAACTTGAACTTGATAATAAACATGATGGAGATGCTGTTGAGCTGCTGCATTTGTAGGTAGAAGAGATGACAATTTCACCGGTCTGTTGAGCCTTGTTGATCTAGCGAAGTTGATGTACCTGTAATCATCAATAGATGTTTTTGATTGTGGAGCAACGTAAATTGCCAGAAGAAAACGCATCCCATTGTCAGTTACTTCATTCAGCAATTTTCCTGTTGAAATACTTGAGCTAGTTGGTACAAATCAGAGCGTTACTCAAACATTTTCAAAACTTGGAGTTTTCCTTTATTAAAAAGGGCAGAAGTTGTAATACAGCCGGTCATAGAATATAAAAATAACATATCCTTTTTGCCATTAGGGATTGTCAAAGCTTTCAGACGAATACATTCGTGTTTCAACATTTCCTTTACCAAGTTTCTTGAAAAAAATGTTTTGGCTCGATTGAGTTCGCCCTATTAGGAGTACCAAGAGATCTACATCTTCTCCAACGATGACAGTTGTCTTTCGAAATGATATTTCGATAGCTGTCTCAATGATTAAAACATCAGCACCATCCCGGGTAAGTTTTGTTGAGATTTTGAGACTACGTAACTTTTAAATGAGCATGTCAATAAATTTGCTCTTATTAAGTATGTTGGGCAAAAACTTTTATTGACTGATTGGCAGTTTTTTTTATACTTTCATTGAAATGAATCTCGTAAGAAGCAGAAATAGCAGCGGTGTCGTAAAGTGCATTACGCGTGTTACTGCGCCGTTTATACAGCGTTATCCCGTAAACGAATTCATTGTTACCCCTTCTCCGCGCTATATCTCTAAAAGTGTTAAACTTATGGAAAAATCCATATAACCAATCTTGACAATAATGTCTTCTATAACTTCATAATAACCTTCATCGACATACGATGCATATGAGGCGAGTTATTTGAGAAAACTCAATTTTGGTGACTATTGGCTTTTAATAACTCGAATTGCCCTGCTAATATTTTTAGGAATTTGTCATATACTTATTTTTAACATCGAAACGTACGGGTATACAAAAATCCAACTTTGTAGGAATTTTTCCGGACAAAAATCCCTATTTAACTGGAGTAGATATTCATACTCATTTTACTGTGAGTTTGGCATTCTACCGTTATTAAAAAATTATCCCCCAGGACTCACTGAAAGAGTTTAGGACTTAGTACTGATTTAAATTTAGATATTCAAATTGATCAGTTAGGATTTAATGAGTCTTTATCTTGTCATTGTTTGTTATTAGTTCTAGTTAGTCATCTTTAAAGCCCTATTCTATTATTTCTGCGATTTGCTTAGTTACCTTGGAACTTGTTGTTACAATGTATTTCATTTATTATTGTAGAAAATATTAGTTAAATTGAATTGTTCTTTATAGATATGCGAAAAAAAACTTAAAAACAAATTCATAGTAAGTATAAACCTTACCTTACCTTATAACCACATTCGCCAATTTAAAACATTGATAGCCAAATTAGGCCAGATTCGCCGTTAGTAATGAATCTGGTCGAACATTTTTGAAATCAGCAAAAGCGCTTGCACAGAACTTCCTTGGTGACGCAATGTTAACAATTTCGGGTACATCACATCGAAGAGTACAAATAAGCCAAAATAATTTCCCAAATAGTAAAGATAAATTTTTTTTGCCCCTGTATATCACATTAAGATCGTACTGTCTAATTTTGAAACACCAAGGCTATACAAAATATTTTAATCCAATGCACTTTCTTAGATCGTCTGAGTACTTTCTGTGCTAGATTACAGGAGTTTTCTCAAAGGCCCCGCTAGATATATAATGTAAGGTAAAAAAAATCCTCAAAGTATGCCGTGGAATCGATCACGCATTTGTTGAATTATTACTCTTGAAAGGTAACATAGGTATGTAAATGGTATAGGTGAATGAAAAATAAAACCGAAACGAAGTTATGAAGTTCTTATTTTTAAGAAAATCTCATTATTGTCATATACAACAAAAACCTAAAATTTATAAATTTAAACTAAATGAGAGTCGTGTCTTTCTACTTCCAAACATGTTTTGATTCTTCTTTTTACAGCATCAAAATCATTAGAGAGCACTTGGGGGGAGTTGTTAATCTCCTGAAATTTATTTGTATTTTAGCCCGCAGGTCTTCTAAATTTTCACAAGGGGTTTTGAAAACCGAGTTTATAATGTGTAGCCATAAAAAAGGCGCACAGCGTGAGATCGCAAGACCGTGGTGGTCACCTAACTGGCATATTACGACTAATGATTCGGCCTTCGAAAAATTCTGTCAAAAAAATTAAATTATCAAGAGTTAGGTAAATTGATGCACCGTGCTGGAAGTAGCGTTATTACATCGCTTTATCGTCTAATGCGTTTACAAAATTTTCTATAATTTCATTACGGTATCGCACCGAATTGAGGGTCCCTTCAAAAAAAAAAGTGGTCCAATTAACCTTCTATTCGATATGGCCGCCCACACGTTAACTTTCTGCGACTGCAGAGGCTTCTCTATAAAGAAATGTGGATTTTCAGAACTCCACATTCTCATTTGTTGAGAATTTTCATAACCAGAGCGGTAAAACCATGACTCGTCGGTTAAAAGGTTTTTTCAAATACATTTCCATTATTATGCAAATTACCTATAAATCACTCTGAAAATTGCATCTGCTGCGGCCTGTCGTTTAGTGCCAATTCTTGGAGTGAGCTTAGACGATAGCGTGCATATGCAGGTCAGGATTGTATTGCAGGTTCCGTAGGATACATTTACTTGCCAGTTTAAACGCCGAATAGGGGTTTGTGGGTGTTGATTAACAATTTGCCTCAATTTTTCTACTTTTTTTGCAGTACAAACTTTAGGTCTCTCGCTGCCTTCCTTTCTATTTACACTTCCTGTTTCTGTAAATAAAACCACAGATCTAGTCAAAACTTGACGAAACTGGTCGAAATCCATGACTATGTGTAGAAATTCTGTTTGAAAATCATGAATGGCGTCCCGTGAACCCGCTGGCCATTAACCCTTCTACCATTTCTACAGTAACTTTCGATCATAAAAGCTTTTTGTTCTGCCGTGATTAACATATTTAATTTTCTTAAGAATAAAAACTTCAGAACTTGACAGGTATATTTTTCATTCACTTATACCTTTTACCTATATTACCTTTCAAAATTAATAATTCAAGACATGCGTAATTGATTCCACGGCATACGTTTTTTTTATCTTACTTGATGTACAGCCATTGACAATTATTCTAACTTTCAGGTCTTAGTGGAAACTCAATGCATATTATCTCAAAGTTTGAGTTGTCAGTGGCTGTACATACTACATAAGTTATTTAATTATTATTAATTCAATTAAGCTAATGTTACAAAATTGGAGCAAAATTAAATAGTATAAACTATAAATGGTATGTATACAGTATGTCCTCGGATGAGGTAGACAAGAGGAAAAATGGACCAAAAAACATGAAAGATACGAAAAATGGTCATTCTTTATAAAAGTTTTTGCTTGCTTTAAAAATAAGATCCACGATGTCAAAAATTTGTTTTTTTTTTCTGTACAGGGTGTGCAAAAAATATAAAAACGTAATTGGTTAAGAGTAAAGTTGCCTTTTGTAAATTTTAATGCTAAACGAATAAAAAAGTCTTTTTAAATTTTAAAAGAATTCTTATTGCAGATTTTCAAGAAAAATTTTTAAATTACTCTTTTAAAATCAAACATTTTTTAAGTCACATAGTCACCTTTTTTATTTGATTGCACCTTTGATAACTGTGACGTATTTGTCAAAATAATAAAGAGGTTGTCTTTAGAGAAAAGAATATTTATAATCCAAAATAACAGACTCATACAGGTTCAAGGAAATTACTAGTAGAACATTAAAAATAATACTCACGAAATATTTCTTATTTTATTAAACTCTAAAAAAAATAGGCCACATCATATTTACTTTTCAAAACCTTCTCCTCCATATTCTACGAATTTTTCTAACTGACGTCGAAAATGGCTAAAGCATATTCTTATTTCTTCTAATTAAGTCGATTATATCGCTCTTAAAATTATCGGCTTTACAACTTCTTTATCATTTTCAAGTGGTCTTTCAAATGTTAGTTGTTTAATGCGCCCCCAGAGAATCATATCACAAATTATCATATCGGGACTCCCAGGGGGCCACAAAATTAGACCTTTTCGGCCCATCCATCAATTTCCAAATTTGCGATTGAGCCAATCCCTTATTTCCGCAGAATAATGTGCAGGACACCCATTGTGCTGAAAACACATATTTAGGCGATATTGAAGAGGCAGTTCTTCTAACTTGTCTGACAAAAATGACTCCAGCATATATATAAGAATATCTGTATTATCAAAAAAATATGTTATAATCCCATAATAGGAAATGGCGTACCAAACATTTACTTTTTTTAAATATTCTAAATTCTGGATTTTCCATACGCCAGTATCTCACATGCTGAGAAGATACAGTGCCATTTGTACTGAAGGGTGACTCATCTGAGAACATTATAAGCTTATAGAAGATCACGTTGCTACTTAGAATTTGATCACCGACCCTCAAACAAAAATACAATCGTTTGTATCTTTCCCTATCTTCCAAAGTTTGGTTTAAAAGGACGAATTTTATTTTCATTAAACACATTTTGAATAGGGCCTTTTTTACACAATTGTAAACTTCGTGCTCGTTTTTCATCGACAGATTGCAAAATTAATACTGCAGAAGAATCGTTTTCGTCGGAGCTTTTCTTGGTTTCCTTTAAATCACTAACGGATCCAGTTTTTGTTTTTAAATTTGATTACTAGCTTATGTACTGAACTTCTGCATAATTGTACTTGGAAACTTTTCTTGAAACTTCTCAATAAAGTAGCGATAACAATTCTCGCCATTTATATAATTTTGGATTATAAATATTCTTTGCTCTAAAGACATCTTTATTATTTTGACACATCACAGTTATCAAAAGTAGGGATGTCGCGAATATTCGGTCTATCCGGCCGGATCCGGATATCCGGCCGGTTGGGCCGGATATCTGGTTTGGCCGGATAATTGAATATTCGACCGAATATCCGATGTATTTTATTGTATGGAGGCAGTTTATTATTATTATAAATTATAATAAAAAATAATTATGTTGCACGTAAAACGAATGATTTTTTTATTTTAAAATAAACAACATACAACACGAAAACCTTAGGTATGTAAGTTTAGATAAAAATAAAAACTAAAACCTAATACTACTGAAAACTAGTATCTACTAGTACCAGTAAATTTATGTAACGAAAATACGAACTTAAATTTTTAATATTTAAAATTAACTAATGGAAGATTTTTTTGTAAGTAAATTAACATTTCGCCATTTTCGGAGGAAAGCCGATTCCGCTTTTCTTCAAACACATTGCCTGCCTCCGAACAAAGTCGTTCGCTAAAAATTGTGGATGCTGGTGCTGACAAGTATTTGAAAGCATACACAGATAAGATGGAAAAATGTTGCTGCAGGTCATCGGTCTGCATTACACAGTAAAAATTATCTCACGACGGGCATGGCGGCTCGATTTATATAGCTACAAACTTTAATTCAATTCGTCCTTTTAAACTGTTGGATATTCGGCCGAATATCCGGATCCGGCGGTTAGCGTTTGGCCGAATATCCGGTTTGGCCGGATAGTAAAAACTACTATTCGCGACATCCCTAATCAAAAGTATAATCAAATAAAAAATGTGACAATGTGAATTTTGATTTTAAAGGCGTAGTTTATAAATCTGAAATAGGAATTCTTTTAAAATTTAAAACAACTTTTTACATAACTTTTTGCATTGAAATTTAAAAAAAGGCAACTTTACTCTTAACCAAATTTTACGTTTTTGTATTTTTTGCGTAGGCTGTGTAAAAACAATTTTTTGGCATCGTGGATTTTATTTTTAAAGCAAGCAAAATCTTTTATAAAGAATGCCCCTTTTTCGTGTCTTTCACTTTTTGGTCCATTTGACCTGTTGTCTACACCAATTCATGGACATACTGTATATGTATGTCTGGGGGTAAACAAGTACATTTGAATATCTTATATTTCGCATTGCGATCGCCACCCGAATTTACATCCAAGAATGTAACTGAACACCTTATTCACACCTCCCGTGTCAACGCACATCTAAAGTATGTAAACGCATTTCTAAAATATGTAAATATAATTTTTATTTTGCAACATAAAACAGACACTGGCTAAAATACACTATTGTCATTTTTTGAAAATTATATTAAACTGATCGCTTCAACATCAGATTTAGCAAGGGAGAGCTTTCTTATTCTATCTTGATTGTTCTAAGAGTCTCACGTCCGACATTGTTTACACAGCTCTTTTGATTTCGCTGCAGTTAACTCAACGGATGAGTCTAGTGCGTGCTTGGATAAAAGGCAACATAAATTGCACCCCAAGTATGTCGTTAATTTGACGTGTCCGAGAGGGGGTAACCTCCCATGCTACCAGTGTCGGACAAAAATTATTAAGTTTCTATTAATATAACCACAAAATTATAAATTTATAAATTTCCGGGGATGTCATCGCAGTTTTTTACTCCAGAAGTTATATGTACATCTGTATCCTTTTTTACATATTATAGGTATATAATAGTCCAAATGGGTCTAATATGGCGCCAATGGGGTGGGGCAGAAATCTTTGGTCCTGGCGGTCCTGATGTCAGTATGTGAGTGTATATATTTAAAATGTAAGCAACATTTTTAATTAATGTCTATGGCCGTATATGGACTGGTGCCCGTCAATAATAGCGGGCGACTTAATCAAAACTTTTCTGGTTGTACACGAGTTTCATACTTAAGTAATTTAAATAATAAAGCACTAAAGAAAGATAGTTGACTGCAGGACCAGCAGCTACTAACAATAATTGGTAGTAACTGCTGGTATTTAAGTAGAGAATAAGTTTTATTTTTTTCTTGTGGCATTTATCAAAACGCCGTTGTAAGGAAAATAAAACTAACTTAGAGACTAGAATATAACTGGATATACGTTGAAAATAAATAAAGTAAAATACTATTTTATTCTATCTTGAGCCAACTTTCAAAAAGATGCTGACCCGACTAAATGAACCTCATTGTTCTTTCAGTATAAGAAAAGAAAATTAAATACTGCGTGTAGCAGCATCCCCAGCAACATAAAATGCGACCTAATTAGAGCTAAATAGGCACTAACAGCGCAACTTTGAGATTGCTTTTTGTTTAGTAAGAAAAGATGCGAAAGTGAAGTAACATTGACATCATTTTTATATAGCCATTTTATCGTGGAAACACAAATTTACACACAAATCTTGTTTTTATATAAATGCCATTCATGGGCGCCGGAAGAAATTTTAAAGTTGTATATCTCTGTTGCTATTTACGTGACCCAGGCCAAGTTCAGGATTTTTGATAGTGAGCCTACTAGGAATGTTTTGATAAAGAAAAAAAATATTTGTAATTTGCGGAAAAAAGTTTTTTTATGCCCCCTTTATAAAAAATTAAATTTTTCATAACATGAATATTACTTATTTTACAAGCAAAAACTTTTATTAGGAGTGACATTTTTACGTATGTTGCCAAATCTGGTCCATTTGTCCTCTGCTAAACCCCATCTGCGGACATACTGTAGAGAACGTCTATACATGCTGAATGATGGATACTAAAAATCATTGAACCAATTGAAATTTTATTACAAAAAGAAAAATGTTAATATTACATGTTAAGGTACGGGGACGACACAAATGTCAGTGTTCAATAATACATACAGGAGGTAATTTATACTAGAGCGAAGCCGCGGGTAAAAACTAGTCCATGATACCTCCATGATGACTGACTATACTTTAATAGGATAATAAGAAAAAATCAATATGGCGCCGACTGGCAATGTTTTGTCAAATAGCTCAGAAAGGTTGAATTGCAAATTGTGTACGAGTTAACAAAATACGACTAAGTGTGTAATCTATGAAAAAATTATTCACAAAATTTGTACAGAAAAATTAACTCCAAAATGTTGTAAAGACTCATGGGTTTGTTGATACCACGGATGAAGTCAGTTTTGGAAGACAACAAACGTTTTAGTCCAACACAAGTGCGTTTAAGCAAAATAGAGAGTTACAAACCCATCAATATCTACTCGGATCTGCTTCAACACATAAACAGGTACTGCAAGTAACCTGTTATAGGTACATCGAATCAACACACCACAGTTCAGAAAAATCAGCAATACAACTTGGCAACATCGGATGGATGGCAAATCTAACGCCAAAGAAATAAACCTGAAACAAAACAAAAGAAATCTGAGGTTATAAGTAAAGTGACCATATTTGGTTTAGGTAGAAGCGGGACAAAAAGCTGAAAGAAAACTTTGCCCTCAACGTAAGACAAAACAGAAAAACGAAGGGTCTCCTAGCACCAAGGAGTAATTTAAAAAAAGACGCAAATTTCGAAACAACCACGATATATATTAAATATAATAATATACATCTTTTTCTTTTGCATATTAGTATCTTTATTTCCATGTCAAAAATCTTTGAAAGGGTATTATATAATAGGAAATATGCATATAACCCAAATAAATCTGAAACATATTTTTTTACATTCTCTACATAAATTAAATGTTCATGGCGGTTGCTGTTATCCGTTTATTTTGGTATTTATTAACAAAAAAAAACGGATTTAAAACTGCAATATTTCGCGTGAATTTCGAAACTTGTAAAACGTGATCCCATTGGCTGTAGCGTCAAAACTGAACTTATGACTCATAATGAGTACATGGCGAATTCCAGTGTTGTAGAGTCATCAAAAACTCAATAATAGTGGTATTTAATGCGTAACTCATCCAATGAAATATCCCTGCACTTAAAGTAGGTTCCTAAAATCTTATTTAGTATACTTCAAGTCCAAATCGGCCCAGGAACCTTTCAATTTGCAAAAACAATTGGCATTTCTGTGAAATTTTGACATATCATCTTAATAATTTCGAGTAAATAAACTGCAATTCTTTATTTTCATGGCAATCTTCGAAAATTCAAAAATTTTCAAATTTTAGATGTCTCCCCTGCAAATAAACCTATTTATTTATAACTTTACCGAAAAAATAATCGATTTAAATTAGTGGGAGGTATTCTTAGATAATTAACGGATAAAATACACCCGAAAAGAATCACTAAATAGGGTAAATAGCGTGGAATAATGTCGGTTAAAAATGGGATTTGTCGGAAAAAATCAAAAAAATCAGATTTTTACCCCTTAAATACGCTCCTGGATGACCCATTCGGTATTCATTTTACAGAGTGATTGTCCCTTTATAAGATAGGGTTGAAAAATTGGGGAAAAATAGATATGAAAAAATATAGAGTGATTCAAATGTACCGATGTCGAGGGCAAAAAAAGTAAAAAAATGGAAATTTAATCGGCGATTGGTTCCTTCCTATAGAAAATGAAGAAACTAAAAATATGGATAACATATACCTTGACGAGCTCTTTCCGATGACGTATATGGGATTTTAATTTGAACTATTTTGACCCCACAAATAATTAAAAACCGTGAAATATTTGGGTCAAAAATCTAAATTTCCAGTTTTTTCCAAATATTTCAATTTTCCAGTGATTTTAGGTTGAGGTAAGTGTATTGCAAAAAAAGTATTTGAGGTTTTAAAGTTTCACTTATGAATCCGTTTTTCGATCTGACGTTTTGTTTTCGAGTTATTAGGTAGCAAAGAGGGGTCTGGAAATGGCATTTTTCGACCTAAAAAAATCCAAATGAATTACTTGCCATTTTCTGATCCTCACCAGTTTCCGTGGAGTTCTGAAGCTCCGGGTGCCCTACAACCTCCGAAAATTTACATTGATTTAATTCATATTTGCAACCTGTACCCGATTTCAACGGAAATCGCCGAAATTTCGACTTTGACATTTAATAGCTCCGAAACGAAACATCCTGTATAACTGAATTTTCTACCGAAGTTAGTTGAACTATTCCTCTATCAACCCAAAAAATTTGATTTCTCTCCCTCTGACTGTTTCCGAGAAAATCAAACCTGTTCGACTTTAGGTTAAGCTTGACGTTAACATGTAGATTTTTGCTGATCTCCTGACGTCACTTTTCACTAAGGACAAATGGCTGCTTTTTAAATTGTAATAAATTACACCGAAAAGTTAACACTTTTTGCAGCTAAATTATCAAAGTAATTTTCTTCAAAATATTTTTTTTGGGTTTGTAATGACTTCCTTAAACGATTTATGCAATAAAAAAAAGATGTGCATATTCCTTATTAGATGTAGGTATATCGATAAATCAAAGTTTACCCAATTTCCAGGCGGGATTTAGAAGTGGTCACAGCACAGGGGTAGCATTGGTCAATGTTACGGATGACATTATTGGCTTTTATGATAAGGGGAGGGATAGTTTGTTGGTTCTACTCGACTACTCTAAGGCATTTGATACAATAATTCATGACCTATTTTGCGCAAAATTAAAATTTTATGGATTTAATTAAATTTAAAATTAAATTTAATTAAACTTACTCAAATTGTATTTGTCAAATCGATATCAAAAAATTTCTTATAAAAAAAAATTCCAACCGAACTGCATTTCGCAGGGATCAATTTCGGGTGCTCTATTTTTCTTAATATACACGTCAGATATCTTGGGGAATTTAAAACATAGCCGAATGCAGGCTTATGCCAATGATACTCAAGTTTATGTTGACTTTGAGTTTGAGAATTATCAGTATGCTTGCGAAAAATTAAACAAGACCTGAATAATAGGCTTTCTAAGCTTTCGACTGAGCACAACCTAAAGCTGAATCCCTCTAAGTCATCAGTTATGATTTTCGGCAACAAAAATCACGTACACTTTCTTGAACAGGATGCTATTATTTCAACCAACGCCGACGCGACGGTACCGTTGTTCTTTTCTGCAAGAAGGCGAAAAATCTTGGTGTAATTTTAGATACTGATCCTAGGTTCAAGGATCATATTAAGACTTTTCCTCAACCATCATATTCTGCACTTAAACTTCTTTATTCTAATTGCTAGTCACTTTCCATAAAATTACATAAAACACTGTCAATCCTTGGTATTATTAGGATTTAATTATTGTGATTATGTGTATGGCTTCTACCTTGATAGCTTGGACAAGCTCAGAATACTGATGGTGCAAAATGATTGTTCTCGTTTGATAAATAACTTACGTGAGCATGATCATGTGTCTCACACGTTTTGGGACCTGACTTGGTTGGGACTGGAGAACCGTAGAATTCACCAGTTGGCCAACTTCGTTTTTAATATAGTCTCCACGGACAGTGCACCCTCTCTTACACTTATAAGGAATAGACTTGTGAGCAGATCTTCTGTACATGATATTAGCATTCGAGATAGAAATAAATTGACATCGGAAGGTTATGTTTCGGAGATGCTACACTTATAACTCATTACTTTGGGTATTAATTCTTTTAAAATTAAATATAGGGAATACCTTCATGGCATACAGTCTAACAGCTTACAGTTGTGATTTACAAGCATATCTGAGTTGCCCTTCTTAATCATTTTTCTTTCTTTTTTTTAAGCATTGTTAATTACTTCAATCATAATTTAAACGTCTCAGTCAGTAGCATACCTGCACGCTGCGCTGTTAGCGAACACTTGATGAGTATGGTATAGTTTTGTGTCTGTATGTAAACAAATTAAGTATGATTATTTTTTTCTTACAGACACCTTTACTATATTACTTCTAAGACAATCTCTCCCTCTCTTAAGATCATCTTTCGTGGTTAAGTTCAGTAGCTGTTAAAGCTAGACTTCGCCATGTTGCATGGTCAATATAATAATTTTGTTTATAAGATAGGTAATTGTATATTTCAAATAAAAGTCGTTATTTGTTTGTTTATTTATTTATTATTAGTAAAGAGGGAAATATCGAATCCCAATGATTGTGGAGTTTAACACTTCCGGCGTTGCCACTTCCAGTTCTATTTACGAAAAATAAGGATATATTTTTTTTATTTGAACAAAAGCGGGACGCCTGTAAAATCAGGACTGATCCTTTAAAAGCGGGACTGTCCCGCCAAAATCGGTACGGATGCTTACTTTAGTTATAGGAAACCTCAAAAAGAGGCATTTGTTTTTGTAAGCACGGTGCAAGCAAAAGTCGAATAAATGAATCAATAAATTAAAACATAATATTTTCCAGAGGCGCAATTTGAACCATGAAACTCAAAATTTCCTGAAGGTAACAGTAGATTTTTCACATCTTAGTCAGACCATGAATGCTGATATTTGGCCCTGTAAGGCATTAATTAACCATTTTTTCCAGATGCTTACGACCCCCGACATACGGAGGAGATAATAAACACTGACTATGCCATATTATTATTAAACTGCCATGCCCTTACAATCAAAACAAGCAACTTAATTAACACAGAGTATATATACAGAATTTTAAAAATCTAAATTTTATTTGTTTAACAGAATCCTGGTGCATCAAGTGACTAAGTTAAATCATAAAATTTCACGGAATTTGTAAATATTTCAAATTTTAGTAGAAAAATTTTTAAGAGTTGTGGCGTTGGAATTTTGTGTCATAAAGGACTTGTATGTGTAAATTTTGTACTGGAATTCAGCATGTGGAGGGGAATAATAATTTTTGAAAGAAGAATAAACTGGTTTTCAGCGAAAACAATATTTTAAGCTTCATTAACGCCCTTACAGAAGAGGACTTTAATGAATCTTTTAAATATTTCTATGAAATCTTTTTGTACCATTTTAATGTTAATTTTTCTTTGAAATATGTAACTAGTAGGCTTAATAAAATGGTTGGACCTCTCAAGAGGTAACAACGTTAAGTTAAAATCTAAAGGATTAGTTTTAAATGAAAAAAACAATATCTTGAACTAAGTGTTGCTCACATGGAGGCCAAGAGGCGTCACAATGTTTTGGTAAGTGGAACAAAACGAAATTATTTTCAAAATCAAATTGTTCATTGTAATAATCCTACGAAGGTAGCCTGGAAGGTTTTTAAATCTTTGATACAACAAAACCAACAAAAATTGATTACGAGAGTAAAAAATGGGGAAACTGTCACAGAAAATCCAGTTGATATAGCGGTAAGTTTCAATAGCTGTTTTTAAGAGGCCCAAATTCAAGTAATAAATGAAATAAAGAATAATCAGAATAAGAATAGAGATAAGAATTCTTTGCCAACGCAACAATGTTGCAATAGCCTTTATTTATTTAGTTACAATACAAATGAATTTATATGTATGTTGAAGACTAAAATCAAAAATCGTTTGGGCATGATGATGTGCCAAGCTTTCTTTTAAAATGAATTATTGATATTGTGGCGGACCCATTATTATATTTGGTTCACAAATCCTTTGAAGAGGGCATTTTTCAGAGATGTTAAAAATAAATAAGGTAGTCCCAATCTACAACAAAGGAAAAAGCACTGTTATGGGAAAACTATTGCCCAGTGGCTATTTCATCGGGTTTTTCAAAGATATTTGAATATTGCTTTGTTGAAAGACTAAATGCATTTAAAAACAAAAAGTATTATGATACCTCAGCAGTTTAGCTTCCGTGCAGAAAGGTCTGCGGCAAATCCTCTACACTACATTTATACTAAAATGATCAATCTTATGAAGGCGATGGAATGCCCTGTTGGGGTCTTTTGTGATCAAAGAAGGGCGCTCTATTGCGTTGATCATAGCAAATTTCTCACCAAGATTGAAAAGTCCGGCATTAGAGGGCCTGTACTGTCTACTTTCTTGGAGAACAGACAGCAGTATGTGGCCGTAAATTGAATAAATAATTATCAAAAATTAGTGGCACATTAAGGTACACTGAACGTAAACTTGGGTGTATCAAAGGATCCATATTGGTACCTATTTTTTACATGTCGTACACTAATGATTTGCCTTCGGTTTTGGATAAGAACTGTTTCTGCACTCTATGCAGATGATGCTTCCATCGTTTTATCAAATAAAGGCCACGAAATATTGCAATCGAAATGTAATGAATGACACATAGATGTAGTTAGGCAGTCAAGTTCAGGGGTGTTTAAGCCCTAGACCCTATTCACCATATGGCCAAAAATTTTGTTTGGGGTGCTAATTAGAGTTTTGGGGCTGCTAAGCACCCCTAGCCCCCCCTTAACTACGCCTAATAGGGTGGAGGGTTCTAGATTTTGGGAGTGCTAGTTAGAGTTTTGTTTCTATGCATGTAAAATGTCTTGTGGAAACAAAAGCTATTTATTTCTCTTTCGTCTTATTCATTAGGAAGGTCGTAAGTGGTGTAAGTACCAGTTAAATCGACCGACTCAGTTGAAATATATTCCCTTTAATACTTAATTACAACACAATCAAAATAAAAGGGCATCTCAAATTGTGCTGAGAGAGTTCTATAGATTTATAGTTAGTTAGTTTTCTGTGGTTTAGTCAATCTTCGGGAATGAAAAGGCTTTAAAAAATGTAAGAAAAAGAGATAAACAAGAGTTAAACAGAAAAAGCTACAATATTTACTCATGTACGATTAACTTCTGAATTTTTTAGTTTTTTTTAGAACAGAAAGTAATAGAAAAAGGACAAATAATATATAGTACGTGACTCGTAAAATTAAGCAATAAGTGGTTTTTAACAACGCTAAAAAAGTTTGGTTAACATCTCGAAAAATATCATATCCGATAAAAATCTAACCACGCCACTCGATTCTACGTAGAAAACTCTTATATGACTCATTTTTACTTTTCTTTATAGTTAGTTACAAGATAACTAAGATTCGAGGGGGTCCAAAACGAAAAAAAAAAACAAGTTTCATCCTGCATGTCAAAAACGAAGAGGGCCATGAAAAATATGTTTGTGCCATCTTTCGTTTCATCAAAAAGTAACAACACTTCGCGAAAACCGCAACTCTCTATCTCTAATAATAACCGAGACACCCTGCAATTACAACGAAATCCGGACACCCTGTACAGGACCAAAAATAAAATTTTAAAAATATTTCGCCCGACCTAGGCAAATGACACAGCGAATTAATCTGCTCTTTAAGCAGAATAAGATATTATTTTTTATTAGTTTTCTAGCTCCATTAGGTCATCTGGACGGTGCTTTAAAAGCCCTCATCTACTGTACTAATTACCTACTAAATTTAAAAATCTAAAAACATAACAGCGATAGTTCTATAGGCAGAACAAATTAATGATTCTTTAATGGTTTCTAGGCTAGATTCATTCCAAAAAAAATCCTCTACCTACTCAAGTGGGATTTGAGAAGCGATGAAAAATACTTGGGTTTAATAATAACTTAATCTTGTCCCATATCACCGCCATTTATTTTCCTCTATACAAATGAGCATCAGTAGAAACAGGGTAATTTATAATATTGGGAATATTATTTTTATAAAAAAACTTTTAATTTTAATAAACTTCTGCTCAACCTCCACTGTTACATAAGTCAGTTGAACAGGTAGAACATACGAAGGCAGCAACATCAGGATAGTAGGCAACAAGTTCATCATAAAGCTTCTGGCAAGTATTTTCAGCTGGATCACATCCTCTTGAGACCACAAATTGTTTTTCTAAAAGAAAGATCTCGTATTAAAAAAAAAGCTAGAATTATTGATTAATTAAACTGTAGGTCACAATATTAAATGAAAATAAATAGATACCGTACTATTTTTTTTTTCTTATATGACAGTATTTTGTTTTTAATTATTCCGTATTTTAAGGCTTTAACAGCGGTTTGCAGAAAGAAAATTTAACTCGTAATAACAACGTGATAAATTTAATATGTTGCTAAATTGGATTCCAGTATTAAATACCGGCCTGGGTCGATTCAAATTTCGGCCCCAGTCCCCGATTCGGATCTAATCGTATCACATCGGGAAAAGTCGAACGCTAAATGTCAGATTTTAAGTAAACAAAGCGTTTTGTATTTCTTGTAAAGCGAAGATATTTTAAATCAAAGAAAATAGTTATATATGTTAAAATAGGGAAATAGGCTAGGCTTAGGACTGGTTTGGGGAAATGAACATCGGAGTGAAGAGTACTATTGCCGGGATAACTGTAGCTTGGATTCTTAGTAGAAGAAAATAAGATTTTAATGCATAGGAGAAACAGGTTTGGGAAAGTACTGAGGCTACGCTAGTGTTAATTGAACGGGAGTTAGGTGAGTGACCATCTTACCCTAGCAGTGCAGCACGCCTTATCTGACGAATGATCTTAGGGCAACAATGTTGGATTAGTAATAAAATATAAGGTATTTATAGGTATTTAGTTAGTAGTATGTAACAAAGGAGAAGAGCTGATGTGAATTTTTGACAGTGAAATCCATATTGTCTCTTGCGAATATGCTTGTATTCTTCTCACTAGTTTTAAAATTTACATGTTAAATTTCTTTATACTGAGATAAAATAGGTAAGCCTATAATTCGAAGGGATAAATGAAGGAAGAGATTTGAAGCATTTGACTTGTAACTTCCTCAAAAGATACCCTTATCATAGAACGATTAAAAAAGACGATTTTAAATATGAGCAAGTAGACTAGAGGATCTTTTAGTGTTAATGGACAACCGTCATGACTTGATATTATTTCGGGCATTTTATAAGAAATAAGAATAAGAAATGGCTGGCTTAAAAAATATAAATTTTGTCAGTATTAACTGATTTGCCTAGCATGTATTTGAATATACAAAATGTAGCGAACCAGTTTTTTCATAGTTTTTTAAAAGTCAACAAAAATAATCTTACCTTAAGATTCACATTTCCACTAGGCAGGTGCGCCTGGCACACCGTTTGAAAATAAATCAATATATATTTTTTAACAGATCTAAAAACTACTAATTAACCCACCTACAAGACTTACGTCCAGTTGCACAAACAATTTAACAAGAATTAAACTATTGCTAATTACTTATACATACTATAACACCACTGATGACTTTAAACTCCAATTAAATTTAATACTTGAATAAGGACTTATTGCTCAAAACTTTTAATAAAGTAGATTTAATTGACATTTAGAGTCATCTTTGGCAGCATATGAGCATATAATAAGTGTCCAATTAGTTTAATTCTTGATTAAATCGTTTGTGTAATTGTACGTAAAAGGTTTCAGAAACAGACTGTTAGAATTATTATGCAGCTTTTAAATACAGACAAATTTAAAATGTTACAATCTTTATTATCTAGTTTTCTTTCAGAGGCCTAAAGGAGTAAATTATTCTTTTTATCTCGAACCTGTGTATCTTCGGTATTCTTTTTTTTTCAAGTTTTCTTTGCCACAGTACGTTTTACCTCTTGAAAAAAATGCTGGTAATCTGAATAAAATATATCATTTTATGACCCTGATTGCCAACAGTTTTTTAAATTACTGTGTAGTTTAACTTAGAATCAAAAAACTAATTTATGTTCTTTCATATCCCTCGCAACATAGCAGTAATATTTATTTTACTGTCTACGTCTATGTACATTTTTCCTTTCGCTGTCTTCAAATTTTCTCGCGTTCTTTGTACGTATTCAACCCGTACGTTATAGATTTTAGACAAAAAAAATATTATATTTAGATTTCCTTAAACAAATAAAAATACTTACGTGTTATATAAGATATCCTTGTGCAGGTGTAATAATCGGGGCAAGTGGTGTAGTTAACTTGTGGGTAAGGGCTCATTGGGTCTACACAAGCAGTATGATCACCATCTGAGTAAGAGTTACACAAGTAGCAATTGAGGGAGCTTACAGTACCTAAAATAGTATTATAGTTGAAGATAAAAATGATGTCATCTAAAACTAAGAAATTACATCACTTAATTTATAAGCTGTATTTAAATGTTAAACAGTACTTATTATAAGCTTAATTACTAAATATGTTTAACGTCTCAAAATCTCAGCTTAAATAATGAGATGCATCGCTTAAAACGCTGCGCTTTTTTAATTCTTAGAGATCTTCTTTTATAGTTATTGTAAAAATATTTTAGAACTGCCCCTGATTTCCGAAATTTGTTCAGAATAATAAGTAAATGATTGACGATGACTGAATAAATTTAAGAAGAATTCCTAAGACGAGCTATTACATTTTATTACGAATCGTTAAAAATGTTTTAGAAAAATATTGACTAAAAGAGTCTTTTTGACACCCTGATGTATCTATATCAAAAATGCAGAATTTGCAAACCCCGATTAATACAACGCTTCTGTCAGAAATCGCATGGCCTTTGGCAATAACATTAACATAAGTGCTGTCAAATTACAAATATGCAATTAGTTTCATTCTTGGTTAAATTGTTTGTACAACTGGACGTTAGAGCAGAGGCGCCGACTGCGGTGGCTCGGGGGCCAGAAGTCCCCCAAAGAAACTAGCGTGGATGCTCCGCATTTTGTATAATATTTCAATAATTTTCTGAATAAACTGGACTAATACAATTTTTATACCCGGTCTTACAAAGAAACGAAACAAAACAGGTCGTCACCGATTTTAATGAAATTGGTGTTCCGGTAGGACTGCCCATAATCAATTTTTTATTATGATGTGGTAAAAAAAAAGCTAAGCTAACTAGGAGGCTGTTACAATAAGGAATATCCATGTAATTTTTTAATCCATAAATCGTCAAAAAGTCATTACAAACCCAAAAAAAATATTTTAAAGAAAACTACTAGGATAATTTATCTAGTAAAGAATTTAGTTTTCAGTATAATTTATAACAATTTAAAAAGTAGCCATTTAGTGAAAAGTTACATCAGGAAGTGAAAAGTGACGTCAGGGTATTAGCAAAAATAACGTAAAGCTTATCCCAAAGTCGAGCAGGTTTGTTTTTCTCGGAAACAGTCAAAGAAGGAGCAATTGAATTTTCGGGGTTAATAGAGGAATAGTGCAACTAGCGTCGGTAAAAAATTCAGTTATACAGGATGTATGGTTTCGGAGTTATTAAACGTCAAAGTCGAAATTTCCGCGATTTCCGTTGAAATCGGGCACAGGTCGCAAAAGTGAATTAAATTGATTTAAATTTTCGGCGGTTGTAGAGGACCCGGAGCATCAGAACCGTACTAAAACTGATGGGGACCGGAAAATGGCAAGTAATTTTTTCTATTTCGAAAAATGCCATTTGAAGACCCCTCTTTGGTAGGTACTTAATAACTCGATCGGATCGAAAAACGGATTGATAAGTAAAACTTTAAAATCTCAAATCCTTTCTTTTTACAATACATTTACGAAAATCTAAAAACACTGCAAAATGAATATATTTGGGAAAATTGGAAATTTAGATTTTTGACCCAAATTCATCACGGTTTCTATTTTTTTTTTGGGTCAAAATGGATCCAAATTAAAATCCAATATAACTCATCGGAACGAGCTCGTCGAAATATATCATTTCCATATTTTTTAGTTTTTTCATTATTTATAAGAAGGGAGCAACCGCCGCGCCGTTTAAATTTCTATTTTTTGGCGTTTTTTTGCACTCGATATCGGCACCTTTAAATAACTCCGTACTTTTTCCTATCTACTTTTTTCCAATTTCTCCTCGCTACCTTATTGAGGGGTAATAAGACTGTAAAATGAATACAGATTGGTTCATCCAGGAGCGTATTTAACGGGTAAAAACTGATTTTTCTTAATTTTTTCCAACAAATCCTATTTTTAACCGACATAATTCTATACTATTTTTCCTATTTAGTGATTTTTTTTGGGTTTATTTTAACCGTTAATCTAAGAATATCTCCCATTAATTTAAATCGCTTATTTTTTCGTTTAAGCTATAAAATAGGTTTATTTGCATCGGGGACATGCAAAATTTGAAACTTTTAAATTTTCGAATTTTCGACCATTAATTGCCATGAAAACAAAGAATTACAGTTTATTTACGTCGAAATTATTAAAACAGGATTTGTTGCAAGATTGGAAGGTTCCTGGATCGATTTCGGCTTGAAATATACATGCATGAGATTTCAGGAAGCTTTTACTTTAAGTGCAGAGATATTTCATTGCATAAGTTACGCATTAAATGCCATTTTTATTGATTTTTCGATGACCCTACAATATTGAAATTCGCCATGTATTTATTGTATCACTTTTGATGTCACAGCCAATGGGATCACGTTTTATAAGTTTCGAAATTCGCGCGAAAATTTGCAGTAGAAAATCCATTTTTTTTTTGTTAATAAAGACCAAAATCAATTGATAAAAACAATCATCACAAATATTTAATTTATGTAGGGAATATATAAAAATATATTTCAGATTTATTTGGGTTATATTCATATTCCCTGGTCATCACCGATTTTTACAAAATTTGGGACTCAGGTAGAACATCGAAAAACAATATTCACTTCATGAGGATAGAAATTGACATTGATATTTTGCAAAAGTGAAATTTTCGGCTTTATTTCAAAAACTAACAGTCTTTGTACAACATTATTTGGGATAGTATGTAATTTACTATTACCAGTGTCTCCTTTCCCCTTGCCTGAGAGGCAGACAGCACTGATTGTCATCGATTTTAATGAAATTTTGTGTTCAGGTAGGACATTAAAAAAAAAGGGACATGTATTTTAATAGCTGCTAATATTTACATTAACCCGGGATCGGTCCCTAACCTTTTCATAACGCGATCGGTCGCGTGTTAGATTTTGTCTAATAGAAGCAGAAATAAATCACCATTTAGTGCTTAAGATTATTACAAAATTTTTTTAAAGAATTATATCTATAGTTTATTTATATAAATTGACACAACCTGAACGTAACAATTAATTAAAAAAATAACTTAAAAAATATTAGGTAAGTAAAAAAAAGGTCAAATGATAATCTGCAATGTTCATAATATTTTTCAGATGTTTCTGAGCGATCCTTCTGGTGATAAAGGTAGGGGACAGCAATTTTTAAGCATTTTTCCCGAAAAATATTTTAAAAATGCAATAGAAAAAATACATTATATAAGTATATCGTT
Organism: Philopedon plagiatum; assembly: GCA_963971165.1. Taxonomy (NCBI): domain Eukaryota; kingdom Metazoa; phylum Arthropoda; class Insecta; order Coleoptera; family Curculionidae; genus Philopedon; species Philopedon plagiatum. The sequence continues at coordinate 80,608,516 of OZ020192.1, read as the reverse complement.
GAATTCGTGCTTCAATAAGCTTTCATTTGTCATCATACACAATGCCCTTGAAATTTTTTTCTTCGTTGCCCTTTTCCCGAAATTAACCCCCAGAATCAAAATTCAACTTTCTGATTTTTCTGAGCGATTCTTTTGGTGATTAGGGAGGAGGAGAGCAATTTTTAAGCGTTTTTACCTAAAAAAAAAACGAATAAAAAATACATGATATATATTGTTGAATTCGTGCTTCAATAAGATTTCATTTGACACCCTACACGATGCTCTTGAAATTTTTTTTCCATTTCCCAATTTACCTCCTGAAATTAACCCCCAGAATCAAAATTCAACTTTTTATACTTCACGTCTATATTTGGGCCACCATACTCTATGTCTGTGCTAAATTTCAAATTTTTACGTCGAATAGTTTCAGAGGAAATCACCGGTGAGATACGCGGGCGGACACCGAAGTGATTCCATAAGTATTCCGTTTCACGGAACACTAAAAAGAACCACATTTTACATACTTTGATAGTTTACTAACGTATCTATCTGTAATCAGAAACGCAGTACTTTAACTTAAAAATTGTATTAGTACTAAATCGAAAATTGAAAAAAAACTTTAAAATCCTCCCGAGTAAAATTGCAAAGCCTAAGAAGTTCTGCCACTTTGTGCTATTGACGACGACATAAGATTTATCTCAACCCATTGCACCCATGAGGAACATCAACCAATTTACATGAGTTAGATGTCCGTCATTATATTAAAAAAATAAGCACGTGAGCGACTCTATCTCTGATCGATAGGGGGTGGATCTCTGGTGGGGGACCACCGAGGCTCCTATCACCCTCCTCTCCCCTTAAAGGCCACGTGTATGTACCTTACTTTTACTCTTATTTTCTAGGTATGTAAATAATCATTTCAAGCCCCTTTACCACTTTTTGAATCCACCCCTGCTTATCAGAAATTACCGATCGAAAAAATAGACCTATTGTACAAGAACAATAATGACAAAGTTGGGTGGTGAGCTCTAAAAATAGTAGCTCTCAGTAGGATGGTATTTTAAAGATAAAGTTTATAAAGATTTACTTGGTTTATTGTTACTTTAAAAAAACTTAATACTGTCAGTAAAAATATTTTTAACTAAACCAATTTCATTAATGCTAGTATATTTTCATTGAACGATGGATAATTTTCTAGACTCTGCATGAGTGCACAACCTCAATTTATTAAATAAATACGAGAAGGTAAAGTGGGGATGGCACCTTATAAGCGCATTTGACGTTATACACGACTATCATGCAGTCGTCCCGCAACAAATCTCTCCGATTAAAATGTTTCATTATTTATTTCTCTATTGCTATTTTTACTTACCGACACAAGCAATACCAATAAGAACAATCGTTAAACCACCCACACGATTCATGATGATTGTTGTAATATTTATTCGGCGTTTCTAAACACTCTAACTGTAATAATTTCTTATAGGCGTAATAATTTATAGGGTTACGAGATATGCGAAGTGCTTTTCCGGTTGTTTGTTAAGTATTTATTTCATTAAAAAGCTGATAATAAGTTATCTTATTTTAAGTACTAAAGGTATATTGTCGATGAAATAATCTTACCTAATCAATTCTTGTATAAAAGGGTCATTTTAAGGCATTTAAAACTTGAAACTAAGCTTCTCTTTATCTAGATATGCTAAAAATTTTAAAAAATATAACCCAAGTCAAGGCAGTGGCGGATCCAGAAATTTTGAAGTTGTATATCTCTGTTGCTACTTACGGGACCCATGCCAAGTTCAGGGGTTGTAATAGTAAGCCTACTAGGAATTTTTCGGTAAAGAAAAAAAATAATTTGCCAAAAAAGGTGAAATTTTGGTTCTCCCCCCTCCCCCCACTCGTCTCAGAAAAAATTATCACGCTCAAATATTTTATTTATTATTTTTTTCTAAACACATTTTATGTCAAAATATGTTAGTAGAAAGTCATTTGAATTTTTTTTAAAATTATAATTTCGGTTTAAAAAAATTCAAATGACTATAACTCTCTGCTTACACATCTTTTTCTCTTAAAATTTATGAATTGTCGACCAAATGATGTAAAATTTGTTTAGCACAAATAATAAATAAAATACCTAAGCCTGTTAATTTTCTTCCAGGGGTGGGGACGAACCAAAATTTTAACTTTTTTTCGCAAATTACAAAATATTTGTTTCTTTACCAAAACATTCCTAGTAGGCTTACTATTAAAACCCATGAACTTGGCATGGGTCCCGTAAGTAGCAACAGAGATATACTACTTTAAAATTTCTGTATCCGCCACTGAGTCAAGGCCGAGCCGGATCTTACTCCTGATGGTAAAAAACAAACGGCCAGATCCATCATTGCTAAAAGCATTGACATTGACATTTAATGGTTTAAACTGACAAATGTAAGAATAAAATAATAATTATCCTTAGACTCGCTAATAGCTATTTATGAAACATGTTGTAGTAGATATGAGATTACCAATAATTTTAAATTATTTTATCAAGGAACAAGTGCTAAACTTGTTGCCAATGCACCTTTTAGAGCCGATCTAATTTTTTAAGCAACACAAATTTAACAAAAGTCTACCCGAGCACAGTCTCGAACCTACGACCTCTTGGTTCTCTAGCTGAGACTCTACCTCTGGACCATGTTGCTAATGTGAGAAAACCTGTGCCGCTGCCGTTATATTTGATGACTACCGTTGGCGTTACTGAGAGATCGTATATCTATGTTTGACCGCTAATTAATAATACATTAATACAATGCAAATACATTGTGCATATTAGGTACCTACCTAACTAATTTTTCTTTGTCCAACCCAAATGTTTTGAAAAAGTATATTTCACGGGACGGTTCGAGTGTATTTCCATAGTGGTAGTGGCGCGATATTATTGGTGGGCCGTCGACAAATTTTGTCTCTTTTTATCTTCCTAAAGCGCGTATATTTGTTTCTCTCTTAATTTTAATGAATTTATATCGTCCATATAAACCTATGAGGTCAATTTACAATACGACCCAGCCCGGAGCAAGCTTGGATATCTTTTGGCGATAGCTTCACTTGATTCTTTCTTGGGGAGTTTTCGCACAGAACTTGTACTTTCTGAAAGAGAAGCTTGGTTTTAGAAAATAAATTATTTGGTGGATCATTGAAAATAAATTTAGGTGGGTCGTTGACCAAATGACCTTATGGACGGGTCGCGCCTGGTTTTAAGCACGCGACGTGAATTTTTGTGGAAGCGTTTTATACTTTATATTTTTATGATTTTCTTTCGGTTTGTTTTTAAGAATTAAAATAGTTAATGTACTGTATTTACAATAAATGACGAATTATCAGTGTCCAAGGCGCTGCGCTGTTTGTTTAAATTCAATCGATGTCAACTTACTATACCTACTATTACTTTACTTTTAAAATCTCTTTATTCATAATTAATATTTATATGACACCTTATTGTACTATTTGCAATACATATACTACAGTGTGTCACAAAAATATTGAAAGGTCGAAATATCTTAAAAATTGTTCATCCGATATTTATGAAATTTTGTACACTTATATACGGAATTACGCCCGATCCAATGGTGAGTTACGCATTGTTGGCAAGTTGACCGTTTTCCTGAAATCGACAGGAACCTTTTTTTAGACGTAACGCTCCATATTTTATTCGAATTCAGCTTAAAATTCTGAATATTTCTTAATGGGAAAACTTTATCCTAAAGTTAACAGTTTTTTAGAAAATGGTGGTCAAAAATCGTTATTTTATTGTAAGAGATTTTACCTTAAAATACCTGTACATGAAAGTTTACCTAAAATGTCTGACATTGTCAGTTTCGTTTATTTACAAAAAATGGACCATTTAATAGAAGCCCAAAGAATCGAAATTTTAATAATAGTGGGTTGTGTTGACAGAATGCGAATGCAACAAGAAGTTTGTAATATTTTTAATGACAAATATCCTGACAGAAATCCGTTAACTAAATCTACTGTAAGTAAAGTTTTAAAAAAGTTTCGTCAAACTGTAAACGTAAAAAAAGCTTACGCTCAGGCCGACCTAAAAGTGCAACAGATGGTGATAAGGCTAGATATGTTTTACTCAGTTTAGACGAAAATCCCCATCTTTCTACCAGAACACTGAAGAAAAAAAGCGTTTCACACATGTGTGTAGATTGCCTTTTGAAAACCGAAAAGCTTCATCCGTACAAAATAAGATATTGTCGATATTGGGCAAGAGAAAATCCTCACTGGATATGTGAAAATCATACCCAGTTCCCCCAAAAGGTAAATGTTTGGGCTGGTATAATTAGTAGGAGAACAACTGGCCCCTTCTTCATACAAAAGACATTAAATGGAGAAAAATATTTGGATATTCTAAGGAATGAAATTGTTCTGGCTCTTGCATAACTATTTCAAATTATCGTAAGTGTTGTTATTTATTTTGCCAGTTGTATTGATTATTTGAATATGATTTTTTAGGCAATAATCAAGCACCAAATGATAAAATATGGTTTCATCAGGATGGTGCCCCACCGCACTATGCCCATAATGTTCGGCAATATCTCGATGGCGTTTTTTTCGAAGATGGATTGGGCGTAGGGATACAATCGAGTGGCCAGCTCGGTCTCCGGACTTGACGCCCCCGACTACTTCTTGTGAGGCCACCTCAAAAATATTTTTTTCAAAAGTAAGCCAGATGATCTCGATGATTTAAAGTTAAGGAATAGAAACAGAATGTAGAAGAATCCAGGAAACTGGCATTCTTCTAAATGTTTGCATGTTTTTCCGCAGTATTTGGCTTACTGCCAAGAAGTAAATGGACAACATTTTAAACATTTGATTTAGTTTTCTTCATCAACTTTTAAATTATTTCCTCCTGTATTGCTTCTTCTTGTCCTAAATATCCAAATAGTATAGCGTTATTAGTGTTTCTATTTTGACGATTTTTTTTAAACTTTACAGTAGATTTAGTTAATGAATTTGTCAGGATATTTGTTATTAAAGATATTACAAACTTCTTGTTGCGTTCGCATTCTGTCCCCATAATCCAGTGTTATTAAAATTTCAATTCTTTGTGTTTCTGTTAAAGGATCCATTTTTTGTAAATAAACGAAACTGACAGTGTCAGACATTTCAGGTAAACTCTCGTGTACAGGTATTTTAAGTACCATAAAATAATGATTTTTGACCACCATTTTCTCAAAAACTGTTAACTTTAGGATAAAAGCTCGGATAAAAGGTTCCGAACAAGAAGTATTCAGAATTTTAAGCTGAATTCGAAAATCGAATAAAATGTAGAGTGTTCCATTAAAATAAAAAGTTCTTGCCGATTTCAGGAGAACGGCAAACTTGACATCAATGCGGAACTCACCTTTGAATCGGGCGTAATTTCGTACCTAAGTGTACAAATGTTCATAAAAATCGGATGAACGGTTTGCAAGATATTTCGAGGTTTCCATATTTTTTGTTGCACACTATATGGTACAGGGTGGTCCACATAAGATGGCCCTCTATCTAATCTCAGAATCTGTATAAGAGCTACAAAAAAAGTTGAAGACAAAAGTAGCATACGTATGCTGCTTTGGGTTTAGTTTAGAAAAAAAGAACTGATTATATCTAATAGGGAAGCTAATCTTAAATTATTTTAGAAATTGAGCAATATTAAACATAAAGACATGATATTTTTCAAATGACTGATTTCACTGTAAAAATTTTAAAAATTAAAATATCTCGAAAACTACTGAAAATTTTAATAAATATGTTATACTAAAATTTACTTAGAATAAACCGTAAAAACCGAATATGTAAAAATATATAGGGTGTTCCATTTAAAACAAGAAAGTTGGTACTTGGCCAGAAAAACTAAACACCTAACTAACACCTAAAAACTAAATACCTAAAAAATTAAAGTCATGACAAGAATCTTTTGTCTTCAACTTTTTTTTGTAGCTCTTACAGATTTCGAGATCAGATAGCGGGTCATCTTATGTGGACCACCCTGTACCATATAGTGTGTAACAAAAAATATGGAAACCTCGAAATATCTTGAAAACCGTTCATCCGATTTTTATGCCCATTTGTACACTTGGGTACGAAATTACGCCCGATTGAAAGGTGAGTTCCGCATTGATGTCAAGTTTGCCGTTCTCCTGAAACCGACAGGAACTTTTTATTTTAATGGACCACTCTACATTTTATTCGATTTTCGAATTCAGCTTAAAATTCTGAATACTTCTTGTTCGGAAGCTTTTATCCTAAAGTTAATAGTTTTTGAGAAAATGGTGGTCAAAAATCATTATTTTATGGTACTTAAAATACCTGTACACGAGAGTTTAGCTGAAATGTCTGACACTGCCAGTTTCGTTTATTTACAAAAAATGGATCATTTTTAACAGAAACACAAAGAATTGAAATTTTAATAACACTGGATTATGGGGACAGAATGCGAACGCAACAAGAAGTTTGTAATATCTTTAATAACAAATATCTACTAAATGTACTGTAAGTAAAGTTAAAAAAAAAATTCGCCAAAATAGAAACATTAATAACGCTATACTATCTGGATATTTAGGACAAGAAGAAGCAATACAGGAGGAAATAATTTAAAAGTTGTTGACCATTTACTTCTTGGCAGTAAGTCAAATTCATGCAAACGTTTAGAAGAATGCCAGTTTCCTCGATTCTTCTACATTCTATTTCTATCCTTCTAAATCTAAAATAAGAAATTTTACCGTCTGGCATTAGGTATTTAAATACATACTTAATTCTTCCTTTGAGAAACCGATTGTTAGGTTCGTAGTACTTTTTTCCGTATAACATTTATACATACAGATATATGCCAATATACATTATGATTAACTTAAATCTTTTAAGTTAGAATGTGGATTTTTTCAAGATATTACAGCGATTTAACATACTATTGCCTTGGAAACTGGAATACAGGGGCTTTCTAGGTTAAGAAAAAATATTCCGTTGTCAATTTTGCTGTAGCGCATACTATGGATTTATTATAATAAGGATTCGATATCCGTATACTGTGAGCGTATCGAACGTGAAGCCTTATATTTTGTTGTTTGTTATTCTCTTGGGGGAGCAGTTTACGAACTACGAACTTAGACAAGACTACGAATTACTACGTAATTGAATCAAGAATGGTAGTAGAAAGAGATAAAATAGCATTGGAGTGTTGGAGCTCAGAAGTGTTGCTGTCTGTTATGGTTGTTTAGGAACACGGCTGGACCTCAGTCTGAACACTCGGTTACACGTACGTCTTTGTCTAATGAACTAGAACAGAAAAAGTGCGACGTATAGATTTATATAGATTTATAAATGACTCGGAGCGACTTTAAATAATCGCCTTTAGAAATAACCTAACATAACATAACCTATAAATAATAAAACCTTTTTAACTTAAATTTATTATTATTTAGCAGAAAAATAAAATATTTTAGGGCTTTTATTACTTTTAGTAAATGTTGTGATGCTTCTAACCTATTTTTTGTACAAAAATACAAGGTAAAATAAGATGTGGCCATTGTTTACAAATTGTGTTTACAGTGTCGTTTAGAATGGTTTGTTTTGGCTTCAAAGAATGTGAACTCATCCCGTATCCAGTCCTAATAAATCCATGGGCACTACGTATTGTAGCTGTCCACGTTCTAAAGGGGCTTATACTATTTTGCCAGTAGGCGTATGTAATTTAATTCTCTTTTTAGATCAAGTAGATGTGTTAGTTAAAAGGCAGTTTAGTTAACGGTTTTTGAGATACATATTTACATTTTAATATTAAATGCAACGTATTCTTCGAATTTACTTGCGTATTACTTACTATAGTGTAAACCACTTTTGGATTCACGATGTCTTAAGAATGATGATGAGAATGATAAGATATGAATAATTGAAAATCACTACTAGATGCAACAAATTCATTTTGTAGCCCAAATTATTATCCACCACGTCTTAACCAACTATGGTATATAAATTACCACACACACACAGAAAACATCACAGAAAACATTAATGTTTTACAGAGGCAGTCATTAAATTAATGGTAGAATATGTTCGATATTCCTAAATGAATACTATATTTAATTCAATGCTTGATTTATTCTTGTTTTAGCAATAACGATTATGATTGATTTAAGAATAAGAACACATTGGTTTATGTCAAAATACCATTGCTTGTCCTAACTATAAAAACTGGCATAGGAAAATAAAACACATCTAATTTCTAAAACTTTCTTTGGTAAAAACTGGCACAACAATAAATAATTTTACACTTAAGGTAACATTTTTTTTTGTAGAAACCACCTATCCGGACGCACCATTACAATAATCAGTATCACAAGTGTAACACACAAATGAAGCGACATTTGGATAAGAGTGATTAAGAAGTTGACGAATGTTCTCACAAGTATCTCCTGGTGGATCACATCCTCTTTCAACCACAAACGTTTTTTCTAAAAAAAAAAAAGATAAACAGACATTATTTTGCTATTTTAGATTATTATGCTTTTTTGAGAGGACGAAACAATAATAGTATACTAGATAAAGTGTTCTTAAAAAATGACGTTGTGGATCAATATTCTATAATAATTATCTTTTATGTTAGGTTCAATTTAAGTAAAACGCAGTTAAAACAGCCAAATTAAAAAGCCAACGCTTTCAACATATACTACTTTTTAGGTTTTTGATTTAATAACTTAATAAGCTTACTTTATTTTTTTCCTAAAAAAATGTCAAAAAGTCAAATCATAGAAAATTAAGCCGGTAAAATTTCCGTGAATTTTGATTGTACTGGCACCGTTTTAAAACGAAATACTGAACAAAAATATAAGGTTATAGAATAATACTACATTTTATCTCATTTGAAAGTGAAAGATATTGCATTATTGCACAGCAAGCAATAAAATGAATTTAACTGAATTAATTAAATTGCTGCCAAAGAACAAAATTATAATGCAGACCCTAATAAAATACAACTTAGTAATTTTCATAAAAATAGTTATAAAACAAATGACATGTATTGTTTCCCAAATTGAATTTTCTGAAGGAGGTGGCACTTAGACTATGGACTAAATGTACGATTTTTTGTCCACAGGTGTACACTGTACATTTCGGGCCCCGAAGATTAAGCCTGAACTGTTTAACTTATGGCTTGTCATTTTCCATTATATTAAGCCCTCCAAATTAGAGAGTCATAAGCAGATTCTAGCATTTATTACAGAATAAAAAAAAACATGTATACTTAGTATTCCTGTAGATATAATAATCGTACTGTATAATTATGGTTGCAAGTAATTATCGGCTAAATAAAAAATGCCAATAATTTAATGGTAGCTGTTCAGGTTTTTGAGATATTTTAAAATGTTGTTTCATTTTAAAAAACCTCTTTTACTTAATCGTTAATGAGAATTTTTTAAAATCCGTGACAACGTTTCTGGAGTAACTTTTCATGGAATACGCACATCTAGTTAGACTTCAATTACATTGTTATGTTTTTCTGAAACCATTATCTGCTTATTTCTTATGGCCGCCGAATTGGGTTTCGCTTCCTTTAAACAGAATCCTTTTTAGCTTATCAATGGTGTATAACCCATAGGAAATAAATTAAACTTAATCATAAAAAAACCTTTTTTGATCAACTTGGCAACCAGGTAAAAATATGGATCTTGTGTCCGATGGCGTCACTCTGATGTCACTCTGACCGCTGGGTGATCGCTAGACCCCTTTATGGAGAAAACTAAATAAAATCTAGTTCATCCCTATATGGTTTACAGATAAATCTTTGTTAGAGACTCTAACGGGTAAGTTGGACTATTTTTATATATTTTTGTATGACATGAACTCTAGCCTGTAAATGTCACGTTTAGGAGTTTGACTTTGGGGTTCTCTTTTTCAGGAAGACCCAGCCCCATTACGATAGGGTTTAGTTAACCTCCTGGTTAATTATCTAACCAGTGTAAATATTTGATTGTTCATATTATTGGTAATTGCAATGCATCTCTGGACGATGTTTTTTTGAGAACAAACTACGGTACTCAAAGAACCCCCTTTGATGTTTGTTTTGCGGTGCCTGAATTTGTGAAAGTTTGTAGAGACCTTGAACGTGAGTCCCTGCTTATAGACGGAGAGCTGGTAGAAATTTTTGGGTAGGTATTTGAGGCACTGTGAAAAAGTGTTCAAAACTTCTTCTAGTTATACCTGAATTCGAAAATGCAGACCTGGCTGAAGGGTGGCGGGGCTTAAGGGACCTTTAAATTTTTAAAGAAGCCAAATTTTTTTTTTCAAAAAATATTCTTGAGGCATTTTGAAATTTTAATATCTTAGAATTTAGTATTTAAAGAGTTGAAAAATGAAAAAGCCAGATCAGTTAACCGGGTCGCAAACTTTGCCAGATGTTTCCAAAATTATTTTTCAAAAAAATCGAAAAAATATGCTTGAGGCATTTTGAAATTTTTACAGGATAATATTTGTGACTAAAAATAAATATTTACAAAAAGACAAGTCGTTTCGGCAGGACATTTTACCTGTCAGGTGAGTGAGAAGGGAAGGCACGCTGCAGAGTGATTGGCTCTCGCAAGACCACGTGACTTACAGCACCCATTCGGTCGTTAGTAAGAATTTTGAAGTAGTTATAACCTTCTCAGTCGTAATTTTGTTATTTTAAATTTTTTATATATTTATCTATAAATGAAAAAAATTATAGTATGTTATACACATTTATTGATGCGCAACATAACTAAGCAAATGAAATATTTTTTTTCCTTCTGATTACTTTAATTCAATTTAATTTTTATTAATTTTCATGAAATACGGTAGATTTAAAAAGTGAATGAATATAAATATCAAATTGCATAATAAAATCAATTGAAATGAATTTATAACAAACGTATAAAAATCTTTTTATATTATTCATCGTCGGAATGTGTTTTTGTTTCCAGCACTTCATTTTTTTTTCAATGTCTTTTCATTAAAAATAATTATTTTTTCAGTGTCTTTTATGCAAATAACACACACTTGTTTTGCACTATTATCCCTATCCATTGCAAATAATCACCGACAAAATATGATTTTTATAAAAACACGTGTTATACGTTGTAGTATACGACTGAGAACGTTATAACTATGTTATACTCCAAAATTCTTACCAACGACCGCATGGGTACTGTAAATCACGTGGTCTTGCGAGAGCTAATCACACCGCATGGGGCAGCGTACTTCCCCTTCAGACAACGGCGAGATATGCGCTCTCTCATACTTCGACTTACGCATAGCGCTATTAACTCGCACTCACGTTGAATATTCTCACTCACCTGGCAGGTAAAATGTCCTGTCGAAACGACCTGTCTTTTTGTAAATATTTATTTTTAGTCACAAATATTATCCTGTAAAAATTTCAAAGTGCCTGAAGTACATATATTTTTTTGATTTTTTTGAAAAATAATTTTGTAAACATCATGCAAAGCTTGCGACCCGGTTAAATGATCTGGCTTTTTCATTTTTTAACTCTTTAAATACTAAATTCTAAGATATTAAAATTTCAAAATGCCTCAAGAATATTTTTTGAAAAAAAAATTTGGCTTCTATAAAAATTTAAGGATCGCTTAAGCCCCGCCACCCTTCAGCCCGGTCTACATTTTCGAATTCAGGTATAACTAGAAGAAGTTTTGAACACTTTTTCACAGTGCCTCAAATACCTACCCAAAAATGTCTACCAGCTCTTGGACCATTATACCCCATGAAGCAGATTAGTGAAGGAGTGTGCTCCATTAAGAAAATAAAGCTAAGTTCCTAATTGTATGATCACTAAGAAAAGTTTAATGTTTGAATAACCATCTTTATAGAGAAAACTGTTTTAAAATGCTGAGAATAGCCAATTTTATTTATATAGGTAGTTAAACTGATTTAATATAGAGTCTTCTAGGGTTGTGAAGGAGTTGCAACTACCTAGGGCATTACCATTTTTATTTTTATTGCCTACGAGTACATCCTATTAAAATTTTACAATGCCTTCCTTTTTTTAAATTAAACATTCATTTTAACTTTTATACATTTTTTCATTTTGTGTACACTTATTGAGCTTACTTACAGGAACTTTAATGATTGGTAGTGTGCTATTTGTTACGTTTTTAAACTATGTGTGTCGCCAAATTATGTGTCTATTGACACATACCAATGGTGTGATGAGGTGTACAGGGTGGCCAGTTTTCGACACTTTTGCAGGGTATCTCGGTTATCTTTAAAGATAGAGAGCTGCGGCTTTCGAAATACTATGCTACTTTTTCGTGAAACGATTGATGCTACAAACAGAATTTTCATAGCCCCTTCGTTTCGGGGATATCAGGGGTTGCGTAGAATCCAGTGCCGTAGTCATTTTTTTCTAGAAGGAACGAATTTGAAGATAAAAACTAAAGTTGCATTTTTTTAAATCGGATACCCTGTAAATTTCGTTTTCATTCGATTGTTTTTCTAATAAGTTTTTCAAAAATATATGATTATTGGTATATATCTTTTGGAATAACTTCCGAATTTTACAATTAAAAAAAAATGGGTATAATATTTCATAGTAGGCCATGATATAATGATTTGAAATAAATGAATATAATAGTATCCTTTCATGGCTGCTAGTCAAACCGCTTGTCAAAATTTATAGATCATTTAAAAAAATTATTGTTCTCAAAACTCCTACTTGTTATTTATTACTGTGCTTTGTTTTTCGCTTAAAAAAATGGCCTGGTGCTTGAAAATGACACAATTTTAAAATCGCCCTGTATCTTCGAAATGAAGGGGGCTATAAAAATTCTTTATAGCATCATAATACGTTTCACGAAAAAGTAGCACAGTATTGCGAAAACCGCAGCTCTCTATCTTTAAAGATAACCGAGATATACTGCAAAGGTGTCGAAAATTGGACACCCTGTAGAGTTATTTTTGAAAGTACATTGAATTGGTCATTAGCAGATGGCAATAATGAACTAACTAACTAACCCCCTCAATTAATATTGACACGCAACATTGAGCTAGCCGATAGCTTGTTGTCACATAAGCTTTAGCCCTTTAATATAAGAACTAATAAATTAATGACATCAAATATTCTTATAGTTTCAAATACAAAATTTCACATTTTCTTATTATGACCGTTGTTCCTGGTTAAATTTAATTTGTACCGTTTTAAGTGTCTTTTTACCTTTTGCTCAACATCGATCACTAAACATTTTATACATGTCGTTGTTGATTTCTTAATTTATTATGTTATTAATTAGAGAGTAAATTGTTTTTTCTTTCAGGCTTTTAGTTGCCATTAATAAATAAAAGTTGGCTTTATCGAAAATCAAAAAATGAAAAATGATAATTAATATTTTGTAGTACTTTACCGCGCGATATTTTCAAGTTTATCACAAAATCGTAATTCTTGTTTTTTGACTATATTTATTTTATTCTGTGTAATACATCACTGAAAATCTAAGAAATGCTATTTTTAAAACAGGTAAGATCCAATGTGACCATAAGAAAAAACAATCTAAGCAAGTTACAAGAGATCTCAAACACCTAAACAGCTAAAACCGCTTCACAAAAGCTCTCTAATATATCTTATAATTTCCGAAATCCAAATACAGTCGCCACCAATTTGGGGCACACTGTATAATAACATACATTTTAAAAATTACTCATGGAAGCAGTAACGTAGCTGGAAACAGCCAATAGTACGGGCAAAAAGATTTGTACTTGCAAAATGTATTACAGACCGTAATATGTAAAAGCTCGTTATACATTTTTGCTATTAATATACCAACTGCCGAAATATTCGATCAATAGACTTTTACCAACGACTCTCTGACCACAAGTAGGAAAAAAAAGGTCCTGCTAACATAGATCTGGATTCACCTTGTTCAGGTTTACTCAGATACAGGCGCTTAGGATCTTATTTATTTTACAAAGCTTTGGAGGTAAGTTTGGTATATATGTAAATGCGTAAAATTGAGAATAAGTTCTCTAAACCACCTGAAAATTCCTTATACTATAAGGATTTGAACAAATCATGGTAAAACAGCTATTCTCCGGGCTATATGCCCCTACGAGCGCTGGATTACATACCAAAATTTGCCGTATTTTGACTAACACTGTTAGACAACAAAATACTTGGTTTGACTGCAAGAAACTACCAGGAAGAAGGAAGCTTTTTTCTTTAGTTAGGATGTCGTACCTGCATACCGGTTTCGAACTCTTTAGTTCTCATCAGTACAGGATAAACGAACATACCTACCTTCCGAAAAAGCATACTCTTTAAGCTAGCCATGTCACACTGCATAAGCAGTATAAAACAGGCAGCGCCATCCATTAGCAGTTTCAAGCAGTCGGAGTAGAATTTACCGTGAGGTAAAATATTACAACCCCTGACAAGTAGACTTCATTTCATTGTTGGTATATTGTTACCGGCAAAGTCCGTTTCATCGTCATACTTAAGTTTGCCTAGGTAAACCGCACATTGCCGGGACGTTTTCGGCAAAGTCCGAAATTGTTCTCTATTTCGGAGTTTGCCTAGAATGTAACCCGACAAACTTAGGTTTGCCAAACACGTTTTAGGAAAAGTCCGAAATAATAAGTTTGTGACCGTTACGTGGCTGTTCATTTTCTAGTCGTAACTAGTTATAGCCTGTTTGTAATACGTCGCAGGTACACATGCACTACGTTGATTGTGTAAGGTGGTATTTTCCGATCGCGTCCATGGTGGCCAACTTAATTTCATTTTGTCATGGTTTTTCGGCTAATTTTTAAGAATAAAATTATAAGTATATTAAATATAGATTAATATCCTGCAAGCAATTTTTAGTTAATTATTTAAAGTTTCAACGTGTATAATGATTTCATTCAAAAGACTAATATTTTAAAAGATCTATGGTGACTTTTTTTCTCGCACTCAATATTCTTTTTAAATATTATTTTCCTAAAATAAATCATAAAATATCTTGAGACTTTTATTAATACGTTAAAAATTACCTGTAGCATATGAATCTACGGTTAATATTGTGACAATATTCATACAAAAGAAAAATAAAGCAAAACATTGTACTAAAATAAAACTAAGTTGGCAATAAATGGATGTGGTCGGCAAATGCAGCCTTAAGCAGGGCGCGCATTGAATCGACTCGGCTCGGCTCAGCATGTCACGGCACAGTCAAAAGGTTTTTTTTTCCTCCCTTGGGCTCCGTCCGAGACCGGAAGCACTGCGGCCACTAGAGGCCTATTGTGCCTACCCAATAACCCTTGTTACACCCACTCTGTTATCCCAGTCTCCGGCACAAGCCTGTACAGGTCCACAAGGGAGTGGGTGGTCAATTCCTCCGGTTCTAACATTGGTTGCCCGAATAGTTGGTGGCGCTTACGATCTAGTGACTGGCAATTATAGATTATGTGCTGAACTGTTTCCCTGTCCCTACCGCATAATCTGCAGCTAAGGTCTCCCTGGTACAGTTTCATTTTGTTGAGGTGGTCCTTTACAGCCATGTGTCCTGTTAGTACCCCTACGATTGTCCTCAACTGGATCCTGCTCAGATTTAGCAGTTGCCTGGTGAGTCTAGGATTGGGATTTCCTATAGCGGCCTTGCTGTGGTTCAGTCCCTGTACTCCATTCCAGTGGACTTTGTGTTGGTGTTTGATCCATCTGTTTACCGTCTCTCGTGCCGTGCACTTTGGCACCCCGAGAGATGGTTCTGGGCCTATGAATGGTGCAGCCGATCCCTGTCTAGCAAGTTAGTCGGCTTTTTCGTTACCAGTGATGCCCTTGTGTCCCGGTACCCACATGAGCTTGACTGAGTTTCTGTCAGCGAGCATGCCAAGATCGTTTATGCACTCCCATACCAGTCCCGAAGTGACTCTGTGGCATGAGAGTACCCTCAAAGCGGCCTGACTGTCTGAACAGATATAGATCCGCTTATTTGAATAAGCCCTCCTATTGTTTTCCACCGCACATTGTAGGATGGCGTAAGTTTCTGCTTGGAATACCGTGGGGTACTTCCCCAAGGAGAAGGACATGTCCCTCATTGGTCCGACCCCATGTACTCCTGCTCCGGTTCCCGCTTCGGTTTTTGATCCGTCGGTGTACCATATGATTGCCCCCGGAGGAACCTCTGGGTTTGTCGAAGTCCATTCCCTGCGATCCGCTATTAATACCTCGTAGGGGATGTTGTATTGGAATTTTGGAGTCATGTAGTCCGATCTCATTTCTAAATCGGGCCCTCCAATCTTCTCTCTTATGAGTTCATGTCCCGCCCTCTTCCGCAATGAAGAGGGCAGAGTGTTTTGTAGTCGATAGAGACCCATCCTCGCCTCTCCCTGGATGACCAGGTGCAAGGGAGGAAGGTCTAGGAGATTCTCCATCGCTGAGGTGGGGGTCGATCTCATTGCCCCTGTAATGCCCAGACAGGCTAGTCTTTGCAGACTGCTGAGCCTGAGCATTATTGTTTTCTGCGTTGCCTTGGTCCCCCAGACCAAGGCTGCATATGTTATTGCGGGTTTCACCACTCTGGTGTACAGCCAGTGCACCATCTTTGGTGAGAGACCCCATGTTTTCCCATACGTTCGTCTGACCACCGCAAGGGTGATTTCCGCTTTTCGTATGGTTTTGTCCACATGCTTGTTCCAGGTAAGTTTTGAGTCCAGTGTTACTCCCAAATACTTTACCTCTTCCTGCAGTGGAATTGTGACTCCTCGCAGGGTTAGAGGTCCGAGCCCCTCCTTTTTCCTGCTGTTAGTGAACGGGATGATGACAGTCTTGTGTGGGCTTACATTAAGTCCTTCCTGTCCTACCGATTTTTCCACCACGGCGAGGGCGCTCCTCATGCAGTCCCTCACGGTTGTCAAAAGGTTTGGTATACATGCAATTATATGAAGACGAGCGCATTGAATCGGTTTCACCCGCTCGGAACGACCAAATCGGAATCGGAGCAAAAATTGCCGAAATGTCCGACTGCCCGCGACTACTTCTCGTATTGAGACGCAAGCGGAAGGTAGGTATGCAATGGCGGACTAAGTTTTGATAGTAAACGTTCGTTTTTATGATTTTTTTGTACGACCCGAAGAATCACGACAATGTGCGGAAGGAGAATGCTTAGGAGGAGATAGCGAAAAAACGTCTGATACGATACTACGTCTATACATCACAATAGTTTCAGCTGTTTTAAAGAACCGATAGCTGAATCAATGCGCTTTGACTGTCGGCATTCCGAACGAAACTCACCGAGCCGAGTCAGTTCAATGCGCGCCCTGCTTTGAGTGTTTGTCTATTCGTCTAACTGGACCGGGTTTGCTCAGGTTTGTTATTATCATTTAATAAAAAAAGTTTAATAAGTATATTATGAAGGTATATTTGACTTAATGAAATACGATGAAATCATGTTATTTACAGGCATAGCATCACTAGTATACCAATTATCATGATACAACACAAAGGTAAGAACATATTTCGGACTTTTCCTAAAACGTGTTTGGCAAACCTAAGTTTGCCGTGTTACATTCTAGGCAAACTCCGAAATAGAGAACAATTTCGGACTTTGCCGAAAACGTCCCGGCAATGTGCGGTTTACCTAGGCAAACTTAAGTATGACGATAAAACGGACTTTGCAGGTAACATATACAACAAATGGAGTACCTATGGAACATCGTAAATAAAAAAAATTGCAAGGTAATATTTTTTGTGGATCACGATTTCTTTGAGATCTTAATTTTCCGCGGGAGCATTGACTGAGTAACTTAATTATATCCTAATTTTTGTTGACACATTTTACCCTTCACAAATTACATAATTAGTTCATCATTTACACGTTTCTATAAGACCGCAAAATATATTTATTTCAGTAAAAAACAAACTAATATTATCGACTCAAAAGTGTAGTTTTTAAAGTTAAAAAAATATACTTACGTGTTATATATGATACCCTTGTGCAAACAAAATTTTCTGGGCAAAAAGTGTGATTGACTTGTGGGTAGGGGCTCATTGGATCTACACAAGCAGTGTTGTCACTATCCTCATAAGAATTGCATAGATAGCAGTTTCGGGCAAATCCAAGAACATCTAAAAAAAGATTAAAATCTTATGAATATTTTTAAGAAAACTACCCGGACGTAATAAACGTTATTGTTACCCACTGTTTTCTCGATATTGATGACACGATTCTTTAATTTATTCAGTTTCTAAGATGATAATTGAAAATAGCTTTAAATTTGCACAAATTATTCTTTACAAATTTATAGCTCAATGAGTTTAAGACTCCATGTAAAATATCAGTAACAATTCTCTCTTATTCAGGTTTGAAGACAAAATTATAAAATCTATGAGGTATTTTTTGCATGCGTTGCAAGAAGTAAGACAAAACTCGGTTGCAACTTAATTAGAAATTACGAAAGCTTTAGTGTGTTAGCATATGACAGAAAATAAAGGTACAAGTCATAACTTGAAGCTAAAAGACAAACTTTTTTCGAAAGCTTAGATGTCTTGAGAACAGCACTTGGCATAGTGTTGGAGGTTTTACTAAATTTACGAATGCTGATTATTATTATTTATATGATATTGGAGGTCCAGTAACACTTTAATTCCTTATCTAAACTCGTCAACAAATAAATCGGCAAAAGCGATTTTTACTCGATTTTTCCAACAGCTATAACTTTTTAAGAACTTAACTTTTTTAGAGCGGTTTTCGGATATCCATAGCCTGTCTTTCCCAGACTAAGCATGAAAAAGTTATTTGGCAATGGAAGCGACATTTTCATGCTATATAGGGTAATTAATAAGGTAATGTAAAACTACTAAAAGTTTAAGTGTGTGCCATATTGCCAATACACTTTTTTGGTCGTTCCGACATAGCACGTTAGTAAGCTGATATCAATATCTCCAGACGTGTTCGCCGGAATTTTTTCGGTTAATGGACTTTGGCGGAAAATACAGGATAAAAAAATCACACAAATTTTGGAAGCATCATTTTTAAAACGCTGGTAACTCGAAAACGGATTGATTTTAGGTATTGAAAGCCCTATCGTGTAGAGTTTTACCTAATAAGCTGTTTTTCCAAGGTCAAAGTGTTTGCGTTGTATATGAGTGAACTAAAATGTAAATGAAACGTATTGTGAAAAATAAGATTTTTTTAATTTGTGGAAATTGAGCAGTATGCGTTTGTTTTCTTCTGGAACGAGGTCGTTTTGTTCAACTTTTGATTAGTTATACAGCGTGTACAGAAACTGTCTTAACGAATGGGAAACTTTTTTATTTTTGAATTTACGGGAAAAAGTTATTCTCCATTAAAAGTTCTGGATCGCGAGAAAATAGCATTGCCATTCAAATATTTGATTTGGGACAAACAGGGTGGCTCAGAAATGTAACAGTCTTAATCCACGTGAAGCTAAAAAGACACAAAATCGGTATTTAAAAGTAATCTGCCACAGTAAATGTACTAGTTTTAACTTTTTTATGTTAGTGAATTGGGTTTGGAATATACGGGAGGTCTCAAAAATAAAATTACTTTTTTACAAAGACTTTACAAAAAAGCATATTTTTATGAAAAGTTCTACATTGTAAAAAAAGATCAAGGATATTCAAAAATTTGTTCTAGGATATAGAGGGTGGCTAAAAAAGTTAAAACTCTGAACTGGCCTTAAAACAAGGGTGAGCTAAGTTTCAATTTACCACTATGGTATTTATGTAAGTTTGCTAATTAAGTTATTGGTAAGTACTTAAACTCAAAATGAGACGTACAGGGTGACTAAAGGTTTATTTTCATTTAACAGAATTTTAAAAAAAGAAATATTAGGGTAACAACATGCTTAATATGACTAAATATCTAAGTAAATTTAAACCTTCGTCCTTTTCCATACAGTTAATTTGTAAATAAAGATTAGGTGTCTTTTTAACTTTACGTAAATTGAGATTTTTAGCTTTTTAGCCACTCTGTATTATTTAACCTCAAGTTTTTGAATAACCATCCTCTTTTTCCACAATGTAGAACTTTTTATGAAGATATTTTTTTTAAAAGTCGATAATAAAAATTAATTTTATTTTTAGGACCTCCTGTATCTCCTAACCTAATTCACTAACATAAAAAAGTTACCTCTAGTACATTTCCAATGGTAGTTTACCTTTAAATAACAATTTCGTGTATTTTTAGCTTCACGTGGATTAGGACTTTAAATTATTTTTGAGCCACCCTGTATGTCCTAAATCAAATTTTTGAATGGCAATTCTATTTTCTCACGATGTACAACTTTTTATGAAAATAACTTTTTTTCCGTAAAGTCAAAAATAAAAAAGTTTCCCATTTGTTAAGATGGTTTCTGGTCACGCTGTATAACTAATCAAAAGTGGGACAAAACGCTCTAGTTCTGGAAGAAAACAAATGCATACTGCTCAATTTGCACAAATTAAAAACAACTTATTTTTAACAATACTATTCATTAACGTTTTAGTTCACCCCTATACAACGCTAACATTTTGACCTTAAAAAAATCAAATTATTAGGTAAAACTCTACACGAAAAGGGCTTTCAATGCTTAAAAATCCCGACAAAGTCTAACAATCCGCTTTCGAGCTACAGGGTTTTAAAAATCACGATACCAAAATTTGTGTGCTTTTTTTGTTTTCTCCTGTATTTTGCGCCAAAGATCATTAATCGAAATTCCGGCGAACACGTCTGGAGATATTGATATCAGCTTACTAACGTGCTATGTCGGAACGACCAAGAAAATGTATTGGGAATATGTCAAACACCTAAACTTTCAGTAATTTGAGATTACCTTATTAATCACCCTGTATAGCATGAAAATGTCGTTTTCATTGCAAAATCACTTCTTGACGGTTAATCTGGAAAATATGAGCTATCGATATCCGAAAACCGCTCTCAAAAAAGTTAAAAGCCAGATTCTCCAATGCTAGTCCGGTTTAATTTGACAACCAAAAGTTTAAAACTGACAAGTAAGCATAAGACAATTAAGTTTTATTCTAGAAAATTGTCTCTGAAGTTTTTGGCAAATTTATAAAGAAATGGTACGTACTTTCGACAATAATAGAATTAAATCCATAACAGCAACTTTTTCCAAGATAAAAATCATTTGGAAACCAAGCAAATTCCTGATATATCAGAATAATTCATAAGTTTCAACTATATGACCGTAATTTAAACCAGTACTATCTCACCTTCTTAGTGAATCTGAACGTAACTTTAGCAGTTTGAAAAGTCGATTAAAAATCGCTTTTGCCAAATTTTCTTGTTGATCACTTTAGTTCAGCATATAACAGAATTTGGACTAAACACTGGATGATAAAATCTGGAACCAAAAACTCCTAAGGATAATGAGCAAAGACTCATCTATCATAGTAAGGTGACCGTAAACAAGGGAAAAGGGCAAGTTTTATTGTTATATTTACAGAGTTTTGTTTAAAACATTGGAAAACAAATTTATCACCTTATGATGTAGTAGTGTCCGCAGTAGATGACTCTATTGCGGAGAAATAGATTTAGCGGCACAGGACATGCCTAAGTAAAAGATAAAACTGATAATAGAGCACTTATAAAGCGCGCTAGATATGAGCAAAATGAAATTAACATAATAGGCTAACACATATTAGAAAAACATTTTAGAGACCGTGACAAGAAAAAAAAAGTAAAACATAACAAAGGGATCACACAAGCCTTTAAAGTCCAAATCGTTGATTGCAAGACAGAAATGATATTTAAACTAAAGTAAAACCCAGTAGTGTAAAATAACATTGTGACCAAAAACAGTTATTTCAATATCATTGCATAGATTAACCTTGACCATTTAAATGACCCTTGATCTTATAAGTCAAAAATTTGTACCCATGCAACCAGTAGAATAAATGCAAAATACACACAGTTTTGAACCTCGCCATTTGAAATTTCAAAGTAGCCATCCTCTCTTCAAAATATGATGGAAACGTAAATGTCAAACATATTTTAAAATATGTCTCCCTATCCCTTAACATTTTGCAAAACTTTTGTTAAAATATTGCAAACTGTTTTGAGGTACAGCATTGTAACACGTCCATCGCCAATGTTACAATAGGGTAATTGGGACCCCTAACTCTTTTTAACAAAAAAAAAGGATTGCTTCACAGAATTTTACTGTAACTGTCACTGTCACACTGTCATTGCCAGTGTTTTTTTTCTACGACTTACCTACAAAAGCTGTGGTAAACACAACTGCAAAAATTACGACTACAACACCACGAATCATCATTTTTTGTAATATTATTTTACGAATACCAAAAGCGCAATATTTGTCGGGTTATATATAACCGGGTAATATATATCCGCAAAATATAACATCTTATATAGTACGTAACAAGTGTTTTTTTGTGGTCATGACGAAACTTCTTATGGAAATATCGATAAAAAATTATCTTGTTCGTAGAACACTTGATACGTCAATATTGACTTATATCAAATACCGCCTTATCTTAAAACAAGAGGCAAAATAACAATGTTCAACCTTGCAGCAGCGGGTTGCTAATTTTAATCACTATCAGGATACTTAAGTTTCACCTTTGAATTTAATGAGTAAATTTTAAAAATATATATATTCTTACATAATCATTAATCGCAGTTTGAATCCTATAAGATATCAACTACGAAATACAAATAACTTATCTATTGTTAACGAAAGCTAAAATTTTACTAATTAGATAAAATAATGATATTACTTTTAACCTGAATTGATAATAATGATGGATGATGGTAGAGGCAAGGAACTAAAATTTTCCGGCACCGTTGATAGATATTTAATTTTTTTACCGTCAAAAACAACCATCTTGGAAATTTCTATTCCCTGATCCAAGAGCCGTGACTCAGAAACTCCATCTTCATCCTTGTACATTCATTCAATTACCTAGTTATATTATAATATAACAACTCCTAAAATTTCCGCTATTAAAGCGACATTTTCCAAGTAGCGTCCATGTCAGCCAACTTAATTTCATTTTGACATGATTTTTCATCTTTAAAATTTTTAACAATAACATTATAAGTATATTAAGTATAGCTTCATATTCTATTGGTATTTTTTAACATATTAATAAAAGTTTCAAGTTATTTTAGGATTTATGTTAGGAAAACAATATGTGAGAGAAAAAATGTCACCAATATGTCAGAAAAAATGTCACCATAGATATTTTAACATATTAATTTTCTGAATGAAATCATTATACACGTTGAACCTTTATATAATTGACTGAAAATTGCTTGCACGATATGCAGCTAAACCTAATATACCTATAACGGTTTTGTTAAAAAAGCCGAAGAACCATGTCAAAATGAAATTAATTTTGCCAACATGGACGCCACGTGGAAAATGCCGCCTTAAACTGTACTCCATTACCAAAAGGCGGAATTTTTTTAAGGTATTATTCAGATCTAATAATTAAGTGAACACTACTCACTGCTCAGCGTTTTTATCTATCATATCCAATGTATCTAAAAATATATATAACTAGTTCCGGGTTAGTAAGATGTGGGGTCACTTGTGCATTTTAGTGATGGTCCGTTTTGCCCAAAATACTATATGTATGTATGTGTGCTATGTGTACACATAAGAACCTTTTGTTAATGTAACGTAAAATATCTATGTCAATATATGTATTAAAAAGTAAAAAGTAAAGTACTATTTTCAGATAAACATACTGGACAAGATAAAATGTTACTGTCTCAGTCAATTAACGATGGTCCGATAATCCGGTAAAAGACAGTGGCTACAGAGAATGTGCAAGTCTGGGATGAATCGTAGGAAGAGCTTGTACAATGCACACCAAGTGAAATGACGAAGATATTATACGGACTAGGAAAAGCTCGGAATTGGGCAACACAAGATGTTACTCAAATTAGCCTACTTAAAGATAATTAAGGAAACGTTTTCACTGATAAAAAGATGGGAAAGCTGTCTATAAAACTACTGATGAAAATAAAGGCGAATCTTCGAAATTGAGAAAATACCAAGTCAGTGAGGAGACAGCATTGTTGCGTATTTTCATAAGAAAAGAATGTGGATTATGGCGAAAAAAATCTTCAGATAGGATTTACTATTACTAGCAGACACTAAACTTATCAACAAACATAATAATTCCCAAAATAATTTGGACGGCCTGGGGGCATTACATATAACGCGTAACCAAAAGTGTCGCAATACATCACACCCTACATTAAACGGTGCATTAGCTACTCGTGTCTGGGTAATGCTTGGACAGAATAATATGCAGTGAAAATGTTGATAAATGTTTATTAACTTTTTTAACATTGAAATCATTGTCATTGTAATGCAATCTTCTATTAATTATTATTATAAGCGCACTTATAGAGTGTGCTTTCCAATTTTTATAGCAATTAATTAACAACTTATGATAGGAGGGAAGACATTTTTGCCTTCTGTATGCCTAATTTATAAATAAATACTCTAAAAAGTCGGATGGTTTTTCAGTTATTTTCGTTGTCCGCTCTTGCTTGTATATTGGAGTTAGAGCAATAAACAATTAGACTGAAATGGAGATATCTTTCTACTTGCCTCCGCACATTTTACAACATAGAATGGTCCGGCCTTCATACCTTAGTGACCTGACTGCATTATAGGGTGTCCTTTTCCAATAGGGCTCTTACAATGGGCCAAATAAAGACGGCAATTGTGCTGACTGTTTTAGGAGCTGGATCTAGGATATTTTGGAGGGGATGTGAACTTTAATCGGGCCGCCCCTAAATCTTCAATTTTACTTAGTTTTTTTTTGGACGGTACTATAAATAAATTACGAACGCGATTTTATATTATACACTATCAGACACATCTAAACCAGCAAACGGTATCATTAGTTATTAAAAATTTATTAGTTATTAACAATTTTAATGAGTATAGGTGCGTGTTTCTTATCTTTCCTACAATCTTAATAACATATCTCGGTATTTTGGTAAACTTTAAACGCAATTTAGAGAAATATTTAAAATAAACAATCAGGCAAAAATAAGAGAGACCAACGCACAATGGGTCAACACTGCATCCGGCCTTGGACTGCCCTCGACAAGAAAAAAAATGGCTACCAGAGTGAAGCAGTAAACTGTATCTATCCGTTATTTTACCGAAAACAACAAGAAGTCTGGATCCATTGTAAAATAACAGTAGCTGGAAATATTATCCGAATAATTATATTACAAATAGGTTACCGCGTCGGCGCGGTATTACAGCAACCAAAATTTGAACAATATATTCGGAAGAAATTTTACAAATTTCGTTGATTTTATCCAACAACTATACTTTGTCCAACAGATTTTCAATGGAGTTATGGTCTGGCGAATGTGCTGATCAGAGCAAAACCTAAATGAAGGGTGTAGATTTGAAACGTTCTAGGTGCCATTTTGGTCAAAATTTATATTTCTTCATAGATGCATTCCATGTACCATTGTCAATATCCCTAATCCGTTCTAAGTGCCAAAAGGACGTTTTACATGGTTTGGTGCGTTCTTAAAAGATGGCGTGGTCTAAGTGTTAGATGTGTGATTTTTCTAAACGTTCTATGTACCACTGAATCTGTTGTCATGTAGTTATTAAAACGACAAGACTATGTGCAGTCTGATATTTCTTTTAAACTATTCTGAATTGCTAAATATTTTATAAATAATGATAATAATAATTATAATAAAATAAGATGTATCTAATGTTTATTATAGCAATGCAAGTTGTTAATATTCTATGTGCCAATATAGTTTTCTTTCAAACAGTTGCGTCGAACGCTGACTCGAACGTTGGGCCGAACGTTTGAGTTAATTAAGTGGGTGTGGAAAATATTTCCGCTACACGATGTGGCGAATGTTTGATCCGATACATCTGAAAAGAGTTTGGTACAAACGCTTGTCTAGTGGTTGATTCAAAAATGAAGTTATCACTTGAAAAAAAAAGGAACGTAAAAGACATACTAGAAGGTGCATATTATCACTAAATAAAAGTATATTATTAACAAACAATCTCAGAGAGATAAACTACTATATTCGAACAAATCGTGTAGCCGTGCATCAAAACAACGAATGTCTTTCTTCGAAGTCGTCGGACAAACGCAGGAATTCCTTTACTCGGGCGAAGAATACCGACAATACTGCAACAGCCAGAACGTGTCCAACCACGAACGTTCGACGCTCGACATTGGTAGCTCATAGGTTTGAACGTCGGCCTCACGATGTGACAAACCATCAAGCGTCGAACGTTGGAAGGTATTCGTAGTATCGTGTAGCGTCGGCTGTACATTGTACATGTAGATGTAGCGTAACTGGAATTAAAATATACTGACTGGTCGCTTCACGCGTTTTATTTTGTCAGAATTGGTAATGCGGTAACGTTTTTCATCACGAAATAGGGCGTTCTTTTAGTCATCTACCTCCTATATTAAAATCTGTCTTGTAATTACAAATCCTACGAGCCTATTTCTTCCAGAAATACGCAGTTTTGAGCTATTTATGTACTATAAAGCTTGCTAATTATCAATAAATGTGCATGGCAGTGGCGGTTGGTGAAATTTCAAAGTTGTGTATCTCTGTTCATACTTACAGGACCCGTACCAAATTTAGGGGTTTTAATAGTGAGCCCACTGGGAATGTTTTGGTAAAGAAAAAAACATTTTGTAATTTGCGAAAAAAAGTTAAATTTTTGGTGCGGCCCACCCAAGAAAAAAATGAACACGTCTAGGTATTTGCTTTCTTTTTTTTCTAAACAAATTTTACATCATTTTGTCGACAGGTTTTAAATTTTGAGAGAAAAAAATGTGTTAGGAGAAAGTTATAGTCATTTGAATTTTTTGTAAAATTATATTTTAGGCTTCAAAAAATTCAAATGACTATAACTTTCTACTAACACATTTTTTTCTCTCAAAATTTAAAACCTGTCGACAAAATGATGTAAAATTTGTTTAGAAAAAAAAAGAAATCACATACCTAGACGTGTTCATTTTTTTCTTGGGTAGGCCGCACCAAAAATTGAACTTTTTTTCGCAAATTACAAAATGTTTTTTTTTCTTTACCAAAACATTCCCAGTGGGCTCACTATTAAAGCCCCTAAATTTGGCACGGGTCCTGTAAGTATGAACAGAGATAAACAACTTTGAAATTTCACCAACCGCCACTGCATGAAGGAAGATTAGATGTAACAGAAATGAGGATGACTGATTACGATTATTATGCGTGGTTATATTAATGCCTATTTTTCTGTTAGTACATTTCTTTTCTTAAAATGTGGGTAATATATTTATTTGCACCCTTAATACCATACCGTACTGCACCATAGAGTTCTGAAAGTTGTCTGGAAAAGCCAGAAAATGTACAAATGTTTTAACGGATTTACAATTTATCACTTTGGATTTATTAAATTTAATTTTTTGTGTGTTGCAGATTATAGGTAGTGCAGAGAACCTGAGACGTACAGAGCCGTTTATTAAATCCAATTTTTATGTAGGAATTATAGCTAAAAATAAACCAGAATTTCCAAAAAATCTCTGTGTGCAGCATCTGGAGCTCAAATCGGTTGGTCTTATTTAAACCTTTCTGTAAGCAAAATATTTACTATTTTTATTAAAAATGAAAAAAAAAACTTAATTTGTAAAAAATATATAAATTATTTTATTTCATGTGACAGCGCTGTATAGCAGCCAGCTAAAAAACTTTTATCATATCATGGGTGTCCCATTGAAGAGATTATTATGATATTATATTATAACGCTAATTTTAGATTGGTCACATAACTTTTATGAAATAAGGAAGGAAGCTATCCATCAGGTGATTCTCAACTCGCCCCTATAATCTTTTTGGCTTTTGTGGTAAAGAAATGACATTTGGTGAACAACTTTTGGTTACTGTCGGTTTGACCGGAAGTGATCCTACTTGTCACTTTTTTGACTTGCCAATTTTTTTGAATTTTTATTTTTTTATGTAGAGTGCAGCAAGTAATCATTTTTTAAAATGGTTAATTATATTAATTCGAAAGCATAAAAAATACTTAAACTTTCCTTTCTATTATACACGATTTTTTGCGAGTATTGAAAATTTTTAAAATCGTATTTTTAATTTTAATTCTTTTTTTCCAAATGGGAACAGAGTCACTCCCAGATTATTAATAGAAAATATCTTTTTTATGATTATTTTGGTACCACTCATATGCCCGTTAAAAAGATTTTGTGTTATTTCTACTCATACGCCAAAAATAATAATACAAAATGCACCTGCTACAAATAATCAGGATATGAATAACGGCATTAAAAACCCGGAAAGAAGCAAATTTTACAAAAAGTAAAAAAGTAGCTGTTATTAATAATTTACGGTAAAATTCAAAGAGAGCGGTTTAATTTTATGTAGAAAAATTTCCAAACTGTAGGCATTCAACTTGCCATGGTTTTCCTCAATTTTCGATGAAATGATGACCGTCTGTTTGCCTACAATATTCTAGTTTTATCTTGATACAGTGGCAGTGTTTCGAATAAGGTTTCGAACAACACAACTGTAGTGATTGGTTTGTAGATTCTCGGTGGATGGAAAAAGTTTACACCCAGAGGCCCCTAAAAATTAATAGTGTTAAAGGGCATTGTTATGTTGGTTATGTGACTGGTCCCGTTTTCATTGAAGGAAATCTTATATCAGAAAACACACACAGCTCAACAACAAGTTTTATCAAATTTAGATGCTCTCTGTCCTAATCGGGAGCGCATTTGGTTTCCCACAAGATGATATTCTAGCACATTCTAGTTAGAGGTTTGGCAGTATTTGAAAGATATATTTCTGAATCGATGGATTGGGCGACAAGTTGAAATTAAGTGTCCAGTCAATTCACTCAATCTACCATTATATTTTCTTATATAGACTAATGAAATTAAATGACTCATGAAATTAAATCTGATTACACAAATTAGTACTGAGATTCAGGCGATTTAATACGATACGTTTGGCAGTGTCACAGCTTACTCCTACCAGATGCGAATCTCTTAATATATTTCCTATATCAAGATTCCGCGGTCTTGGCGCTTCAGACAGAGCGGCCGGTCGCTTGGAGCGTCGATGCCGTGAATGGAATTTTCCACGCGTTTGGTAGGTTTTAATTCAGAGAAATTATGGATTATATTTCAAAATATTAAAACATGATATTGTGTGGCATTTTATATAAAATTATATCACTAACAAATACAAAAACGTATATCGTTTATTAAAATTACACTACAACCTAGTACAACCACAATTTAAACCATAAAATCAACGCAACAAAACTGATGTAATAACATTAGCCTGCTATCTATTCCACCGAGACCCGAGAAGACCGTCGGCCGAGACGCTCGCACACGCTAACACCGAGGAATTCAATGTTTGGCGACAGACTAAATATTGTGACTGTAAGGATTTCAGGACAAACTGGGCTGTTATTAAGTAAACAATGAAGCAGATTTTCAAAATAATATCGGCAAGGAAAATGTGTAATTTAAATATAAAATTAGCCCTTGTTCACAATATTTCAATTCTTTGGACATTTAGTATGCCAGCTATTAGTTTATTTTATAGAGATATATTTTTCAATTTGTCTACATCTTTACTCTCAAAATGTATTACGAAGATTATTATTTTTTCTATGATCTGAAACCGTGCTAGTTTATTAAATTTTTGTAAGTTTCTGATTTTTATTTACGTATTTAATGCGATGCAGTACAACAAGTTCTGTCGCCATATCGGCATTAACGAGCCATTCGTGCTCTGCTAATCGAAGAACTTGATCTGGAGTTGCCAACAACGGCATCCGCGACCTTAACAGAAAGCTGTAGATTGACAAGGAGAGACAAAGTTTGAAATAAAAGAATAAGGGCAAAATAGCTAAGGAGACAAAATAAAAAACATAAGTTGTACAGGTATCTGTTGAGAAGAGATAATGATTATGTAATAAAATGGATTATTAAAATTTACTCGATAGTTATTTTTACGAAAAATAGTCTAAAATTGTGAACAAAGAATATTCTAAAAGCCATAATTTTCGATATTCAGTTTCTCACAGAAAGCGAACATGTGGTTCAACATCTGGGGATAGGAGAGATCTAAAATACCAGAAAAAGGTAATAAAAATAACAGATATAAATATTCGTTTTCAAAACTCACCTAAAGGCGAGATTAAGAGCTTTTAAGAATTTAAAAACCTTTTCACATAAACTTGTCACTAATAAACTATACGACTAGGGAAAACAAAAAAAACTTTGGGATTATATTTGTTCAGCCCTATAAAAGACTATTTTAAATTTAGTTAAATAAATCAACTCTGCCTCAAGGAAGAGAGCGCGCCAAAGAGCAAGAGAGAAAAAGACCAGTTTTTGTTTAAAAGTTTGTTGTTGATAGTTACGAGAGAACATGTCGTTCTTGTCAGTTTTTATAATTATTTTAAAATAAATCACATTTAGAGCCAATAAGTTAGTGTTATTGTTATTACAAATTTTCATACAGTCCACAAGTTAGTGCGTATCCATATTCATGGTCCAATCGAGCCGATGTGATTTATTTACGAAAATTTTCAAATAAATTTGAAAAACTTCAAAACCATTTTGCCAACGTCAAGCCACGACGTTTCCAAGTCAGTGACGACGATCACCTGTTAGAAAGGACCTTCGCTGGTGACATCCAGGCCGGATCCATCTGTGAGTTTATTCCAATTTGATTTGCTAGACTTAACTAAGACCTGACACGGTTCGCTTACCCATTTTTTATTGATTATTACTAGGCGTAGTAAAATGTCGGAAGATTTAAATAAACTTAAGTTTAAAAGGGGCCAGTTAAAAGGCATTTTAACTAGATTCAAAACGTTTCTTGACACTCTTGACACTGGAAACCTTGATCAGGTCAAAGTTACGCAAGTTAGCGCTAGGTTAGAAAAAGTTCAACCAATATTTCATGAGTTTTTACAATGTCAGAATGAAATTGAATTGCTTAGTCAGTCTGGCGAAGACACTCGTACAGATAGTACTGATTTGGTTACTTTTGAGAATGATTATTTTGATTTAATTTCAAAAGCCTCTGTTGTAGTTTCAAATTTTGAGGCAAAGCAAAATCGCTCTGACAATGTTTCGATCGCTGAAAGTACTGCTTCTTCAAGAAATGTTCAAGGGTGTACCTTTTCGATAAAGCTTCCCGAGATGAAACTACCCAAATTTTCAGGTTCTTATGATAAGTGGTTGGAGTTTAGAGATGCATTTGTTTCCATGATTGATAAAAATGAATCTTTAGATTCTATACAAAAATTTTATTATTTGCGGGCTCATCTTGAGGGAGAGGCTGCGCAAATGATAGAATCAATAACAGTTACTGCACAAAATTATGACGTAGCCTTTTCGCTACTCAAGCAAAGATATGAGAATAATCGTTTGATCATATTTAATTATGTTAAGGCTTTATTTGAAGCTCCAGCAGTGACTAAAGAATCATATACGGATTTACGTAACCTTTTTGATACCTTCAACAAAAACTTGCGTAGTTTACAGGTTCTAGGTCAAGCCACTGACGAATGGTCGATTATGTTGATCTATCTAATTACTAGTAAATTCGATAATCGTACCAGACGTGATTGGGAAGCACATAAGTTCAATGGTGACTTGCCCACTTTGCACGATATTAATGAATTTTTAAAAGGAAAATGCGAATTACTAGAAAAGCTAGAAATCGCTAAAATTTTCAGTAGTACCACTAAGCCTCCGTGGTCTCATTATAAGAATAGACCTGTTAATGCATTGATTTCATCTAAAAGCAGCAAATTTTCTTGTTTTTACTGTAAGAATTATCATTCGATTTTTAAATGTATTTCGTTCGCAAAATTAGACATCAATAAAAGAAATAATGAAGCAAAAAGATTAAAGTTGTGCTTAAACTGTCTTAATCCTAATCACTCAGTTAAGGAATGTCCAAAGGCTCCATGCCAAAAATGCTCAAGACACATTAACTCACTTTTACATATTGACGGACATTCAAACACGGATAATAATCAGTCTAGTATACTTAGGCCACCATCTCAGCAGCAAGGGGCAAAAGCTGGCGACGCTGCATCTGACGTTGCAAACAGGCACGCGGCCACCATCACACCATCGTGTGAGCGAGAGAGTACACAAAATCGCTTAAGCAATGAATTAGACAAAGACGCGTCGATAATAGCATCGTCTTCGCAATCCGCGTTGTTAGGTCAGGCAAATAAATATGCTTTATTGTCCACCGCCCAAGTTTTAGTTAGAAACAAACAAAATGATGTTTTTAAAGCAAGAATTTTATTAGATCCTGGGTCGCAATCTAATTTTATAACGGAGAACTTTGCTAATAAAATTGGTGCATCCAAGCAAAGAGAGAATATTTCTATAACTGGTGTAGGAAATGAAACTATTTTGACTAATTATAAAACAAATGTACAAATAAAATCACGCAATGGCGGTTTTTCGAGGGAAATTACTTGTGTAATTTTACCAAAAATCACTCAGCCTATGCCAATGCACAGTTTTGATCCTAGTTTGATTAATATACCGGGCGATATTAAACTCGCCGACCCAGAATTTAATATTAAAGGAGAAATAGATATGTTAGTCGGAGTCAGCATATTCTATGACGTTCTTTTAATGAACCAAATTAAGTTAAATACAAATTTAGTGTTACAGTCAACCAAATTGGGTTGGATTTTGGCAGGTGAAATAAATAACTTTTCTTCAAGAAATAAATTATATTCGTTTCACTGTTCTCAGCAAATTGACGAAGAAATTAATAAAAATCTTTTGCGTTTTTGGGAGGTCGAAGAATGCGACAGTGTTGTCAAATACGACGATATTTGTGAGACACATTTTAAGGAAAATTATACACGAAATACAGAGGGACGTTTTGTCGTGAAAATTCCCTTTAAGGAAAATAAAAATTTGTTAGGAGATTCGAAACAAAATGCTTTAAAGTGTTTTGATTATTTAGAGCGACGCCTCTCAAAAAATAGTGAATTAAAACAACAATATACAGAGTTTATGAGGGAGTACAAAGAATCAGGACACATGTCCTTATTAACTGACCATATTGAGCAACTTTCGGATGGTAATGCCGACGCTTATTATTTAAGTCATCACGCGGTTATTAAGACTAATAGCGTCACTACTCGTTGTCGCGTTGTTTTTAATGGATCTGCCTCCACAGATAGTGGCTTATCGTTGAATGATATTCAATATGCGGGACCTACGATACAAACCGACTTATTATCTATTATTTTAAATTTTCGAAAACACGCATATGTTTTAAATGCGGACATTTCAAAAATGTACATCATTGACAAACCAGATCGAAAATATCAGCGCATATTTTGGAGAAACGATCCGTCAGAAAAGTTACGGTGTTATGAACTTAACGTAGTAACTTACGGCTTAGCATCATCCCCTTACCTAGCAACACGATGTTTGATGCAACTTTCCTTAGACAATGAAGAGTTGTATCCGTTGGCTAGCAATGTCATTAAAAATTGTTTTTATGTAGACGACCTACTTACGGGATCGGATTCTGAGACTGAATTGTTACAAATACAAAAAGAGGTTAGTAAAATTCTGAAAGGCGCAGGTTTCGAGTTGCGTAAATACTTGTCAAATAAACCGGAACTATTTGAGCAGTTTGATGTCAATACTTCGTTAGAAGCGAGTATTTTGCACCTTGGGGAAAATGAGAGTAATAAAACATTAGGAGTTTATTGGAACGCGCATAATGACACTATTGAATACCATGTTCAAAATTTCTCCAATTTTTCCAAGATAACAAAAAGATCCATACTGTCTATTACTGGCAAAATATTTGACATTTTAGGTTTATTGGGACCAATTATAATCCGAGCAAAAATTATATTGCAAATGTTGTGGAAAAATAAACTTTCTTGGGACGAAGACATATCGGGTGATCTTCGTAATAACTGGATTTTATTTTGCAAGGATTTATTACACATTAACAAAATAAAAATACCGAGACACGTGCTGTGCAGCAACCCTAGTTACGTTGAAATGCATACTTTTTCAGATGCGTCCGAGATTGCGTATGGCGCATGCGTATATATACGGTGCAAAATTAAAGAATTTGAATTTTCCTGTAGGCTATTAACAGCTAAAAGTAAAGTAACTCCTGTGCGTCCTGTAACATTGCCCAGGTTAGAATTATTAGGCGCAGTTTTAGCCTGTAAACTGGCAGAAAAAGTAAAAAGCTCGTTAACGATAAATTTTAACAGGTGTTATTATTGGAGCGACTCGACTATCACTCTCTGTTGGATTAAAGGTCTTCCTGAGCGTTGGAAAAAATTTGTATCTAACAGGGTGGGTGTAATACAAAATAAAACAAATGTTAATGATTGGTTTCATGTCAGGTCACATGACAATCCAGCTGACTTGATTTCCCGTGGAATGTCAGCGGAATCTTTAATAAACAGTTCGTTGTGGTTTGAAGGCCCAAACTGGTTAAAACTTGATAAAACCTGCTGGCTCCCAAGTGAAACGATCGTAGATCATGACTTACCCGAACAACGAATTCAAGTTAATTTAGTAGTCGCAAAAAACGATTGGGATATTTTTTATCAATTTTCCAGTTTAACAAAACTACAACGAGTAATTGCATATTGCAAGAGGTTTTTGTTCAATATTAGACATAAAAAGTTGGAACGTGTAACAGGAGAATTAGAGCCAAAAGAGATGAACGATGCTCTTATCACATTAGTAAAAATTTCTCAAGTGCAGTCTTTTAGATCAGAACTAAGTGATTTAAAATTTAAAGGTTCGATTAGTAACTCCAGTAACGTTTTGGCGCTCCATCCTTTTTTAGACAGCGATATCATTAGGGTTGGGGGAAGAATTCAAAATGCCGACGTTCCATACTCTAAAAAACATCCGATACTTTTACACAATAAACATAAATTAACTGAATTAATTCTGACTAATGAACACGTACGTTTATTGCATTGCGGACCTCAGCAGGTACTTTACTCTGTTCGTGTGCATTTTTGGCCAATTTCGGGCAGAAGTTTGGCAAGACAGATAATTCATAAATGTATAGTTTGTTTTAAGACGAAACCAAAACCGTGCAATTATATAATGGGAAACTTGCCGCCTGAAAGACTTAATCAATGCTCACCATTTTTAAATACAGGCTGTGATTACGCAGGTTATTTTATGTTGAAGGATCGAAAAACTCGTGGATATAAATTGATCAAGGTCTACGTCTGTATCTTTGTTTGCATGGCGACAAAGGCTATCCACTTAGAACTAGTCACTAGTTTAACCAGTGATGCTTTTTTGGCTACTCTACGACGGTTTATAGCTAGAAGAGGTAAACCTCTGAATATTTTTTCCGATAATGGAACAAATTTCGTCGGTGCAAATTCTGAAATACAATATTTCTTGAAATCAAACAGCAGTGCCATAAAGCACAATTTAGCTAATGAAAGTATAAAATGGCACTTTATACCACCGCGCGCAGCGCATTTCGGTGGGCTCTGGGAAGCCGGGGTCAAGAGTTTTAAGCAACATTTGAAACGCGTAGCCGGAAACAGTAACTTAGACTTCGAAGACTTTACGACCGTACTACAGCAAATCGAAGCCATACTCAACTCAAGGCCATTAAGTCCTCTATCTTCTAGTCCAGACGACGTCTCTCCATTAACGCCAGGTCATTTCTTGATTGGGAGACCCTTAGTTTCTCTTCCCGATCCTGATATAACTGAAGTGAAGGAAAATCGTTTAAGTAAATATCAACGTCTTCAACAAATGACTCAACACTTCTGGAAGCGTTGGAATAAAGAGTATGTGTCAGAATTACAAAATCGTCAAAAATGGAAGAAAAATGGACCTAATACTATCCAGATCGGAGATTTAGTTGTCATTAAAGACGACAATTTACCACCCCTTCGATGGAAATTAGCCAGGGTTGTCGAACTTTTTCCTGGAAAAGACAAAGTAACGCGAGTTATCAATGTGCGTTTTAGCGACGGAAGCTGCGCGAAACGTGCGTTGAATAAAGTATGTCCGTTGCCGTTGGACAACAAATTAACTAGTAAAGACTAATACACCTAACCATGTTAATTTTAGATCGGACTCACTTCCTAAATTCTAAATAAAGTAGTTAGTTAACAAATGGAAAAACATTTATGTTTAACAATTTTTATATGTTGAAATTGTATATTTCAAGGCGGGCGGTATGTTCAGCCCTATAAAAGACTATTTTAAATTTAGTTAAATAAATCAACTCTGCCTCAAGGAAGAGAGCGCGCCAAAGAGCAAGAGAGAAAAAGACCAGTTTTTGTTTAAAAGTTTGTTGTTGATAGTTACGAGAGAACATGTCGTTCTTGTCAGTTTTTATAATTATTTTAAAATAAATCACATTTAGAGCCAATAAGTTAGTGTTATTGTTATTACAAATTTTCATACAGTCCACAAGTTAGTGCGTATCCATATTCAATATTTCTAGACCCTAAAATGCCGAAAAATGTGTCGATCTACCGCAGCGGCTGTATGGGTGTAACTATCGACCCGTTTCTCTAATGGTAAATGTCGATTATATCTTGAAAATTGCAATATATTCGCTCATCCATATGTGATCAAAGTGATTTTTTCCTATTTCACACATATCAGAATGCATATGTAAAGAAAATAGATAAGTAGCTTAAATAACGGTGATTAGGTTTCTTTCATCACTTTGAAAGTTTAGTTTAAGCTAGTAATATAGATATTTTATACCTTTATATATATTATTACCGAAGAGAGACCCCAAATATTATAATTAGGCAATTTCATTAATTTCGTTAAAACTGGGAACTCATCGTGACATCTTGTGCCAAATAGCTAAAACTTAACATTTAGTCTTTGTGGACATGCAAACCAACGAAATAACAAATCTCTAAAGTCGCTTCTTTTAATTGGTCAGAAAGTGGAAGGACGTACTCTCAGAGGGATAACGAGAGCTATCATTGGTCACAGGGCACAAAGGGTAGCTCCTATGGGGATGAATTAAGAAATAGGCGGTACCAGTAGTTTTCCTCTAAGTTAATGGGGATATTCAAAATCAGTTCATAAGCAACGTCCGATCTGACAATATCTTTCTTTTAGTTTTCTAACTGTTGATCATTTTCTCTTCTAAAAATTGTGCTCTTAGTTATTTTCTTCCAAATTTCATAATATAATCTATTTTAAGGTGTAGTGAATATTTTTGGGTTAGACAATTTATTAATTTGTTTGAGTGTGACCAACCCGAATGGGGATTTTCAATCTTTATAATTCGTGGGGATTATCAAAGAAGCCTAGATTTTTCTTTAAAGTTTCACTTTTCTTTTGACTTATAAGTTTATCTAATTAGCATTCATAAAATTTATTCTTTCATTTAAGTAAATGCCTGTCTATGTATATCTCTTCTCCTGTTTTAATTTAATCCAAATTAATTATTTTATTGTTCATTAGTTTTAAGTTTACCTTTGTAAAGTCAATTTCTATTTTATTTTTGTTAATAGAGTTTAAGTGTTTTGAGACACAAGTGTTTTATTTGCTGAACAATAGAGGCCATAATTCATAACAAACATTATTAAGATTCATTAAAGGCGAAACTGATCTGGGGTTAACTCGCGGGTCACGAATCGTTGGTCGCGCGTTCCAGTTCCTGAAGAGTTCTACCAGAGCTTGCTGACGAGTCTACACTTCGCTATTTGGTCAAGTTTGGTTTGGGAAGAGTTTTATATTTACTAATACTCTTTATTAACTTGATCCTTTTGCCTCCGAGATTACAAGACTCTTAAAGAGTACCTTGCCTTCGTAATTGCGATTAATATAGGTAGTTCGAAATAACATCTTTTATGTTACAGACAGGATTAATTGTTGAACGCTACCATATTATTCATCTAAGTCCTGATTTGTGACAATTGTCAGTACAAAGAAATAGCAATGGAAGTTCATAGGGGGAGAGATAGGAAGGATCAAAGCCGAGATGATTTGATTGACTCAAGAACGATTTATCGAAAGAACGTTTAATAGTTGAAGAAACTAAGGACCGGACATTGTGGAGACAATTAACCAGAAATGTCGACTCCATATAGAGTGAGAAAAGACGAAGTCAAAGAGGAAAAACTTTGAAAACTTATAAAATTATTTAATGGTGATAGTACAATTTATTAAGAAATGTATTTCAAGTGTGGCTTTATTTTTTCGCACTACTCTTTCGCCTTTGAACATTTACACCAAAATGAGTTCGTTTGTATTTTTTGTTAGAAATTACCACCTCATTTTTTTAAGTTCGTCTAATCACTTTCAGTAATCTGCCTACTAGAGATAAATCCCCGTATATATATATATATATATATATATATATATATATATATATATATATATATATATATATATATATATATATATATATTATATATATATATATATATATATATATATATATATATATATATATATATATATATATATATATATATATATATATATATATATATATATATATATATATATATATATATAGGGAAGTACGTAGGGTTTCACGGATGAAGAAATATGTGTCGTGGTTAATCCGGGAATTCATCCGTTCGTTTGATTTGTTTCTAGTTGAAACTTGCAGACGTTTCGCCAAAATCTCATTTGGCATCTTCAGTGCTTACTCGCTGGTCGTAGAAAGTAAACGTAGAAAGTTTACTTTCTACGACCAGCGAGTAAGCACAGAAGATGCCAAATGAGATTTTGGCGAAACGTCTGCAAGTTTCAACTAGAAACAAATCAAACGAACGGATGAATTCCCGGATTAACCACGACACACATATATATATATATATATATATATATATATATATATATATATATATATATATATATATATATATATATATATATATCTATATATATATATATATATATATATATATATATATATATATATATATATATATATATATATATATATATATATATATAAGTTATATGTCAGTCACCTTCACATTCCACAGGTCAAGCACACCCGACAACAGTCGATTCAGCAGAATCAGCAAGATTGCATTATAGCGTATACGTTGAATGAACTTTATTTTAATTGTTAATAATTTTAGTCTTGAATTAGAATCGAATTGTAACAGTCGAATTTTTCAGTAATAAAAATTGTTTTTAAAAAAGGACTTTACAGAAAATAAAACTTAAGTGGCGCAGTCGGTAGGATGTTCTAACGGCATTAACGCATATAATACCGGTTTGTTTCAACAATTTATAGAACACCTGTTTTTAAAAATTCGTGAGTGACAAAAAGTCAAAAAATCGCGAGTTCCAATCCCCAGATCTTAAAATCCAGTTAAGTGAATTGAGTAGCTTAACGAGAAGCCCCGAGTGAATATCGACGGCAACTCACCGCAGTGACGTGAAAACTTCAAGTGAATATTGAAGGGCGTTACATGGAGAAGATACTGGTTTTTCTGTAAGTATCTATGTCATATAGAGGTCCTTTAAAAATATATAATTCTGAAAGTTCAGACTCAGGGACAAATTCTGATTCAGACTCATCAATCACCAATATTTCAACCTTGTATCGCACAAGATCTCCCCTAAATTTTAATTGTAACTGTTATACAAATTTTAATAATACAAAAATGGCTTTACCACAATTAAAACAAGAATATTTGGGCATGGTTCCAGAATTTCATGGCGAAACTGAACTACTCCCAAGATTCTTAAGTGTAGGAGAAAAATTGGTTAATAAATTCTACAACACAGTAGATCTCAATGACTTTCAGAATGAATATCTGATGTCAAGTCTTTTAGCAAAAATTAAAGGCGAAGCTGCTGTGAATATATCTTCTTGTATAATTAATAATTGGCACGATTTA
Source organism: Philopedon plagiatum (assembly GCA_963971165.1). Taxonomy (NCBI): domain Eukaryota; kingdom Metazoa; phylum Arthropoda; class Insecta; order Coleoptera; family Curculionidae; genus Philopedon; species Philopedon plagiatum. Next base: position 80,568,637 of record OZ020192.1, on the reverse strand, counting down.
AAAACTGCACTTCTCAATGCTTACGCAGATAAACGTGACATTTACACCTTGAATATCGAGATGACAGAGATGAAACAAGAAAATGAGTCACCATTTGATTTTTACAATAGATTGCAACAAATTCTAAATGTACAAATTTCATATATTGCTACACACAGTGGAGCAAATGAAGCTCAAATCTTGTCTCAGTACTGTCGAAATTTAGCTTTAAGGGTATTATTAAGAGGGTTAAAAGACCCAATAGGTTCCTTAATGCGTACTAAAAATCCCCCGGATTTAAATACCGCTCTCAGTATGTTAACAAATGACTTTCAACTTGAATCGGCGCAGCATAAAAAATTTAAAAATATACAAAAACCTATGACTAAACCAAATTTTCCAACCTTCCAAAATAAACCAAAAATTACACCGCCTTTACAGTTAACAAATTTTCCGCATAATTCACAATTTTTACAAAGGCAAAACCAACCCCAATTTAGTGGAAATCCTGGGCCTAGACCAAATGTTTTTAGGCCTAATCAAAATAAAAACTTTTCAAATCCAACACCTATGAGTACCTCGACAAGAAATACTTTTAGACCACCATTTAATAATGGCCAAAATCAAAGTTTTAACAATCACCCCAATTTGCAATTTAATAACAATAGACCAAATTACATAATAGAGGAATTATATAATATTGACGATCAAAATCATATTGACGACTCCACTGACTGTGAAGAACAAAATCAATATGAGATTGATAGCCCAGAATCCCAACCATATATCGAACATCCTGTAGATTATGACAATAAGGAGTTTTTTCGGGCAGAAGCCTCGAATTACCCAATTTCCAATTAATGAATCTCACTAATAATGAAAGTAAACTTCCCTACATTATTTTTCCCGAATTTAATTTAAAAATTTTAATTGATACGGGAAGTACCAGATCTTTTGTGAAACCCAAAATTGCCGAAAAATATTTTAAAAAATCTATAAAAAATGACCCTTTTCAAATTTCTACAGCTCACGGTACCACGGTAGAAAAATTTAGTACTATGATACCTTGTTCAAACATTTTTAATGTCAATAACAAACCATTAAAATTTTATATTTTTAATTTCCACGATTATTTCGATTGTTTACTAGGAATGGATAATCTAACATTACTTGGCGCTATTGTAAACTTGCATAAAAATATTATAAGTACTACAAAAGCAGAAGTAGAACTATTTTATCATAGCATATCGCATAACAATACAAACTGTATAGTGTTACAACCGAGATGCGAACAAGTTGTAAGAATTAATGTAAAAAATAAACAAAACGGCGATGTTATTATTCCTTATTTAAAATTTGATGATCTTGAAATACCGGAGTGCCTTGCAAAGGTCGAAAATTATCAGACATTTTGCCCAGTTCGTAATTTATCGGAATTAGAAAAAACTGTTGATTTTTCAGAACCTATAGAAGTGATTGATTTTGATAATTACGAGGTGCAGCCAAAAAATTGTAAAAATTTTAATCATTTAAAATTCGAAAAATACAAGTTTGATATTTCTAAAGTTAGGCATGAACGTTTGAAGCTAGAGGAATACGATTACGACATAGTGAATAAAAAAGGCGTTTTAAACAAAAATGCCGACGCACTCTCGCGTATAGAGTTAAACGCAAACGAAACGACGACAGGACCGGACTCCATTTTTAAACTTAGCGAATACGTAGATAAAATAAATCAAAACTTAGGTCAAGATCAAAACGAAAATCAATCAGTTATAGTTGAGACAGGCGATCTCGATAACGCAGAAAACGCAATCGAGGACATTGACCAAACTGTACATTCTAACCTAGAAAATCCAATTATAGGCATACCTATAATTGATTGCCCCGTAAATTTTGGAAAAAACCAAATTATAATTTCTGAAGTAAATTTTGCTCCTGCAGAACCAAGTAGAGTCACCCTGTATAAAACCAAACAAAGAACATTTATTCAGTTTTCAAAAAACAACTATGAACAAGAAATAATTAAATTTATTAAAGAAGTCATTGTACCAAAAATAAAATATTACTTATATTTCGAAGACCCAATTTACGAAAAATTTAGTTCTGTCCTCCAAAAATATTTTAAAAATTCCCAAATCAACATGATAAAATGTACTAAAAAACTAATTGACGTGACATCCGAGGACGAAATTAAACAAACAATACAAAACCACCACGAAGGAAAAACTAACCATCGAGGAATCGAAGAGACCGAAAAACGCATAAAAACTACATATTATTGGCCAAATCAACAAAAATCAATACAAACTTATATTAATGAATGTGAAATTTGTCAATCCACAAAATATGACAGGCGACCTCTTAGGTTAGAGTTTAATGTCACCCCAACGGCCGTAAAGCCATTTCAAATTTTACACATAGACAGCATCACTTTAGAGAATTGTAAATTTCTAACAATAATTGATTCCTTCTCTAAGTATGCACAAGCATATAAACTTATCTCTTCCCAAGGTATTGAAGTAGCAAACAGCCTTGTTAAATATTTCACCCACCATTGCATTCCTGAACAGATCATTTCAGATAACGGCCTTGAGATAAAGAATTCTGTTGTGCGTGAACTCTTGTCAACGCATAAAATTAAAATTCATTTTATAAGCTCGCAACACCCCGAGTCAAATGGGCTCATAGAACGTTTTCACTCTACCCTCGTAGAGCACATAAGGTTGCTTAACAACCAAAATGAGTACAAAAAAGAACCCATAGAAATAAAAGTAAATTACGCACTTCTAGCCTATAATAACACTATTCATTCAGTCACAAATCTAAAACCTTACGAAATCGTAACAGGCCATTTTGGCACCGAATCCCCCTTTAATTTAGATATTGATAAACAACTTGTAAATAATTATGTTTTAAATCATCGCGACAAAGTAAAAATTCTTTACCAAAAACTTAACGAAGACATTCAAAAGAAAAAAGAATGCGTCATAAATAAAGCCAACGAAAATAGGGAAAAACTACCGGAAATCCCCGACACTGTTTTTGTTAAAAACAAACAAAAGCAAAGTAAAACCCTTAACAAATACAAAAACGAAAAAATTAGATCTATCGACAAAAATTTAAAAACCGCGAAAATAAAAACTACACACGGTAATACTACAGAGAAAATTCACATTTCTAATGTCAAAAGACCCAAAAAGGAAACTTATAACTTTGAAAATATTTCAGGTTCCTCACGGTCGGACAAGGAATAGAAATAAGAAACATTACAAGAAATCTAGGTGTCCTGCCAATAAATTTGGGCCCTGCCAAACTACAACGCACGGAACACACTTTTGTTCATTATTTTAATTTAGAGCCTCTATTTAACGAGTTTAGCAATTTAAATATGCAATTTAGCAATCTTAAGTCTTATCTTGTAAATAATACAGTTTATAGTAAAGAATTAGAAAATTATTATAAAATGACAAGTTTTAGCCAAAAAAGTATTTTAGAAAAAATAGAAAATATTCGCTTTCATAAAAATAATCGCACAGAAAGAGGGTTAATAAATGGTTTAGGTTACGTAATTAAAGGTGTAACTGGTAATTTAGATGCTAGCGATGGTGAAAAAATCTATAAGATTTTAAATCATCTACAAAGCAATGAGAAAAGCATTGAAAATCAATTAAAAATGCAATACTCCTTAAACAGCCAAATTGTACAAAATTTTAACGAAACCGTTAAAAATATTATGCATAATGAGTATATTCTAAGGTCAAGAATAATGCAGCTGGGTCAAATTGTTAAAGACGGCGCTACACATCAAGATATGCTTTTTGCAAAAGATTTATTTAACCAACTAATTATTTTATATAATTCAATTTTAAATACGTTGCAAGATATAGAAAATTCGGTAACTTTTTGCAAACTAAATACCATGCACCCCAGTATAATTAAATCCAAAGATTTGTTTTATGAATTACAAAGAATATTCTCACATTATAAAAACCAATTTCCATTCGAACTTAAATATGAAAATATATTAGATTTTGAAAATATTATAAAAATTAATTGTAAAATCGATTTAAATAAAATTACTTATTTTTTATCTTTGCCTATAGACTACGAAACAAATTTTGATCTTTACTATTTCTTATCGATCCCTTCTAAGTATGAGTCAGAATTTGTCACTATTATCCCTAATAGTAAATATTTTTTAAAATCAAAAAATGATGACGTAATTAAACCTCTAAATGGCATATGTACCCAAGGTAAACCTTATCAGTGCCCAAGTATCCTACAGTCTAATTTTAACACGTCCTGCGAAGAAGACATCTTACTTCACCAAAGCACCAGCAGATGCCGCTTCAGCAAACTTCAGATTTCAGAAAATCATATGGAGATCATCCCGGACCTTAACCAATTTTTGGCCGTCTTCCCAAAAGAAGAAAAGCTTGAAATTTACTGCAAAAACCAAATGGAAATAAAAGAACTAATAGGAATATATCTTATAAAACAAAATTATTGTAAGATAATATTCCGCAAACAAGAACTAGTTTTTCAAGAAATTAGTCATGGAAGGCCAATGGTTATAAATACACCAAAATTCCATTTTTCACCCGAAAACCAACCCAAATTCAATATTGAATTGGAAAAATTACGTTTTGACGTGCCGCCCATGAACCCAGTAATGCCTATAGAAAAATACACCCAAAACTACTATGTGCCCAGCTTATGGACCATTACACTTTATATTGCCGTCGCTATTGCAGTCACCTATTTGTGGCTTAAGAAAACCAAGATATGGAAAAAGACTCCGACAACAGCTACACCAGAAGAAAATCAAGGGGTAGATATCCCTCTTCAACCCCGATGCCCAAGAATCAACCTTCCAGGGGATGCTTCTTTCTGAGGATGGAGGAGTTATATGTCAGTCACCTTCACATTCCACAGGTCAAGCACACCCGACAACAGTCGATTCAGCAGAATCAGCAAGATTGCATTATAGCGTATACGTTGAATGAACTTTATTTTAATTGTTAATAATTTTAGTCTTGAATTAGAATCGAATTGTAACAGTCGAATTTTTCAGTAATAAAAATTGTTTTTAAAAAAGGACTTTACAGAAAATAAAACTTAAGTTATATATAAATATATATATATACAGGGTGTTTCAAAAAACATGTGCCATCGCTTAAGAGGAGATTCCTTGTAAGAAACTAAGGCAAAAAGTTTATATAAACATGGGTCCGCAGATGCTTCGTTTCAAAGATACAGGGTGTTCAATTTCTTAATTTTTTTCAGTTTTTCCAAAATATTTGCAAAATGGCTTCATCAATTTTTATGAAATTTACATTGTGTAAAGTACCTAAATTAAGCATAATTCTGACCATGAAACGACTTTGACAGGTCCTCCAGGGGGTACATATGAGAAGACGGTACAATATTTTTTCAATAAAAACATGTACGCCGCTAAGTTTTTCACATTTTCCTATATCGGTCAAATAGTATGTTAAATTCTTAACAAAACTTATCTCTTCATATTTTTTCAATTTTCATTTCGTTTAGGAGATAAATGTAATTTTATTAACCGTCTTACTGGTTTAGTTTTCCCAACCATCGCATCTGTTTTAATATGTAAAGACCATTTAAAAATTTAACGTCCTGTATCTCTGAAACAAAGCATCTGCGGACCCATATTCATAAGAACTTTTCGCCTTAATTTCTTTCAAAGAATCTTCCTTTAAACGATGGCACAAGTTTTTTGAAACACCCTGTATATACAGGGTGTCCCACTAAGGGTGGCGAGGTACCATATATCGGGAAGTAATAGTCGTACGGCTTTGGGGAAAAATCTTCTTAAGGAAAGTGACCAAGAGAAATTGCTGGAAATTATTTTCAAGTTCGAAATTTCACCGCTAGGGGGCGTGTCTGCTATAGTAAACTATAAAATTAGCATTATCTCAGAAAATTGCAGGATGAGCTATAGCTTTGAAAGCATCACTTGAAAGCTGGATTAATGTCATATTATTTTGTTTATTGACATTTTTTCGTATCTATCATAATAAGGTAGGGAGAAGCCAATGTATTTTTCAATATTTAAATTTTAATATCTCCTGAACCGTTCAGCCGATTCGAATATTTTTGGGCTCGTTCGATAGAGCATTGTATGGGGTTTACAAGAATTTTTCTGTTCTAACATTTAATTTTAAACAGATAAACTAGAGGGCGTTTTCTGCAGTGATCACATATTTTTGCGATTTTCTGAAAAAATTTAAATGTAACCCTACTATTTAGTTAACAGGGTGGCAGGCACCATTAAATTATTTAAATTTTAGTGAAAACCGCATCTCGATATCTCTATCCATTCTTAACTTATCGCAAAAAATGTTAATAATTAAAACAGTCTTTTCTTATTCGTAAAATCTTTACCAAGTAGGCCTTGAAAACAAGAAAATAAACTGACAACGATAACGAAAATACTAGAAAAGTAGTGTTATTAAACACAAATACAGAAAGAAATGGCTTTATAAATGTTCAAAATGGTTTCCGTCATTTTCAATGCAACGCAACGGTTTAGTCTACGCCGGGTGCTTAATAAGGCTGCATGAATTTCTTCCCTTGGAATTCTGGCCATAGCATTTCGAATCCGTTCAACCATGTTTTCTGGGGTAGTAGGAAGTGTTTCATAAACGATATCTTTTACTCTTCCCCACAAATAATAATCGAGCACAGTAAGGTCTGGGGATCTAGCTGGCCATGGAAACAAGCAGTTGCCCCGTCCTATCCAGCGGTTTGGATAATTTTCGTCTAATAAATTACGAGCTCCCTGGAAAAAGTGTGCCGGGCAACCATCATGTTGAAACCACATGTCCCTTCTTGTTTGTAAAGGAACATCTTCTAAAAGAACCGGTAGGTCGTTCGTTAAAAAATTTAAATCAATTTCAGCGTTCAAATGACCATTAAAAATAAACGGCCCAATTATTTGGTCGTTCAGAATGCCACACCACACATTCACACTCCATCGATTTTGATGGTCTACTTCACGCATCCAGTGAGGATTAACTGGTGACCAGTAATGCAAATTATGCTTATTCACTCCTCCAGTGCTTGTGAAGGTGGCTTCGTCCGTCCATAATACGCGGGTCAAAAAATGGGGATCCTCGTTAATCATAGATCTTAACCAATGGCAGTGATCTAATATTCGGTCGAAATCAGTTTCTGACAACGCCTGGTGCAAAACAATATGATATGGGTGTAGTTTATGGTCCATTAAAATTCGATGTACTGTCGTTTTACTAATTCCCAGATCCAACGATATTATCCTGGTGCTTAAATGTGGATTAATTTGGACATATGCACGAACATTGATGACATTTTCTTCATTTCTAATCGTTTGATTTCTTCTAGGCGCTAGAGTAGGATGCACCTGCCCTGTTTGCCGCAAATTTATAGCCAAACGAGTAAATACCTTTGGACTAAAATGTCTTCTATCAGGATAATTAGCTGCATAAACTCGTTCAGCCATACAAGCATTTTCAAAACACTGGAAATACACGGCTAACATATCATAAGCCTCCGCAGTAGAATAAGACATTTTTAATAATTCGGCAACGAAAAGTATAAGGGAAAATTATAAATTCAAATGATAAACTATGCTCATGAATCAACAAATGATGACAGAATAAGTGGAAAATTATCACAAAATCCATCACATTTCCTAGTTTGACAAAATTTTGTTTCCATGGCAATCTCGATCAAAGTAAGGACTGTTTGTCTGGATTGTGTTATTTTAATTGTTAACATTTTTTGCGATAAGTCGAGAATGGATAGAGATATCGAGATGCGGTTTTCACTAAAATTTAAATAATTTAATGGTGCCTGCCACCCTGTTAACTAAATAGTAGGGTTACATTTGAATTTTTTCAGAAAATCGCAAAAATGTGTGATCACTGCAGAAAACGCCCTCTAGTTTATCTGTTTAAAACTAAATGTTAGAACAGAAAAATTCTTGTAAAACCCCATACAATGCTCTATCGAACGAGCCCAAAAATATTCGAATCGGCTGAATGGTTCAGGAGATATTAAAATTTAAATATTGAAAAATACATTCCCCCTACCTTATTATGATAGATACGAAAAAATGTCAATAAACAAAATAATATGACATTAATCCAGCTTTCAAGTGACGCTTTCAAAGCTATAGCTCATCCTGCAATTTTCTGAGATAATCCTAATTTTATAGTTTACTATAGCAGACACGCCCCCTAGCGGTGAAATTTCGAACTTGAAAATAATTTCCAGCAATTTCTCTTGGTCACTTTCCTTAAGAAGATTTTTTCCCCAAAGCCGTACGACTATTACTTCCCGATATATGGTACCTCGCCACCCTTAGTGGGACACCCTGTATATATATATATATATATATATATATATATATATATATATATATATATATATATATATATATATATATATATATATATACATATATATATATAGGGTGTTTCATTAAGGGTGATGAGGTACCATATCTCAGGAATTGATACTCCAGGAGCTTTGGAAAAAAAAATCCTAAGAAGGAAAGCGGCCAAGAGAAATTGCTGGAAATAATTTTTAGGTTTCTAACTCTGCCGCTAGGGGGCGTAATTGCGGTGGTCATGTAAGAAAAGACATTTTTCTGGAAATTATCCCTATAAAAGCTATCAAAAAAATATTACACTGATAATTCTACTAGAATTCTACATCTTTTTGGTTTAACACTTTTTGCTGTAAGATGTAAAATTAGGGCGGAAGGGGAGGGGGAAAGTCTACTGATAAAAGTGTCCATAACTTTGGTTTGACTCAACCGAATTTGATGAACTTGGTCTCGTTTAAGAAAGGAAGGCTTGCTAATTTAAACAAAATAATGGCTGTGTTACATTGATTTTCGCGGCACTCGCTAGAGGGCGTTATTTGAGAAACTCTTTGTTTTTCCAATTTTTCTCCAAAATTTTAAATGGAATGACATAGTTATTATATCATAATCGAAAAGTAGAATAAATTTGCAAGAGAAAATGTAAAAAATTCGATTCGATATCTTCATTAGTTTCGGAGTTATAGCCAAAAGAATAATTAATATCATGTTAATTGAAAAAAGCAATTATTGTTTTTATAGGTCCGTGGTCAAGCGTGCCATGGAAAATAAAAAAAAAATTTAAACTTTTTATTAAGTGTTTTTTTTTCACTTTTTACTCCATTACTATTGCCTTTAATTTACTAACCTGACGTATTATTAAAAAATTACCTAGTAAGCCATGAAACAAAATCGGCAGGTTGTCAGGGAAATGAACAAATTGAAATGTCACTTTAATCAATCTTTAAGTATCTCTCAAGATTTTATCTTGGATTGTCTGTGAATTTTGAGTTCATCGTTATTCAACTTTTGTGCTGCATCTTTCAAAAATGGCATATACCAACGCCGAGGCGTACGATATGCTTGCCGTATATTTTCAGTGTTTTGAAAATGCTCCTCTTGCGGAACGTGAATATGCTCTCAGGTATCCTGAGCGAAGACCCCATAGTAGAAATGTGTTTCGGCGGTTGGCAATACGTCTTAGAACAACGGGTAGTGTACATCCCATTCCAGTGCCCATCAGGAGACGTTCAGTAAGGAATGAAGACAATATTATAAACGTTCTCGCGTACGTGCAACTGGATACGCACTTGAGTATCAGAAACATTTCTTTAGACTTAGGTATAAGTTGCACTACAGTGTTCCGAATTTTAAAGGATTTTAAGCTGCATCCCTATCATGTAGTTTTACACCAGGCCCTTTCAGATACTGATTTTGACAGGCGGCGGGATTATTGTTATTGGTTAAGAGGTATGTGCAACGGAAATTGCCAGTTCCTGTCCTTGATTTTATGGACAGATGAAGCAACTTTTACTAGTTGTGGTAGAGTCAATTTGCACAATATGCACTACCGGTAAGAAACAAATCCTCATTGGATGCGGGAAGTTGATCACCAAAACAGGTGGAGTGTCAACGTGTGGTGCGGAATTTTAGGAAACAGAATTATCGGACCGTTTTTCTTTCATGGCCACCTAAATGGCGACTCATACTTAAACTTTTTACGACATATCCTGCCTATCCTTTTAGAAGATGTGCCTCTTGATATAAGAAGATCCCTATGGTATCAACATGATGGATGCCCGGCCCACTTTTCTGGAAGAGTCCGTGACTTTTTAGATGCTGGTTACCCAAATCGTTGGATTGGAAGGGGTAGTTTGTTTCCGTGGCCACCTAGATCCCCCGATTTAACCGTGCTAGATTTCTACTTGTGGGGAAGACTAAAAGAGATTGTTTATCAAACACGACCAACCACACGGGAGAATATGATTGAGAGAATTCAAAATGCCATAACTACGATTTCACGAGCTGAAATTGAAACTGCCGTTTCCAGCACTAGAGAAAAATGTAACACTTGCATTTTGCAAAACGGTGGTCATTTTGAACATTTATAAAGTATTTGTTTGTTGTTTGTTTTTAACAAGATTTCTATGGCTTGATAAAGAACGTGAAGGTGGTTGTGGTTTTTATTGTTGTTTTGGCCCGTTGGCCTTTAAACACGCTTCAAATCTTGCGTTTCGCATGGTTTGGACCAGTCCTAAGCCTGAAGGAAGGTAAACAAAAACAAAACAATAAATAAAAATCATGAGTGTGAAATAATAAAATCAGTTTAAAAATGAAATAAAAAGAGAAAAACACACTTAATAAAAGTTTAAAAATATTTTTTTATTTTCCATGGCACGCTTGACCACGGACCTATAAAAACAATTGCTTTTTTCAATTAACATGATATTAATTATTCTTTTGGCTATAACTCCGAAACTAATGAAGATATCGAATCGAATTTGTTACATTTTCTCTTGCAAATTTATTCTACTTTTCGATTATGATATAATAACTATGTTATTCTATTTAAAATTTTGGAGAAAAATTGGAAAAACAGAGAGTTTCTCAAATAACGCCCTCTAGCGAGTGCCGCGAAAATCAATGTAACACAGCCATTATTTTGTTTAAATTAGCAAGCCTTCCTTTCTTAAACGAGACCAAGTTCATCAAATTCGGTTGAGTCAAACCAAAGTTATGGACACTTTCATCAATAGACTTTCCTCCTCCCCTTCCGCCCTAATTTTACATCTTACAGCAAAAAGTGTTAAACCAAAAAATGTAGAATTCTAGTAGAATTATCAGTGTAATATTTTTTGTTAGCTTTTATAGGGATAATTTCCAGAAAAATGTCTTTTCTTACATGACCACCGCAATTACGCCCCCTAGCGGCAGAGTTAGGAACTTAAAAATTATTTCCAGCAATTTCTCTTGGCCGGTTTCCTTCTTAGGATTTTTTTTCCAAAGCTCCTGGAGAATCAATTCCTGAGATATGGTACCTCATCACCCTTAATGAAACACCCAAGGAGAAAATCGGAGACAGAAAAAAATTATTTAATTAATTTATTGCTAAGACCTGATACTCCAAGGAGGATAGGCATACCCGCAGAAGAAAAAGGGGAAGAAGGGGGTTCAGGTTCCGGCACCCGAGACGCTTTCCAAGACCATGGCCCTAAATTTTCTTTCTGTCAGTGTTCGGTTTGTATAGTCGATATTGTAATCATTCAAGTATTTAGCAACGTTATAGGAGAATGAGCGTTTAAATATCTCCATTGAGTGAGATGGTATGGTAAGTTTGCCCTTGAACCGAACATTTATATTGTGGACATCACATCGAAATCTGATTTTATTGTACAGGTACGGGGGAGTTTTTTGCAAATTATAGAATAAAATTGACAGGCGGAGTGTAGCTGGCGCCCTTGCTGCATACTCAACCAACCGATTTCCTTTAGTTTGTGACTAATGTGTTGAAATTTTCTTATTCCGTAAATTAATCTCAGGCATGAATTCTGTAGTTTCTGTATTCGATTGACATCCACATAAGTGAGACATGGGCCGTAGACGGTGTCGCAGTAATTTAGATGTGAGAGAACAAGACATTCGCATAGCATAGCCCTAAGTTCCTTTTTAAGGAAATGTCGATTTTGAAATATTAGTTTTAAATTTATATATGCTTTTTTCAGTGACTGTGACACATGATAAGATAACCTCAAATCTTGGTCCATATAGAGGCCCAAGTTTTTGACAATATTTTTAAAGGTAATGTTATTGTTGTTAATTTTTATCTGCTGGCTGTATGTGTCAGTAAAATGTTCTCTATTTTCCTCCTCCCAAATATAATTGCATTCGTTTTTTGTGGATTTAATTTAAGGGAATGATTAACAGAAAATTCAGATAAACGGTTTAAGTCAAAATTAATAGCTGATATAGCCTGTGGACATTCGTCAGGGTAGAAAGACAGATAAAGTTGAACATCGTCAGCATAGTAGTGCTGTTTACAGGAGTTGAAAATATTAGGGAACCTGGCAGTATAAATACTGAACAGAAGCGGCGAGATAATAGATCCTTGGGGTACGCCGGTGGTAACTCCCAAAAATGCAGATTGTTTATCCCTGTAACTCACAACCTGCGACCTCCCCGTCAAAAAGCTAGACATCATACCCAGGGCTGAGTCCGATAAACCAATATGGTAGAGAATTGCCGTTAACACCTCATGTCTTAAAGTGTCAAATGCTTTAGAGTAGTCGAACAGTATTAGGACAGTTAACTTGCCGTCATCCAGAGCCTGGAAAATGTCGTTAGTGATGTTCAGTAGGGCTGTGGAGCACCCATGACCCTGTCTAAACCCCGACTGATGTTCTGGTATAATTTTATTTGTTTCGACGTATTTTCGAAGTTGGGTCTCAACTACTTTTTCCAATATTTTTGATAGTGTTGGTAAAATGCTTATAGGTCTTATGTCATTAAATGTGTCAGGGCTTAGGGTTTTAGGAAGAGGGAATACGCGCGCCTCTTTCCATTGGTGCGGTACTACTGAGTGTGTTATACAATAATTAATGAGATGGGTTATGTAAGGCAGTAAGAATGGTAGGCATAATTTTATTGTCAGAATATTAATACCATCCAAACCCATGGCAGTGCTTTTAATATTTGTAATTATTCTTAAGATGTCCAACTCTGAAACAGTACAAAACGCAAATTGTGTGGACACAAGGCGACTAGTTTTATAAAACGATATCTGTTCTTGATTAGGCAATATATTTGGTATGCAATTGATTAACTGGATATTTATGTCGTCTACATTAGATAGATGTTCAGGCAGATCAGAGAGAGACTTTTTGTGAATTTTTATGTTAATAGAGTTTAAATTTGCCCACAATTCTTTTTGTCTCCTCTAGAGAACTTCTGATTAAAAAAGGCCTTTTTTCCCTTCTCATTGTAGCAGTAAATAGGTTTCTCAATAATTTATAGTTATTCCAGTCCGCTTGCATCTTTGTTTTTTTATATTTGCTCAAGGCCCTATTCCTGTCTGTTTTCATGGCACGCAACGCCTGGGTAAACCATGGTGCATAGGGTTTCGTTATGCGGTGAGTCACCAGAGGCGCATGTATATCTAGAAGAGTTATAATATTTTGATTAAAAAAGTCCACCTTATTATCAACATTGTTTAAATCGTAGATGTTATCCCAAGGTATAGAGCGCAGATCATATTCAAACTGAGTAATATTTATATTTTTAAAATCGCGAGTGGTCTTAAATTTTGGGGCTGGCTTGCTTATTAAAATATTTATTTGACAAGATATAAGTTCATGGTCGCTAAAATCTACAGGCTGCACGTTAACAGACGAAACGATTTCAGATGAAGTAGTCAGTATGTAGTCTATTAATGAAACAGAATTATCAGTTATTCTAGTTGGCTCGTTTACAAGCTGCCCCAGACCAAGGCCCTCAAAGCATTCCGTGACAAACACCGTCTCGGCACTATCCACCCGTAGAAGATCGATGTTAAAGTCTCCGAAACATAAAATGTTGTCACCTATTGGTATAATTTGGGAGATCTCGGATTCAAAAACATTAAAAAAATCTCTATAGTTAAAACTGGGTGGTTTGTAGGCAGCACAGATGGCTACCCTAGTCCCTGGCAGCCTCAACTCAATCCAGAGCTGTTCAATAGAATTGCTGCAGGGTAAAATTTTAAAACCGAAAATGTTCTTAATATAAATAACAATTCCACCCCCTCGACCCATTCTGTCACATTGGATAAATTTATATCCAGCAACGTTAACTGCCTCATCTGTAATATTGTTATTTAACCAGGTTTCGCAGATGCACAGTACATCAAAACTGTTGGCCAGTGTAACGTTTTCGAAAGCGTCGCGATGTGCCATAAGTGACCTTACATTAAGATGTGCACAGTTAAGCTTAGAGTTAATCATTTAAATTACTGACGTGATTATTATGGCGCAATAATAAAACGCAAAATAGGCGGAAAAACAAGAGAAATTTACAAAAATATTTAACAGATTAAAATGGCTGGGTATGCTCTTCCCTACGTAATTTCTTCCCTCCCCTATAATGTGATGTATGAGAAGGAACAAAAAAAAATAAAATAAGAAAACTAGTAGCCTAATGGTAAGACGTAGAGTGAAAAACTAATGATAAAAAATGAAAAAGACTCAAAAATTGCATTGTAGGATCTCCCTGTATATAGTAGAAATAAAGAATAGGGTTTGCGGTTTACTCACACTAAAACTTTTAAGAGAGGTCGTCCTCGGATAAAATTTTTCGTATGATATTGTTGGCACAGGCAAAGATCTGTCCATTCCGAGACCACGAGAACTTAACACCGAACTTGTCACTTGTTTTTTTATATAACTGTAATTTAGCACTTGTTAACCATTCATTTATAACTATCGAACTTCCTTTGAGACACTTCTTATTATTAAAAATTAAATTTCGTTTCCACCTGTTTGTAAACATCACTGAGACCGGCCGTGGTTTTGTTGACTGACGGCCTTCTTTTTTTCCCAGGCGATAACAATAATTGATATCGCTGGTGGTCAGGGAAATATTTGGTATTTTGGAATTTATGACGTTTACTACTACTACTACGTCACGTAACTTATCTGGTTCAGATTCTTCGACGACACCACTGATAACGAGGCCATTCAAAAGACCGAACTGCTTTTGATCTTCCATCTTTTTCTCACACATTGCTGTTTGTTGATTTAATTTTTCAATTTCAGATTTTAGAAACTCAATGGATTTTTGAGTATTTGTTTCGAAAATGTTAATTTGTTGCAGTATGTGTTGGTCAGATTCACTCGGGTCCTCGTTCGATGAGGCATCCCTTACACCTTTGGCTAAAATCAGACTTCTAAGTTCACTTACTTGACGTTTCATATATTCGTCCAGTCTGTTGACTTCCTGCCCAAGATCTGCAGGGTTATCGTTTTGGGGAACTCCTTGCGGGTGGTTGCGTGTTGTTCTACCCATTGGCGCAAAAGGAAGCACTATCGCGAACAGTAACTTTCTCCTTTTTTTAGGTGAAAAACAACCACTTATTATTTTAAAAAATCAGGGAGCAATTTGAGAAGACGCTACTCGTACTGCAGCGACATCTCGACACCTGATATATATATATATATATATATATATATATATATATATATATATATATATATATATATATATATATATATATATATATATATATATATATATATATATATCAATGGTATGGAAGATGAACAGTGTATGTGCGCTGATTTGCAGAATCCGCTCTTCTGTCTCACTTAATAGTATTCGTTATTTTGATGTTTATTTCACATCTGTACAAGCCATTATGAATTTAAAGATCATCAATAGAAGCGCAAATCATTTTTAAGCCTATAATTAAATGTATTCTTAAATTATACCCAAGAACATCATTGGACCTTTTTTTGCAGTTAGTCGTTCAAACTGTATTTTTTGTCTTTTTGTAATATTTGTGGGGAAAATGTTAATTTGTTTTCTCGTAATGATCATTTTAATTCAAACAGTATGAGGATAAGAACCAGAGACCCAGCTTAGCTCATCATACGTGCCCATGGCTCCGCTTATTCTGAAAATGTTCAGCTCTGTAAGGGCTGTGTGGCTTTCGGTACTCTACTAAGTGATATAAGGAAGACTGAGTCTATCTTTAAATTTAAATTTGCTGTCACAGTTTTTTTTTAATGTGAATAAAAATTTTAATATTTTATAAATGTATTTTCTAACCTCTTAATATTCTGACTTATTTTGTTGTATGCAGTTGTGCTTTCTGAAACATCATTCATGTGACGTTGCCGATATTTTTTAAAACGTGTGCTGATACTTACTATTATTATTAACCCACTTGTTGCCAGAACATTTTTTTTCTTACACATATATTGCCAATGTCCTTTCAAGAGGCAAGCTACTAAAATAATTAAAATGGCTTGCTTGGACTTTTTTACACATTATTAGTTATGAACAACTGTTCTACGAAGTTAGTGTGCAATTTTGCCTAAAATTGCCTAAAGGTGTTGTTTTCGTGTCGCTTTTTATACCAAAATAGAAAAAGTATGTAGATTGAAAGTACGAATAAAAGGGGGTCAGTCACTATAAAACTATGCTGTCTTTTCTAAAGGCCGATGGCAAAATAAGGCGGTTTTAAATTTTTAACATGATATTGTTTCAAGTATTGGAAATAGCTTACTTTAAAATATACATGATATTCCATAGAAAATAGTGATCTATTCACCCGAATTGCAAACAAAGATATAACACACAGCGGTGGAGAGGATAATGTCCAGATAAGCAACTTATCTGGCAGTTAGCTACGTGCAGACGCGGAAGTTTTGGAAGCCGATAATGAAGAAAACAATCTATCCAGCGGAATTCGCGTGACTACGGATTAACAGATTTTAAAACACCAGAGTGCAAACGTCTGGGATAGTAAAGACGACCTTTCCTAAAATACATTTTCAAGAAAACGAAATAGTTTAGATCCCAGTACTTCAAAGCAAGATAATTAGAAACGAAAGCGTATGGAATTCAATTGGACGAAAGACGGCATTACTCCAAGTATATCAGATTGGAAGGATATAAACGCACCAATTAATCAGCCATTACCAGTCGATACTTTTTTGCTTTTCTTTGATAATGAGACCGTTGCAATGCTTGTCGATTTCTCTAATAAAACCATACCGACAATCGTGAAAGAGACATCACTGCTACTAAGATGCGTTACTTCTTGGGTATATTATTGCTTAGTGAATATATGTGTACACCAAGGCGTCAAGTGTACTATGAGAAATTTCCTGATTGTAATAATCCACTTATTAGCGAAGCTATGTCCATACATATATTTAGGTATATCGTGGAAAATATTCACTACAATGATAATGCTGCACTTGATCAAGATAACAGGTTTTTAAAAATACGCCCTCATTCAATATGTTGAAAGATAGATTTATAAATTTTTCTTCATTGGAAGAACACCGTAGCGTCGATGAATCTGTGGTGCCTTATTATGGCAGACACAGCATAAAACAGTTCATACGTAGTAAAAATATTAGGTAGGGAATAAATGATGGTGTGGTGCAACTAGATCTGGGTACATAAAATGATTTATATATGAAGACTCTTCCTTAATTCATCCACAAAAATGCCAGCATTTAGGGCAAGGAGAGTGCTTTCTTACAGTTTGTGGATGTTCTCGAAAGGAGATCGCCGAATATGACATACAACCTTTACTTTGACAATTTTTTTACTTCTTTGTTATTACTTGAAGAAATGGAAGAAAAAGGGCTCAAGGGTACAGGAACAATAAAGGAAAACAGAATAGGAAGAGATTGCATACTTTAGATAATCTAAAAACTTTTGCAGAGGTTCCTTTAATTTCGCTGTAACGAAAAATAATAAAGTTTTGGTATGTAAGTGGTATGACAACAACATTGTAACCATTGCATCTAACAAGAGCAAAGTTTCTTCTATTCTATGTGCGAAAAGATTTTTACAAACAGAGAAGAAAAACGTCGATATATATTATACCGTAACCAACCATAATAAAAAACATCAAATGATCATGCAGAACAATATGAGCTTGTGGCAATTCGGGAAAAAAATAGTTTCGTCTTATCAGCCATTGTATTAATATGGTCGATCAAAATGCATGACTCATCTATCGTCGTAACGGCGGAAAATGGACCACCTTGCATTTAAAGGATATATTGCTCAGGGGATCTTAGATCATATAAGAAAACTACAAAACGAGGACCCACCAGAATGTCAACAGGTTTATCTTCCATTCCAGGTTTGACGGCATGGAGCATCTGATAATGTACCAGGACAGACAAACACGTTGTGACCAATGCCACCGAAAATGCAATCTTATCTGTCAAAAATGCACAGCTGCATCCCAAATTTTGCAGCACAATGATCACACAATGTAATACAATGTTTTTCTTTGTTTTGCGTTTTAAAATTTTGTATCAGTTTTTTTGTATTTCTATGAACAAAAGTTTAAGAACTGCAGTAGTTTAAATAGCCACTGTTATTTTAAAAGAACACTTAATTTTGGAAAATCGACATAAATAAAAAAATAATTGTCAAAGTTGACAGGCATATAAAAGTGTTTTTGGTCACAGTTTTGAGTAAAAAATAGACAAACACAGTTTTTCCATTTTGCTAGAGCGTCTTTTAATCTCTGGGATAATATGGTCGAGCTGGATGAAAATTTAAGTTAAAGTACATTTTTTGCGGCTTGTTAGCGTATTAGTAATCGATTGCCAAATGTGAAAGGCCTTAATCTAGCGTATTGTTTTTTGTGTAGCCGTCATTTATTTCGATAGGTTTGCGTGTTGAATTGGCGTACGCACCTTTTCGTTGAACGTACGTGCCGATGCAGATAAGTTTGCCACTATGTAACTGTCATTTTCTACATTGCATTGCTTTTAATGTATATTATTCTGGTAAGTATAATTTTCGAAATACCTTCCTGATTATTATAAAAGACCCAGGAAGAAGTAATGAGAAACATTTTAGTTAAAATACTATTTTTGTATTTACTGACGCGAGAAGAGTTCTAACAGAAAGACATTAATTCTCTAATTAAAAATAAATAATAATATTTCCATGCACTACCTTTTTGTCCTTGAAACGTTATATGCAAAAAACAAAACTTTAGCCATATCTTGTTAAAATGCGTATATCAAAAAGAAAATTGTTGATTTCAAAGATCGTAAAATTTCTTTATAGATATATTTAAAATCTGCTATTCATTTCTTTGTATTTTTATTTTCTCCTACAATCTTAGTTTTACAAGGAGACACTGTTTTAATTTAGTTTTCCTTTAATGTTGAATTTCTTTTGGAGGGCCTTCTAATCCAGATGCACCGTTGCAATAGTCTTGATCACAGTAATAGCAAACAAATGCAGCCAGATCAGGATAGTAATTGTAGAGAGCGGCATAAATATTGTTGCAAGTGTCACCAACTGGATCACATCCCCTGGAAACCACAAGCTGTTTTTCTGAAATAAAACAAAATAGCATTGAAATACTTCCTGAAATACACTACTTAAATATTTTATTTTGGAGCATTAACCTGCAACCAAAAAAAGAAAATATCTCCTATAATAAAATATACAGGCTGTTCGAATAATCTTACTATGGGCAAATATCTTTATTATTAGTAAAGATAATCAAATTTTAGGCGTATCTTATTGGTAAATAAATCTACTTATTTATGTAATTTAACTTTTCCAATCCCCTGAAGAGGTGACGCTAGGGAGTTAAGGTCAAAAATTTTAAATGCACGGAGTTAGAGTAGCAATTTCAATTGGAAGGTTGGCTGCATTTGCCCGTATGCAGTAGTAATAAGCGTTGTGGTCTTCCTTGGAAGTAGTTGTTTCGCTCCCTAAACTGAGTAGCTTCTGTGTGTTTTTGTTTTCGCGGCATGTGCAGGAACCGATTTTGTCGGCCATCTTGCCTAGCCGTGTCACTGTTAGTTTTGGGGTCAACGAGATCAGGCACGCCGTTGTTCGGCACATGTTGATTTAGCATGTAACGATTCTTTTTTAAAATTTGTGACGTGAAATTTAGCTCCCTAGTGTGGAGATTTAAGGCGTCGATTTGATGTGATGAAAACGGGCGAGGTTTTCCTTAATTTTTCTTTTATACGTTGCACGTGCCTTCCTTTGCTCTGGTCGAAGTTTTGATTTCTAAAGTTTTTTTTATTCCTTTGAACAGCCATCAATATGGCACGGGGCATCCAGCTTGTTTCGGGCAATCCCTTTTGTTTTTGGTTCGTCGACATCTAAAGCTCTCCAAAGAGGTACGTTTTTTCTTGATATTAAGAAGTATTTCATGCTCTCTCAGATACATATTTTATGCCAATATATTATAAATGAATTTTGGTGGGTCTGTATTTGCTAAAATTTTTGCATTATGTGAATGTATTCTTAAGGCTTGAGTATTACAAAGCCTCTTTACACTATATCATACGGTAAGCAATAATTGCTGTTAAAGTTTTTTTTTTGAGAAAGTCAGTAAATACGAGCCGTAACAGCTTAAAATGGCTTTGTCACTGACCAGTTTGCTTTATTATTTGCCATAATGTCTAAATTACTGAGAATATCCTTCTTTTTTTGGTACCTTCTTTTTTTTCGTTCAGTCTCTCTGTTATTAATATACCAAGATTTCATCAGTTGTTTTTCTGGATTCATTTCTGCTGTCATTACAATCAGTGATTAAGGTCCCACTAGACGTTACTTAATTTACGCTAGTTTAGACTACGTTCCGTCTAAATTTTGAATAACTTTTACGATTTGTTCGTTGGTAATGTACTTGTTTTAATATAAACCCTACGTTGCATTTAGAACATCTTCATAAAACGTACGAGCCAGGTATAACGGCTCGGTGTAGATTTTATTCGACTTTTAGTGGACTAAATATTATCAAAAGTTAATTTAGAATGTTGTGATCAAGGTTTCTTGACCTGCAAGTTACGTGGCACATTTCAGACGAGCAGGTCTTACTTTGAACCTGGCTTATTTTCTAAGTTTCTGCAGAAATATGTTGGGCTGCGTTTTATGTAATTTCAAACCGTGATTTACTGTTCAGTAAAAGAGTTTGTGGCTTTAGATATTTTTTATAATATAAGTTTTTAATTTTATTTTATTGTTTAAGTTAAGTTGACAACCGGTCATTAAACACCTGATAGTGGCTTTACACTATCAGTGATGTCATTCGTGTCCAGCTGCCAAAAAGTACAAGTTGTGTACAAGTGTTTTTTATTAATGCCACAGAGTCTTTTATTTCTCTTTTTATTTATTTTTATTTATGCACTAGTTTAAAATTATGTCGGGCTTGAAGCTTTACGTATTTAATTGTAAAATTTAGAACAATTTGATTTTTTTTTTACTTTTGTCAAGGATATTAATGATTTTTGGTTAAATAGTACTTTTACATTTTCGTGAGGTTGGTTAACCTATTACTTTATTTTAAATTTGTCATGCTTTGATTTGTACTTTGGTTATGAAACTTATTAAGCTCCGTCATATTTTATTTATAATTTTAATGTCATTACTGTTTTTCCTTTTTGGAAATTAAGGTACGTACATTTCATATGGTGCGATACTTAGTACAATTGCTATTCTTGGTAATTTTCTTGCCTATAGTTGTACATTTCATATTGGACAATGATTAGTACAATTGCCTCTCTTAGCAATTATTTTGTTTGTATGTACATTGTACATACATTGTGATTTTGAATAGTTTTATTTAAATGGTTTCTCCCTTTAGGCGATATTTTCTCTTTATTTGAGTCATCTAAATTTTCTAAATTCAATTACTATTTGATTTCCTTTTTTTATTGTATCTTACATTGATTCGGTTTACTCGATTAGTACTTAACGGTTAACTTCTGAGCCGAGCTACCTTAAATTTTTAATTGTTTCGAATGGCTTCGTTTTAGCTTATCTTTTATTTTCCTTTGAATCTTACATAAACTTTGCAATTTAGTTGTCAACTATTTTTCTGTTTTAATAATAAGCTTTTTTTATTACGGAGACTTCATATTATTACATCTTAAACTTACTTAAATTTTGCGATTTAGTTAAAGTCAATTGCTTTCTCTTGTAATATTAACTTTTTATTTAACTTCCTTTTTTGCGGTTTAGTTCAAGTCAATTGCCTTCTCTTTAAATATTAACTTTTTTATAAACGTAACTTCATATTTTTTTCTTCTTTACTGATTAAATCTTAGTTACTTTTAACTACTAGGAATTGTTCTGTTCCCAGGGTTTTTCCTGGAGGAGGCTAAAGAGCCTTCGTTATTTTCCTGGAGGGGACAGATTTCCCCGAAGAGTTTTGTCGATGAGGACCAACGTCCTCAAGAAGTTTTTTTATGTATAATCTTTTTAGCGGGGTAAGATCTCTCTTTTTTTTGTATGAATATACAGTGCGCGTCTAAAGTCCCTACCCCCTGTTAACTTTTAATTAACAAATGTTAGAAAAGTAAAATTTTGGTACGTTATATAACTATTCGTTTCTTCTAGAAAAGAATTGGCTACGCCACTGGATTATACGCAAAAAATATATAATAATCAGTTTTTATCTTACCGATAAGTTAAAAAGCAACTGAGATACGAGAGGTGCTTGAAAATGACATTTTCAAAATCGCCCTGTATCTCAGAAACGAAGGGGGCTATGAAAATTTTGTTTATAGCATCATACATTTCACAAAAAAGTACCATAGTATTGCGAAAACCGCAGCTCTCTATCTTTAAAGATAATAGAGATATCCTGCAAAAGTGTCGAAAACGAGACACCCTGTACAAAATGTTCTACAACTTGGAAATCATTCGCAGATTGAAAAGGGCTCTCTAACGAGGTATCACTCGACCCCACCTACCATTTAAAAATTGCAATCGAAATGGCGCCCTGCCGCCATCTTTGAAGACTGACTCACAAATTTACGCGTAAAAAGTAGTTTTGTGGGTGTTATATAACGTACCAAAAGCTTAGTTTTCGAACATTTGTTAATCAAAAGTTAACAGGGGGAGGGACTTTAGATGCTCACTGTATAGGGTTAAGTGTCTAATTGAGTTGTTTTAGCTCACTCTGTCTTACTTTTTTTAATTATGAATAGCAGGTTTGTTGTGGGCGAAGCAGGTTCCTAGACCAGTTTATGTCGGTTTGAAAAACTGGTGGCGCCTAATTGAACCCATCGGTCAAACTGAGCTAAGGGCTAATTTGCACGCGCTCAGCAACAGCTTGCTTCACCCAAAACAACCTGTTTTTCCTGGTCTACCTTTTGAATTAATATAACTCTCGTTTCTCTTGATTTTTAAGCGGTAAGTACAATATAGTAAAAGATATTCATAGTATCTTTGACAGTTTTAACTTAACACTTTTTCTTAAACAAAGTGCGTCGCAACACCATAATAAAGACAAACACGAAAGAAGAACATTGCCCACTATGATAGTTAGCAAATCAGCCGATGAGGGCGCCACGTTCTTAATTTGAATCACCAATAATAGTATATTTAAATAATGGACGACTGTTCTTATATACCTAACAAAAAATTGTAGTGTAACAAAATATACATTAACTTAAAAACCGCACTACAGTATTATTTTTCCGTCTAATTATTAATTTGTTAACTTTTGCTAAATCAAACTAGAAATAGTAATTTAACGTTCAGATTCACTAAGAAGGTTTAAGATTTAGTACTGGTTTAAACAATGATCTTCTAGTTGATCACTTATGTTTTGACAGGTTTTTGTCCTGTCATTGTTTAAAAGTCGTCATTAAAAACGTATGTACTCTTCTGATATTTCAGCGATTTGCTTGGTTTCCAAATGATTTT
Source organism: Philopedon plagiatum (assembly GCA_963971165.1). Classification (NCBI taxonomy): domain Eukaryota; kingdom Metazoa; phylum Arthropoda; class Insecta; order Coleoptera; family Curculionidae; genus Philopedon; species Philopedon plagiatum. The sequence goes on along the minus strand of OZ020192.1, from coordinate 80,544,864 downwards.
CATCTTGGAACGAGTTGCTAGAATGAACTTAGTTGTATTATTGTCGAAAGTACGTATTAAAATTTCCCTTTTCTTTATAAATTTGCGAAAAACCTCAAAACAAATTCATAGTATAAAGCTTAGTTCTTATTCTTACACTTGTCAGTTTAAAACTTTTGGTTGTCAAATTAGACCGGACTAGCGTTAGAGAATCTGGCGGTAAATTTTTAACTTTTTCTAAATTGTAACTGTTATTTATTGTAACTGTCATTTAATGTTACCGTTTGCACCATTATTATGATTGGTAGACACAAATACTATTGTAGCATTAACCTGCATTCCTATTCCTATTCAAAAAACAAAACAGTATTTCACTTTCCATTTTGATGAATTGAATTTGGCCGTCATTGCATACTTCTACCTTAGTAATAGTAGAGAATTAACCATTTAGCACCTTTAGGCCATATCGCTGGTGACCTGGCAATACCTCCTAAGTCCTCCACAAAACCATAGCAGATAGGAGGTATTGCCAGGTCACCAGAATATGCTATAGCATAGAGCCTCTCCCAGGGGTCCCATATTTTATTATTTAAGTTCCATGCTGTAATAATTTTATTTGTGACAATGCCATATTTTTAATACTGCACTTTATTCGAAATTACACAAAATAAAAATTGCGAAGTTCTGTTTAAAGAAAGAAGATAAAATAGAAAAAAAAACAACTCTGTTTCTTTATATTTATACCATATAATAAAGAACTGTCCTATAAAATTAACGCACCATCAGCCACAACTTGTGTGTTTTTATTTTCTGAACCTTTAGACGGATTTGTCTGAATTCTTTTCACTTTGCAGGTTCATTTTTTAATAATGTTACTGTGGTTCTTAATTTCGTTCAACAGGTTGGTGTTCATATTATACTGGGTGTAATAAAAATTTCAAGGTTTTTCGAAAAATTCATAACATCCTCTGGAGTATACTAGCAATCATATCATAACGTAGTTGACACAAAACTTTAGCCTTAGGTTTTTTTATCATTTAATCTTTTTATTCATTATTATACCTCTGGTATTTAATGGAATATGACGTTTCATAAAAACGTATTTCTGTTAATTTTATTTTTTATTTACATATATAGGTATTTAATAAAAGCGTGTTGAGCTATTAAACGGCATATCTAATTAAATAACAGAAAAATGAATGACTAAGGAAAATGAAATATCATGCTAGTTATGCTATGATTACTAGTAAACTCCGAAATGTCACAAAATTTATGAAAGAACCACTAAATTTTTATTCAACCAGTATAAAATGAAAATGCACTTCTTAACAAAAAATACGACCACAATGACATGAACCTGAAATGTAATAAAACTTCAATCAAATCGGAAAATAAATAACATGAAATTTGTGGCGAATTGCGGTGGTGCGATAATATTACTGAACAGGTATAGGTAAAAATGTTGACCTTTTTAGTGTGAAAAAGAATAAAGGAGACACAGAAAATATTTAGATAAGAGGGACATTCTTTCGGTCTATGGGTAATATTATATCAAAATGCAAAAATGTAAACTTTTCGCTACTGCAACTAAAAACCGTCAAAGAAATCGAGAGGAAGGGATTATTTTTGATTCTGGTCCAGATGCCCTCCTCTTATCGCAATATCCGGGCCCTTAACCTTCACCAGTCAGGTTTATGTTTAGCCAGGGTGAAGATAGTCTTCAGCAATCCTCGGGCTATATCTACCTGATAAAGGCTTAAGGCCCGGATATCTATAGCGGGAGCGACAAGTTTAAAAAATAGTCCCTTTCTCTCGAGTTCTCTTCTCTTATTTCTTTGCAATATTAATATTTAGAGAAGAGGTTAAGGGCTCCCGTCTGACTGGCTGTGCCTAGGTCCCCCAAAAGTCTTAATCCGCCACTGGTAAGTAATGGTCATTCAAATCACAATCTACATTCAGTCTCAACGTTTCAGTTAGTAATAAGTATAACAATGCACTTTTTTGGTATTGGTGCCCAACCTAATAGTCAAAGTTTTAGTGGAATGCCCAACAAGATAATCATAATCTATGGCTTGTATGCGCTTGGGACATACAGATTTGATTCTATTACGATATTAGTTCAATATTTAAAGAAATATTTAAAAATTGGTTTAGTTTATGAGAATTTTAATCCCTTGTCATTAGAGATATCTTTTACTTGTCTCTCTTAAAAGTTGTAGAAAAGCAATTTAGCCCCCAGAAAACAATTTTCTCTTACTTTGATGATAAATATTACAGTGGTAAATAAAGTATGTTTTGAACTGATAGGAGCCGATTTTTAAAGTTCCGTTGGAGTATAGAAACAAGAATATTGAATAAACACTCGATTTGCTTGCCCCAATGGTGTACCAGCGATGGATAAGTCTTAAGGTGTGTTTCCTATGGGGCGGCTGACGCACGCGGCTGCCGCACAGCGTCTGACGCCTAGTACTGCTCATGTGACAATTTAATTTATCCGTTTCTTTTCGAGCGTCAGACGCAAGGGTCAACGTCAGTGGATATACTGGCGTCAGCAGACGCTGTGCGGCAGCCGCGTGCGTCAGCCGCCCCATAGGAAACGCACCTTTAAGCAGGTTGGGGGCACCGATTTTATCTAGTGAATTTAATTTTTTGTTCTATAAGATATTATGATCGCTGAACTACTTTTTGATTATGTACCCAAACAAATAAGTTTTTGTAGCTCTAAAAAGTTGTTATTTACTTTACTAACTAAAGGTATTGTTTAAAATAACAATAAAAATTATATGGTGAGAAAATTTATTTCACATTTTTTTTTGTTGATTTAACCTCATTTTCTTTGAGTGTAAATTTTATTTTAAATCTATAAGGAAACGATATTTAAAATGTGCAATTGTTTTAGATAAAACTGTCTGTATTTATACAATATCGTTTATGTATGAAATTCATATTTATCTCATTGTATTTGCTTTAAAAGAAAAATGAAAATAACTGAGGTAAATTTGACACATCAATTATAATTTTGTGTCAAAACTGAGCTAGCGAATTAGGAAGTTTAGTTGCCAGGATAATAATTACTATCTAAATAAAAACAGCACAAGTCAGTAATAATTATAGTTTTGAGTTACTCCAATATGATTCCAATCAGAAAACATAGTCACAGAAATACAGTCATTGACTAGCGTGGTATCTGTTTAGATTCGGCAACATGCTGATTGATATTCAAGGTAGTGATTTTTTTTTGACTGATTTATAGGCCAGTCATTAAAGCCGATGAAATTATAATAATTCCGAAAGTCTTCAAATTTGGGTGTATGATTGAAGGAGTACTAAAAATGCTAAAGCTCATTTTGCAATCATCTTCAAGGTCGGGAACATGGTCAAATCGTGGAAAACATATTAATTTTTATAATTTGGCGGACAAAATTCCGAAAGTTTTGCAACTTTCAAAGAACGTTCATTAACTGCTTTTGCACCGCCTATTAGATTTGCAACCAACTGGAAGGTCGGGAACATGTTTTTTTATAACAATTTACGTTTTCGTTTATAACGCGGCGGACAAAATATGGAAAGTATTGCAAATTGGTACTTAAATTCAACCTAGTGTTTCCAAAAGTTGTATAAATTTGCAACCATTTGTGTTGCCGGGAAGTTTAGTTTATTTGATGACGACGTTTTTTTGCTCTAACTTGGCCAACAAAATTCCGAAAGTTTTCAAAAAGGGTTGCAAATGTTAATTAGAGTATATTGCATCTTGTATTAAATTTGCAACCCCCTACGTGGTCGGGAATCAAGTCAAATTGACAATAATAAAATATCGCAATTTTTTTGCCTCCGAAAAAATTGCGAAAGTTTTGCAAATTTCTTAGAACGTTATAAATAAGTGATTGTATATTACCATAAATTTGCAATCCCCTACGTGGTCGGGAACAAATCAAATTGACAATAATAAAATTTTGCAATTTTTTTACTTCTGAAAAAATTGCGAAAGTTTTGCAAATTTGATGGAACGTTAGAAATAGGTCATTTTATATTACCATAAATTTGCAACCACCTACGTGGTCGGGAATCAAGTCAAATTGACAATAATAAAATTTTGCAATTTTCTTAATTCCGAAAAAATGCGAAAGTTTTGCAAATTTGATAGAACATTAGAAATAGGTCATTTTATAATAATATAAATTTGCAACCACCTACGTGGTCGGGAATCAAGTCATATTGACAAAAACAAAATTTTGCAATTTTTTTACTTCTGAAAAAATTGCGAAAGTTTTGCAAATTTGGTGGAACGTTAGAAATATGTCATTTTATATTACCATAAATTTGAAACCACCTACGTGGTCGGGAATCAAGTCAAATTGATAATAATAAAATTTTGCAATTTTCTTACTTCCGAAAAAATTGCGAAAGTTTTGCAAATTTGATGGAACGTTAGAAATAGGTCATTTTATATTACCATAAATTTGCAACCACCTACGTGGTCGGGAATCAAGTCAAATTGACAATAATAAAATTTTGCAATTTTCTTACTTCCGAAAAAATGCGAAAGTTTTGCAAATTTGATGGAACGTTAGAAATAGGTCATTTTATATTACCATAAATTTGCAACCACCTACGTGGTCGGGAATCAAGTCAAATTGACAATAATAAAATTTTGCAATTTTCTTACTTCCGAAAAAATGCGAAAGTTTTGCAAATTTGATAGAACATTAGAAATAGGTCATTTTATAATAACATAAATTTGCAACCACCTACGTGGTCGGGAATCAAGTCATATTGACAAAAACAAAATTTTGCAATTTTTTTACTTCTGAAAAAATTGCGAAAGTTTTGCAAATTTGGTGGAACGTTAGAAATATGTCATTTTATATTACCATAAATTTGAAACCACCTACGTGGTCGGGAATCAAGTCAAATTGATAATAATAAAATTTTGCAATTTTCTTACTTCCGAAAAAATTGCGAAAGTTTTGCAAATTTGATAGAACAGTAGAACTAGGTCAATTTATAATAACATAAATTTGCAACTACCTACGTGGTCGGGAATCAAGTCAAACTGACAATAATAACATTTTACATTTTTTTACTTTCGACAATATTGCGAAAACATTAGAAATAGATCATTTTATAATAACATAAATTTGCAACCACCTACGTGGTCGCCAATCAAGTCAACTTGACAATTCAGATCGTGACCTCATTACAGTCTCTTGTCCCGTACATCCAGAGTTGATTGAAATCATGTCGGAACGCACGATCTGGCACTACAATTCTGCCGACTGGGATGGTCTTTGAAACGTCTTCTCTGCCACCCCCCCCCCCCCCCCCCCGTCTGTTTTCCCACTCCCGATCCCTCGGAAATTTGCTTTCGTATTACAGATATCATTCAAGCAGGTATTGAAGGTCAACAAGTCATGGTTCTCCAAGGCCTGTGATAAAGCCCGGCTCAAAAAAGTCCAAGCTCACAAAAAGTATCTTTAAAATCTTACATCCGAAAATCGTCAAATTTTCACCGAGGCAAAAAATCAATACAACTAATCTATCTTAAGAGTAAAAAAATGCTTTTAACAACCGCATAAAAGGTAACGTGCTTTACTGTCCCAACGGCAGCAAATTTTTCTGGTCACTTGTAAAAAACTTTAGTCAAAACTTGTGTAGAAGCACTTTTCCTCCCCTGACCTCGAACGAAATTATCTCCACCTCTAAAGGAAAAGCTTAACTATTTGCCAAACAATTCGCTGCCAATTCCACCCTAATCCCTTCCGCCAATTTCGCTCTTCCAACCGCTACGTCTGTACCCCACAATCTGCCCGACATAATACTTAAGGTCAAACAAGTTCAAAAGATTCTTCTATCCCTTGACACCAAAAAGTCCCCCTGTCTGCATGGTATACCCGCAATTGTTCTAAAAAAATCCGCTCCACAACTTGCACCCATCTTAACACGTCTTTTCCAGATCTCCTATGACAAGGGTATCTTCCCAAATTGCTGGAAGACTGCTCGTGTGCAGCCTGTCCCGACGAAAGGTTCCAAGTCCCTTCCATCGAAGTATAGACCTATCTCTTTTCTCTCTGTTGTCAGCAAAGTTATGGAGAAAGCAATCAACTTGCAAATTTTAAAATATCTAGAAAAACACTAAATCTTCCATGACACACAGTACAGATTTCGTCACCAAAGATCCACAGCTGATCTCCTTAGCTTTGTCACACATAACTGGAAGAAGTCTCTCGAATTTCATGGAGAATCTCAGATTGTTGCTCTTGATATTTCCAAGGTCTTTGACCAAGTATGGCATGCCGCACTCTTTAACAAAGTACCTTCTTCGTCTTCCTACCAAACTATGTACCTGGATCGGTAGCTTCCTCTCTAATCGGCGCATATCTGTCGTGGTTGACGGTCACTCATCTAACTTCCATCCCATCAATGCTGCCTTCCCCCATGGTTCAGGCCTGGCACGAACCCTATTTCTTTTTCACATTAATGACCTGCACTCTTTAATTAGCAATCCCATCCACAGTTATGTTGACGATAGTACTCTTCACTCCAATATTCATTTGTTCAGGCGTCTCGAATCAAGAGCTGGATAATAGACGCAGATCTATGCACCTATCCATTCCCCAAGATCGTCAATTAATCTTAGAGGGGGGTGCCAAGAACCTTGTTCAGTTCAACGCCTCCAAAACCCAGTCTTGCTCCCTGTCACGCAAAAACTCTGGCAACGCGTACCCCATCCACATGAATGACCTAGCCCTACAGGACAATGAAACGTTCGATCTTGTTGGCGTCGCTTTCGAATATGATATCAGCTGGCACAAACACATTACTTCAGTAGTCACATCGGCAACTTGGTTTTCTCTTTCGAGCCAGAAAATACTTTTCCCCTTCCAACTTATACACGCTCTGTTCCCCAAATAAGGCCTAACCTAGAGTGCTGCTCTCACATGTGAAAAGCGGCATCACCTTCGACACTTTCTATCCAAAAGAGACGACTCCTCAATAACCCAGTCCTCACAAGAAAATTCCCTTCTCACGCTCATCGCCGAACTGTTGGGGATTTGTCCCTTTTCTACCGGTACTTCCACGGATTTTGCTCTGAAGAACTAGCCGGTATTATTCTCCCCTTGACTGTTTCTAACAGAACAACAAGAGGCGCGTTACGTATGCATCTCTTTACTGTCCAGCTACAAAAGCCATTCATACCTAGGGTCTCCAGATTATGGAATAACTTGCCTGCAGATATTTCCCCTTCCCGTCCTAACCTCCAATTCCTTAAATCAATAGGATACGTTTCCCTTCTCTTCAGATTCCCACGGTAGGTACGTGAGTAATTAGGCTTGAAGTATACGTGTGATGCCTTAGATAAAAAAAAACGCGCAAACCGAGATATTTCAGGGGATATACTTTGGTGTCTACATTCGAACTTTTAAGAATAAGTATGTATATCTCCAATAGTAAAAGTACAACATATTTCTACGATTTTGTGATGTTTTACTTTTTCAAACATTCTTAACTATGTGACATTCTAACACTGCACAACAAGAATATGGGTTGAAAGATCAGCAAATTTAATTAAAAAATATAAACACTATCTTACGGTCCAACTCGCACTTGACCGTTTTTCTTCGATATAATCATGGCAACGCCCATGAACGAAATTATTTTTGTAAGATACTGTATACGTAGGTACTTATTTTCGGCATAGACGCCTCTGGGAACAGACCAACCGTGCCAGCCTGTGTCACACTCACACTACACACTGTTATCCTCATCATCTGTCTTTTTAAATAGAATTTTTACTTTGAAACCATTGTCTATTAGCTCGGGATATTCGATTATTGAAGAGGTACCCTCATTGCACAATTCAACCTCCTAATTCATTTTTATTGAATTTCAGTTCACGTTTTTGGAAAGAAATCAAAACAAACTACTTACACGCGTCTGACTTTGAAACAATAACAAAAGACATAACCAAACTCTTTCCGCGTTTTCACACTTTGCCCTGGTTCTGTATCGCAGTATAGATTAGTCGAGACACACGGTTCGTTATTCAAACCCATTGTATACAGTATACTACGTTTCAGACTGCCAAAACATGGCAGTGTTCTGAATCGCAGTATATATTGTCTTTAAGCCTTTGCGTTAGATGAAGCCATAATATACCCCGATTCAGAGTACCACTGCTCTGAATAATAGTATAGAATGCCAATACGCTGCCAGCCTTACTTATAACCTATACGCACTGACTTATTTTCGCAATCGCCGCCTCTGGTTATTTATTCAAGGATTAGCCGTACCATAGTTATTAAGAATTTTGCGTTCGGTGAGAAATTCACAATATTGTATGTGGTATCACACGGCATAGGGTTGCATTTAAAATTTGTGACCTCAACTTCCTAGCGTCACCCCTTAAGGGGGTTGAAAAGGTTAAATTACATAAAAAGGTATATCATTATTCATTAACTAATAAGAAGAACTACAATTTGGTGTCTCTATCTTTATTAATAGCAAAGATATTTGCCCATAATAAGACTTTTCAGACACCCTGTATGTAGCAGCAATAAAAAGTAATATTTCTTCTAACATGATGTCGATATACGTAACACAAAAAAACGCTTAATCTATCCCTTCAGAAAAAAAATTGGCCGAGTGCAAGCTGTACTAGCACAATTAGTGTTCCGTGTCATCAACCTCCTACTTAACCTTAGCAAACCTCGGCCGCCCGATCTCCGTCCATCTGACGTGCTACCCGCCGCCGACGACACTAACGCCGTATCACATCGCGGATGCGCGGAGCTGAGTGGACCAAATTAAAAATTTTGAAAAACGTGTAAACACAAAAGTTGTTCCATACATCGTGAGAAATATTTTTTGTCAAAAAACTTTTGGTTCACCAGTTACAAGGAAATAAACAATTTAATTGTTTATAACAATTTACCGCGCTAGCATTTTTCAATGCCAATAATTTTGGCTAATTCTTAACGTTCAAGATTTTTTAAAGATTTTTCTGAGCGATCCTTCTGGTGATAAGGGTGGGGGACAGCAATTTTTAAGCGGTTTTCCCCAAAAATATTTAAAATAATGTTATAAAAAAATACATCATAAATATATATCGTTGAATTCGTGCTTCAATAAGCTCTCATTTGACATCATACACGATGCCCTTGAAATTGTTTTTCCATTGTCAAATTCCCCCCCCCCCCCCCAAATGAACCCTCAGCTCCAAAATTTAACTTTTTGATCATTTTCTCGCAATCTACACCTATTTCTCAATGTTCATGATTTTTTTCAGATTTTTCTAAGCGATCCTTTTGGTGATTAGGGTCGGGGCAGCCATTTTTAAGCACCTTTTCCTAAAAAAAAAAACGCAAAAACGTACATCATATATATTGTTGAATTCGTGCTTCAATAAGCTTTCATTTGAGACCCTACACGATGACCTTGATTTTTTTTCTATTTCTCAATTTACCCCCTGAAATTAAACCCCAGAAATAAAATTCAACTTTTTATACTTCACATCTATAATTGGGCCACCACACTCTATCTCTGTGCCAAATCTCAAATTTTTTCGTCCAATAGTTTCATAGAAAATCGCCTGTGACAGATACTACTTTTAAAGACATTTTTATTATTTCAATAATTATATAAGTACATTTCATCAGGCTACATTTTTTATATACAATACTTAAATACTAACATACTCAAATACTATAAGTATACAAAACCGTTTACGGACACCGAAGTGATTCCATAAGTATTCCGTTTCACGGAACACTAAAAAAAATATTCCCAAATAAACCATAAAATGAAATTTAAAACAACAATAGCATAAGACGCACCACCGTGGCAACCTATTGTATTTTTATCTTAACAGGTGGGGTTTGTTTACATTTCGCCGCGGCTTTCAACTAGATAAAGTTTTGTGATGGGCAAATGGTAAATACAAATAAGTAAATGAATTATTTTTGGTTTGACTGAATTCCCGGCCAAGTAGGGGGTTGCAAATTTATGTTAATATAGAATGACCCATTTCTAACGTTCTATCAAATTTGCAAAACTTTCGCAATTTTTTCGGAAGTCAAAAAATTGTAAAATTTTATTATTGTCAGTTTGACTTGATTCCGGGCCAAGTAGGGGGTTGCAAATTTATGTTAATATAAAATGACCCATTTCTAACGTTCTATAAAATTTGCAAAACTTTCGCAATTTTTTCGAAATAAAAAAAATTACAAAATTTTATTATTGTCAATTTGACTTGATTCCCGGCCAAATAGGGGGTTGCAAATTTAATACAACATGCAATGTACTTTAGTCTACATTTGCAACCCATTTTGAAAACTTTCGGAATTTTGTTGGCCAAGTTAGAGCAAAAAAAATGACGTCATCAAATAAACTAAACTTCCCGGCAACACAAATGGTTGCAAATTTATACAACTTTTGGAAACGCTAGGTTGAATTTTAATACCATTTTGCAAAACTTTCCATATTTTCTCCGCCACGATATAAACAAAAACGTAAATTGTTAAAAAAAAACATGTTCCCGACCTTTCAATTGGTTGCAAATCGAATAGACGGTGCAAAAGTAGTTAATGAATGTTCTTTGAAATTTGCAAAACTTTCGGAATTTTGTCCACCAAATTATAAAAATTAATATGTTTTGCACGATTTGGCCATGTTCCAGACCTTGAAGATGGTTGCAAAATGAGATTTATCATTTTCAGTACTCCTACAATCATCCACCCAAAATTGAAGACTTTCGGAATTATTATTAAATTTTGGCTTTTGAATGTTTCCACTGCCTTATTATGTTTCTTTGGCGTGAAATGATGCGTTTATGTAAAAAAACAGTTTATACCAAGATCTTAATTTATTAAACAACTGACTTAAATGTTCTTTCGGAAATGACCAATTCAAATACACAAATTCAATACTACTTAATAAAAGAGTACTTACGTGTAATATATGACACTCTCGTACAAACGTAGTTATCGGGGCAAGTTGTTATATTAACTTGTGGATACGGGCTCATGGGATCAATGCATGCAGTGTGGTCACCATCTGAGTAAGAATTGCATATGTAGCAATTTCGATATCCAAGAACCCCTGAAACAGAAATGCACCTTTTCAATACGATCTTCCTAAATTTTTTTTTGACTGGCTTGGTTTTCTAAATATAGGTTGGGTTAAAATATTTTTTTTTTATAAATAGGGACTCGAATCATGAAACAGTTTACCTTCTCTTAGTGCAAACAAGGTATCAAGGTTGTGTATAATACTATTTATTTGTTATTAAAAAAAAGTTGTGTTATTTTAAATCTAGTTGTGTTAGAACAGTACGTCGCATGTGCATAAAGCCGAAGACTATCAGCTATCAGCATTTGTTTCTTGGCCTACCGCCTTGCAAATGGAGAAGTAGTAGGTATAATCTATATTTAAATTCTTACATCTTGAAAATTATAAAAGCTATAATATATTCGTATTTTAGAATAGAAAATATCAATGATGTTTCTAATAGCGCGTTCGGCAATGCAATCTTTTCCATCGTTTTGCTCGGAATTATTGACAGGCACGTGATCGGTCGTACTATTTACAATAATAGGTCATGTGACCGTCAAAAATTCCGAGCAAAACGATGGAAAAGATTGCATTGCCGAATGCGCTATAAATATGTAAAAATGCTAATAATATGTTGAAATTCCGGCATTTCCGGCTACACCGGAAGTTAAAGCAAAACATTTAAAAATATGCTATGGATATACCTAGTAAAATATATGTGAACCATACAAGGTGATGAAATTTTAAATCAATTATTCGGACATATGTATTTTTTATTTGACGTTCAATAAGGAATATGCACGTATTCTTTTGTATTGCATAAATCGTTAAGGAAGTCATTACAAACTAGGATATTTACTATAGGTAGAACTTTTTTTTTACTTTTCGGTATAGATTATTACAATTTAAAAAGCAGCCATTTGCTCTCAGTCCAAAATGACGTCAGGCACTTCATAGTGACGTAAGGAGATCAACAAAAATAACGTAAAGCTTAACCTAAAGTCGAACAGGTGTATTTTTTTGGAAACAGTCAGAAGGGGAGCAATCGAATTTTCCGGGTTAAAAGAGGAATAGTGCAGTTAGCTTCGGTAAAAAATTCAGTGACAAAGGATGTACCGTTTCGGAACCGCGATTTCCGTTGAAATCGGGTTCAAATCTCAAAAGTGAATTAAGTCGATTTAAATTTTTGGGAGGTTGTAGAGGACTCGGAGCTTCAGAACTCTATTGAAACTGGTTAGGACCGGAAAATGGCAAGTAATTTTTAAAAATTTTTTAGGTCGAAAAATGCCATTTGCAGAACCCCTCTTTGGTACCTAATAACTCGAAAACGAAACATCGCGTCGGATCGAAAAACGGATTGATAAGTAAAACTTTAAAACAATCTGAAATACTTTCTTTTTACAATACATTTGCCTAAACCTAAAACCACTGGAAATGGATTTATTTGGGAAAAACTGTAAATTTCGGTTTTTGACGAAAATTTTTAATGATTTTTTTTTGGGTCAAAATGGATTTAAATTGAAATCCAATATACGTCATCGAAAAGGGCTCGTCGAAATACATGACTTCCATATTTTTTACTTTCTTCATTCTTTATAGGCAGGGAGCAATCGCCGATTAAATTTCAATTTTTTGACTTTCGTGCACTCGAACCTCGACCAGCCGACAGCACTCGACCTTTAAATTACTCACACGTATTTTTTCCTATAGAATTATTTTCCAATTTTTTGACGCTCTTTTATAGAGGGATAGTCAGGCTTTAAAATGAATACTGAATGGGCATCCAGGAGCGTATTTAAGGAGTAAAAATTAAATTTTCTTGATTTTTTCAACAAATCCTTTTTTTAACCGACATTATTCTACACTATTTTTCCTATTTAGGGATTCTTTTTATGTTAATGTTATCAGTAATTATCTAGGAATACCTCGCACTAGTTTAAATCGCTAATTTTTTCGTTTAAGTTATAAAAAAATAGATTTAGTTGCATCGGGGACATGCAAAATTTTAAACTTTTAAATTTTCGAATTTTCGACCATTGCCACGAAAACAAAGAATTGCAGTTTATTTACGTCGAAATTATTAAAATACGCTGTATCAAAATGTCACAAAAATGTCAGCTTTTGTTTCAAAATTGGAAGGTTCCTGGAACGATTTCGGCTTGGAATATACATAAATAAGATTTTAGGAACCTTCTACTTTAAGTGCAGGGATATTCCATTGGATGAGTTACGCATTTAATGCCGTTGTTATTGATTTTTCAATGCCCTACAATACTGAAATTTGTCATGTACTTATTATAACACTTTTGACGTCACAGTCAATGGGATCACGTTTTACAAGTTTTCAATTATTTTTTCTTTCTTTGTAAAGACCAAAATAAATTGATAAAAAGAATCATCACAAATATTTAATTTATGTAGGGAACATAACAAATATATTTCAGATTTATTTGGGTTTGAGTTATATGCATATTCCCTAATTAACTTGATACTTAGACAGTCTGTACTTTTCAAACAAGCTACATAATGTGTACGTATTACTTACCAACAAAAGCTATACTAAGGAGAAAAACGGTTAAAAGTGTACCCCGACACATGATTTATAAATTGCTTTTTATGCTTTGTAAATATTACTGAAGGTGTGAACTTTAACGCTTCTAATTTCTAGAAATTATATATAATATACCTATGGAGAACAGTAATCTTAAAAAAACTATATAACACTTGTCGAAATCAAAGTAGTTCAGTTATGCAACAGCATTTAATCATTAGCGTCGCATATCCGCCAAGCACTTAGGTTTGTGATACTGTTATCTGTTTGCTTCAAGTGTTTTTAAAACATTGCTTTAAATATATTATTATTTATTTAGGACGTTATGTTATGTTATGAGTAGGGTTCGAAAACAAGGTCCCTAACTATGGGCGGCGGGACCGTAAATAAACTGTATTTAGAGGTAAGTCCCTATTGCAGACCAAAAACCACACGCGAGACCCGTCATATTTTAGGTCCGGAAAAGTAAAAATAAACTTCCGAATATTCTGCGATTGCAGGTGACTTCTACGAACGTTTGGTAACCTGTTTTCACCGCAAAGCGAGTCGCGACACATCGCGGAAGTTATACAGTAAAACTTGTGTTAACGGACACCCTTTTATATCGGTCACCTGTGTTATCGGCCAGTTTCAAGCTAACAAAAATCTACTTTATAGGAAATCCCGTAAATAAAAACCCTTAGATAATGCACACCCTTATAAAACAGCCACGGCCAGACGTACCTCAATTTTTATAACCTATTTCTAGGTATATGAACCTTTTCATATTGGCCGGAATTTCTTTGGCCTAATTTGTATTTTATTATTTTATGATTACATTCTGAAAACTTTAAGGGTGGAAATACCCAACAATATTATTTTTTACCTGGCTCAAATAGCATTAGTGGTTATAGGATTATCTTCACATTATATTTTTAGTTGTGTCTTAGATCGATAAGAGTAAAGTTGTTATCGTGTTCGGAATCGAAGCGTGTTTAATAATGTGCCTAAAACGAAAACGTTTGTCACTGAAGGACAAAATTAATGTTATCGCGGAAAGTGAAAAGTATGCCTTGGGTTCGCGAAAACTGGCTGAAAAGTTTGGTGTTGGAAAATCCCAAATAAATGATATTATCAGGAACAAAACTGAACTAAAACGAATGTTTGAAGAAGGTGTTAGTTTAGAACAAAAGCGGAAATTTCCGAAGTCGGGAGGATTGGCAGTAGATCAAGTCGTCTACAATTGGTTCTGCAAAGCAAGAAGTAAAAATGTTTCAATATCTGGACCGTTAATTAAACAAAAAGCACTTGTGGCAGCAAGCAATTTAAAAGTGGAAAATTTTGTAGCCTCAAATGGCTGGTTGGATTGTTTCTGTCGGCGGCACAATATCACATTTAAATCAATTTGTGGTGAGGCAGCCAATATAAATTTGGAAGATGTAGAAGCCTGGAAATCCAGTTTACTGTTAATTTTGAAAGATTATTCCCCAAGAGATGTGTATAATGCGGACGAAACTGGTCTTTATTACCGTGCCATGCCTAATAAAACGTTTTCTTTGAATGATGATAAATGTACAGGGAGAAAACCAGCGAAACAACGATTGACTATTTTACTCTGTGCAAATATGGAAGGCGAGAAATAATATCCACTGATCATAGGAAACAGTAAATACCCTCGTTGTTTTAAGGGTAGCCTTATTAATAAATTGCCCTTAGAATGGGTTTCCAACAAAAAGGCTTGGATGGCGTCAGAAATTATGACAAAATGGCTGCATAAATTTGATATGAAAATGAAAAATCAAAACAGGCGTGTGCTTTTGTTTTTGGATAATGCTCCTTCTCATTCAAAAATATTGCTAGATAATGTCAAGTTAGTCTTCTTGCCTCCAAATACCCCTTCGCATTGTCAGCCGTTAGATCAAGGAATAATTCAGAATTTCAAGATATTATACCGGCAATACTTTATTAAAAGGCTTCTAACGTTCATTGACAGTGGATGTGATTTTGAAGCTTCTGAAAAAAGTTTAAATTTAACGAGTGCCCTAATATGGATAACAAGTGCCTGGAAAAAAGTTTCTCCACTCACAATTAAAAAGTGTTTCTCCAAGGCCGGATTTTTTGAGATTGTCCAAGAAGAAGCAAGTTTTTGCGAAGAGGATGAAATACCCCTTGCCCAGCTCTTTCCCTCAATTAATAATAAAATTGTGAGTTTGAAAGAGTTTGCTTTGATTGATAGTGACGCACCTACAGAGAGTCCCAATTTTAGCATATCAGAAATTGTTGAAGAACTAGCTCATAATGACGAAGAGCAAAATTCTGACATCAATAGTGACGCGGAGGAATGCGAAAATCCTAAAACTACTTTGACAAATATGGGTGAAGTGTGTGCAAAATTAAGAGATGTTCAAAATTATTTACTGTGTAATAACAATGGTGAACTAGCTATAGATGTCTCTCAAACTTTACTAAAATGCGAAACTGAAGTTTTTAAAACAAAAATAAAAAACCTAAAGCAAGCAAAAATTGAAATGTATTTTAAAAATTCTTAAAAACACATAAAATGCATGCATAAAATTAAATTTGTTATACAATACATCCTGTATCCAAAAATAAATGTTGTAACTACATATATGTACCTATACTATTAACACTTATGCATATATGTACAGGGTCTTCCAACGAGGACTGAACAGGGGCTCATTTTTGAGCTTCCTTGTATTTAAAGAAAAATCTAAAATAGCCAATCGATGTACTTTTTCCTGCAGAATTCAAAAATGAAACCAAAAATTTATTTGAACCAGAAACAAAAGAGTTACGCTATGGATAAGGTGTTTTTTAAATGGAACATAGCTTTTTTTATACGATTTTCGGAACGAGTGATTTTTTTTATGTCCGTTCTGATTAAAATATTTAATATTGTGACATCTATTTTTATTAAATTTTAATGTTTTATCCAGTATAATTTAACTTCAACCTGTTTGAAACATACACTAGGTAATAAAGGTAAAATCACCTTGATATCCTTCAAAGTCACAAAATTTGACAAATTTACTATAATATTGCCGAAATGAAATATTCATTAGATGAGAGATGGCATTTGTAGAACAAGATAACAATCTCTCATCTAATGAATATTTCATTTCGGCAATATTATAGTATCTAAATTTGTCAAATTTTTTGACTTTGAAGGATTTCAAGGTGATTTTACCTTTATTACCTAGTGTATGTTTCAAATAGGTTGAAGTTAAATTATACTGGATAAAACATTAAAATTTAATAAAAATAGCTGTCACAATATTAAATATTTTAATCAGAACGGACATAAAAAAAATCACTCGTTCCGAAAATCGTATAAAAAAAGCTATGTTCCATTTAAAAAACACCTTATCCATAGCGTAACTCTTTTGTTTCTGGTTCAAATAAATTTTTGGTTTCATTTTTGAATTCTGCAGGAAAAAGTACATCGATTGGGCTATTTTAGAGTTTTCTTTAAATACAAGGAAGCTCAAAAATGAGCCCCTGTTCAGTCCTCGTTGGAAGACCCTGTACTTAGATTTAGATAATGTTTTTGGTTGGTATATATTTTATAAAAACGTTTGTTCGCTATATGTACGTGAATATGCACCTAATTAAATAAAAAACAAATCTCCAACTGAACTTTTATTTTAGTTATAATTAAACTGTGATATGTAAATGTTATTAGGCTTTAGAAACCCCTCTGAGTAAATGTTTACTTTTTTGTACAAATAATAACTGTTACCTGGCAATACTGGCCACCCTTCTATAAAGGCCAATTATTCTTAATTTTATGGTGACCCTTATAGACAAGTTTTACTGTACTTCCGGCGCCTATGATCCGGCACTTTGATTTACGAACCCTAGTTATTAGTTATATAGGGTCATCAGAGTGTCAGATATTTTTGTATTTCTCTTTTTTATTTTTAAGGTGAAGCCTACAGTTAATACATGTATACTAATAATTGTTTATTCTTCCTTCCACCAGCGACTTTCATTTATTTAATAAATTATACCAAGCGCCCTAGAAAAGTCACTTTTATTTGTGGCATTTTGATTATTTTGCTTGGCTTGAAGCAACAATACACTTAAGCCAGAATTCTATTATTGTGTCGTGGTATTATGTGTCGCCTTCTGGCCCCATCGACATCCGTCGTTAAATATGGCCAACCCATGTGTTATGTATAACAACATTAGATTAGATTTTAAAAAAATGAAAATCTAAGGCTATGAAAACTTCTTTACATTCTGAGAGTCCTAATTATAACAGCGATATTCAAAGACTAATTTGAAAAATGACAATAAATGGGACTAGAACCATTAAAAACAAAATCCTGTGGAAAATGAAAACAATGTCAAAGGAATAAAACGAAAACTAATAACAAAAATAGTCAGGATAAAAATTACCTGAGGAGATGGTTACTTTTGTTTGTAATATGAAATTTACGCAGTCATATTGCTTTTAGTTATTCGTACCCGTTACATTTATCGTTACTAATTATAAAAACAAACAATTAACAGTGTTTTAAAATTTTAAAATATTAAGTAAGTATAAAAATGCAAATACATCCAAGGAATAGGTACAGAAGTAACGGGTATTTCGAACAACAGGGAATCGGTACTTTGAGTATTGGGCCAATACCCGATACAGTATTTTAAAATTTTAAAACATTAAGTAAGTATAAAAATGAAAATACGTCCAAGGAATAGGTACAAAATTAACGGGTATTTCGAACAACAGGGAATTGGTACTTTGAGTAGTGGGCAAATACCCGTTATTTTTTACATCACTATATTTATATTAGCCCGATGTTTCTAATAAAAAGGAAAAGAGATACCGCAATCAGGGGCGGCCCGTGAAATTTTAAAATTGTATATCTCTGTTGCTACAGATGGGTCAATTCAAAAATTCAACTTTTGTTCGCAAATTACAAAATATATTTTGTCTTTACCAAAACATTCCTAGTAAGCTCACTATTAAAAAACCTGAACTTGGCATGGGTCCCATAAGTAGCAACAGAGATATACAACTTTAAAATTGCACGGGCCGCGCCTGATCGCAATATGTATTATTAGTATGAGTCGACTTATTTTTGTTAGTTTGAAACATTTGTTTGCTTTGAGTGGATGGGATCTAATGTTTACAGTGTTTGTTTACTGTTATTGTTTTAAATGTTTTCTGTTTCCATATATACCATTACCATTACCTTTTAAATACTAAATATTCTAGTAAATATCCCTGAATCATAATGTCTCTTATTTGTGAATAAAAAACAATAAAATAGTAATCAATCTACTGAAAAGTAAAAGTACCGAAAGTATCGAGTAACGGGTGTTGATACTAAAAGTAACTAATCGGTACAAGTATTCAAAAGTAACGAAAGTTTACACCACTACTCAACATACTTTTTTTAATTATAATTATCAATAAAATTTACATGTATTTATTTATTTTTATTGTGCTATGTTTCAGGCTATCATCTCCAAAACAAAAGCCCGTCGCATAAAATCCTTTGACCCTCGTACTGACGGGAAACTCCTGCGACGCACTTTGTTCAATAAAAAGTGTTTGATTAAAAACCGTCAAAGATACTATGATGAGTATCATTGACCAAGTACTTACCGCTTATATCTTGGAAAGAACATTAAAAATAACTCTGAAAGGTACTTTAAAGAAAAACACAGGAACAACAGGGTGTCCTGAGGGAAGCAGGTGTAGTAGAGCGCGTGCAAATTAGCCCTTGGCTCAGGTAGCCGGGTAGGTTCAATTGGACGCCACCAGTTTTTTACACCGACGCAAACTGGAAGTCGCCTATACTCGATTTGAAATTGGTTGATAGTAATAAATCATTAAAATCCGTCAAACACGTACACAGAGTGGTCCACCTAAATTGCCAAGTTTTAAATAGTATATACATTGAAAGTCTAGACCCTTTTGCATTTATTAAACTTTCCATTCCTATAGATCTGATAAGGGCGTCGAATACAAAGCTTAACCCGAGGCTCGAACAATAAGCGGTAGTATTCTACCTGTGATGTTTTGCACTCATGCACGTGCTTTCGGGTGGGTTTAAGTTTATATTAAACACAATAATTATATAATTTAGTGAACATTCGGATGTGTGGCATAATTTGTTACCCTTGTATTTGAATAAATATAATACTAATAACAATAAAGCAACTAATAAACAAGTAAATTTGGAAAAATGTTTCTATTTGAAATTCTATAAAATTTATAGTAAGTCATTACAGTTCTTCGCTTTAAATTAATCATCATCAGAAAATGAAATATCTGAGGGACTGTCTTCTTCCCCTAAATTGATAATAAGTGGTTCGACCGTTTTCTCCAGTAAACTATCCAATTGCCACATTTTTTCCTCCTCCTTTAGTACATGCTCTATACATCTTTGCCACTTCCCCGCGTTGACTTCTTGAAGCGCTTCTTCAAAGAGTTTTTGAACATCACTCATTTTATAAGTGGTATTTTTTCTAGCCACATAACCTTTCACATGAGCCCATACCAGTTCGATCGGATTTAATTCGCAATGGTAGGGGGGGAGCCGAAGCACTATTATATTTTGTTTTTTGGCCATTTCGTCAACAACATATTTTTGAAACCGATGTTTATGGGTGTTTACAATTGATAGCAACTCCTTTTTAACCATATTGTCCTCAAATTGTATTTGTTTCTCCACAAGCCACTCGATAATTTTTGCTTTTCGCCAAGCAGTTGTAGGCATCTTCTCCAATCTTCTGGAGTGATACGGAGCGTTATCTAACACAATGACGGAGCCAGGTGGAATCAGCTCTATCATTTGTTCGAAATACTCCTCAAAAACATCAGCATTCATATCCTCGTGGTAATCGCCTGTACGAACTGATTGGAATGATAATAGTCCACCTTCTAAAAATCCATTGGAGCTACCGATGTGAGTTATAATTAATCGTTTTCCTTTTCCAGAGGGCGGATTTATTCCTGTTGATAGACCGTCTAAAAATGCTTGCCGGTGAGAAGTCACATTTTTGTCTGTCCATATTTTTCCAACTGTGTAGCCTTCGTTCAGCCATGTTTCGTCCAAATAGAAAATTGTTTTGTTTTCATTGCGAAATTTTCTTATTTTTCTCAAATAATTACGTCTCCAACATACTATTTCATCTTTTTCGAGCAAATGAGACTTCCGACTATGTTTTTCCCATCTAAAATTCATTTCTCTTAGAACTTTCCATAGTTTATCTCTCTTGATTGCAGGAAAGTCTTCTTTTACTGCCCCTAAAACTCTATCCAAAGTAGGGATCTCCTTATTGAAATAGAATGAATGCACCTTTCGTCTTATGATGGCCTTTTCGTCCTCATCGATCGGTATTGTTCGCCTTCCTGGAGATGGTTTTGGTGGCGTCACGGTTCCTGTCTTTTCTTCCCGCATCAGCCTGTAGATGGTTGCTTTTCCAATACCTGTCATCTTTGAACAAAGTTCCACTGCAGAATCGATACTTATTGCACTTTTTTGATATCTAAGTGCATTAAATACATTAAGCACAATAATCTTTTCACTAATGCTTAGCGCTGATTTCGCAGCTCGCTTAACTGGAATAAATCCTGAAAGACTCTCCATTTTCAAAAATTACCCAAATGTGTGTCCTAGAATACTCGCATTAGGTTTGTTCGCTCTTAAAATGACTCACAGTTTTATACCAATAAGTAGAGGTACCTAATTTTTCGTAACTACCTGAAAAGTAACATTGTGTATTAATTGTTCCCGGAATTCTCGGCATAATTATTTTTACCTGTTATGACAATAATGATTACTAAATTATTCGGATAAGTAAATAGGGTTCAAACCGGCACGTCAGGTAGGTGCGCCTATGGAATCGGCTGCTAAAAATGATTTATTACTATCAACCAATTTCAAATCGAGTATAGATGGTTTAGGTACCTTCTTCTCACACGACAAACCTGCTATTCATAACTTAAAATCAAAACACAGGGCGCAGTGAGCTGGATAAAAACAACTTAATAAGTTTACCCTATATACATTTATTTGTACACAAAAAAAAATGAAAAAAATACAAAGTGGTTGGTACAAATATGGTCGGGCGATTTTGCCCCGCCAAAATAAATTAATTAAATTATACGAAATGTTGGTACCAATATGGTTGGGCGATTCTGCCCCGCAAAATAATTAAATCAATTACAAAAAAAAAATAAAATCTTGAGGAAGTCTGTCCTCAGAAACATAAAAAAAAATAAGCTGGCTCCTTAGCACCCACCGAAGGGAAGAGTAGGATGCCTCCTAGCTCCCACAGGAAAAATAAATATTGGGATGCTTTGTAGCCCCCACGGAAGAAGTAGGGAGGTTCGTGGCCCCTACCAAGGACCCTAGGAACAAACAATTCCTAGTAGTTACAGTAATTTAAATAAATAAAAAAAAAATGTTAGAAGTTACGTGAATAATTAAAAATAAAATCAGAAGTTACGTTATTAGAAAGAGGTAAAATTTGGAAAGAAACAATTTACTGGAACTAAAGCGCCGAAATTTAATTAGTTCTTCGTCAATTAAGTAATTTAATATTAAAAGAGAAAGTCATTGGCTTGAACGGAATCGAAAAATTTAGATAAGTAGAAAAATATTTAAAAAAAATAAGAAGCTACGTCAATATAAAAAACCACTAATAAAAGAGAAAGTAATTATTTGCAAAATTTAAACGTTAAGATACAATTAAAAGGTTACATTAATAAAGAAGTTAATATTTGGATAAATAATTTACTGAAACTAATCCGCAAAATTTAAGAATATTAGATAAAAGGCTAATAATAAATGAGAAAGCCAGTGGCCTGAAATCAATCGCAGAATTTTAGTTAAGTTACAAAAAAACAAAGTGTGAAGTTACTTTAATTAAAAAAAAATCTATCAATAAAATAAGTAATCGCTGAAAACCAGATTGCAAAATTTAAACAAACTCAAGGTAAGATTTAAAAAAGTTACGTTACTAAACAAAAGAAATTATTACGCAAGGGCATTGATAACTAAATAAAATTGTACAGTTCCTTGATACTCAGCGATAAGCGTTAATATTTACAAAAATTAAATGTTCATTAACTGACCAGTTTAACACTTCATTATGTTATCTTACATTACCAATAAAAATAATAAAAGTACAACAAAATAAAAATAATCGATAATTAAATCACAAGTTCACGCAAGATTACAGGTATGAACAAAGCGAAAGGCTTGAGCAAAGACAGTAAAAATAACTAAAAATGAAACCCCAGTTAGCTCGACTTAAAAGCTAAGCGTAAATAAAGTGGATCAATGTAAGATAACACAGGAATAATAATTGACTTCAGAAAAATTTTAGTCATTAAAATGAAGAGAGGGAGAAACAGTTTAAAGAGAAATAATCAGAAATACACAGCTTATGTACATTTATAAGAACACAAATGTTAAATTAAAAGCAAAATATACCGCTAATGTGCATCTATCACAAATTTAGATTTAATTAGTGTGTAACGTTTGTGTTTATGGCCGTAAATGAATAAATAAATCAATAAATAGAAACGCAAAGCTTAAATTACAAGCAAATAAATTGCTACCATAAAACTACTTACTACTCTAGGTTCCCAATGCAGATAATACGATATAACTAAAGCAGGTTTAACTAATTATATAGCATCTATGTAACTAAACTACCCTAAGTTCCAAGCGGTAGGAATAAATAGATGTAAAATGTGTACGGGCTATAAGTTACTTCACGCCAAAACATTGGTCAAATGACAAATTTGAAAGTAAAATAGCAGGCTAACTAACCCCCCTGAACGCATAAAATATTGCTTAACCAATCGATATCAAAAAAAATAAAATAAATCTACAATTTCCAAGCTTATAAAAATAAATCCCGTAAGACCCCAAGCTCCCGTACACACTTTAATTACGGTTTTAAATTAAAATCAGATAGCCCACTGCAAATGATTCGCCAGCATAATGCCGATAAAAAAAATCTTGATACAACTACGGTATATTAAGTGATTATAGTCATAACTTATAGATTCCAAAGATTATTCAAGCCTTTAAGAGAATGCAAATTAGGTAACGTAAAGTTAAAATTAAGGCAATTGAGAAGTTAGATTATTATAATTCAAAACATGGTGTAGCAATAAGAACCACCCGAGAAAACCAGAGTCTTACTTAGAACATAGTACCGTAAAGCAGAACGATAATTACGGTTCGTTAAAATTTTAATCATAATTTTATGGGCGTAAATTGGCGATTAATAAGTATTAACAAAAAATCGTGGGACAAAAAAAAAGGCTTCAAGGACTTACCTCTTCAAGGATAGAGGGATCGAAATTCCAAATCTCTACATACAAAATACCAAAAACGGGGGCAGCTACCAGCGGTCTCCAGATCGTCAGGCCGATGTAATGGCCGAAGGAAATAAAAGAAAGAAAACCCTTAGACACGACAATTTTACATGCACGTGGCATCACGAAGCAGACCCGCAAAAAACTCATCTATATAAAAAAACTAGCTCACCTGATTATGATGTTAACGAACGAAGTTTGCAGATAAAATCTTGCCCAGCAGACAATAATTCAGCAGATGAATTTTAATCGCAGTCCCGGAACTTAATCCATAAACTTGAGCCTTCAAAATGGCTGAAACCGACACCGCAAATCTGCAATCTTCGACGAAGACCAAGGTGGAAATGCTAGACGTTCTTCCTTCTTTGCCACTGAACCAACAGGTTGATATCTGCGCAGGCCCAAAAAGGTCCCACAGAACACGGAAGATGATCGGGGGCGAAAGCAACTACACTGACCGGAATGACAGTAATTGATAGTCTAAAGATGGCGCCACGGCATACCGGCAAGAACTACGAAATCTAAGCCAAAACTAAGCATGGACTAGAAGCTGCTCCCTCAAATGACCCCGAATGCAGAATGGCACAAGTCTCCGACACCATACCGAGAAACAAACGCAAAGACACCGAAACTCAGAACTCCATTGTTACCACTCCATTGAACAAAGACGCTAAAATCATACAGAGGCCACTTGCGTGAAACAATAAAGTTACGGAAATACAGAAAACAACACCCAAATCCTGTCCTGATCGAGACGCACTATTTCAGTACGTCCGTATCCGAAAATACTAAATACTGAAACCCCGAATGTCGAAACTACAGCTTAAAGGATAACGAGGACGTAGTGCCACAAAATTCCAACCAAAAAAAAAATCTAACCTGAAAATGACCATTTTTAATGAAATCAAAACAAAATCTGAAAGAAACGTATGCCGTTTAAATAATACAGAAATACAGCATGGTACAAAAACCAGGACAGTACAGGCAAAACGATCAAAGCCAAACAAATTAAGGGCGTTACAATGTCTCAAGAGAATGTAAACAATAGGACAAAAACAAGTAGGTATACTCATAAAATTCAAATTCTAAAATCACGTTAGCATAACTAGACTAAGGGCGACACGTTTATACACACAGGGTGGACTTTAAGCCAGGCAAAAAAAACCAAAATCCAGGGCCCAACACACAAAGAACATTAAATCGAACTACGAGCCATGTGAGCGATGGCCAAGCTGATGTCAAGCTGACTTGGACAAGACAAAAGGGCAATCAACAGCCCCAGGGGGTAGCCTGGACAGCAAGGGAAGGGGGCCACATAGTAGAAGAATGAAAATAAAACCTCTCAATCAAGGTAAATAATTAAGAAAAACAGGCGTTCGTGAATAAACTAATTATTAAAACAAATACTGAGTCTGTGACAAAAAAATGACCTGTCACACTCCTCTATACCATAATATGTAAAAATTATTAAAATCGGTTATTAATATGTTAGGTAGTCCCCTTGTTGTATGTGTGTTTATTTATATCAGCCGTGATAGTCTTAGCTGTATACCAAATATCACTTTTGTAAAATGAATCGTTTCTAAGTTACAGCAACGAAAATAAAAATGAGCCAGGGCAAAGCCTAATCGACACTGAGCAACATTTTATTTTTTTGATTAAATACTTCTTAAGTTTTCGCACTAACAGACAAATCGATAGACAGGCTAAAGGATGTATTTCTAGAGATCTAGAGACCCCAAAACCTGGGGATCTAAAAAACTCGAGAGACAATTTTTTTTCTTGAATAGACTTCCTCTAGCGAGGGAAGTAAAAACAATATTTGTTCACCTTGTATGTAACAAACCTGGTTTTGCAAACAAATATGTTACGTTCACAAAATTCCAGTAAGATGATGTAGATTCAGAGTCAAAATATATATCTTTTTTAAACTTTACCACCCTGTATATATTCTAGAGTCATTGCAAAAATCAACAGATACATACATTTTTCTAGCTTCACTCTATATAGCATCAACAATCTAAATTGTAACTGAAAGCTTAGGGTTTATCCAAATATTTTTCTAACTTAAGTTTTCGCATGAAAGCAGCACTAAATAAATATGTTTTAAAATTGCACACTCTATATGATAGCACACCTAATTTTATAAAAAATAATAATAACCTACTTATGCTAAATAAAACCAGTAAGTAACTAATATTTATCCTAGGTAAATAGTCCTTCAATTAGAGCAAAAAAACACATTTTTTTTAGTTGTCCACCCTGTATTTGGAGGATCAAAATATACAGAAATTAATTTTTGTAAAATGAATCATTTTTGAGTTAGAGCGACAAAAACTAGAAATTATTTTTTGTGGTATATATTTCACTTTTCTGACAAAATTAAATTTTTTGGTTAAGTAGTTTTAGTTTTCGATGAAAATGGAAAATTGAGTTTTTCGTGATCAGTGCCGGCGACACTAGGTGAGTGAGCTATGGGAAAAGTATGTATTAGTAGTGTCGCAGACATGGGCGAAGTGATATTGGAGTGATATTGCAACGCGAAAAGTCGCCATTAAATTATTAAAAACAGTTGACAAAAAGAGTATAAATTACGGGAGACAGACAAAGACTTACTTTTATATCTTTTGAATTTATGCTGTTATATATTTTTATTGTTATTTTGAATTTGAATTGATGATAACTGGTGTATAAAATAAATGATTAAAAGAGGTTATTTAAAATACGACAAATTCACCCCTTAGATGTGTTTAGCTCTGATCATAGAGTTCTGGTTGGCACTAATATATAGGGAAGAAAAGCGACTTTAATAGCGGTTTCATTCAAAAAGCGTCTACGCGGTTTCAGCGTGCGGTAAGTAAAACAGACAATACTTAATTTTCTTCCGAGCAGGGCAACAATAAGTCACCTCTAACGATCTTTTACCTGTTAGCCCAGCCTACTCCAATCACCTATAGACAGAATTGGCCGAGCTAAGTCAAGGGTCAACATGTCCACATCACGTGCTGATACTGGTTGAACCGTTCGCTTTGTAAAACAAAAACCAACATCGATCGAGTCTTCACGTTGGTGCAACCTACGCCAAACACCAATATAATTAAAGTTGTGCGAAGAAAAGCAAGGCGAGTATTACCGCCGTTGGCCGACGTTTTAATTACTCGCCTACCCCCTCTAATTCAGTATATTGCCAGCCAATGCAATGTGTGGACGCCTTATTGTCGATATTGGTCGAGTATCGATTGATCAAAAACCGACAAGTGAACGAGGAAAACGTTGACAAGTGGCTAGCGCGGGTTACGCAAAGGTTAGACAAAAAAACACTCATTATTGGCATCAATTTGGCGCTTGCCTTGACTCGGATAACCTCAGTCACGTGTAGAGGGGCCACAAGGAAGAAGCCAAGTTACTGATTTTTGAAAAGTAGATATTTACCATAAAATTGAGTTAAAAATACGACGATGGGGTAATTAGTATAAATCTTAAATTCGTATTGGAGAATTGCATTTATTAAACGTACTTTTACAGAAAACTATACTAATGTCATACAATTAAACTTTTATACTTGAATAACTAAAAGACGAACCACAATTATATAGAAGACCCTGTTTGCACTTAAATACGAGTACAGCACACTCAAAATTAATGAGCTTCTGAATTTATAGTGCTCCTATTTGATATGCATTTTTAATTCTGTAAACTTATGTATATCGTCATCCGACTGACGGACTCTTTTATTCTCACCAGCAGATACTCCCAAATAAACTGTCATACTCGTCAATTTCGAATCATACAAAAGGCTTCGTGCACAATATATGGCTATCGATGAAACTCTGTGGATGGTTAAGGCTCTATTTAAACCCTACCTCCACCTTACTGTAAATTATTTCCGATAGGTTCCTCGTCTAGCTTCATCTAGTTGCGCAATCTCTGGCAGTTGCGACTTGCAGGCACTAAAATACATCTATTTCACTAAACAATTTGTATTTATTACTTGTTTATTATGCATAACTATTATTGTTGACAGCAGTAAAAATGACATGTATTCTTCGTTTCTGCCATGGATTTATTAGGACTGGATACGGGATGAGTTCACATTCTTTGAAGCCAAAACAAACCATTCTAAACGACACTGTAAACACAATTTGTAAACATTGGCCACATCTTATTTTACCTTGTATTTTTGTACAAAAAATACGTTAGAAGCATCACAAGATGTACTAAAAGGAATAAAAGCCCTAAAATATTTTATTTTTCTGCTAAATAATAATAAATTTAAGTTAAAAACGTTTTATTATTTATAGGTTATGTTATTTCTAAAGGTGTTTATTTAAAGTCGCTCCGAGTCATTTATTAATCTATATAAATCTATACGTCGCACTTTTTCTTTTCTAGTTCATTAGACAAAGACGTACGTGTAACCGAGTGTTCAGACCGAGGTTCAGCCGTGTTCCTAAACAACCAGCCAGACAGCAACACTTCTGGGCTGCGTTCGATATCATCGCCGGGTGACACACCGGTGTGATTTTTCAACCTGAGCTCCAACACTCCAATGCTATTTTATCTCTTTCTACTACCATTCTTGATTCAATTATGTAGTAATTCGTAGTCTTGTCTATGTTCGTAGTTCGTAAACTGCTCCCCCAAGAGAAAAACAAAAACAAAAACAAACAACAAAATATAAGGCTTCACGTTCGATACGCTCACAGTATACAGATATCGAATCCTATTATAATAAATCCATGGTTTCTGCCATTACGAGATGTTATTGTGGTCCATTTATACCGAACTCCCTCGTTTTACAAACTATAATACAGGACTATGCCCAAGAAACAAAAAGGGGGACTTTTTCCCGCACTGGTTACACCTAATTTGTGTAATAAGAAAGAACGGGGAACTTTTTCCCGCACTGCTTACACCTAATTTGTGTCATAAGAAAGAAACGGGAACTTTTCCCGCACTGGTTACACCTAATTTGTGTACGTTTTGGTCATACACTTGACCAACGCTGTTCTGCTATACCAAGGGGCACAGAAGTCTTTCTCTGTGGTATGTGGTGGACTACTGATGTTTTCCCGATGAGAACTTTATTGGAATAAAATGTACAATCCCTTCGGAGATAGGTTTGACCGGACTTGGCCAATTGCAGGGTATTCTGTTATGACGCTTACGAATCATATTTAAACAGATGTTATCTTATTGGTGAAGTTGGTTGACCCGATACTTTGGTACAACGAAGTGAAGAGACAGGGGGGTTAAAGTTGGTAGTCATATATGCCGACTTTTTTATGCACCTATTTTAGAGCGTAGAGGCAATAAAACTAAAAGATAAGAAATCTTCAGAGGAAACTATGGTCTTTGAAGTTCGCCGAACAAAGTGCCGGTTTTAGAGAGCTAAATGAAAGGAAATATTTTATTTAGATATTTTATCCAAATAGTCTTTATGTTTTGCCGATAACTGCGTATTTTTATGCAAGTTAAATTTACAAAGGAGACAAGTTTGAGGTTGATTTATTTGAAGGGAATTTTATACCTGCTCGGTTATTGATATCTACTTTGAAATAAAATAGAGTTATAAAAATTAAACGAACGGTTGGGTTTCCCCAACACTCTGGTTGTCATGTCCAATTTTTTAAGAAGAGTTCAGAAGCAAGTGACAAAGGAAAAATATTGGGTGCACTTAATCCTAGTAGAAAAATTTTCACTAAGAACTTTTCAAACATTGAACTGACGAAATATTGTTCATTAATTATTTTAGATTGTCCATGACTTCTTTGAACATCACTTCTCATAGCCTATATACAATTTACTTCCGACACGGCACTATCGGGTATATATATATATATATATATATATATATATATATATATATATATATATATATATATATATATATAAGTATACTACATGTGAACATTGCCATATAAATAGTTCAGGCACTAGAGCTTTAAACCGACAGTGTACCTAGTCGTCCCGGTAAATATTTCGGCCCGATACATTATGGAAACGAACTCTTAGCCATATTTTCTGTGTAAATGCTTGTATACTATCGTCTCTTATTGATATTACAAGAATCTGAAAAAAAATAATTACCAACAAATTAAAAAAAACTTATACCGGCTCCTTAATGGTTTCTTTATTGACTATGGAATGTATTCGTATGGCTCATTTTGGTAACAAAAATTAGGTTGCGAGATGTAAAGGCTTTCATACTACCTATATTCACTTATTTACCTATACAATACAGTTTGGCGAAATTTCAAAGTTGTATCTAAAAGTTCCATAAACTTATGAAATTATACAAGATAACCCCGCGGAGAAAACTTAATTTTATGCTGTTGAACACAAGCAATGTATAAAAATATTTAATACTTGATCCAGCAACATTCATGTGATTATCATATAATCTGGAATTGATTATCTATTTAATTAATTAACAAATAAGTTATTCGGAATAGCACAGAATAATCATAGTAGACCGGTAGTTCATTTAATATATAATTTAGTAATAAGATCATATTCCAAATTGGTTGTTATACAAAAGGCAAGTACTGGCACTGTTACAGTAAAGTAAATGTCAAAACTTTAACTCTATTGAATAAACAAAAGTTTATCCAGTAAATTTGTTTGTATACGTATTAAATAATGCAGTTAGCAACACATGCAATCACATGGATATCTATTTACGGTGAGGAAATTTACCTCACTTGTTGACAAAAGAAGTTTATTAGTGTCATTAAATTAAAAATAGAATGTAAATAGTAGGTACCAGGAAAAATTAATCACGCAAGCTAATGTCAAACTTATCAATAGGTAAATAAAATGTTTTATTCACAGGTAAACAAGGAGCTATAAATTAATTTTCCGAAATTTGTGAGACTGCATATCATAGGTTCAGTTTCTCTGCATAAAAAGAAAAGTCAGCTGCAATAATGAGCCGTAAGACATTTACAGTATTTATTTTTCTTTCTGCTTTAGCCGGTGAGTAACAAAATTATCACAATTTGAAATTTAACTTTGAACTGTCTTTATTCCAAACCAACTATACATAGTTTATTACATTGAATATGACAAAATAAATAAAAGGAATGTAATAAAATTAACTCCAATGTTTTTAAGATTAATCATAAAATAAAAAATAGTATATTGTTTTCTTAGGAATAAAAGCGATACTTTTATGACGAGTCTGTAGGTTTGCCGGACGAACGAAGTGAGTCCGGCAATTACAGACGAGAACTTTCATAAGAAGTTGCTTTTACTGCGAATAAAACATACTATTTTTTCTTCAAACGTCGTTTAAATATAGAAAAATAAAGATATACATTTTTTAATTTTTTTATTTAAAAATGTTGAGTTTCAAGTGGGCCTAGCGTTGCTATGGATTTATTATTGTATTGTTTCATACCGACGCGGCGTTCGATTTGACAAGTGTCAGTGTATATTATTGGGAGCAACTTTCTTTAATTGTTACTGTTTTAAAAATACCATTTTATACCAGGTTTATTGACGTTCGAAGAAAAAATATATTTTTAGAGAAGTTTCTTCAGTCCTTTTTAATTTTTTTATATTTAATTGTCTCTGGAAGATTCCTATAAATTAAAATCTCCTCATACATAGCAGATTTTTTCCCAAAATTACTTTTAACAGTTATACTTTGAAAATTATTATTAAAAATGGTATATGACAAAATAAATATATTAAATATAAAAAACTGTTATACTTAAATTTTATTACAATGTCGGGTGTTGTAATCATGTAACCTTTTGTTTTCTTTAAAAGTAATATTTGATTTTTTTTCTTTTAATAAAATACCGTGTATTAAAATGCAAATTCTTATTTTATAAATGTTCTGAATATTTAGATATCCCTTGGGTTTAGACAGGGTGTCCGAAAAACCTTAGTCTGGGCAAATATCTTTGCTATTAGTAAAGATAGAGGCACCAAATTTTAGGTGTATCTTATTGGTTAATAAATCTTCTTTTTCGTGTAACTTAACTTTTTTAACCCCCATGAGGTTCGACGCTAGGAAGTTGAGGTCAAGGATTTTAAATGCAGCCCTATGCCGGGTGGTACCTCATTTTTTTTCAAAAAAGAAACATTTTAATGCAAACCCGTATCTTAATTCGTCTTTAAGTCGTAAGCCTATACAAATTAAAAATCGTGAGAAAAAGTGAAAATTTAGAATATAAGACCTTTATTTCTCTTGTTAATTTAACAGTTGATCAAAATGACCACTATGAACTTCTTGGCAATAATAAAGTCGATTTTGGAACTCACTTCTGACATTTTAAAGAATGGCAGGAAGTAACACCTGCCATTTTCGAAAATTCTGCGTTAAAATGTTTCTTTTTTGAAGACCTCTAAAATAAGGTAGCACACGGCATAGGATTGCATTTAAAATTTTTCACCTCAACTCCTTAGCCTCTTGCCTCAAGGGGGTTGAAAAAGTTAAATTACATGAAAAAGTAGAATTATTAACCAATAAGATACACCTAAAATTTGGTGTCTCTATCTTTACTAGTAGCAAAGATATTTGCCCATATACTAAGACTTTTCGCACACCCCGTATAAATTAATAATCTGCTCTAAATAAAGTAATCTGTAAATACATATTGAATGATGTACTTTTTATAGAGGATTTAAACTGGAAAAACAAGCAGAACCCAAATAGAAATTGAAAATTGTAATCTGGAATATATTAATGCAAAGTATCTTTCTTAGGCAGGTATTTTAAATTAAAGGAATGTAGTATTGAGTTTTATACAGCACACTTATTAATCAATTTATAATATTTTGAGTATCATTTTAAGAACCTAGATTTTCTAAAATTAGGCCTAAAAATCTTGTGTTTAAATACTGAATAGATTCAGTTTAAATTATTAAGGAGGAAATATTAAAATTTACCTGATTTTTGTTGATAAATATAAAAGAAGATTTTTAAAATTTAATGCAAGTTTATGAGGTTGAAGCCAAGACAGAAGTATTTGTATATCATAATTATTTTGAAATATAAAACTTCTATTGTTTTAGAAAAGTAAATAATAGTCATATATATGTATGTATTTCATATCAATGTTTTTTTGTTCTCTCCAGACCGCACAGTAATAAAAAATTTAACAAGGTACAAGTAAACCGTGTACAAAGTATAGAATAAATTCATTATTTCCTAATTTAGACACAACAATTTAAAAAGCAACCATTTGTGCAATGACAAATACCGTCGGATATTGTGTAAAGCACGCGTCGCCGTTTCTTGCTAAATTCTTATTTTCAAACCGTTTCATCTTTTTGCTAGGAATTGTTAACAATCATGTGATCTTATTGTTTACAACAATTACAGCCGGTTGCAGAAAACTTTTAATCAAGCGCTCAATCCTAATTCATCGTTAAAAACAAAAGATATTCAGTTTAGCGTTAATTTATTTTTCTTTCTGCAACTGCCCAAATTTTCGGCTAATCCATCATTAAACTGACAAATGCCACTAAAAAAACAAGGTGTCGTTTATTTTTTCATTTGTTTTTAACGAAGAGAACACTTAACGATGAATTAAACTAATTACACAATATGCTGTAATTAAAGTAATGTTTTTGGTAATATTTTTGATAAAATATTGGTTACTTTGGCAAAATCTTATGTTCCAATACAACAAATTGAAAGAAAAATCCTTCCTTCAATATTTTAACATAAATATATATACTTTTATTGCAGATGTGCATCTTATTTATCATAATGCTTACTAAGCAGGTACCTACCTTTACAAATACTTATAAAAAATATAGGAAAAATAAACTTCATAATTTTTTATAATGTGGATTTTACCAAAAAGATACCTTTCATCTTCAATATCATAACAAAATTACTCTTTATAGCATTATTTTGTTGTTAGACTTGTGCAAACATAATATTCTATTGCTGGAACTCTTCTTGGTTATAAACTATTCTTTATAGCATTATAATTAAAACAGTTTTCCTATTAGTCTTCTATAGAAATATAGATATTCCGCTAAATTTCCCTTTGAGTACTTTTCTTCAATCACAGAGGTTTATTTAACACTTCTCTCTTGGTTTAAATAGCAAACCCTTTTATAGGTTTAAAAATAATATAACCATAGAGGTAGCTATTTTCTGAATTATTTTCGTCCTAACAAAATTAAAAAGAAAATTATCTTTTTACAACAAAAGTAAAAACACTGGAATGCAAGCAAGTTTGTATAAATCACTTCTTTTATGTTAGTCACGGCTCTCTCGATAACAGAAAAATAAAGGGCTTGTACATACATAAACAAAACAAACCTAATTTATATTTTTTAAACAAAACACTTGCATAACCTCAAATATTTGAAGATTTTGAAGTACCAGTGTTGCCAGAAATTTCTTTATTTGGTACTGGAACCTGATTGATAAAGTACTAAATTTAATGAAAATGTATTAGATCGTCACAAAACAAACGGGGCAATGCACTGGCACAGGAGGTATAAAAAATATGTACTTAGTATAAAAAAATAAAATACGTAATTATTCCTAATTTTAAAAGTGAAACAGTTATTCCCAATCTCTGAAAAAAATAAGATCTAATCTGCGGAAAAACAAAACAAAAAATACGAGACCCGTAAAGTATGAGTTGAGTATCTATTAAAACCCTCGGATAGCATTTCCTACTAAAGTTTTGATTCAAGTGTACTAGCGTACTAGGGATATCTTAAAAAGGTTCTAGATCTAGTACATTTGTACTGGACTGGCAACACTATTCACCACCGGATCAGTGGCGTGTTCGATTGACAAAATTGGATCGATCCAGATCAGTTTACGGGCTTTAAGCGAAATACGTAATTGAATCAAGAATGATTGCAGAGAGAAATAAAATAGCGCTGGAGTGTCGTAAAGTGATCCGGATCGATCCAATTTTTGCTATTCGAACACGCCTCGGGCTGGCGCTTAAACCATAATCAAAGCGTTGTTTAGATAGACCTCTACCGAGAACCGGTTGTTGCCTGCCGTTTTCGACTGACACAAAATCTGGTCGATCGATCAGTTTACGAACTTTTAGCGAATATACAATAATTTCAAATAAGAGGTGTCAAATAACAATGAGGTATCGTGAAGTGATCCCGAGTAATCTAATTTTTGCCAATAAAATATGGCCAAGTTCAGACACTTGAAAAAAATGCGAATTTGTGTCAAGTGCATATTCAACTTTCTTACATTTAAAAATAACATTAATGCCACAGATTAAACTTAAAAAACATTTCAGTTATCTTTAAAAAATAACAGTTTTGTATTGTGGAATCTTTATTCAGTTTTATAAATTTTCAGGGAATAATAAACAAAGATATAAAGTAACTCATGTAATGTTTTGAAAAATCACAAAACACATTTTATTTATGTAAGTAACAAATTTTTATTTAAAAACTATTTTAGCATTGATGTCACCACTAGGTACATTTTAAGCCAATCTTCACATCACAATATCTGCAAGGTTTTTTCTTGTGATGTATCTGGTACCTGTAACAAAAGAAAAGAAAGCAAATAAAATTTAAAAAAAATTACGATTACATAATAATTTTTAAAAAAGCACTATGTTCTACAGTCTACAGCACAAGTATGTAAATAACTTGTTTATAGATAACTTATTCTAAATAGTAACCAGTGCATGGGGGTATGGGCTTTATATTTACATGATAAAATCGTAGTCAAGTAAACGTGTCACAAAAAAATTAAAGTTCATGTATCATGAGCAAAAAGTTTATTAAAGGAGAAACAGCAAAATTTTACTTAAACGACGGACGACTTAACGAATGGATGATTAAATAAATATTTTACAGTTTGCTTGGGTTTGAGCGTGACACATGGTTAAAAAAATTATAATCGTGATCTACACTACCAGCAATTAGGTTTACAAATTGGCCAGGATACTTACCCAGACAAAAATGTTCTGTTAGCTTTACTGGACAAAAGTTATATAGTATGCTATTATGGGTATAAACATAGAACTTGAGGTAAAAATAAGAAACAAAATTGTACTCAAAAATTTCAAAACATGGATTTATTCACGTACAACAGCTGGTTTACATTTGTAAATTTTCCTGTCAAATGTTAGTGCTACATTCAACAACCTTAAGAAAAATTGTCAGCTTATCCTAACCTATGAAGGTACCTTTGTTTTTGTCTTTGCTTTTTTCGCTTTTGTTAACGTAGAAACACACACGTCCGGTTGCACAAACAATATAATCACGAATTAAACTAATAAGACAATAGGGATTTTGCCAGTAGGTTAAACCAACATAACCTACACCCTGTTTATGTTGGTTTAACTTTTTCTGCTCACTGCCGCGAGAAGAATTATCAGAGGGGAAATAATCATGACGAAATCAATGACGTCGCTGTTTTTGAGATTTGACATAAACCATCATAACCTGTTCTGAAGCAGGTTATCCAGGTTATCCTTGATCCGCTGTCGTAGTTTGTGCTTATTTTGTGTTGTGTTGAACTTTTTCTTCAACCTTCGTTTTTTCTTTAAATGGTAAATGCAAAGAAAATAAAAGGGTTGCTCAGTAAATGAGCCTACACAAAATGGAAACTGATATAGAGTAAAACATTTTTAACTTTCATCACAGTAGATGGTACTACATAAAATCTATCGGCTATTGCATTTGTCTCGAAACGGGTTCGTTCCCCCAAGAATAGAAAATATCAATAATTATACCCATTAAAAAAGTGCTCAACACCAACAGGTGTGAAGAATGCACACCAATTAATATGGAAGCGACTTACAAAAAATTCCTAGAAACCATCGCCAACAGTCAGATGATGAAATATGTGACAGAAAAGAAATTGATCCCATCTTGTCAATCTGGTTTTCGGAAAAACGAAGAACGGGTAATTGGATTACTAAAGAAAAAATTTAAAATTTTTGAAGGTGTTATACCAATGAGTATGCTGTCAAACATGGTGAACGATGAGATGCCACTTGACAAAAGTATTGTTATATGCTGTGCATTATTAAATATGTGTCCATCACAGATTCCATTAAGTTAATTTTGTTGTCATTTTTAATATTATTCAATATTTATTAAAACCTTCATACCAAATTTACTTTGTTTTATTTCATAGAAATTATCTGCTTTACATTTATTTAATTTACAAAATTTAATTTACAAAATATTAACATTCCTACTTTAAAGTATGCCTAATGCAAAAAATCGACATTTTCGACACAATTTGTCTTACAAATACACAAATGTGCACTTGGGGCAATACCACAATGCTTCAGGAATTTCGGTAATATACACACATGAAAAGTGATGCCAAGCACTGTCACATTCTTCATTGTCGCACCTTATCATGGGGCTACTGTCATCCACCTTTTGACACACACCACAAAGAGACCTTTGCTGTTCCTGCTTTTTGTGTAAAATATTTGCCCAGTAGTTCAGGTTTAATAATATAATATTTAAAACAGTCTAAGGCCTTTCTTTGTTAAGTTTTCCGTAATAAAAAGTTCATCATACAAAATTCTTTCAACGAACAAATTTTGTTTTGACCATAGCACAAAGTCACAATATTTTATTTCTGTTGCAAACATTTGGCACTGAACTTGGTAGAAATACATGTGATTTTTATTTAGTTTGTATTTACCATCTTCTACCAACAAACATGAGGTTCCTTTCGCAGCAAATTCTTCCAAATCCATGAAGCATAATATGGAGAATACGGACATTTCACTTCTACTGTACCACACCCACAGCATACGCATTGAACTAGTGCATCAGGAGATGCACCAATTTCTGGATGAACTTTGGAAATAAAAAACCCTGTTTTTTTTTGTATTTCCATATCTTTATGTTCCTCTTTTTTCTCAGCGAAATAAGTATTTAATGCTTCTTCCTCGTGTTTTAATCCATATCTTGTTGCTTTTGACATAAAGAGGACATTACGTGGGTAACATATACCCTTGATAAGGCTTAATGAGGGTTTTTCTATAGAAGTTCTACAAACACCTTTAAATTTTCATGCTGTTATTCTACCAGACCTTTGTTTAAACCAAGTGACATTCATGGATTGATGTCGTGTAGATTTCTCAACCTTCAATATTTCCTCCTGGAATATGGAAATGTTTATATTATGTATCGCCCCTGTTTTGTAAGAAGGGGCTATCTAACATACAAAAATATTATAGATGGCCCCTTCTTACAAAACAGGGGCGGTATATAAAATGTTCATAATCACTTCCCTCCATTACTACAAAAGTCGTTTCTCAGAATTGTTTTTATTAATATACTGCTCCTAGCACTTCAAGAAACTAGGGTTAAAACACTTATTCCCCACTAGGTATACACAGATTAAGAATAAAATCAGTTTATCACGCCTTTTAAACAACAAATTAGCTAAAAATCGAATAGCCGTTGTTGTTAACCCGTGAACTCAACTCGTTTGCATTTAACCTTTGTGCGGTATTTGTCCTCCAGACAAAATGGCCGACATGTCAAAATCAGCTGTTTGAAAATGATCAATTTTTATCATCTGATGCGTTTCCGCGACTTAATCCGGTGTAACCCAAACTTCGGTGGGGATCGATGTGACATCTACAAAACCCATCATAAACCGGTATATGTTCGGTCACCATAAACCATTCTCGCGGCAAATCGACTAATAATTTTATTGTAATGTGACAGTACTTAGTATGTTAACGTCATTTACCAAAGCTGACTCTAAACGTTAATTAAATCTACTAATTGATTACAAGTTTTGTGCAACCCGCTGTTAACCAAATTAATTGAAATAATTAAAACTATTACAAATAATAGCATAGGCTACGAAGGCATCCATTTGACAGAATATAGCAGTTGGCAAAAGCAAAAAGTCGATAAATTTATGTAGAAATTGACGAAAATTGGAACATATTTTATTCCGTAAGATTATTTATGAATTTTTTTCCAGGTCCAACTTATGACTAATATTTTGATATTTCGTTTGCGAATTCACTATATGAATTAATTAATGCATGTAGAAATTCATGAAAAACTTGACAAATGTAAAATTATCATTAGATGGAAAAGGTTATATTGATACATGTACATAACGTATATTTGAGTCCCAAAGTTAAAGGTCCTCAGTCCATTAGCAACTTTATCATTTAATTCTTCACTATTTTATCTAAATTATAAACGAGTGGATAAAGAAGATCCAGCAAACCAATATCTTATAAGAATCGTGCAAGGGACTCTTGCCACAAAATAATTAAGAAAAATTTAGAGGTAAATAAGCACCTTACCTGTATCCGTGACAAGAATGATCCAGAATACTGGAATACTGGTAACGCGGAGTAAAATTAAATGCGACTAAGTTCGGAACAATAAATTATTGTTTTTATTTAGGTCACTATGTATTTCAGGAACTTTAAATACGTGTTTCTTTGTAGAAAAATGCGATTTTCAGAATTTATTTCAAAAAGTAACTTGAACTTTATCAACGTTAAAAAACAATTAAAATATTTGGTGCTCAATATAAATTTATAAATAAGGAAGTCTGTAATTAAGATTAAACTTTAAACACAAAAGTTCAATTACATTGATTTTCAGAATATTTCTCGATAAAGATTTTTCTGCGAACTTTATCATCGTTGAAAAATACTTAAAAAATTCGACGTTACCTAATCTTTAATATGTATTTATATATCATAGGGAAGTCCGTGATCAAGATTAAATTTT
The DNA here is from genome assembly GCA_963971165.1 of Philopedon plagiatum. Classification (NCBI taxonomy): domain Eukaryota; kingdom Metazoa; phylum Arthropoda; class Insecta; order Coleoptera; family Curculionidae; genus Philopedon; species Philopedon plagiatum. Next base: position 80,505,226 of record OZ020192.1, on the reverse strand, counting down.
AAACAAAAAAGTTCAATTAGAATAATCCATGATCTGACATCGAACCAATGTACGTATACACTCTCTTAAATTCTGCTTTAAACGTGGTTTGTCCTTCAGCCACTCTGTTTAAAAAAAGCCCGATGCAGGATAAGAGCTCAAAAATTAATTTAAATCTGGGTAGTTTTGGGAAGCAATGTTTGAAACTTTAAACAGGATATCAAATTTTGCTTAAGGTTTTTAAGGCGGAAATTGCTGTATGCAGGATGGTTCCAAGCAAACGTACTATTTTCATTGAATGCCGCCGCCTCGCCGCCGCTGGTGTCACTTAAGGTACAATTCCGAATACGACGACAGACTGCAAACCACAGACGGCAGTGGCAAAGCGCAAGCGGCAAGCGACAGTACCGGTTCTACACTATGTATACGAAATACATTCCAAACACGACGTCACTGTCGTCTGCCGCTGTTGCCTGCCGCTGCCGCTGACCACAACACCGCTCCGAAACCAGTAGTGTGGTCGACCGCCGAGTGAAAAATGACGTATTTTTGATCCAGAAATGAATTTCTCGGTGGAAGAAGAAGAGCAATTGATCAATATTGTGGCAAAACATTCCGTCCTCTACGACGCAGCGCACCCAGAGTACCGGAACATTTTGGTCAAAGACAATACATATTTGGAAGAAAATAGGAAAGGAGCTAAATAAAAGTAGTAAGTATTTTAATTTTTTTATTGCTATAGATGGCAAGTCCAGAATATCAAAGAAGCACTTCCTATCCTAATGTATCAAGAACTGATCCAACAGATACCAATATGGCTTCAGAGACAAGAAGATCTTCAGTCATGTCACAATATATACTACCAAGTCGTCTAATGACTTAAATGCATCACACATCTCCTCGTCAGCAAAAGGTGCTCATGTAATGCCAGGGTCCAGCAATGTTACCCAGCTTATTGATTGTTCTTATATACCATCAGAAAATCAGGAATATCATACTATGTAAACTTAGCTCAACGTCAAAAATAATTTTTCTTCTGCACTTATAGCAACTCTCAGAACCTTTGGTTTAATTTCTTCCTTAAGTAAACTTAGCACAAAATTAAACTGACTTTTATTTAAACGGCCATATTCTCTAAATATTCGTTCGTAGCCTAACAAATGATTGTGGATCAGAACAGAATAACTGCCTTCCTGAGATCTCTTTTCAAATAGAGGCATCGTAAGTTTTCTTTTTTTTCTCATTGCGTATAAAAGCAAAAAGTCATCTTCTTCCTCAAGCAAACTATTAAACATTTTATCGGAAACGTCAGACATTCTTCAGGTAAAAACCACTGTTTCGCCTTTAGAAATGGAACTGCAAAGATCTATTGCCGATGAACTGCAAATGAGAACTGCCGCCGCGTGGTCGCCTTCGGAAGCATAGTAACCACAATCGGCAGCGGCACTGTGGTTGTCGTCTGCCCCTTACAGTTGACGTCGGTCGCTGTCGCCATGTTCGGAACTGTACCTTAAGGCAGCATTTTGTACCTGGCGTCCATGTAGGCCAACTTAATTTCATTTTGGCATGGTTTTTCGGCTATAAAAGTTTTAGCAATAACATTATAAAACTATTTAATAATCAGGCGCGGCCCGTGAAATTTTAAAGTTGTATATCTCCGTTGCTACTTATGGGACCCATCCAATTTCAGGTTTTTTAATAGTAAGCCTACTAGGAATATTTTGGAAAAAAAATTAACAGGCTTAGATATTTTATTTATTATTTTTTCTAAACAAATTTTACATCATTTTGTCGACAATTCTTAAATTTTAAGAGAAAAAAATGTGTTAGTAGAAAGGTATAGTCTTCTGATTTTTTAAAATTTATATTTTAGGTTTAGAAAAATTAGGTAGTCTTTTATATTTTACAATTTTAAGTTATAGGATGTACTACAATACCGTTTTATATCTGGTGGAATTTCCAACAAGTTATAAATTTAACAATGGGAAACTATTTAAGTCCAACTGGTCATTTAATAATATGTTTAATTTTTTACATTTATTTATTTCCATACTTTCTAAAAAATTAAGTTTCAAAATTATCATCAAAAATATGTCGTTCATTATTCAAATGTAGAGCGTAATGGGAATTATTAATTTTTTTGTGTAAAAGGGGGAGTTGTTGGCACACAGGCAGTTATTGGCATTGGTCTCTTTTTTCCTAATTTTTACACGCATTAAATTTTTTACCCATAAAATTTACTATAAAAGATGTCCGGCAACAATGTATATTTCATGCAAATCGACGAGAAGTTTTTCCCGCCAGTACGCTTCTAACCTTCAAGAAGACTTTAATAAAGTAGAAAAAGGTCCAAATCCATATCTAACAACAGAAGAAAAAACATTGGTCCAATTGATTTTAGACTGCCATCGCTAGGGATTTCCAAGACGAAAGGTTGATATTCAGCTAAGTGTTAAAGCCTTTCTGGTTGCTGATGAGTGTAACACTCCTTTCAAAGAAAACATTCCAGGCGACTGGTGGTATAATGCATTTCGTAGAAGACATCCAATTTTATGACACAGAACACCAGAAGCTGTGACCACGGCATCATCAAGTGTTTCTGAGAATGATATAAGAAAATGGTTTTTTGAAATTGAAAATAATTTGAGAGAAAAGGATTTGTTATCAATTCTAGATGACCCGTCTAGGGTTTTTAATAGAGACGAAACCTGTTTTTTATTTAATCCGAAATTAGACAAAGTTATCGCATCTAGAGGAGCCAAAAATGTTTATGAGGTAGATATCGGAGTTGCTAAACAAAACCTTACGGTAATGTTTACTTTCTCAGCCTTAGGTTCCATCCCACCCCCAATGATAATCTATCCTAACAAAAGTTAAGTGCAACCATATCCAATAAGATACCTGACGATTGGGGCGTAGGATTTAGCGAAAACCGGTGGATGAAATCAGAAATTTTGATAGAATATGTTGAAGAAATTTTATATCCTTATTTAAATAAATCAACACTCAATTTCCAATCATTCTTTTTTTAGATGGGCATTGAACCCATCTTACTTTGCAACTAAGCAGTCTTTGTACTAAACTTCAAATTATTCTTATTGCCTTGTATCCAAATTCAACAAGGATTTTACAACCAGCAGATGTGGCTGCTTTCCGACCCTTAAAGCTGCTATGGAAAGATGCTGTATTGGACTGGCGTCGTGAAAACCCATATTGCAAATTGGGTAAGGAACATTTTGCTCCCATTTTGAAAAATGCTGTGAAATCTTTAAAATCAGAGACATGTCAGAGACAGAGTCATGGATTCAAAGCATGCGGCCTTCAGCCTTGGAATCCAGATTCAATAGATTTTACCAAGTGCCTGGGAAAAGACATGCACAACTCCATTACCTCAAAAAAAGAAGCAGTTATGGACAATAATGAATCTCTAACATTTGCTGATTTTTATAAGATTGTAGGAGGCAATAAAGTTAAGGATCTGGACAGACACGATTCAATTCCATGTCAGATAAACAAATGTGAGAACTTTGAGATATTGAAACAAAAATTCTCCATCTTAAGCTTAATACAAGGAAAAATGAGATTACACCCAATCAGTCTTTCATTGAGGTTGATAACGAGTGCTTTGAGATAGAAGAACTTAATGAAAAAAATATGTCCTCTAAAATAATTTGCAGTCCAGTACATAATCAGGAAATGCAAATAAGTAAAAACCAGGAAAACCTTAAAGCAGCTACTAACACTTTTTCAGAAAATCAATTTAATGAAATGCCAATTGTGATAGCTACTTGTAATAATGATGACGTTATAAATTTAAATAGTGAACGTACTATTATTCATCAAGATATCCAAGTTAGGCCAGTCAACCCATCTCCTGCTTCAAGCGAATATAAGTCACTTAATTCATTGACTAAATCTTCTACTGTATCCACGCTTGATGCCGACAACCTGAATGCCGACAATACAAATCTCGTGACAAACCTTGAAAATCATAAAGATCAACCAAAAATAATAAATTTCCTTCCCAAATCATTAACGCCCGAAAGAAAAGGAAAGAAACAAATGAAAAAAATGTCTTTTGTTCTCACTTCTTCGGGATATAAAAAGATTATTAAAGAAAAAGAAAAAGTCAAAATTGAAAAGGAACAAACACAAATAGACAATAAGAATAAAAGAGAACTTAAACTGAAAGAGAAAAAAGAAAACTAAAAAACTGGTAAGCATTTTTTTGTGGAGACTAAGCAAAATAACATTTTCGGTGATAATACAAACAAATATTTAAATACAGAGAACCATGTTCGAAATCTATTCAACACTCCAGAGAAAAACGAAACAACTGAAATAAATAATATAAGAGTTAAAAACGGATTATGTTTTATGTGTACATATAATATTTATTGTTTAAATATAGGGATAAAATGTCAGGGTTGTAATAGAACTTACCATGTTGAGTGTCTTAAGAAAAAAAAATATAGGTATGCAATTTTTTTAAATGTTCCGTTTGTCTGGGTAGGAATAACGAGTGATTTTCTTTTCAGTATAAACCACTTCTGTTTTTTTTTCGTTATCGGAATTTTTCTTCTTCAATAATTTTCGTTTTAAAATTCGTGAAGTTTTGTCCTTGTTGTGCTAATCGATGATTAGAGTTAATTATAAGTTTCGTTCTATTTTGAAATAAGTATTTTTAAAATACCTATGGGTTTTGATTTTGTTTTTAAAATTAAGTTATTATTATCTATAGTTACCTTTGCAATCTGTATTAAAATATTTAAAAGACTAATAAAATGTTCATAAGACGTTAAGATTAATAAACGATATTTTTTTGCTATGTGCATTATTTAACAGTGTATTCATGGTAGGAATGAGATGCCAATTACTGCAATTATGTCAGTGCGAATAACTACCGGAAAGGGGCCAATAACTAAAGAAATCATACATCTCTAATTTTGTCACATTTATCCATAAAACTAATAAAAATTTGAATATTTCATTTTATTTTATCATTCTACAAACATTCTCAAAAACGAAACAAAAAAATATTTAATAAATTTTTATTAAATTTTTAATAAATAATATTTGATGAATTTATTTATTTATAAAGCTGCTTAAAGTGCCAATAACTCCCCCTTTTACCCTATAACTAGTTTTGCGGTCTTTAAGTCTTTTTTCAAAACTTCTACCTGTTTGTCATATGTAAATGTTTGGGCAACTGCCACATTTATGTTTATATACACCACATTTTTGTTCTTTTTTAATTTTACTTTTGTTGTTTTTTTACTAATTTACATAATTTGTTATTCGTTTTCAACGCAATATGTATATTTAATCATTAATCTATTTTGAAAGCATATTGCTTTGAAAACGAATAACAAATTGGGTAAATTAATAAAAAACGACAAAAGTAAAACTAAAAAAGAACAAAAATGTGGTGTATATAAGCTTAAATGTGGCAGTTGCCCCAAAATTTACAAAGGACAAACAGGCAGAACTTTTGAAAAAAGAGTTAAAAGCACAAAACTAGTTATAACAAAAAAATTAATAATTCCCATTGCAGAATGAATTTTTGATGATAATTTTGAAATTTTACATTGAGAAAACACACAAGAAAGTATGGAAATAAATAAATGTAAAAAATTAAACATATTATTAAATGACCAGTTGGACCTGAATAGTTCCCATTGACAAATTTCTAATTTGTTGGAAATTTCACCAGCAATAATTGGTATTGTCGTACATTCTATAACTTAAAACTGTAAAATATAAAGAACTTTACATAATCCTAATGGTATTGTAAACATAATCACTAGATTGTAAAAATTTAGGTAAAATTTGTTGAGTAGTTGATACATGTAATAAGAACAGTTTTTAGTTTATACCAACCATCCGACGAACACACTGTGTCTCGAAACAACTGTCATGTTTTAAGAATAAAAATTTAGTGAAGATTTAAACAAGTTCGTTGTTATTATTAAATAGTTTTATAATGGATCTTCATCAAGTAAAGGCTACATTAATTCAATATAACATCATAAGTATATTAAGTATAGATTCATATTCTGTAGGTATTTTTAACGTAATAATAAACGTCTCAATATATTTTATGATTTATTTTAGGAAGACAATATTTACAAAGAATATTGAGGTCCTAGTGACAAAAAAATGTCACCATATTTCATTTGATATGTTAATATTCTGCATGTAATTATTATACACGTTGAAACTTTAAATAATTGAATGAAAATTGCTTGCAGGATATGAAGCTATACTTAATATACTACAATGTTATTGGTAAAAAGCTTTGAAGCCGAAAAACCATGTTAAAATGAAATTGGGTTTGCTAACGTGGACGCCACGTGGAGAATATCGCCATAAATACTTTTTTTTGCTTTTAGGTGTGTTCGGAATAGCTTGTTATAAATGTAATTCCTATATAGACCCGAACCACAACGCTTGTTTGGATCCTATGGACCCTTACCCAATTGTTAATGCTACATTTTGCGGCCGTGATTATGCTTGTACTCGTGTATCTTACACGACTCGTAAGTATCATCCTAAAATCACTGATTCAAAATAAAAGAGGATATTGATTTATTAGAAAAAATAAACTTTTCGTCAAATAATACATGCTATTTTTTTTAAGACGTCAATATTCTCATATTTTTTAAATTATTACACAATTCTAAACAACAGCAGCAGTTTTCTACTGGTTACTTTTTCTAACGGCACATTTTAACAAAAATAGTAGCGTTACAATGCTTAACTGACTTAATGACTAAGTCACCATTATTAACAATTTTTTCTGACGCCTCAAGTGGCACTAGTGTTAATTTTACTGACTCTGGGTTATGGATGCAAAAGTATTAAAATAAATATTGTTCTATACAAATTCTGTTAATAAATATAATGTTTGAAATTTGAAGGAAATTCCTTTAAAATACAATTCTGTAAGGCATTTTATGCAAGCAACCAAAATTTAATATTGAGTATAAGTAGGTAACCACGAAGTTGACACAAGATTATCGTAAGAGAGGAAAATATTTAGGACCATTAAAAATTACGTCACCATGTAATTTCTCGTCAACACGGCTTAGCCGGGTTCTCATTAGTCGACTTCATTGATCAATATTGAATTTTTGCTATTGAAGTAAAATAGTTTAATGTGAACAGCCGTTTAACGATATCATTCAATAATATTGCGTTTCAATAAAATTGAAACAAATTCCTACTTTGGTTGATCGACGGGACTGATTCAATGACATTGAACAGTGTTTGAACGTAAGAACAAGCATTCGGTTGCATTGAAAACAATACAGTCGTGTGTGTTTCAGTTTCAATTTATTTTCGTGAAAAATGGCAAATTTTAAATGGAAAGATGGTGGATCAAATCAAAAGCTTTAGAAATATTATTTGTCTCTTATACTGATCAGCAAAATGAAACATATTCCATGTTATTAATTGTTTTACATACAATCTATACTAGTGAAGAATCTGACAGAAGAAACTGAAGTTCAGAAGCAGAATTTATTCGACTCTTTCGTTAAATTTGAGACAATTGTAGTATCATTATTTGCATCTCTTACAGTATTTAACACCGGCTTCTAATTATTGACAAACAAAAGGTTTAAACTTTTAACAAGCTTTTCATGTTATTAACAATGCAAAAACAGTATAGAAGCTATGTTTGATAAGAATAATGTTATCGTCGATAGTGTCAGAAAATGTTTAAATAGTATTAACGCAAAAGAAAATATAATCAATTGTGATATTTTAGTGGAAATTGAATTTTCGGAAACAAGATTGAGAAGGAAGAAAAGAACAAAATGCCGGGAGAATCTTGCTAATATAAAATATCAGTACTACATCAAAGGAATGAAAAAATTTGAGATGGAATGCTTCAAAGTTATACTGAACCAAATAATGCAAAGTTTGAAACCTAGATTTTCTAATCACGTGGCACTTTACAAAGAATTGTCTTACTTTGATTCTGCAACTTTTAAAGATATTGCTAGCTTAGATGCTAACGATTTTCCTGAAGATGCTTTATTATCATATTTTAATTTAACAAGTATAGTAGATACATTAAAGCAAGAATTACTAAGTTTTGCACAAAACTCCTCAGCTTAGCTTCATTAATTTATAGGTTAAAAGTTAAAATTAAATAATTTTAATTTATACCATGCAGGGATCTTTATTTTTGTTTTTTATTTTATTCTAGATTAGTTTCGTTTTTTTATGATTTTCGCATTTTTAGTTTTGTGATTTAACTCAGCAATGAAATTTTAAGAAAGTTATGCTGTTTTATTAAATTGTAATTTTTTTTGGTTGTTTTCATTAATAAATGTTTTTATTTTGCGTTCTTCTTTTACAATTTCTAAATAATGATTATAATGTTTTCTTTTGTTTCTAATTATAAACGATTAAATGGTGTAAGTAGGAGAACATTGTAATAAGAAAGTATAGGTTGAGGTGGAAAGTAGACCACTTTCAAGTTTTGCCCGGTGGGCCAAATAACGCCAGTCCGACACTGACGACATATCTGGCAGACATTGTGAAATAGTGTTTTACAATGTGTACAGTGCAGTCAGAATCAGAGATGAAAAATAATCTGTAGCTAAATATCTTAAGACTACTTTTATTTTTAGTCATGCTGGGAGAGCCTTCCTCAATAAAGTATATTTTTTCTGTATAAAAGGTGACACTTTTTGTAGAAGTTCTTTAAATTTCTCTTCGCTCATTCTTAAATAGTTTTTATACGCATCCAAGTCTTCTCCAGCCTCCAGCTAATTGTGATAACAGCTTTACTGAAGCACCTTTATACAGGGTGGTCAAAAAAGTTTGCAACAAATGGAAAACTTTTTTTATTTGACGTTTCTCAAAAAATTTTATTCTTGAGAAAAGTTGGTGCTTGTTTCAAAACCTTTCAATACCATGACAGTTTTTCTAACATTTGCGTACTAAGGTCATAAATTATAAAAAAGTGAAAATCGCCGAAGAATAAACTACCTCTATTTTTAAAAATTGACGAAATCTTTACTTAGAAAAGTTGCTTAGGATCTCATAAAAGTCCCAAATACAAAATTTGAAGTTAAAATTGTAAAGAAAAAAGTTTGCAATATTTTTCACAATTTTATATCGCCCGAGTACGGCTCTGGCTCGTTTTATTTTTTTAAATGCGCGACTCTTATTCATGCGACGAAAAAATATTAAAAGAATAATTTTTGTTAAGTTCCACTAATCAGTTTTAATGATTAATGTTTTTAATAAAATTCTACTTGTTTTTTTGTTTCAATGAGAATTTTCTGGAACAGTGTGGAACAAAATTCGCAAAAGGCAGTTTAATTAAACCAGTTGTGCTATAAGGAACACGTCTAAACCATTACTGCAGCAATTTTCTCTATACTGTTGCTCCCTTTAGCATAAATTTGGTTACCCATATTGCTTTTTAGTATTTGTAAAATACCTTACACCTTTGAGTCCGTCGTAATCCAAATTAAAGTCTTATAGATTAGTAAATTTAGATTTAATTTAACAAAAGAATAATATTGACGAGTTTTACAATATTTTATCAGAAGACACTATAGTTTTTTTGTTACAAGGTTATATTTATGGTTAAAACAATAATGAACAAAAAATAAAAAAAATTAAAGAATTATTTACAATCCTTGTTGAGTCTCAGTGTGACCACCATGTCTCTCTATACACTTTATTGTACGCAGCCTAAACTCATTAAGTGTTGAAATTAGCATACCACGTGGTATTTCTGCCGCACAAATTCTTATTGTATTTTCGAGTTCTTCTAAGTTTTGAAAAGGCCTATTTTTATAAACCTTTTCCTTCAGATATCCCCAAAGAAAAAAGTCTAAAGGTGATAAGTCTGGTGAACGAGGTGGCCAGTTAAATTCCGAATACCTTCCTATCCACTGCTGGGGAAATGTGACATCAAGCCAATTAGAAACCTGCCCAGTACTATGCGCTGGGCAACCGTCGTGTTGATACCACATCTTTAATCGAATATTTATAGGCAACTCTTCAATAAAATCTTGGACTACAGATTCCAAAAAGGCATAATATCGTTCTCCGTTTAGAGTGTCTCTAAAAAAATATGGCCCCACTAACTATCCATTAAAAATTCCACACCATACATTGGTCTTTTGATATTTTTGATCCCTATGATCAATTACAAAATTTGGATTGACGTCTGCCCACCACCGACAATTCTGGCTACACACAACACCGTTCGTGGTAAAGGTTGATTCATCCGTAAAAAGTATGTAGTTGGGGAAATCATGATTTTCTTCTATTTGGCCCTGTATCCATGCAGAAAATCCAAATCTCTGATGGTAATCAGTATCATATTATAATTTATTCACATATTGGGGCTTATATGGACGAAAACTGTTTTTATGTAATATCGTCTTAACCGATGTTACTCCTACTCCTACCTGGTCAGAAATTTTCCGAGTAGATATTTGGGGTGACTCAACTACAGTCTGCAAAACAGCTAACTCATTTTCTTCTGTTCTGGCAGTTTTTTCATGAGGTTTTTATAATTACTTTCCAGGGACCCAGTTTCTTTAAACTTCTGCAACAATCTTTGCACGGTACTATAACTGACATATTTGTCAGGATGGCGCATATTGAAAATAACGGCAGCTTCTCTCACTGTTTTATAGTTATCGCCACAAATCAATATAATTTCTGCTTTTTCCACCAAAGACAAATTTGAAGCTGGCATTTTAAACTGTTTTTACTATGAAAAGCGTCTTTATGACTTTCATTTATAAAAATGACAGCTACGGCAAGATACCATCCTAATTTAAAACAAATGCATTCCAAGCCAACTAATAAAAATATTCTCTATGAATCGAACTAGAAGTGAACTAATAGGGGTTTATTTTGTTAAAATTATGGATAAAATAAAGATACTGATACAAGTTTACACCATTTGGCTTAAGATATTATTATTTTCTTAAATTAAATCCAAATGTATTAATTTATGAAACTTTAATATGGTTTATTATTCACAAATGGGAGGTATTTTACGGATACTAAACACCAACATGGCTTACCAAATTTATGCAAAAGAAAGCAACATTAGAATAAATTGCTGCAATTAGACTTTATTCGTGTTCCTTACAGTACCACTGGTTTGTTTAAATCTCCTTCGGAGATTTTTGTTGCACGCTGTTTCAGAAAATTCTCATTGAAACAAAAAAACAAGTTGAATTTTATAAAAAAAATTAATCACTAAAACTAGTTAGTAAAACTTAAAAAAAATTATTCTTTTAATGTTTTACCGTCGCATGAATAGGAATCGCACATTTAAAAAAATAAAACGAGCCAGAGCCGTACTCGGGCGATATGAAATTGTGAAAAATATTGCAAACTTTTTTCTTTACAATTTTGACTTCAAATTTTGTATTTGGGACTTTTATGAGATTCTAAGTAACTTTTCTAAATAAAATTTTCGTCAATTTTTAAAAATAGGGGTAGTTTATTCTTCGGCGATTTTCACTTTTTTATAATTTATGACCTTAGTACGCAAATGTTAGAAAAACTGTCATGGTATTTAAAGGTTTTGAAACAAGCACCAACTTTTCTCAAGAATAAAATTTTTTGAGAAACGTCTAATAAAAAAGTTTTCCATTTGTTGCAAACTTTTTTGATCACCCTGTATATCCGTCTTAAGCTCCATGGCCTGACCCACCAACGTCGATATTTTCTTGTTTTTCTCTTTCTGATAAGGTTTTTTAAATGTTCACAGACAATACGAATGCCAGCACGCACAATTTTCTTTCTTGCAGCCATTTTTACAACCGAGATTTTCTAAACTGAAAATTCAAGCTCTTGAACCATGCAAACAAATTTTACATTCAATTCTATATTTAATGGCATAGATTCAATGATAATGATCAATGAACTCGACCAATGAGAATACGGCTTTACTAATCTTTGGAGCTAATTGAATAGGCCATTTCTCGTCAATAAACACTTTTTAGTGGTTTTTCTTCTTCCAAAATCAAAAAATAAATATTCACTAAAGTTTATTGCAAGATTTAATATTATTAAAACATTTCTAACTTGTGTGCTTAGGGGAGCGGAACCTACAACAATTTTGGTTACTTGCGTAAAAGTACATAATGAGCATAGAAAAGGGGATTTAACCTGCTAGTGTGAATATTAACATATGAGGCGTCAACCAAGTGCGGAAATCGCGCAACAACTTAACGCCAAAAAACACTTTTTATAAATTGCTTGTAACATATTTTATACCTGTTAAAATTTTTGAGGAAACAAATTCAGAGATGTATTTTTCGCTGCATCTGCGACACCCGGTTTAGCACATTCCACAAAATCTTCGACACTGCTGTCAGTATCTATACCTTTCTTACATTTAAACACTTTACAAACACTTTCCGAAATAACCTAATATCAAAAAAAAAACTAACTCGCAGTAAGTTTTGAAATTTTTCCGCGTATCGCTGATTAATTCATTTTATAAAACTACCCCTTAACCTGTTGCCATAAATTCTTATTATCTCTAAAATTTTGGTTGATTCATAGCAGGCAATTTAAATTCTTTTAATACCACAGGGTTCAAAAAAATTAAAATTTTATTTACATTGTTACCTTTAAAAAACAATTTAACTTTTTTTCCAAAATTTACTTATTCTAAAAGAGCAGCGTGCCCACCTTGCTCTTCCAGATAAATTCGATTTTTTTTATAGGATCGAGAACATTATTCGATTTTTCAAGAGAGTTGTGGATTTCCTCAAACTTTAAAGTGATTCACCTTTGCAGCTTCTAGAAATTTCGACATGCGGTTTTAAAATTTGAATTCTTAATATAAGGCCATGAAAAGAAATCGCATGGGGTAAGGTCGCATGATCGAGGTGGCCAGCTTACTGGTATATTTCTGCTAATAATTCGGTCCTCAAAAAATTCTTCCAAGAAATTCAAATTATTTCCAGTCACGTGGATGGGAGTCTTGCTGAAAATAACCTTGTTGAACTTCTTCGTCATCTGATTGCTCTATAAATGGTGTTACAATTTCTTGTAGGTATCGATCCGCATTAAGAGATTATTTATCGCTGCCCAGACTCCAATTTTCTGAGGATGCAGAGACTTTTCTATAAAAAAAGTGGATTATTTGAGGTCCACATTCTCATCTGCTGCGAATTCACGTACCTGTACTCTTCGCGGTGGGTCGTTATGAAGTAACTCTTGTACAGAGCTGAGATGCATGAAGACGTAAGTCCTATTTCAAAATTCTATTGCAAGTGCCTTATGAAACATTTAATTACTGACTTAGATATCAAATTGGGGTTTGAGGCTGCCCTTCTACAACTTGCCTTACTTTTTCAATTTTTTCGTTGGTTCGGACTTTTGGTTGGCTACTGCCCTCTTTCCTATTAACATTACTGGTCTCTCTAAATAAACTTACGCAATTTAATAAAACATGGCGAAATTGGTCGTAGTCCACTAATTCTTCAAGAACTTCATCTTGAAATTTCTCCAGTGCTTTATGTAAGTACTGAATATACCCACTCGCCTTCTACCATTTCTAAAGTAACTTTCTACCTTAAACGATCTTTGTTGGGGGGTATAAACCATAATATTTAAGGTTTTCTTTTAAGAAACTGCAAATATTTCAAATTTTTGACAAGAGTAATTTAATATACTAGTATACCTTTCAGTACCTTTATCACCTTTTTCTAGTTTTAAAGCTTACTGAGAGGTAGCTTTTTTTTTGATCTTGCGTTGTTATTAAAATATTTTCTTTTTAGAATGACAAAATTATCTTGACAAATAATAGCAAATGACGTTTCATAGCCTACCTCTTTTCGATAGTGACATCGCACTAGGTTAGAAAAATATCGCTAAGTTTATAAACGACAAACAAAATCATCTATTTTCGCGCTTTCTTAGTTTTGTGGATATGTACGCCTTTCTAATTGGTTGTGGGAAAATGTGTTCACTACGCATGATATCTTAAACTGATTTGATCAAATAATATCTCATAAACGTAATCTAATAACTTCTTGGGACGATAAAAAACAAGTGTAAAAAAACTAAATTCCGATCACGCAAAATAACGGCTGAAAGTTAGAAAGAATTTGCGTGTCTGACAATGGAATTTATTTTTATAGATGCGTTTCAAATTTTGTACACTACAAAATTTCTGTCATAACTATTAATGAAAAGCTGTTTCCTAGAGCAGGCGTTGTCAAACAAATTTTATATACTAGGTTCGTTTAGGTAACGATATGATATTTAGATAAGTATTTGATGAACGACGACGCGTCGTCGTTAGTCCGATACTTATAGTAGCATAACCACTATTCTCACTTTTTACAGAAAAAATCTTCATAACATCAAGAGGATGCGACTGGTCCAGCAACACATGTGGTAACATTAGAGCAACTCTTCGATTGTATTATCCTGATTTATCTAACTTTAACTGTTACTCTTGTTCCAAAAACTATTGCAATGGTGTTTCTGGAAATAACAGTTATATGTAACTGATGCAAAAAATGAATAGGTTAAAGGCTGTATAAACTATAGGGTTTAGGTTTTATTTCAATCTTAGACATATTTAGTTATGTAAGGCATAATAAAAATAAAATGATTTAAAAAGCATTAAAAATCTTTAATATTTTGCAATATATATAACGTACATTAATTAACACGCTTTAAGAACAGTACTACGCGCAACAATACTATCTTCTTGTTCTTTAACATTTTTTTTTGCTCAGTAATTTCCTATAAAGAGCCAATGACTTTTTAGTACAGATATAAAAGACATAATTCATGAAGAAATCAAAATATTCTTGTGTAGATTTTCTTTAAAATAATCGCGCGCTGCAAAAACTTACAGAAACACAGTGGAAAAAAATCAAAATATTCATTAGCAAATTAGAACATAATATGAGCAAGGCCGTCTAGTAACAGGGTCAGCAGTGTATTTAAACTCAGAATTTATACTTTTGTATCTATACTTATAATTCATTAAGTTCAAGCGAATATCTTTAATTCAGATTTTATTTAAACATCTACCATACGGATATTCAAAACGAGAACATCACTTGACAAATCGTCGGTGAAGCACTAATACCTCGTAAGCCCTAAAATGAAAATGAAATAATGCTGACTATGGGTTAAGAGGTATTGCCTGAAAACATATGGGCATTTCCAATACAAGGCATTAGAAATCCTAAATATTCAGCGAAGTAATTTTTTTTTGGTCTAAAATATGTTAGCGAAGTTGTAGAATTTTGATTTTGATTTTTTGTGGGTTGTGAGGTACTTCACTGACGAAATACTAGGCGAAACTGAAATATTATTTTTCCCGACCTAGGTTTAGCATAAGGTTAACGTCTTCCCCTCCTTTTTCAATCGAGCTAGAGTAACTAGATGTCGTGGTCAATTTTATATAAGGATCTGTTCGTCTCTTCTGCTTTGAATTTTAACATAAATGGGATTAAAGCTACATGACTTCAGAAAATTTTAAACACAAACATGAAGCCTGGTTAAAAAATAATATAACTTTGTCAGACAATGCTCTGCCTCATATGCTGTAATCTGATCCTAGTTCGCGTAACATTTCGCCTAAATCCTTCAGTAAACTTTCATTTTGTAACTAAACAACGAAAAGTTGCAGATCTCCTTTCTAAGAGAAGTTTGGAAGAGCTGACTTTTGCGGCCCAATAGTTTGCTTCATTTCCCCCAAAAACCAGTTAAAGAGAAGTCACTGGATCCTATTTCTGCCCTTTATATAGGTTGAGGTTTAAATTTCAGAAAGTCAAACACAGTAAGGACAACAGTAAACAGTTTATGTACAAAACAAATATATTTAGAGAATTACTCGCAACGCTACATGCTGACTGCTTTGCCTTTACTACTAATTCATGGTTCAGAAGTAATTCCCTCACTGATGAATGATACCTGTTGATGCCACACACAAAGATGTTCGATCTGCAATATAATACTTGAAAAACTTCTTCTTGACCTACTAAGAAATATCTTATTACAATTCTTCTTACATCCGATCCCAACTGTAGGTACTAAGAAAAAATAGACAGCGCAAGCGAAAACGTCATCGGACAGGACATTCCAAGTTTACGTTTTTTTTAGCTAGAACATATTGTTTCGCTTTTATGCAAAAGTTACTGAATTAGAAAAGATAAAGAAAAAATCTTTGTTTGTACTGGAATAACTATATCTGTTTTTACACAATGCTTTAAACAGTAATTGCTTATTAGAGAAAAATTCTGTATAAATATCTAAGAAAATTCAAACGAATAATACAAATTGAAGTTATTAAAGTAACACGAAAAATTAAATCTTTTAAGATAAAATACTAAGGAAAAATTAATATAAAATGATTTAAAAATTTATTAATACCAGCCTTACATCAACATCTTGTTGATAATATATTATTTCGGCATTTTTGGACCTCATCGGTCCAGGAGTACGAGGCACTTTATTTAAAAATTTGATCTTTGTATTATAACAGAGAAACACAATTTAGAGAAATACAATGTCAAAACAACTTATAAAGATTATATTATTATTATATTTGTAGGAAAAACACCTTAAACATTTCTTAAAAAATTCTGGCATTATTGATTTGTTATATTTTTAAATATGCCTATTTAATTCAGTAATTTTTGCGTAAAAACCAAACAAAATGTTCTAGCAAGGAGATTCTATATCTGGACACCCTAGAAATTAACGAGTGGAAAAAATGGGACTATGGACTTCTATTGCTGGACAGTGAAGGGATGCATATAAGATTGGCTTCTATAAAAACTAAACATATAAGCGTTACAACCAACACAGTTATTTAAAAAAATTCTCTGTTTAATGTATAAAATTGTATTTATTGTGGCTGGAACAAGCATTTCATTCTTTAGTTTTTATTCGTCCCAAAATTGTTAATTATTTATATTGTGTTAAAGCCTATTTTAATTTACTTTTTTTCCTATATCGTGTTTTCTTTGCCTTGCAACTGACTTTTGTATAGGCATGATGTAATGACAAAACAAAATTTGCGGTTCCGAGAGTTTTTTAAACAAGACTTTTCGCGTCTCCGTCCTTTCCGCCGCCGCGCGCCGTGCATGTTTTCGAATATATTTTTAATTAGTCTTTCCAGTAAACGAAGGAATAAAAATCCAGGAAAATTGTATTTACTAATGTTCCAGGAAAAAATAAATACCACATAATAATGATGTAGCTAAAATAATGTTTTTCAATGCCCTAATACCAAGGACGGATTTGGGTAAAAACTATAAAAGAATGCATATAATGGGGAATCCAGTCTAAATCAATATTCCATTAATCTCATAGCACTAGCCAATGATTATGATATATCGGAAACGTACACAATAGTCCCAAGAGGGGCACTAATACACAATTTATTAAAGAAAACACGTGACTATGATCTAGTGGGGTGGGTCTATAGAAGTGACTCAAATTTTCATTAGATTCAGCGATGAAATATTTTTTCCATTTTGTTACGTAATGTAACTCACCCATCGGAGCTGGAATATAACAAATGAGGTAGCACAAATTTGGTAATAAATAGGAGGCTAAACAATAGCTCAGTGAGTGGCAAGTATAAGTGGACATGGACAATAGAAAGTACAGTTTTCGCATGATGTTAATAGAGTTTAAATCAAACATGTTGAAAACATTGTTAAAAGTCTGATATGAAAAAGTTGATTGTTGCTTCATTATAACGACAGTAAAGTTTGATTGTACAACGAAAAAAACTTTTTCTTATACCAAATAAACTGCTTAATTAATTTTTTATTAGTTGTAGCAATACAAGCTGTTTTCTCTCAAGTGTAACAGAGTGTAGGTTAAATATTTTCAGGATAAAATAATGTTGGTTTAATTAAATTACCTACTTGGCGAATATTTGCTTACTATAAATGAAATTAAAACTTTCTTAATTTACTTTGTTGTTTTTTTAGGGCCTTATTAGTTGAATACAAAATACTGTATGCAAAATAACATAATTAACTTTAGCTTTCTATGCTATCTTAATAGTTTACAGTTTTCAGAACAGGGTGTCCCGTAACTAATGGACCATAGAGCAAATGGAGATACTAGACATCAAACTAGACCGATTAAGTCACATAAGTTTTTTCGAAATGATACTCGTTATACAGATACAGGGTGTTGAAAGTGAAAATTTATTTTGGAAAATAAGCCATAATTTGAAAACGGTTCAATGTGTCGAATTAAAAGTTGGCATTATTATGTTATCATGGGTAAGAAATGAGAACTTCTGAACCTTTTTAAGTTTCACAATAGAGGGCGCTAGTTACACACACTGGGCTTAATAAACCTATGCTTTTTTTCTTACCTGTAATATTAGGTACGTTTCAATCCAAGTTTCTTAAAGACGGGTTATTTTTTAAGCTAAAAAGACGTACTTGTTCGATCTGGATATCTCTAACCGTTTTTGAGATATTTCCGTCTAAACATCACAATTGATTAAAAACAATCAAGAAAATTTCCCAAAAGTGAGACGTTACTTAGTTAAAAGTTTAATAAAATGTACTGAGGTAAACGGTGGTCACATTCAACATCTACTGAAGTAAGCATGCTTGTTTCAACAGTATTGTTTCAACAGTATTGTTTCAACAGTATTGTTTCAACAGTATTGTTTCAACAGTATTGTTTCCAATTTATTTCATTGTGTTAAAATATGAATTTAATTAGTGTAAACGAAAATATATCGGAAACGGTTAGCGACATCAAGATCGAGCAAGTATACCTTTTAAGCTTAGAAATGCTCCATTCTTGAGAAACTTGGACTGAAGCGTACCTTATGTTACGGGTAAGAAAAAAAAATCATAGGTTTATTAAACCCAGCGTATGTAACTAGCGCCCTCTACTGTGAAACATAAAAATGTTTACAAGTTATTATTTGTCACCCATGAAAACATAATAATGCCAACTTTCAATTCGATACATTGAACCGATTTCAACTTATGGCTTGTATTCCAAAACAAACTTTCACTTTCAACACCCTGTATCTCTATAAAGAGTGCCATTTCAAAAAAACTTATATGACTTAATCGGTGTAGTTTAATGTCTATTATCTCCAGTTGCTCTATAGCCCATTAGTTATGGGACATCCTGTATAAACAACGCCCTCGCCCTTTCGATCTTCTAAATACCTGAGAAATAACCATAGTATAGCAAATTTTTATTGGCATCAAATGCTAAGAAATTATATACATATATTACACCAGATCATATTACTGTCTCCAATAATACAAGAATATCCTTATTGTGCTATTTAGAAATCATTTTACTTAAATATTTGAAATATGCACCTGAACATGCCTATAAGAAGACATAGTGTCTAACTCAAATGTTTTCTTTATTTTGTGACTAAACATAGGAAATTGCTGTTTATTTTTTTGCATTCTTTTAAAATAGCCAACATGAAATTACATATTTTTAATGAGTCATGAAACAAATAGAAAAACAATTATTTAGTGTATATGACACAGCGTCTTAGAATTACCAATACTTTTTAATTTGTATATTTTTAAAGTTGCTGCAGTTGACTAGTTTCCTACTAGATCCCAAATAACGTCGTGTTGTTTTTTTTTATTGTACATCATTGATATTTGACACAATTTATCAATCATTTCTTATAGCGTCCATTTTCAAGTAATACGTGCTAGAAGTTTTAAGTAAAATGTCCTAAAAA
Source organism: Philopedon plagiatum (assembly GCA_963971165.1). NCBI lineage: Eukaryota > Metazoa > Arthropoda > Insecta > Coleoptera > Curculionidae > Philopedon > Philopedon plagiatum. The sequence goes on along the minus strand of OZ020192.1, from coordinate 80,485,512 downwards.
TTTTCACCACGAGGATTGCAAACTTTTTCCTTTCAGCATTTTTTGTAAAAGTACTACATTTGAGAGATAAGTATTAACCAAAGTTTGCATAAACTGTGTTTAAATTGGATGTTTTAATCAGCAGATTTTATTTACTGGTAGCATACAGTACCGTGTTAAATTGTCCCAGAGCTAACGGCTCAAAAGTGTAAGGCGCCCTCAACCTCAAATACAGATAGGCCTACCAAAAGCACTATGTTTAGGGAGAGAGTGGAGTAAAAGCAGAAAGTCGATATTTTTTTCAAATGCGCCTCCTGAAATTAAGTTGTCGACATTTTTGAGCAAATTCCGCCTGATCTAAACTGTTGACGTCGAGCGTCCCCCATTTCAAAAGCGTCCTAGGGATCGATCGAACCCCACTGAGCCCCACTGTTAACACGGTCATGGCAGCATAAATTCCTAATTGATAGTTTCCAAACGTATATTTATGTTTTTTGATTTAAAAATAAATTTTGTTTCTTGTATTGTGTCGATAATTATCTAAATTTTAGAATAAAAAAACGAAAGAATTGTTAATAAAAAATTATTAAATATTTTACTGACAATGACGACAATTCGGACAAATGCGTTATTAGCACAACGCTATGCAGGGTTGCACAGATGTGTTTGGGTTTCCTCAGAATTTATTTTTCTGTTTTATTTTGTATCAAAATAGGAAAGAAAAGAATCGCGAACAAACTTGAACAAACCTAAGCAAACCCGCAGAGCGTGCATATTAGGTATAAAGTGCATAGTAGTTATAAAGATTTTTTCTCTAATAGAAATTAATGTTTAAAGTATTGTCTAACAACAGATATATTTCTCTTTCCTAATGTTATTTTTTTGTAATTTTTGTGTCAAGACCAAATAATATGTTCTAACTATGGAAATTTACGATGGCAACATTATCTAGTCTTTGTAGTTTAATTATGTTGGCAACATTTAAATGGCAAATATTTGACAATAATAATTATATTATATTCTCACCCTTTGTCACATCTGAAATTTTCTCCATCGTTATTTGTAATATTATTAAAAATATTGTTGCGGGCCAGATAATAAAACGAATTTGACTGAATCAACTGAAATGTCAAATATCAACGTTATAACAGTGATATCAAACAAAAATAATATTTTTTTACGGAAAAAAATAAACTATACTAGTTTCAATAATAAGAATTGGCATGTACGTTTGGTAAAAGTGGCGCCAGTGGCTCAGTTCTGGGATGGCGATATGGCAGTGCAACTTCCGAAAATGCAGAGAAAAAATAGCCATTCAACTCTTTAGTATTAAAAGGTGGGAAGCGGGATCCGCAGCTCTCGTTGATATATTTTTTTGGTCGGTAATTAAGGTGTCTTGAACACTATTTTCTTTGACAGCATTCACAATTTATCCCGACTTTAGCAAATATAACTGAAATTCATGGTTTCATATCAATAGTGAAAAGTACACTTACAAACGTTTTGGGTAAATACACTTGTTTTAGATTTTTTTAAGGTATAATGTCTTTCCATAAAAATATACAATGCCACGTTATATACATCATCCCATTGTTTATTTATGTCTGGCACTAACTTTTTAATATTTGCTGGCAAAGATAGCAGATGGTCCAGGCAAAATGAACGTTTTAAAATAATAGCGGACATAATACAAGCCGAAATTCATTATAAAAGCAAAAGTTATGCCCCGAATAAAGGGCGACAGAGGGTACGTTTAGGTTGAGTTTTGTATAGGTATGAAATGGTTTTTTGTTTCTCTATTTTATCGATTTAAATATTTTCTAAAACAATAGCTGTAGATATGTAATTAAATATTTTTGAATATAGATGTAACAATTATTAAAGTACTATTTGGATTATCACATTTTATAATGTGTAGTTTATTTCGACTCTCCACATCATATAATCAGTAAACGTAACTTTTAGAAAAGACTCTTGTTATACTAATACTTAGTGAATGTAAAATGGTATTAAAAATATACTTTTAAAATTTTTTTGTTTTATTTAATTCTTCAATTCAATAGCAAAAAAAGTACAGTCACTAAACATGTCACAATAAAAGCAAGACCTAAATTTAAATATTATACAACCAATGTTATCAGAATGTCTACTCCATTAAAATGTACGTAAAAGTAGAGGAACGTAGCCTATTACCGCATAGTTCCCTAATACTGCATAGTGCAATATTTCTTACAAGAAGCTTCGCCATCCATCCGTTCTATGACAGTCAATAGTTTCCTACAACTAAATAATATCTGCAAAGCAGGGGAGTATGTCAATTCTGATAGGAACTCTTTTTGTGATAGTTAATGTCAACAAACCGTTCAGTTGTCTAAAAGTTCACAGTTTAGAACCAAAAGGTAAGTTCTAGAAATAATGCTGTAAACACTATTAGATTTAGGAGATAGTATGCTTTTATCTTATGTATAAAGTTTTAGATCTAAAGTATTTTTTGTTACGAAAATGTTGGTCAACTTTAATGAGATCAGGTGTCCTAATATCGCACTATTAGTTGACCTAATATCGATATATTCGATATTAGGAAATTTACTATTTCTAATTTGTAATAAAAGTATTTCTTTTAGATGTCCCAAATCAAGAAAAGAAAAATATGGGATGCAAAGTTAATGAAGGCCGCTGTTGGGTATGGTCTTGATATGGGAAAAAGATTCTACGGACTCACCGCACCTGACAGGAGAAGGCTGGCATTTCAGCTGGCGATAAAAATGGCTTGCAATATCCCTTTTCCGATATAAAGGCAACTGCTAATAAAAAGTGGCTCAAAGGTTTCCTGAATTAGTAAAAACAAAAACTTTATTTGTGAATTATGCTTCGATAAATGAGTAATCATAATTCTTATTTTTGTTACCTCGAATATGTTTACTTGTATTTCTTAAGTCAATATTAACTCGTGTTTGTTATATTTACTCAAATATTGCCCCAACGTTTTTTAATGTGTTCCAAATATCGGATAGTGCGATATTTAGAACCACCTCACTATCCGGTATTTGGACACCTTTTCAATAATGACAGATTTTGCATTATTTTATTTTTCTACAATTATCTGGAAATTTTTAAGTGTGGGCTATCCTCGATTTCTTCTATATTAAATCTTAAAAACATATAAGTAATGTAGAATATCGCCTGTACTATCTTTCCTACCTGGTGTTTTTAAATTAAATAAAGAGAAAACACAACGTTTTGTTTTAAATTAATTTGGTTTATCCAAATGTTGCAAATCCTGGTTGTTTAGAATTGCGGCAAGTCAATAGTGTGTGGTCTAAAAACCATTCAAACACGACAATTGTCGCTGAAATTATGTGGATCTTTTGCATTATAACGGTCAAACGGAACGGCAGCCGTTTGCTGAATGACGGACACAAGTCCCCTGCAATAGGCAAATACATGGAAATTACATTAACAATCACATTATTGTTTGCCCTTCTGATTGTGCACTGATTTTGTTTGAACGTAGAATTCGTCCATTTTCGGACCGTTTTCATCAAGCGGATATGCGAAAATTGCTATTCTATATTTAATTTGTCTAACTATGTTTAGTTTTGTTATAAAAACTAGTGCAGACATGGCGCTTTTGTCCAAAAATTTCATGACTTTAAATAAGATTTTACTTTCTCAATAATTTGTATTAAATAATTAGGTACATTCCGGCAGGTAGGTAAACAATAGCCACATTTGGTTAACCCTTAAATACCCACACTATTATAATCAACTTAAATACCCATGTACTCATTGATTTTAACAAGTTTTAGTGTCAATGATCGAAGCAGGATGCGTGTTTAGTTTGCTAGTCGTCTTCATTCTTATATGAAACAAAAAAAAATAACAAAACGATAATTTCTATCAGGTTTTAAAATTAATTTATAGGTTACAGTCATACTGCAACATAAACTAAATTGAAAAACTTAAATTAAAATGGATACTTGTAAGTTTATTAGGCTGACAAGCAATTGGTACAAAACGCTCCCTTTCTTTCGATTGGTTGGATTTTTATCATTACAGGCTTCAAAATACCTAGCAGCTTCTTCTTCTTGATTTGTATAAAGACATTAATCTTTACTTCTGCTGTTAAAACAGGTTAAAAATTTCAAAAATGGTGTTATAATTTGCACCATATGGTATAATACCAGGACGAGCATTTACAAAATTTCTTTCAAGTTTTCTGGACATAGTAAAAGTTGACTTTACCACTCCAAAACAGATATTGCAATGTAAGTAGGACGTCGAATTTGATTAGTATCCTCAATTTCAGTAGGTTCCACATCCGATTCTTCCTCGCTTTGAATTTCAAGATTGTCTTCCGCTTCCGAAACATTCTCCATGATAAAACTTATCGTGTCCTTCATTATCTGAAGCTTCATTATTTTCATCCTTTGAATCTAAATCCAACTTCTCGGCGATTTCTTTGAGTCATTTTTGAATTAACGGCTTATTTCGGTTGAATTGATCCACTTTTGAGAAAAAGTACAAACAAAAAACACCATTATCAAAACAAATATTTTGTAGCGTCAATGCCTAACAGGGGTTTGGGAAGGACCGCATTTACCTTATCAATCATTAATTTGACAAAACGGCTCCGAAATCTCACAGCACATGGAAGTTTTATTAACCCGATATTAACCGACAAATACCTAACGGCGGTGGTGCCAGTATGTATAAAAAAGAAAGATATTTGCAATATTGTACCGCTGGAGTCGTTAAAGGACCCCGCTCGGGCATTTAAGGGTTAAACTCTTACCGTAATTATTAAGTGAAGTAGTAAGTTGATTATACCAAAGAAAAAGGTTTACTTCTAAGTTAATAAAATATTGTATTAAGGAATAGCGGTGGAAAGAATCATAATAATTTAGTTATTGGATTATTATATAGGCCATGTTTAATTTTCATAATGGAATTGTAATTCGAGTCATATTACCTATGTATACCCGGCTCTCACTTATAATTCATATTAGGTTAGATCAGGTTGTGGCAACTCCGTTTACGATAACTAATGTTCCTTCGTCTTTTAAAACATTCAAATTCAAAAAGTTAAAATACCGCAACATAAAAAAATCCAGAGAACAGTTGTTCAAACCAAGAGTAAAATTTTGTTCAACTAGGCCGACCCAAAGTTTTTGGAGGAAGAAGAGTATCTATACAAAAAATTTTAGTTTAAAATTAGCTCCCCCCCCCCCCCTATCCCCCCCCCCCCCCAATCAAACAAAAAAATTCTAACACTTAAGCATGTACTTTCTTTATTTGTCTATTTTTAATCATATCATTTAATCAGATTTGGCTTTTATTTAGAGGTTTATTTATATCCTCCCTAATTTTAAAGCGAAATTCCTCACAACTTAAATTAATAATAAACTTTACCTTCATAACCTCTTCCAGTGTTGAAACGGTCATTGGACTTTTTTCATCCGTCAAATAATTTTAAATTTCGCCATCGAGTCTTTCACAGTCTATGTTAGTACCAGGTAACATAAAAATTCTCAATAAGATTTTTTGATACCAGGAAAAGTTGTTTTAAATGCATCATTGTATTTACACTCATTTCTGACAAAAAAAAAACTCTACAAAATAACTTTAAAAACGAAAAGCGTGACAAATGACAAAGTTTTTTTTACAACCACGAGCTCCCAACGACGCACAACGAGGCTCTGGCTTGTAGTAAAATCTCTTTAAAATACACTTCTTTTGAAAACATTTTAGGTTAAAATATTTAGCACTAACAAACACTGAAATGAAAAATTCTATATCAATGGTAACAACACAGTATATGCATTAATGAAAAACAGAGCACTCAACTAATAATTAAAATTCACAAACGTTGAACACAAATATTCCACGCTATTTTATTATCACTATCCGCCCTACTAAAAACGAAAACTAATGTTTTTCTTACTTTTCTAGTAAAATCTAGGCAACAAAAGATAGGCAACCCAAAAAAACTACAAATAGTAATAATTGCTTCACGAGTAATCTGGCGCATCCACCGATTTATAAAATGTCTGGTTTTTGTTTATTTCAAAGGACTCTACTACAACGGCAACAACACAAACAGGAGTTATATTTTAAATTTTTGCGCCAAAACAGCGCCAGCTACTACCTCAAGACACTAAGACTAAGGAAGAGATACATACTGCCCCATGGGAACGCATAATGGACAAACTAAAAAACAGAGACATACCTGTGTACATAGTCAATTTAATCGACAGTTATCTTAGCCACAGAAGTGTGAAAGTAGAAAAAGAACAATTAAACATCACAAGCGGGGTTCCGCAGGGGTCATTGTTGGAACACTGTGGAACCTTCTGTACGTTGACATCTTGAGACTATAACTAACAGAAGGGGAGTCCACAGTGGCTTTTGCCGATGATCTAGCGGTAATCGTAGGAGCAAACCATACAGAAGAGGTAGTATTTAGAGCAAATGAATCGATACGACAAATTGAATACTGGAGTGAAAAGCATGGACTAAAACTGGCTGCCCATAAAATGGAAATGGTCATAATGAAAGGTCCTAGAAAAAGGGACAACGTAAAAATCAAAATATCTGGAATGGAAATCAAAATAAACAAAAAGTTAAAGTAACTGGGAGTAATGCTGGACGAAAAAATGAGCCTCGAATCACATATTAAATATGCGATAGAGAAGGCAGGGAAAAGAATGTCAGCACTGACTCGACTTATGCCCAACGTTGATGGACCAAGCAGTGTTAAAAGAATAGCACTGTACGGAGTCGTGCAGTCCGTCCTTCTTTACGGAGCCCCGGTATGGAAGGAGGTGATGAGGAGGGAAAATACAAGGATATGATGGAGGCCGTGAAGAGAAAAGCACTTCTAAGAGTAACTAGTGGTTACAGGACAATATCCACTGTAGCAATCAAGGTAATAGCAAGAGTGACCCCAGTTTCATTACTTATGGAAGAACGAGATAGGCTACACAAAAGAAGAGATAGTAATTTAGAAAGTGTAAGAAAAGAAGAAAGGGAGAGAACACTGGTTAAGCGGCAGGATGAATGGAACGGAAGAAAAAGTAAGGGACTATGGACTAAAAAACTTATAAGAGACCTCAAAGGCTGGGTCACATGCCAGCACAGAAGAACAAACTATTTTGTGACACAGTTTCTGTCTGGACACGGCAGATTTGGAAGCTAAAAGTTCAAAATGAAAATGACAACAAATAACGTCTGTATAATATACTGTGACTAATATGGACGGGTTGCATATTTACAGGTGCTAGCATGTGTTGACACCAGGGTGTTGAAGTCAGCGAGGGTTTGGAAAAACAGTACATTTACAAATGCTAGCAGATTTGGACACCAGAGGCGATCATAGTGTTGGAACCAGCTTTAGATAACCTGAGCAGTAGATAACCTTTTTCCATGATTGTGCCTGTACGGAAAATAACAATAAAACGTTGTTGGAATATTGAAAAAATATATTTATTAAAGCAAACGAACAAAATAAAAATAAAATATTAGGTTAATGAGCAGATCCATGCCCTTCAGCATTAGGCTGGTTGTGTGAGATGTTAAGATGAATAAGAAATAAAAGCTAACACAGATCGGCCCTACAAGGTGCAGAAATTAAAATTGCATAAGAGTCGTGAAATACGCTCTCGGACAGGTTTGCTCAGTTTTAGGTTTCATCAAGAAGAAGCAATATGATCAAAAAGATGCTGCCACAGTTTTAGTTCTTCAGTCTGTTAGAGAACTCCTGTGATGTCCCTAAGAAGTGCTAAATATCTTCTAGAAGCTGTGAAAAAATCATTATTCAGATGATCTTAAAAGAAAATAAATTATTTCTGTTCAAACCCTACTTTAGCCAAACATAGGAAGAGGGAGATGCAGCGAAAAGACTAGATTTTTGTTTATGGGGGGCGATCAAATTTTAAGTGGAAATGTTAATAGAACCCCAGCATGTCAGGTGCTGGGTACTGGTCTCAAGAAAGTCTCGAATTTAGAGCCCCCCGAGCATAACAATTTATATTTTTTTAACAATGTAGAGAAACAAAAAAGGTGTATTGGCAACGGGTTAGGGCTCTGTTACTATTTAATTATTTTTTGTGAAATTTTGGCATTAAAGCTGTTCTTAGAAATAATATAATTTCTTCTTGTGGCCATAGAGTTGTAAAATACGTTCTCGGACAGGTTGTAGCATTTCGCTACAACGTTATGTAAATTTAATTATTAATTAGCATAGTAATTTAAAATATTTAATTTTAAGTTCATACATGGGTACTATAAAGTTATCTAGCGCATTCGCCAGAAATATATATAAGCTAGTACCACCGTTCTGAAATGATTTATATGACGTCAAAATATCGTGAAAAATCAATGTAATGGAGTTTGCGTATCTGTTCTTTGGTAGAAATTTGGTCGCTTAGGTAAATAGGTATATACAATGTAGTTTTGAATGCTATCCTTTTTTAACATGGAATAAATCAACATGGAGGTACCATTCCGAGTATTCTGATCGGGATCTTCAAAAGGGCTTTTTTCCTGTTGCTAAGAGGGACACTTCCTGCAAGTCCGTGTGTGGAGTGTGGTGTTTTACACACGTGAACCATCCCTTAACCCAAATTGGGCCTTTGTCCCTTAAGTTTTTTTATTATAGAATGGTTCTTTCTTATCTTAAGAGTTTCTATTACCTAATTAACAGTTTTTTTTGGACACTGTGCTGATGCTGAATGGTGAAGACTGTATATTAGTCGTATTCCTCCATGCCTTCATTCTTCAGTCAGGTATGTTAATTATAATCCAATTTTTTCATGATCATCTTTTGAAAATTCGTTTCTTATTTCAGTTCATTCATTAGAATATGCCTTTATCTACCTTCAAGTTCCTGTATTTTCGCCAGGAAATGCCTATTTTGATTCGAAAACTCTCAAATATATTTTGAGGTAAGATTCCTTCACCAACGTATAATATGCCATTACTTATTGCTTTTTTATTGTCATTCTAGAGTTTTTTTGTTGGGGTACATACTGGTGTACAATAATACTCAAGTACGTTTTTCCTACTATCTACCTATGTTTCCTGGCTGAATAATACGTGTTTCATGGTTAGTTCATGAGAAATTCCGGACAACCATTTATGGACCATTTTCCTGCCAAAGAAATATGCTGATAGCAAAGGCCAGTATATTCCATGCATTTGCATAAATTAACATCAGTCTAATATAATCTGCAATGCGTTAAATATTTATTTTTATACTTTTTATGCGTATTAATACCTAATTTAAAATTATATTAATTTCATAACTTTCTCTTATGTAAAACTTTTCTGATTTATTAGTGTTATTTTTTTTGTGAGTGTCAATTTCATTGATCAATCAACCATTCGAATGCGTAATTAAGTTGGGGTGGGGGGTATTTAAAAATTGAAATTCTGTAATCAGAAATGTTATTTTCTTAATTAATGATAAATAACTTATTTTTATTTTCAATTAAATAAGTATTAATATACTTATTAAATTTAGTTAATGGTAATCCGTTTTTTATTTTAACATCTTCTTTTCTAAGAATTCATCTCCCAGTCTGGGAGTTCTTCTTCACTTAAAGCAAATTATACAGACTGGGTGGCGCCTTGTTAGAAAAGTGAACCACACTACTAACTCATAACCTAGTGCTCACCGATGAACAGCTGCCGTCGCTGGAAGTTTCAAGAATATTATATATTATATATTACTATATAATATATTTTATTTTTTTGTGAAAATAACGTGACAAGGTTTGTCCAGTTTTAGGTTTCATCAGTATATTTTTTAAATTTTTTATCTTTGCCGAGTTTTTTTACTGCGACTGCGCGATTCGTATAGGTATAAAATTTTGGCAGCACCGCATACACCTGACATTTTATTAAAAAAGATACTGATGAAACCTAAAACTGAGCAAACCTGTCCGAGAGCGTATTTCACGACTATTATGCAATTTTAATTTCTGCACCTTGTAGGGCAGATCTGGGTTAGCTTTTATTTCTTATTCATCTTAACATCTCACAAAATCAGCCTAATGCTGAAGGGCATGAATCTGCTCATTAACCTAATATTTTATTTTTATTTTGTTCGTTTGCTTTAATAAATATTTTTTTTTCAATATTCCAACAACGTTTTATTGTTATTTTCCGTACAGGCACAATCATGGAAAATGGTTACCTACTGCTCAGGTTATCTAAAACTGGTTTCAACCCTATGATCGCCTCTGGTGTCCAAATCTGCTAGCATTTGTAAATGTACTGTTTTTCCAAACCCTCGCTGATTTCAACACCCTGGTGTCAACACATGCTAGCATCTGTTAATATGCGGACGGGTTTAGTGTGTTTTTGAAAATTTTTAAAATGTTCGATTTAAGTAAAAAAAAAGTATTGGGTAATGTCTGTAGACTACCCCCATTCCAATATATGCAGTGAATTCCATAACACTCTATATATACATAAATATATATATATATATATATATATATATATATATATATATATATATATATATATATATATATATATATATGTACAGTGTGTCTAAGTAAGTTAGCGGCATATGGGAAACTTTTTTATTATTAAATTTACGAAAAGAAGTTATTCTTTATAAAAAGTTCTGCATAGTCCAAAACCTAAAATGCAACCACCAGATATCAAATTTTATCAGTCGTATACGAGGTTTGTCAAAAATGTGATTTTTGCTCAAGAGTAAAGTACCTTTATTTTCGACAATATCGAAAATTATTATAAAGAAAAGATGTTTAGAATTAAAAATACCTTTGAAATATTCAACATTGTTTATTTACATTAAAAAACTATTTTTTTTTCGACATTTTCTCTGCAATAACGTTGAAAATTTGAGTTTGCATATTAATGCATAATTAATCTAGGATGCACTAGCATTTTTTAAAAGTGATATTTGAAGTAGGATTTGAGAAGTGTCAAAATATCGAGAATTCGAAAAACTGTCAACAATCGCATTTTAAAAGTGGCACGGTATAAACACTTTTTTTAGGCAATCTAACAGTGTTTTTCATAGTTTTTAGAGATCCGTATTGTACAGTTTTATGTTTGACAGACGTATTTGTTTATGAAAAGGTAGAAATAATAATAATAATAATAATAAACCACTTTATTATTTACCAAACATAGATTTAAATACTAACATATACTATAATTATAATATCTGTGGTAATAAATGGCCTATAAAATGCAGACAACTGGTATACACAGATACCAGATACTGGTGAGGCCACGCATTAATTACTAACTTTTAAATGCCACCAACATTAAGTCTGGAAGAGAAAATTGAGATTGTGCTAATAGTGGGTGATAAGCATAAAACATTTCGAGAAGCTGCAGACATTTTTAATTTCCGACATCCAGATAAAAATATTCACAGTGAAACTGTAAGAAAAATATTTAATACATTTAAGACTTGTGGAGATGTACATAATAAATTTAGCAAAAAACGCCAAAACATGGTAGGAAATAATGACATTGCGTTGCAAGTAATGCTCTTTGCAACTGAACATCCTAAATATTCTTTGCGAAACAGGGCATCTTCATTGACAAATGATATAAAAAAGGATACAATTTCAAAGATTCTAAGAAAACACAAATATCACCCTTACTAACCTCAAAAATTCATACTAAAGACCAGGAGATAATCATAGACGATTTGAATTCTGTTGTGACATACAGGGAATCTTCGAACATAACCCATTTATGTCAAGATGTATTATTTCTGCGGACGAAGCAACATTCTCATCAAATGGGACAGTTTCCTGCCAAAACTGCCGTTGGTGGAGTGATACGAATCCACATTTTACGTTGTTACGTTGAAAACTCGGGACCAGTATCGGTTCAAAACAAACGTGTGGTGCGGAATTTATAAAAATCAAATAACTGGACCTTTTTTTTCCGAGAACCCTTGAAGGCGGATCGTTATTTGTGCTTTTCAAACAATTAAATAGGTCATTTTCTGGACAACCTTCCCCTACTTGAACGTCAGTAGATATGGTTCCAGCAAGATGGTGCCCCATGTCACAGCACATTAGATGTACGTCAATTCATTGAAAATATTTTCACTGGAGTTTTTCATCGGTTTTCGGAAATTCCTTGGCTTCCTCGGTCTCCAGATTTAACCCCACATGATTCTAAACATCATTTCTTTATAATAATTTTCCATATTGTCGAAAATAAAGGTACTTTACGCTTGAGCAAAAATCACATTTTTTGACAAACCTCGTATACGACTGATAAAATTTGATATCTGATGGTTTCATTTTAGGTTTTGGACCATGCAGAACTTTTTATAAAGAATAACTTTTTTTCGTAAAATTAATAATAAAAAAGTTTCCCATATGCCGCCAACTTACGTAGACACACTGTATATATATATACATAGATATATCTAGCGAGCAAGATGACGCTTTCCACGTAAAAATCGCGGTAAGATTGGCCTCCGCGGCACATTGGCCTCCGGTAGACGGAGGCCAATTTGACATTGACCTGAAAACTCATAATTGCCTATAAAATATTACAAGTAACAAGAAAATGGTGGAATTGGCCGGAGTCCAATTTAGGCCAAATCTGTATAAACCTATACATCGTAGTCCGGTGTGTCTACCGTTTGGTGGCTCTGTCGTCGGTCACCAATATACATAAGCAATCTAGATAGCGGCTAACTTGGCCTCCAAGAATCGTGGCAACATTGCCGATAAATTGAAGACAAATGTGCTATTCTTGTTATTTCCACTTTCGGGAGATCCTATAAAGATGATGGTGCTTTGACTAATCAGAGTTACGTTAGTTATAGGAGGTTTTATATAAATTTTATTCGGCACTATACTTTGCCTTCTACTTATAATACAAATTTTAAAGTATCTATATGATTTAAAATAATCATAGGGATAAATTTAAAATAATTATGATTTAAAATAATCATAGGGATAAATTCATTTAAAATAGAGATTGGTAAATTTTCTAACAATTGCTTTCTATTTATTTACGTGAAAATAAAATGCAAAGAATAATTTTATGAAATAAAACTATGCTCAATTAAGATAATAATTAATTGTTATTTGGAGGCATATTATACACAGAGTCTGCCGAAAAACATGTTATAAATAAAAATTTTGTTTGTTCCTATAATTTGTCAAATATTTTTTTGCAGGGAGTAAGATCTGTTTTTAAGAATAGTTTTTTTGTTTAATTTGCACTTTAAATAGTATATTAATAAAAATTATTATTGTATTTTTTTTGTAAACTTCAATTTTAATATTTTGCCTGTCCCCGATGCAAATAAGCGTAATCTCTATATATAAAAGAAGAACCTGACTGATTGACTGACTGACTGACTGACTGTCTGACTGACTGACTGACTGACTGACTGACTGACTGACTGACTGAATGACATATCAACGCACAGCCCACACCGCTGCGTGTAGAAACTTGAAATTTTGGACAGAGGTGTCTTATATAACGTAGGCGTGCACTTAGGAACGGTTTTTCAAAATTCAACCCCTAAGGGGGTGAAATAGGGGTTCAAACTTTGTATGGAAAAAAATATTATATGGTCCTATTAATTTGAAACTTTATAGAAGTACTCTAAAAAATAAATGTTTAAACACTTGTTTCACAGTTTTTAATTAATCAACCCCTAGGGTAGTAAAATGGGGATTCAAAGTTTGTAAGGGAGTAAAATTGTTATTTATTTATTTATTTATTTATTTATTTATTTATTTATTTATTTATTTACACCCATTTAACAGTTTGAAACCAATTAACAAATGGGTACAACAGATAATTATAACTTAAAGTACAGATACTAATATAGTTATACATAGACATGTAAAGTATTGCAGAATAGAAAAATGGATTAGAACATTACAAGACAAAATACAAAGTACAAAGTAAGAAAAGACAAAAACAAAAATTAAACCGGGGTACACTATTAACAATTAACAACTCTTAAGCATGTCTAAAAAAAAAAGAAAATTAATCACAAAAGTACAAAAGGTGGACCACAACAGAGTGTCAGGTCAGACGTACGCTATTTATGCCACAATAAAAAATATCAAACCTATCTTGGTGCATATTGTACGTACTGCACATTCTATTTATGGGTGAGAATTTACAGATATTGGTGCGCGGTGTTGGGACGTAAAATGTGTATGGATGGCGAGATGATGCTCTAGGAATCAGGAATTGTAAGGAATTCAGAATCTCACTACATTCCACCCCATTATGCAAGATCTTGTAAAGAAATTTCAGTTGAAAAACCCTGCGTCTATTCTCCAAAGAGTCCAACGAATGTCTGCGCAATAAGTCCTCCTGAGGCACACCAATATCCGGGTAGTGGGCATCAATTTGGAAACTCAAGTACTTCAGGAATCGTCGCTGAACCCTTTCAAGTCGATTAATATGTATCTGATAATATGGCGACCATATCACCGAAGCATACTCCATTCTGGACCTCACAAATGCGTAAAACAGTAGTAATAAGGCAGTGATATTCGAAAAATCACGCGAATTTCGTATAACGAACCCTAGTAATTTGAAGCAAGTCGATAAAAGAGAGTTTATATGAGGAACAAAGGAAAGTTTACTGTCCAACAATACACCAAGATCACCATAAGAATCTACTCTTTCTAATGGAGTATTATTGATTGCGTAATCGTACGGCAGTGTGATACGCTTTAGCGAGAACGACATAACCTTACACTTATTTATATTTAAAGGTAGGTTATTTATAGTACACCAGTCGTGGATCTTGTCAAGTGAGAGCTGAAGTTTCCCACAGTCTTCCAGACTCCCTATGCGGGCATATATCTTCATGTCATCAGCATAAAGAAGTGTGTGACTTTCAAGGTTTTCGAGAATGCCGTTGATAAATATGTTAAACAACAAAGGACCTAAGATGGACCCCTGTGGTACTCCAGAAGGAGCACTCATATGGACAGACGATTGACCACAACACTCTACTGTCTGCTTCCTATCCGCCAAATAAGATTTAAAGAAATTAATCAAATTATCTGAAAAGCCAAAAGTGTGAAGTTTACTAAGCAGAATGTTGTGATCAAGTCTATCAAACGCCTTTGAAAAATCCGTAAAAATAACATCCACCTGACAGTTCTGATCAAATGCTTCCGCTACAAATTGTGTTAAACAAATTAGGTTAGATATGGTTGATCTCCCCTTGACAAAACCGTGCTGGCTTTCTGCGACTTTATTCTTAACCTGAAAAAGTAATCTCTCATGCAGAATCATTTCAAAACACTTAGAAAAGTTGTTAACAATACTTATGGGGCGATAGTTTTCTATTTTTCCCCTGTCCCCCTTTTTAAATACCGGAATGATTTTGGATGTTTTCCAGATATCTGGAAATTGCGACGTTTTTAAAGATAAGTTAAAAATTATGGTAAGAGGTTCAGCAAAAAGGCAAGCACAATCATGCAATAAAAAAGATGGTATTCTGTCTGGACCCATAGTCCCCTTCTGTTTCATCCTTTTCAGGCAACGTGAAACATGAGCTTTATCAAACTTCGCTACCAAAATAGTATCCGTTGCAGCAGCAGTCTGACGATTATCCACATTACCAGGCAAAACATAGGATGACTGGAAATGGTTGGCAAACGCATTTGCAATGTCGGCATGATCTCTAAAACTGTTTTCACCCAGTGTCATTATTTCAGGAAATTGCTTATTATTTTTCTTACTATTTATTAATTGCCAGAATTTCGTAGGATCAGATACAATACGATTTTCAATATCTTCACAATACCTTTTGTAAGCATTGTTTACTTCATGTTTTACTAGAGTTCTCATTCTCCTAAATTCTAATAGATCGGCATGCTTACCAGTTCGCTTGAACCTCCGCCACACTACAAACTTTTTCTTAACTGTTTTAATTATCTGTGAATTGAACCAAGGTGGATAATTTCTGCGACGCTTCCTCGTCTTAGGCACAAAAACATCCAAAGCTTCATAAATTTTTAAGTAAAATAATTCACAAACAGAGTTTACATCACTGACGGCAGTTAAAAAGTCCCAGTTTATGTTACTAAAATGTACATACAGATTTACAAAATCAGCCTTTCTAAAGTTATAATAGACGCAGCTAGTTTTTTGCTTATTAAATTTTTTTTCATTAGCAAAACTAAAAAACGTTATCAGTGGAGGATGATGATTATCTTCAGGCAATAATACATCCTCAGCCTTTTCAACTTCACACGTAAGTATTTCGGAATTACACAGGACCAAGTCTAATAAACGACCATTTGTATTCTTAACAAAATTATACTGAGTGAAGTTAAAGAATTGCATATAATTTAACAAACACAGGGTTTTCTCATCAGTACATTCACCAGATAATGCATTTGACAAGTCCGGTAAGTTAAAATCACCCAAAAATACAACTTTAGATTTGTATAAGTATCCCAATTCACTTATTATCTCGAATAATTGATTATAGTTATCGACATTCGTATTAGGTGGTATATAGACCAAGAATAAATAAAAAGAATATAAATTTAAAGTTACTCTAACACTAAGTAAATCAATGGACCTCGGGATATTATTAATTTTTAAAACTGAAACCTCATAAATATTTTTTACTGCCAAAAGCACTCCACCCCCCCTGGTGCAACCCAACTGTAGGTAATCTCGATCTGCACGATAAACTGTATAACGCGAATCAAATAATTCAGTATTAAAAACATCAGCGTCCAACCAGGTCTCCGAGATCGCCAATATGTCGAAGTTTGTAGCCAAAACAGAATTCAGAAATTCATTCGTTTTGCTCCTTAGGCCTCGCACATTTTGATAATAAACTGATATTTTAAAGTTATTTCGCTGGCTAAAAGATAAATTACTTTTTATTGTAGAAGAATGCGGAGAATTAATATTTGCAGTATTAGATAGAAATAGGTGCGTTTCACCTAAAAGACTCATTGGTTGCTATTTGACTAGTCGAAGGATATCACCCCTAACCTTTTCAATTAACTGTTTATGAGCAAAACAACTATTATAATCCCATGCAGCATGATTAACTGGAATGTCTAGTTTTTGTTTCTCCTTAACATTAACACAATTAATACATTTATACTGATCTTTGGAAACCCTGCAGGTCTTGATATCATGACTACCGGAACATAAAGGACAAGACAATGCTTTTTTACAAAATTTGACAGTGTGGTTATAACCGTTGCATTTAAAACAGCGTGGAACAGAGAGTGCCTCATAGACAGTACAGTTATCCAACCCAACAATCAGCGTACCAATATCTGTAATTCTCTGAAAAGTTAACTCGTCCAACTGTAGGTCAGCCTGATAAATTTGATTATTTTTTTTTTGTAGGCCACAACTTTAAAATTTTGCACTGAGAATCTGAAAAAAATATATGTGGATTATGTAGTTGAATGCACTGCATGAGAGCCTCCTCATTGTATTCCTGGGAAAGTCCAACAATCCGAACAGCCGGTTGTACCCTTTTCAACTCCCTTACTTCATAATTATCGGAAAGTTTTTGCGCCGCTAAGTCTTTAAACTTGTCTGCACTGGTTTGATTTGTGCTTAGCACGAAACCGCCATTCGATACAGGTGTAACAGTATTAAAAGGAATGTTTTCTGTAGCTGGATTAATATTCTGTAGTATATCAAATTTGGTACGAGAACTATCCTGGTTTTGATTTTTTGGCTGGATAATTATCCTTGAGCTGCCTTTACTTCTGAGAGCATCAGCAAAGCTCGTTGATGAACCATCTTTCGAACCACTCTCCATCATTGCGCTTATCTTATTTACTGCTGAATCCAGAAAATCCTTAGTAAGAGTTTGAAAATTTGCAGATAGAGAACTGAGTCATTCAGTGTGTTTAGTTTCTAACGTGGCCTGCATTTTGGTGTTAAAATCATCAGCTTTGATATTATAGCAGGTACGGCACTTCCAGGAAACCCCCGGTACCGCATTAATAACACTGACTGCTTCAGGTGGAACGGACATACAGTCAGCGTGGTATCGTTTTTTGCACAGCCCGTCGCACGTTATCATCGCCTTGCGGGAGGACGAATCACAAAAACAACACTTTGACATTGTAAATGGCCGTCACTTTCAAGAACTAATTAGCTCACACGGCAGCTCAAAAAATTATCTATCGCACCATATAACTTTTACTTTAGAACTTCAAAGAAAACCCAAGTTTTATTGACATTTATCGAGCAGCAATGCTATCGTGCTCTCGCTCGTTAAAAAAAAAATACGGTTCTATTACCTTAAAACTACGTAAAATACTCTGAAAAATAAACACATCTTTTATAAAATTTTAGAAAATCTAATTTTGTGTAATAAATGTTAAGAAAATTAACGTGGGGGGGGGGATGTATAAATAAAAAGAAGCGGCTGGAAATTTTTCCAAGATAGTGTGATTTTCGGGGTTATTTAGCTTGTCTAACTGTTGTTAAAAAATATAACGGGGGGGGGGGGGGTAAAAAGGCGCTGCTGGGAATTTCTCCAAAAATGTTACATGTATCATTTTTGGGGTTATTAAGGTCCGAAAATCTAATTCTGTCTAACAGATGGTAAAAAAAAATAACGGAAAGCGGTGGATAAAAAGAGAGCGATTGACAATTTATTCCAAAAATATGCCATTTTCGGCGTTATTAAGGTCAGAAAATCTAATTTTGAGTAATAGATGTTAAGAAAGTTAACGTGGGGGAGGGGAGGGAATAAGAAGCGACTGGCAATTTTATCAAAAACGTTAACTTATGTGTAATTTTCGGTGTTATAGATGGCAAAAATCCAATTTTGTCTAACAGATGAAAAAAGTTACCTATAGGGAACGACTGAAAATATCTCCAAAAATGATAAATATCAATTTCGGGATTATTGAGGTCATAAAATGTAATTTTGCTTAGTGTATGTTAAAAAATTAACGGGGGGGGGGGGATTAAATGGAGCAGCCGGAATTTTTTTCAAAACTGTTAAACGTGTCATTTTTGGGATTATTGGGGTCATAAATCTAATTTTATTTAACAAATTAACAGATGGTAAAACAAATTAACGGGGGGGAGAGCGATTCACATTTTTTCCAAAAATGTTGTAATTTTTGGGGAGATTAAGGTCAAAAAATATAATTATGTGTAATAACTAGTTGTTAAGAAAAATTAATGGGGGGGGGGTGATTGGCAACTTGTCCAACAATGTTAACCAGTGTAACATTTTCGGGGTTATTAGATCAGAGAAGCTAATTTTGTGTAACAGATGTTATAAAAATTAACTGCGGGGGCGGGGGTTTGGAATTTCGTCTAAAATGTTAACCGATGTCATTTTTGGGGTTATTGAGGTCAAAAAAGCTAATATGACATGACTATTACAAATTCAAAGAGAGGGAGATAAGATGAAGGGAGAGGGAAGAATGGGTGCAATAAAAAGAAAAAAAAATATTTTATAAAAATGAACAAAATTAAGTTGACGAATATTATTTATTTCATACTTTTCAGTGCTTTTCCTTTGGTGAAGTTGGTTCATTTTGTGAAAAAATAGAAATATTTTTAGGAGCACTAATTCATAAATACAACGTGGCAAAATCTGATATTAATTTCATTTCATTTACGGTCCAGTGGCGGCTCCTGGAATTTCAGATTGTCTTATCTCAGTTCCTACGCATGGGACCCACACCAAATTATAAGATGTTACTGCTGGGTACTCTCATTTTCGTGAAAAAATATTTAATTTTGAAATTTGCGAAAAAAAGTTAGTTTTTTGGACCGCTTCACCTGAGATCTGAGAAAGTTCTGAAGAAAATTTTAATCTCATGTTTTTTTCATAACTTTAATCAGATTTTATCGGTAGAATTCAAATTTCATGGAATTACCTCTAATATCCTGATTAATTAGGTTTTAAAATTTTTACCCTAAAATATTTTGTCTAAGAAATAATTTAAAATGTCATTTCTTTAAGGAAAATTAGAATATTTTCACCAAATTTCGAATTTGTCGATAAAATTTGATATAATTTATGAAAAAATATGGTAAGTAAAGTTTTCTTCAGAACTTTCTCAGATCTCAGGTGAAGCGGCCCAAAAAATTAACTATTTTTTTGCAAATTTTAAAACTAAATATTTTTTCCCGAAAATGTTTATAAAGTACCCAATAGTAACATCCTATAATTTAGTGTAAGTCCCATGCATAGGATGGGACATACACTAAATACGACACATCTAAAATTTCAGGTGCCGCCACTTCATTTACCTACCTTTTCTATGAGTTCCCTGTGTCCGACCCCGATTTTACGTCATGATATATTGAAATTCCTCTAGATACGAGTATAACTAACCTAACATAACTCATGATTCATATATTCATAATCATGACATCAAAACTACACTATTATCACCTATACCACGCGGACGAAGTCGCGGGAGAAAGCTAGTTATTTATAAGTGGAACGAAAAGGTAATCGATTTAAATCATTGGGAGCTATTCTTAGATATTTAGCGCATGTAATAAACGCAGAAATTAGTACCTATATAATATTGCCTGTTAAAAGTACCATTTATTATAAAAAATCAAAAAAAACAGTTTTTACCCCCTAACTATGCTTCTGGATAACCCGTTCGAGATTCATTTCAAATCCTGATATCGCTCTATAAGATGGCGTTGAAAAATTTGGAACAAAATAAATAGGAAAAAATACAAAGTGATTGAAATGTTCCGATGTCGAGGGCACAAAAAGTTTTAAAAAATCGACATTTAATCGTCGATTACTCCCTTCCTATAAAGAATGAAGAAACTAAAAATATAGATATTACGTATTCGACGAGCTTTTTCCGACTAGGTATATGGGATTTTGATTTGGATCCATTTTGACCCCGAAAACAATTAAAACCCGTGACACATTTGGGTCAAAAATCCGAATTTCCAGTTTTCCATAAAAGAAATTTCTAGTCGTTTTATGTATAGGTAAGTATTTGAGATTTTAAAGTTTTACGTATAAATTCGTTTTTCTGTCAGACGTTTCGTTTTCGAGTTATTAAGTACAAAACAGGGGTCTGCAAACGGCATTTTTGACCGAAAAAAATTCAAAAAAATTACTTGACATTTTCCAATACTTCTCAGATTCAATGGGGTTCTGAAGCTCCTGGACCTCTAAAACATTCGAAAATTTAAATTGATTTAATTTACTTTTGCGACCTGTAGTCGATATGAAGCGAAATCGCTGAAATTTCGACTTTGACGTTTAATAGCTACGAAACCGTACACCCTGTATAACTAAATTTTTTACCGAAGCTTGTCGCACTATCCCTCTATTAACCCAGAAAATTCGATAGCTTTCCCTCTGACCGTGTTCGGGAAAAAAAATTGAAAATGTCAAAGGCGACGACAACATACATACACCTACTACTCACGGACGGGGGGTATATAGACAGCCGGTCGGCGGTCATAGTTAAAGCAGGATTTTTAAGTTCTCAAAGCCGTTTTGCCACTTATTATTAGATACCCCAAAAATTTTATTTAAAAACATTCGTATTTACGCCTCTGACTAAAAACATTTACTTGTGAAGGAAAAGCTTTTATGTTTGTAATTTGTAAAGCCAAAATGTGTTTCAAAACTTATTTGCCCATTATTGCCAATATCTAATGTTAAACGACGCCGCTGGAAGTAGGGAAATCTGGGGAGCCCTATTTATGACAATACCGTTTAACTGCTTTTTGTCGTAATTAATTTTGGTGTGTTTTTTATTTTGCAGATTTAACTACTTATCTTTTTTGTTTGATTTTCATGTATTTTTATTTATACCTTTTGTGCTTTTTGCAATTTTAACTTTGTGCCTTTTTAACATATCTTGATTTTTGAACAATTGACGTAGAACCATAACATATAAAAATTCTTAATTATGGATTTGTATTCAATGTTAAACAATAATTAAAAACTTGTTCTTACATTTTTTAGTTTAAATTTACTTATATATTTATACTAGGTGTTATTAAGATTCTTTTAATACTTTAGGCCGTGATTCCTGGGCTGGTTTTAGATTTTAAAAAAAAGTCATATAAATTAATATCCTAAAATATTGAGTTGCACGCAAGCACACACACATTTGTTTACATTTATTTTAAAAGCTTTTTGAGGAAATCGTTTCTAATTTTTGCTAATTAAAAAAATATGGTAAACGTACCAAACTGCAATTTTTTCTAGTTCGTGGTCCATTTTACCCTGCCAAGCTTTTTTTACTGTACCACTAACTATTTTTAATTAACAAATTAGGACGCCTATTTAGTTCTTAAATTTATTGTTCGTTAAACTCCATATCTTGCATCGTTTTTAAATTATGTAATAAATTAGTCATTCGTTTACCCTTTTTAAAAAGTTTTAAAACGGCAAATACCAACGGATATTTGGCTAAATACTTATATATAAAAGCCGATGTCCTATTAAACAAAAAGCAAGAAAAATTGTTTTTAAATAAAGCGCAGAATATAGCCGAGTCTCAAGGTAATTCAGGTCTGTTCCAAAAAAATAGTTTTGGTTAGTCAAAGGGTCTTGATCAGCCTGTATTCCGAAAACGAAGCATTTTAGGACATACATATGACCTTCTTTAACTTACAATCAGCCTAGGAATCACATTCTGAAATATTCTCTACATATTTAATATCACCTTGTACAGTAAAATATCCCCTCCCGCATAACATATCCTGACAAGGGGAATTTATTCGTTACTAGAGATTTATTTGGCAGTCTACATAATTAATTTTCTGTTATCTAGAAACCTACATATATTAACCACAAGACCAGAAAAATCATTAAATATTTAATTTATTAAAATTAAAAAAATAATAATAATCTTGTCTGATGCATTCGATTAACTTTATTTTTTAACATATTTTCAAATACTAAATTCTTTGCTAAATAAAATGTTTTAAAATCGTTATTTTCTTCGCAAATATTTTTTAATTTCTAGTGACCTTTAGGCCGGCGCCGGCCGCACATGAAAACAGGAGAGTTTCATGTTTCCTATTTCGCGTTTCAAGTTTCTTTGATGTGCGGCCTAAGAGTTTCCATTCCTATTATGTTGTTTCTTTTAGCCTTGCTGTTCTGGAAAAAAAAATTTTCAGCTTAAACATTCAAAAGAGACATGACCTAATATAATTAATTAAAGAAATTAAAGTTTTATTTGGTAATTTTCCATTACTTACTTACTTATAGAATTTTTGCGGGACACGGTACAAAAAGGGAAAGTACAAAAATTTTAATTTCTTTTGATGAATTTTGTCTCTTTTGTGTGTATATGGGCGAAAGTCATTGGTTTTTGATAGAAAATAACTAAGCAGCAGCAATGTAAATAGAAAAACAAAAAAGTAGAGATGATAACTCTTAAGGGAGATTTGACTATACATATAACTAAACTGAAATGTATACGGTGAACCAAAAAAATACGATTTTATTACAAAGTGAATTTTTGAAAAAAAAAACTTTTTCGCTGAAAGTTAAGTTAGTAAAACAAAAATTAATTAATAATTATTATCAAGAACAAGAACAAGAACTTCTAAGATTTATTGACTTTCAGTTCTATACGATTCAATTTCTATGTTTCTAAAATGTTGATATTAAGATTTTCTATTTCTTATTTTTGGCACATTGCCTCCGAGGATCAAAAATCGTACGTTTGCAAGTACTCGACACTTCACAGTTTGATATATCAAAACACTACACAGACACTAATATGTTTATTTGGCATTTATTGTGACATTTTGTCACGTGAAGAAAACGGACAGTCATCAATGATAACACGATTTCGACGTTGGTCTGGAGAAATTATTGTCTGTGCAACTGGGTAAATATGTTTAACTTTTCTAACATAATTATAAAATGAAAGATAGCCGATAACAATGGTTGTTGTCATTATCTTGACAATCACTAACAATCAAATTTATCCTATAATCATAAATTAGCGGTTTTTTATTACACCGCGAGACTGACCAGCAAGAGTTTTTTTTTTTAAATTCCCCCTCTGTATTACATATCAAAAAAAATAATACCTCTATATTTTTAAAGATTTTATTTGTAGTGATTTATACAAATACACTAATATTTACAAACAGACAAAATTCGGTCAAGAGCAAGCTATACTTTTGCACAATTAGTATTCCGTGCAATCAACCCCACTTAACCTGAGCAAATCTTGGCCGCCCGTTGCGGAGAACGGTTCTCCGCCCATCTGCCGCGCTACCCGCTGCCGACGGCACCAACGCCGTAGCACATCGCGTATGCACGGAGCTAAGTGGGGGAGCGTGTCGAGTGAGCCAAATTAAAAATTTTAAACAACGTGTAACAACAAAAGTTGTTCCTTACATCGTGAGAAATATTTTTGTCGAAAAACTTTTTCTCTAGAACCAATGGTTCAGCTGTTATAAGAAAATAAACAATTTAATTGTTTATAGCAATTGTTCGCGCAAGAATTTTTCAAACCTGATAATTTTAGCTCAATCTACACCTGATTCTTAATGTTCATGATTTTTTTCAGATTTTTCTGAGCGATTCTTTTGGTCATGAGTGTAGGGGACAGCAATTTTTATGCGTTTCTCCCGAAAATTGTTAAAAAAAATGCATAAAAAAGACATCATATATATTGTTGAATTCGTGCTTCAAAAAGCTTCCATTTGACACTCCACACGATGCCCTTTTTTTCATTTCCCAATCTCCCCTAGAATCAAAACTCAACTTTTTATACTTCACATCCATGATTGGGCCACCACACTCTATGTCTGTGCTAAATTTCAAATTTTTACGGCGAATAGTTTCAGAGAAAATCGCCTGTGACAGGCGGACACCGAAGTGATTCCATTTTGCTAACTTTAGCACGGAACACTAAAAAACATGTTAAAAACTTCTTCATAAAATAAACATGCCGCCTGCAGAAAATGCATAGTAATTTGGCTGCCAGCTGCATTGAGTTAAGACTGGGTTCCTAATTCTAATTGAATTTTTTAGTACGTGGCATTATAAAGGTGTTCAAACATTAGAAAATTAGACAACATTTATCATAAAAAGAGATACTTATTAATAAAAATAATAGATATCTGGCAATTCGTCCAACAAAAAGTACGAAGTATGACAATCCCACAATCTCAGGGGCTGTCACGGTCCCCCTGGCACTCCTCTGCGGACGCCCATGGCCCCTGGACCCACCTATGTTTACAACTCTTGTCTGTGAAATATAACTAGAAATGTGATTTATTGCGAAAATTCAAGGGCAATTTCTACTTCTTGAATAACAAATATTAGTAGTTAAAAAATCTATGTCCTTTATTTTTTGATCTTCTATATTACTCGTACCTGTATACCAAATTTCATTAATAATAACCAGTTCTGTCAGTCTTCAGATACAACAAAGTAACATTTATCTAAAATAAATGCTGTGCTTTGCTTTTTACAGTCTGACAACACTGTACGGATCCCACTTTACCAAAAAACGGTATATACAGAAGCCAAAGTATACCAAATTATGAATAATTATGTAGAGTATACGGATGGAGGCCAACCTTACCGTCTGTTGTACGGAGGCTAACCAGACCTTTGCACGAAACCCTAATATACAGGGAGTATATTCGTGTATATAGGGTGGAGGCTAACTTGTGTTATTTTTGGGCAGATGCCATTTTGACCGTCATATATATATATATATATATATATATATATATATATATATATATATATATATATATATATATATATATATATATATATATATATAGGTATGTATATATATAGTTCTCTACGCATGGAAACCTTTTTATTATTAATTTTACGGAAAAATGATACTCTTTATAAAAAGTTCTGCTTCCTGAAAATAGTATATTACATAACAAATGTTGAAAGTGACATTTTTCGAAAATTACTTTCACACAATATACAACAATTTTCCTACGACCACAAAAATCTTTACCAAAAACCCCTCAATTTCTGCCTAGTTAATACCCCCACGAGAAAACACGTGTGCTAAAAACATTTCAACACTAAAGTCTATCCATTGAACGTACGGAGTAATCACGGGCAGACAAGGCGGTGCCGGACGGCCCGGTTTACACTGCACAAGTACTTGCAGAAGTGATAATGCGAAAATCATCAGTGGCATAGTATATAGGTAAATTAATGAAAATATATTAATTTATTTTAGAAGGTTTGCCACAATATAATGGTTAATATTATAATAGTGACTTTACTACTAAAATAAGCAGGCTGAATAATTGAAATGATTTTCTTTGTGTTGTGGACTTTTGTTGTGCCACGAGCGTTGTGACACTGCCACAAATAAATAGTTAAAACAAAACTAACACTATTTCTTAATCTTCCGTCTATTTAAACTTAATTTACAAGTATTTTTAATTTTGGAGAACGAACTTGATAAAACGAAATCTAAGAGGTACCTACTAACTAACCTAACTAATAAATAACATAACTGTAATTATAACTCTGACAATAATTTGGGAATTTTAGAGACGACAGACAAATTAAATAATATACCTAACTATAAACTACAGGTAAAATATACATACATAATAAAAATGCAATTATATATATATATATATATATATATATATATATATATATATATATATATATATATATATATATATATATATATATATATATATATATATAAATATATATATATATATATATATATATATATATATATATATATATATATATATATATATATATATATATATATATATATATATATATATATATATATCTATATAAATATATATATATATATATATATATATATATATATATATATATATATATATATATATATATATATATATATATATATATATATATATATATATATATATTATATGTACATACATTTATTCATTCGCTACCAATATCTGATGAATCAGAATCGTCACCTAAATTAATAATTATTGGTTCAACCGCTGCCTCCATTAGGTGGTCAGTTCTCCACATTTGTTCTTCCTCCTTTTGGACATGTTCAGTTGCCTTTTTCCAATTTAAAGGAGTTACGTGTTGCATCGCATTATAAAAAAGCTCCTTCACATCTGCAATCTTAAAACTCGTATTTTTTCTGGCTACCTACTTCACTTTTAATTTTGCCCAGATTAACTCGATAGGATTAAATTCACAATGGTACGGCGGCAGGCGTAAAATTCTGCGATTGGTGGATTTGGCCAATTCATCAATGATATATTTGTCAGCACCTTTATTTTCTTTAACAAGAGTTAATGATTCTGCCTTGACCATATCTTCCTCGAATGAAATAATATGCCTTCTTAGCCATTCTTGTATTTCGGCCTTTCTTGTTCCGGTGGTCGGAGCTTTATCAATACGCCTACTGTGGTACGAAGCATTATCCATTCACATATTCTTAAAGGGCTTTTCCTAATCCTAATGATATTGAAAACATAATCACCAGGTTGTAAAAATGTAGGTAGAATTTGTTGAGTAGTTGATCCACGTAATAAGACCAACCATCCGACGAAGACACCGTGTGTCGAAACAATTGTCATGTTTTAAGAATAAAAATTTAGTGAAGATTTAAACACGTTTGTTGTTATTATTAAATAGTTATAAAATGCTAGTTCGCTGTCTCCCTACAAAACTAAAATGCAAAATGCATATTAATATATTAAGACCAGTTACTTATTAAATTATAAATCATAAAATGCTATTTCACTGGCTCCCTACAAAACTAAAATGCAACATGCATATTAATACATTAAGACCCGTTACTTATGAAATTATAAAACATAAACTTACCGAAAATTAATCTCCTTTATTAATTTAGCCAGCGTGCTTCTTTTAAAATTTTGTAACTCGTTATCGTTACTAATTGCTGATAAAATTTTATCCAAGGTTGGGGGTTCATTCCGGAAAAAGAATTCATGGATTTTCCGACGTATTGATGCCTTAGTTTTTTGTGAAACTTTGTAAACTCCTCTGGCTCTATGGTAATTTTTTGGAGCAGAAAGACCATTGCCTGTTTCGTATTCTGCCAGAACTTTATAAACACTGCTAATGGATGCTCCTACAAACAAAGAAATATGAAGATTTTGCTTGTCATACAATATTACATACTGCTTTTTTACGTTAAATTATGAACTTCAACTTAATACCAAATCATTACCTGATGCTCTTGAAACAAAGTTAACACGTTCCGTTTCAGTTCCATTGGGCTGGCTTTCTCGACAAGTTTTGTAAATGTTTATGATACTCTCTTTTTCATAAACGGACAAAGATCGTTTTATCCATTTCTTTGGTGGAGATTTTCCAGGTAATTGACGCTCATTCAATACGATATTCATAGTGAATGTTACTTATTCAAATAGAGCTGCCAGATATCCCGATTTTAAAGAAAGCACACCGAAAAAAGAAGCAACACAATATTTTTAAAAAGCACTCAACCAACAAACAAAATTATAGACCGTACGCCACAGAACTCAGAATATGAATGAAACAGCC